>VDFB02168118.1:101672123-102411972 GCA_007258455.2 Sequoia sempervirens
CTATTGATCTATCAAAACTATTCTTTGGCACATTTCATGATCAAAATATATTGAACTATGAAGATCTATTCACACATCATCTACTCAAAAAACTCACTACACACTCACACACTTTCTCAAAAACTTTGGTCTTCTATTTATATCATCCACATCCTTCAAAAATGTTCTCCAAGTTAGATGCAAACATTAAATATAAGATATACAATATTTACAATGAAGTCGGCTTCAAACACATTTTCTATAGAAAGAAAACTTATGTGGTTCATGCTAAGAGATATCTAGGACTAATCCTTCATGAAAAATATCTTTATTTAACTATCTCACAAAGCTAAACACTTAGCGCAATGAACCCAACATGACAATTCAACCTAATAAGTAAGAAAACTATCAAAACATCAACTCCAAACCAAGGTGGTATTGGAGAGATTAGGAAACATTGTCCAGACCATCCTAGAAAATTGACACAACATGTAACAACATTTTTGTGCATTCCTATTGACATTCTAGATCAATTCATGTTGGCACAAACACTTCATACTCAAGAACAATGATTGCAGACACTACAGTTTAGGAAACAATCACATATCATCTTGTGGAGCAACAAGAGAGACAAAACAATCACATATCATCTTGTGGAGCAACAAGAGAGACAAATTAGATTCTATCATGCATTACATAGCCTTTGTACTTTTTTTTGATCCAATATAAGTTGATGTAGATCGATTAGACACCAATAGACCAACCTACCAGGTTGCCAGAACATAGACAATACACTATCATCTACAGAACTGCCAGTAGAGAACCAAATCATCTGAAACTTGGACTAAGTAGACATATCATCCTTGTAAACTTAACTTCAAAAATCGTAAGGAAAAATAATGTGATGCAATGAAGTGCAAAGACATATAGTTCACTCCTTATCATTCATTCATTGAAACTTAGCAATTTTCTACTCTGACAACTCCTAAACACTTTGCAGTAGAAATTACGCATGGATACATAGAATATGCATACCTTTCAATTGTGCAAAGCTACTCTTCAAATCACAAGTTCAAAACTTCACTTGCTGAGGAATGCATAGCTTTTGACTGAGCTCCTATGTAGCCAACTCTGTGCCTTAGATAGATTTGAGCTTTATCAATCAAGGCATTTGACATCCAACCATGAAATTTTACTTATGGTGTACAATTCTTTACTAGTGATAGCATTTTGACATTCAAATATAAACTTCAACAATCTTACATCTCTTTGACATCCAACCATGACTTTTCCTTCAATATGAATGCATAAGGTATCTACAACAATTAACATCAATGATAACACCAATAGAGGTTGACATCAATGACAATACACTATCCGCATATTTTCCAACACTTACCTCTTGCACATCATGGTAGCATAATTGATTCAATAAAATTGCTCAAAATCACCCAAACACATGCTTATATAATAACATAGTCATGCTATGCAAAATATAAACTACTCGTGGCTCTTTTTCCTTTTTCATAATTAAAAATGTGAGTGCATTATAACCTACTCACATTATAACATGATTGCATTTATGTTTGGTAGTGATAGAGCCTTAGGATTTTCACTATCAAATCATAACTGGATCACATTATAATTTGAGAATGTTATGGTTTCCACAACATGATCACTTATTAATTATTTCAAATTAGCCACTTCTTTTACCTCCATCATTTATCATGTTTAAAATTTTCCCTATTGAGAGATCCATACTTTGCAAGTTCTATAAACTAGCATATATGCATGGAGTAGGAACTTCCATTAGAAATATCTTTGTATATAGGGTTTGGTTAAGCTATATGTCTAGTCATTTTATACTTATTGTATAAAGGCATCAGGAACAACCTACTAGTCTTGACAAGGATCAAAGAGTAGAAGAGTCATATCACTTGTTCTTATTAATTGGTCCCTAATTATTCATAGTTTGAAAATAAGTTTGTACCTTTATATAGATCAACTTTACACCCAAGTCTTGATATTGTGGTTCATCTCTTAGAATTGGGAGTTATGATTATAATAACCAACAAGGTCCTCAAGGCAACATGGATAACATGAACGGCCAATTTTCTTTTTTAAATTTAGGACAAGGGCCGAAAAAGGAGGCATTAGATGAAACCCTTAGATAGGAAAAATTTATGAAGAGAACTGGAGTAACCCAAGTTGGTGTATAATGATTTGATAGATAATCGCATAGTGGTGTATGTTATATTTTAGTCCTTGTTATTGAATATCCCAAAAATATGGATTTATTTTTTGAAGAAGTATAAGATGATTTATACCTTCAAAATTTTTAAGGCAAAATTGGAGAACTAGTCTTGTGAGAAGATCAAGACATTGTTGATGGATACTGGAGATGATATATAAAAAATGAACCAATAAAATAAATCAATCTTCACAATACCTTAGAATACATCATTTCATAGAATATTATTGTTTCCCTCTTTATTTCTAATATTACACTTAATAAATAAAAAATTCTATTGTGGTGAAATTTATTTAATAATTTTTTGTATTTTATTTTAATGATTGATTATATTTTTAATGATATTTTGCCATGTATGATAGAAAAACATTGAGATAGTTTTTAAATTTTTCACTATGCTTCCAACTATTTAATTTATGACACCAATGACCAAAGATCTCATTGAAAATAATGGAATAAGTGTTTTATGTTTTTGTACTTGAAATCTAAAGATCTGTGTTAAAGTTTTTAGGCAAATTCTCACAAAAATTAATAGTCTAAAAGATTCCATATTAAAATTATCAATTTTTAAAATATTTGTGCAAGATGCATATGACACATGATTTTCAACTTAAATCATTTTGATAATACAATTGGTTTTGATAAAATCATAGTTATCTATGCCATTTGAAAAAAAATGAATCTAATTGAAATCTCATTTTAGATTCACAAGGGACATGTCAAGATATAATAAAGGAAAAATAGATGTGAAAGTAAACTAAACCCAATTAAATCCCAATTCAAATCTAGTCAGTCATCAAAAGAAAAGTTAAATAACTTGATTGTTTTGGGGTTCATCATCCAAAGAGAAAGAAGATGTTGAAATAGATTACACCTAGATAAAATGTGATAATATATTATGCAAGGATGCTATTGGATCCAAAAGTTCATGGGTGACTTAACATGATCTGATATTAAGACCTTGATTTGATATGGATACAAAAATATCAAAAAAATAGATTACATCTCAAAAAAAACAAGCTTAATCAAAATTAAAACTTAAGATCATAACACTCCAAAATCAAAATTGATTTTTTTAGTTTCATATTATTAAGAACCCCATTGTATCACAATAATAAATTTTAATATCTATCTTATTCTCATATAAAATATGAGTTTATTCTAATAAAAATAAATTTCTGATGTAATCTTTCCATATTATTCAAACTTGGAGAACAAAAGAAAATTAAACATGTTAAATGCAAAGAGTTGTCACTTAAATACACATTTATTTTTGAAGAGCTTATCCAACTGAGAAGTTGCCAATTTAGCTCTACTGAAAATAGCATTCAAAAGGCTAAAATATCCTATGCAAGCATGCATAAAGTAGTTTTGATAAGCAGGGATGTCAAATTCAGGCGATGTAGTTTTGCTTAGTTAGCACAATACCATGCCTATTATTTATGCATATGGGGGAACACCATAGATAGTGATTGGGCTTCTGACAGTATAATTCCCATTACTCCAAGTTAAGGAACCTGAAAGTAGTTCGTTAGCAAGCATGGATCCACCTTCAATTGTGACATTATATGATAAAAACTGTCTTGGAAGCCAAAAGAATAGTGTTTCTGGGATAACTGTCACATTTATTCTAGAGGGTGCAGATATAGTAGCCTTATATGTACCTCCGACAACTCCTACATTGGTAACTGTTCTAGGAATTTTGGCTTTAAAAGGATTTCCTGGTTCCACAGCAACCATTATTGAAGGGTAGTTTAGTTCTCTTGCTCCATTCTTAGATGGTTGTATAAGATCACAACTACTAAAATCTCCTGTCACCAAACGTAAAGTTGTATCATTGTAACCTTCCTTGCAAAGAAAATCAACATAATCATCTACGCCTGCATCATACACAAGCCCTGGATTGATGGCCTTCATTGGATTTATCTGCCCAGCCCCATACCCAAATTCTGCGTCTCCATTTCCAGCCAATGTCGGATCCATTACATAAGCTACATTACAAGTCAAATTATTAAAAATTTATATTAATGTTTTATTCATAGTTTAAATATAGTTATGACCTTTTTCCCTTGTCATAAATCTTTTGAACTAATAAATTCATCCTCTAAAATGAAAAAATAATCATTTTATTTATGTATTTTAAGAAAAAAATAAAATATATAAAATCTTATGAAGAATTAGCATTCAATATGAATAATATAATACCTGTAGTCATTAGAGCTGATTTGATGGCAGCAGCAGACCAATTTTGATGATATGACTTAACAAATCCCACAGCTCCTGCAGTGTGTGGACATGACATGGAGGTTCCAGATATTATATTAAAGTCAGAGATCCTTGTATCTCCTCCATTCTCTGTAAGTGAAGAATTTCTTGCCCAAGATGCAAGAATGTCCACCCCTGGTGCTGTAATATCAGGCTGACGATAGACAAATACATTATATCATGCTATTTCCTATAAGATACTTACATTTTACAATTGAGTTATATAATTTGAATAATTTCTCAGCAACCTATACATTAGATGAAATTTAAAAATTCAAATTCAAATTAATAAATGACAAAAAAATTATGTTAAATTATTTTTTGGAACAATTATAATCTACTATTAAAACTATGAATCATTATGCAATCTATAATTTTAATATTTTTTTAACATTAAAATTTATAAATTGTAATTTAATTTTTTATCATAAATTTTTTATTATTATTATTATTTTCTATCTAATAATTATATTTATCATATATATTTTTTTCTTTTTATTTATATTTTAAATTATTTTTGACACATAATATATTGGATAAAATTTGAAAATTGAAATTCAATTTAAAATTATGAAAAAATATACCTTGAGAATGTTGAAAGTAATTGGATTGAAACCTCGAGATGAGAAGGAAGCCGTAATGGGTGCCAATGCTTTGGGAGTCGTAGTTTTTTGAATTTTTGCAATAGGGGAGCTAATGGAATGCAATCAATAGTAATAAATTATCATTAACCATGGTTATTAAAATATTTATTTATTTACTATAAAGTATCTATTTGAGGCAATTACCTTGTAGAGTTGATATAAGACAATACAAGTTTTCCTTGTTCAGTCGATATCATAGTTGTAGGGTTTAACCAAACAAAACCTGTGTCATTAAACCCATCTAAAATTATAATCGTACCCGCTCCACCTGCAATAAATACTGAATAATCTGGTGGGTCCTCATTGTAGTTGCAAAGCACAATCTTTCCTTTCACTTTGGTATAATCTAAAGAATTTAACGCACACCCGCTGGAAAATTCAAAATACAAAATAACATGTTATATGATTTTTATAAAATTATAAATTATCTAAAAGACCATTTTTCCTTTAATTATTGAAAATTTAGTTTTTTGGCCTACATTATACCTTTAGTTCAATATATTATTTAAAATTTGTACAATTTTTTTTTTGTTACCTAGAATCACTAGAGGTAAAGCCTCCAGAAGTATTAGCGACATCTCCTCCATATACTAAAGGATACCATGGTTGCTCCATTGTATATGTGTTTACAGCAATTCCCTATATAGATTAGAAACCATTGAAATTAAGCTTTAATAAACAAGACAAAAAAGAAAGAAAAAATGGGTAGAGGATAGATAATTACTTCTATAGACATGTTGTTTCCTAAAAGAAGTTCAGAATCCATTTTGCGATCAAGGGTGCTTGCAGCCACAGTTAGAGACCATGGAGAATAATTGGAAACTGTTGCCCTACTAGGTCCAGAATTTCCAGCTGCATTTGAGACCAAAATTCCCCTCTTCATTGCATGAAATGCTCCAATGGCAATGCTATCTTCAAAATAGTCAAGAGGAAAATCTATGCCAAGTGATACAGAAATGATGTCCACACCATCATAGATGGCATCGTCAAATGCTGCAAGAATGTCCGCATCACCACAACCATCAAGCCAACAAACCTTGTACATAGCAATCCTTGCACCAGGGACCCCACCTCGTGCATCTCCTTGGGCAATACCATAAAGGCTGGCATTATTTATATGATTTCCAGCAGCAGTAGAGGATGTGTGTGTTCCATGTCCATCTCCATCTCTTGGAGACAAAAAATCCCCTATAGGTGGTGGATAATCTGAAGGAGTGCGATAAAAATTTGCCCCCACAAGTTTCCTAGAAAGTTACCCATACTTTTAGTTACATTATCAAAAGTTATTTACTTCCATATTTAGAAATTCAAGATATTTAAAAAAATATTTGTTAGCAAAGTGATAAAAAACTTAATAAGCAAAGAATATGTAAAAGTTTGTTATCATATAGATTGAGTGGATTGGTTAAAGGTATAAAGTAAAATATGAAAAGAGTGTTGGAGGCTAATAAAATATGCACTAACTTATCTAAAGAGATGTGTAATATTTTAGTAGAAACATAAGTAGACTTATGAAAGATTGTGATAGTTAGTGGATATTAAGAACAAAATCCTATATATTATACATAATAGAAGTATTATTATATATAGTCATAATACATCCAAAGAGAGCACATCAATTCAAATAATGAAAAAGAATATATATCATTTTGTAAATTAATCAATAAATAATATTGTATTAATTTTTAATTAAAATATAATATAACTGTTAAGATTTAAATACGTAATAGTTATTTTAAATTATATTAAATTTATGTATATTGGGATGTAAGATATGAAAGTGATTTTTAAGGCCTTCACTTTAATTTCCTTTATTTCAAAATCTAAAGATCAAATATAAAAGCTTATAATATGATTCTAGCTTGGTACGATTGACTTTATCATTTTGTATGTTGAAAATATTCTCTATTAAAATATAAAAAGTACATAATGAATTAAGTTTGTAACAATTTTTTTATGTTAAAATAATACAAAAAATAATTCATAAATGATTTGAGCATCTTTTTTTAAAATTGTATAGTTCTCAATCTTATTTTTTATTGCCTATATTAATATTTAGTAATGTCAAATTAATATCTCACTTGTATCTATTTTTGATGATGGATCATGGAGTATGTTCTAAACGTTGATGTGAAAAAATCATACACAGTTTCAATCTGAAAATTCCATTACTCTATTACTATGGACCCTAGAAACTTCATGATACTAAATTAATATTTTTGTTTTTGATAGAAATATTTTATTGTATTAATCTATTTTTCTTAAATATGGTGTATTCAATGATCAAACAGTCAATAATAATTTTAGATTTTATTCATGCTAAATAATGATAAATATTGATCTATTTTTCATTGATCAAAATTAAATTTTAATAATATTTAAAAATAATCATATAACATTTATCTCTATATCCATGTTCAATATTTTTAGCAATAATGTTATAACAAAAATTGAAATGTTTGGGATTATTATATAATGTTCTTGTATTATGATATTTGATACAATATACATCATTATAATATTGTTATCAGACTACATAATTTTTGAATCAAATTTATTAACGTATTTTCTATCAATAATATTCATCATTATATGAAATAAATAATATTCATCATTATTCGTATATATATATATATATATATATATATATATATATATATAGTAATAAGAGATAATATTAATAAAAAGAATTAGAGGAATGAGTCTAACTTGTTGCAGGCGGGGAAATCTGATGTTGTGTGGCATCCACCTTTCCATTTGGATGGTGGTGGACCAAATCCGGCATCACTGAAACTTTCTGATTCTGGCCATATTCCTACAACACCACATCAATTTGAAATTTTTAAATCGATGATAACACTAACATAACATGTTTAAAATCGGGAGATAAAATTCTTTTGTTTTGATAATTTCACCTGTGTCCAGAACACCAATGATGATATCGCTCTGATAACCCAAATCATTGTTTTGGGCAGATGCAGGAAAGCCAATAAAATCCCATGATCTAGTCGTTAACAGTTTCAGTTTCTTACTCTCAAATACTGAGACCACGACATCCATATCTATACAATCATAAACATGTATGTTAATGGTCTCTATACATCTTCGCAACAATGACCAAAATGGGAAAGAAAAAAACATATCTGTTTAAAGAAGTTTTTAATTTGTTTTACTTTTGAGCTGTTGGGCCTGGGATGAAGAAAGCACAGCAGCAAATCCACCAAAGCTCTTCCAATAACTATATTTCAACGATTCTTCTGCTTTCTCTCGGCTTTAATAACAACATTACATATATGTTAGCACGTTAATTACAATTACGTTAGAGTTACAGTTCATGTGGATCAATTATGACTAAAATTTACTACTGAAATGTTCTATCAACTGTGCTACTGACTCCATTTGACCAACCCATCGTCGATCCATGATTTATTTTCAACAAATTCTATATAACAATCAACTATGAAAATAGATAAGATATAATAATAACCTTCCATGTACAGAATGAAGCATATCAAGGTGCAATGAAGCAGCTGCTGTGTGAGACTGTCCATTTTCTTGTGATGAAGTGCTGCCCATGTAGACTACATAAAGCTGATTTTGCACAAACATTGCACAATTGGTAAACATTATTGACATGGAGCAAATTTAGATTAACTTAATACTTAGGTTCAAATATACCTTTGTGTCTTGCCCTGCAGACACCACTGTGAATAACATTATCAGAATGAAAAGCATGGAGAGCTGAAGATGGCTTATGCAAGGGACGGCCATTGTAGGTGTAATGCTTATCATCACACAAAACTCTAATACAAAAACTGTGATGAACAGAGTACTTATTCATTCGTGCCACCCTGATAACTCCGCTTTCTAAGGATTTTAAACAATGAAATCCAGCGTCATAGGCGGTTTTCACAATGTATATAGTTGACCCAGGAAGTTTCTTTCAATCATGCAAAATGTATACGCCAAAATCTTTCGTTGGAATTAAACCATGCAACATCTGTAAGGCAAACTTCTGTTTATCAACGAAGGATTCAAGCATATGCTCACATTAGGCTGATACGAATTGACGCAAAGTGCTAAAATTCCAGGTCGAATCGATGATAATTAGACTATATCAAACAAAACTCAATAGTATACTATCTTTTTTTCCCTATTTTAAGATAAAATAATTAATATCTATTTTATTAATTAACAAATGCCAAAAATATTGTATTCATTGAGGGACAATATTTTAGATAAAAATAAAGTGTAAAATTTAAGGCATGCACTTTTTTTTTTTTAAAGTAAAATATTTATTTAATAATTAAATTTTATGAAAATTTAGATTTTAAGATTTATTTGTTCATTTTAGTTATTTTTTATATGAATTTAAAAAATAAATAAACAAATTTAAGTTAGGTTTGTTTTTTATTGAAGTAAATAGGGATTTTGAAAGGGTTAAGGGGGAATAAGGGGGTAAAAGAATAAAGCTCAATAAAACAATAAAGAGAAATTATGAGACATTAACAAGAAAACAACTACATCATAATTAAAAATAAATTAACACATGAGAAATGCAATATGCAACAATCAATCAACCCAAAGTCAAGATGGTTTGAAGTCAAATTGTTTCAAAGATCTTTGTTTAACCTCAATCATCTTATTCTTTGTGCTAAGATACTTCCACACAACTCTCCCCTTTTTGGAAGAACCAAGAAGATTCAAAGGGCCACAAGTAGTCACATCTCTTGACCTTGAAGCCTCATTTTGAAAAGGGGTCTCCATCATAAAGATCCTCAAGAGCATTCCCCTTCCTTCCTTTTGTGTATCCTTAGTGGTGATGATGCAATCATCATCAACAACAAGAGCTTGTTCCTTTCCCCCCTAAACGAAATAATATTTCTTGTTGTTCAATGAAACAACAATATCATGGCTAAGTTTGAAGCAAAAATGACAAACAACCCAAAAGAATTCAAATTCAATCTATTGTACCAAATCACCCAACATGGTTGATAAGGTAATCCATGAAGGTAGCACCCTATTTTCTATTAGGATAAGGTGACATTAACCTTGCAATCCTAAGTCATTTTCATGTGTATCCATGATCCTTGGAATGTATACTTGCATACTTAGGGTCATGAGAGATAAAAATATTTAATAGTTATTTAAGTATGACAAATTGTAATTACATTCATAAAGGTGGATCTAGTCATTGGTGGTAGTTACAAAGAATATTTATAGAATATTCCTTCCAGGCATCCACTTTGGAGGTGGGGGCCAATTCGACTTGCATTAATATGCATGTTGTTGCATGTATCTTGCATGTTATCCTAAGTGGGGCACCAAGGTTTGCATGTTGTACATTTTAGCCATCAAAGCCAAAATGGAGTTCTACAAAACTTTCTCATAATGGATATGTGAAGATCTTCAGGTTTATGATGAGGCCTTGGAAAAGGGTTCTCTAGGGAGGAGTATCAACAAAGGTATAAAAAATATTGCTAACAAAAGGAGGGGATAAAACAAGCATAAGAAACTGGAGACCAATTACATTGTTAAATGTCTCTTATAAAGTGTTGCTAAAGTAATTTCTAACAGATTAGTTAGCCTTCTTCCTAAATTTATCAATAGTACTCAAACTAGGTTTATCAAAGGAAGGTACATCCTAGAAAACCTGATTACAAGCTAGGAGGCAATGAAATGGGAAAGGTACTCCAAGTAGGATGCCACCATGCTCTTGATTGAATTTGAAAAAGCTTATGAAAGAGTTGAATGGGGCATCTTGAGGGAAACTCTAGAGGCCTTTGGGTTCCCTAAGCTTTTTTGTAGAATGGTGGATACATTGCTAAAAGATTTAGTAGCACAAGTGGATGCACGAATGGATCACTTTAAGAGGAAATTAACTTGGGGAGATCCATTAGACAAGGCTACCCTTTTGGTCTTGCTTTGCTTGTCATTTCATTTGATGCCTTACACTTCATACTGAGGGAGAGTAACTTGTCACCTAGAGTCAAAGGTATAAAGCTTCTAGATAAAAATAATGTGATAAATATTTAGTTTGCAGATGATATTGTCATTTTTGTTACTCTAGAAGAAAGCAATGTGGACTCATTTATGAATAAACTCAACGTATTCTGCAAAGCCTACAAGGAAAAAATTTTAATGGCTAAATCTATCATCTTAGGATGGCATGAATCACCCCCTGACTAGGTAAAGAAATATGAATTTTAGTGGGGAGGTCGATCTAAGAAAGTTAGATACCTAGGGATACCGTTTTCTATCAATCCAAACCTCAAAGAAATGCAGCTTTAGATAAAAACCAAAATTGAAGGAAAATTTGACAAATGGAATAAGCAATATTTGTCCCTTGCTATTAGACTCTAAGTTTTCCAAAAGATCCTTGTGTCCTATAAAATTTATTTCTCTTATCTATAGTTCTTTATTAGTTATCGATTCAATTATACTCAAAAGAAGATTAGGGGCTTTCTATGGTCGGATGGGAAAGGGAAAAAGAAAAAACATGCAGTCAAATGGGATTGATGCTTCCTCAACAAAGAGAAGGGGGGAATAGGATTAAAATACCTAAGGCTACATAGAATTTCCTTGGTAGCAAAATGGATTGCAAAAGCTTTGGTTGGTAATGAATGTTGGAAGGTTCTTGTCAGAACAACATTCAATTAGCAAGCCCAAAGCATGCTAAGGCATGGAAACAATTTCCCATATGTGATATTCTCATTAGAAAAAATCCTATCACCCCATCCAATTCTCCTATCTTTAGAAGCCTTTGGAAGGCTTGGGAACTGATCAAGCATAATATCAATCTCAACTTGTGCAAAGTTACAATAAACCACAACATCAAATGTCAAGTGTTTAGCTCTATCTGGTGGAATTTAGAGCATAACTCCAAACCACTAGCTCTTTTACAAGGATGCTCTGCTAAGAAGTGGTCCCAAAATGGTATTCATACCGTTAAGGACATCCTAGTTAATGACCAGATAAAAGGTTGGGATAGCCTGACTGGTGAATTCAACCTCCCAAATTCCAATCGTAGATTTATTTTAATACCTTGTTGGAAGCATGTAGGAATATAAGTTTTCCTATGAATATTGCTGATAATTTTAACCTTTCTTGTGATCTTAGGTAGAAATATGGAACCACCCTCCCAGAAATCAAAGATAAAGCAATTTATAAAGCACTAATTTGTAATACTTATGTTATTGAATATTTGAATAGCTACTGGAATGTTTCTCTTCCTGACAAGGTTTGGCATAATGTTTTTCAATCTATTTGGAACAATAGTAAGGAGCCTAAAAAGGCCTACTTTAGGTGGCTTGTTATTTTGCAAAAGGTTTCCATACAAATCTAATGTTAATGAGGTGGATACATGCACTATTCGTAGAACCCCTGAAAGTGTTAAATACATTTTTTTGATTGTCTTTTTACAAAAAAGATGGAAATTATTTTGTAACAACTGTGTGATTTGGGATAAAAATGACAAAGTTATGTGGGATGAAATTTTAATTAATGACAAAAAGCTAAAAAGTGATTACAAACTGTTTTGGAATTGTTTAACTAATGAGATTTTGTGACACATTTGGAAGGTAAGGAATGAGGAGAATTTCAAGGGGTCCAAGAGGGCACTTACTGAGTCATACAAGCAACTCACTTTCTTCAATATTGTTGCACATGTGAGAATTCATATGGAAATCTCCATTACAAAGTTTTGGAGGCTTATCAAAGAAGGTTCAATGACTATCCGCAGAGAGGAGGTGTGGTGCGGACACACACATCACCATAATCAAGAAGAGGCAGAATCATTCTTAAGGGAACTAAATGAACTTCAAGAGGCTTTCAACAATGCAAACACAAATTCTAATAGACACATGGATTCACACTACACAGGACAACAAGGAAATGAATATGCAGTTTCAGCTACAAGTGAAACTAAACCCCCTGATGGAGAAAGTGATAATGAATTATCCTTGCAATAAGAGCTATAGATGAATATATGCAATACAGTTATGGATATTTTATATATAATTACATAAGTTTCTTTTATGGATATTACTAAGAAGCCTATTGACTACCATACAAATGTTATAATGAATCTATAAGGTGGTTAGCTATATAGTCTAGTTGTTATGGACAGTTAATATTATGACAATTAATGTATAGTCTAGTTGTTATGGATAGTTAATGCATAGTTTGGCTTCTATGGACAACAAAATGTAAATGTTGTTGATACTTTATACTTAATAAAAAAAACACCTCATCAATAAGAATTACCAATCTAAAATTGAACCAAGCATTGTTCACTTACCTGAATTTGATGATCCTTTTGCAACCAAGTGACTCGATAAGGATTTAGATGTCTTGTCTTTCTCAATTGTAGCTTCTCTACCATCTCTTGTGAGACCAAATTATCAATAATTCTACTATCCACAACTACCTTACAACACTTGTGACCTAATTTACACACTGTTTAGAATAAAATCTACCTTTGTGTTGGTTCTAGTTTTTATTTTTGTAGTTTCAAAAGAGCTCTATTCAACATCAATGACTCTCCTTGTTCGGGCTCTTCTACTTTCTTTGGGGAATTCACACTCTCTTCATCATCTCATTTTGCATAGTTCTTTGCTACACTCTTCCTACTAATGTCTTGTTGTATTTGAGGGCATTCAAAGGCCTTATATCCAATCTCTCCACATTGGTAACATATGCCTCCAAATCTCCTTCCTCTACCTCTTCTAGAATAGCCTCTTCCCCTGATATTTTGACTTGATTCCTCCTTGTGTGATGTGCCATTTTCCTCCTCAAAATATTGTTTTCCTTTTCCATTACTTGCTTGTTCACTTCAGATGACAAACCTTCCTCTTCCTCTTGCATTACCTTAGTGTCTTTGTGATAATTTTTCTTTAGCCTTCAAGGAAAATTAATATGCCTCTTCCAACGTATGAACTCATAACATAGCCAATTCAACTTGAATGTTATATCTCAACGAACCTGTTATGCCTTGCATAACCACCCCATTTTGATATGGATCAAAATGGGTCCCCCTTTTTGTCTTTTTCTTTTTGGCCTTTTGTTTTCTGCCTTAGGCATTTTCCTTTCAAAGTTCTGTCGTAGGCGGAACTGGAACCAATACTGAACTTGAAAATTCCTTCTAAATTTGGGTCTTGTTCCAACCCCGGTTCCGGCTCCGACAGACCTTGGTTTTTGTCTCTTTTGTTCTTTGTTCAGAGTCAAGTCCGAGACCGATTTGGAATGTTGAACTTTCTTAAGTTCCTCATTTTGGTCTCGTCCCGGGTCCGACCTCGCCTTTTCTTTGCTCTTCGTTAGTCTTTGTCGGTTTGTGTCCTTTGCCTTAGGTGTTTTCTTTTTGGCCTTAAGCATTTTTGTTTCTTATGTTTCGGCGGACCTGGAACCGGGACGAATTCCGAACTTGGAACTTCTTCCAAGCTCCATTTTTGTTCCTTCCCTGACCCTGGTCCCCCTGCTTTGGTCTTTTCTCCCTTGCGCGCCTGTTCGCATTGTTCTGCTTGTCCTGTTCTTTTCATTTTGTTTCTTTTTGCTTTATCGTGGGGTTTTCCTCCCCCTTTCCTCGTTCTCTTTCTTTTCCTTCCTTCCTCCTCTTTTGGATGGCATCGGAGGTGGGTTCGGAACGAAATCTGAACCTGAAACTTGGAGAAGTTTTTGGTTCAAATTTTGGTTCCAACCCCGGTTCCGCCTTGTTTGTTGCTATGCTCCGGTTCCGCCGGTGTTTTGTTCCTGTCCTTTGTGTTTTGAGTTTTCTCACGGACGCGGATCCGGGATGGGGTATGAACTCGGGAATGTTAATTATTTCTCTGGCTCATTCCCGCCCTGACTCCAGTCTTGGTTCCGGTTCCCATTTTTGTTCTGCCCCCGCCAGTTTTGAAGGTGAGGGATGTTGTTTTTGGGCCATGTTTTGTCCCGGTCCCGGTTCCACCGGGACTCATTTAAATTTTGATTCCTTGCCTATGTTGGCTCCGCCTCCACCGGAGTTAAGCTTCTTTTTGGTAAAGGGCATAGTATTAATGTATTATTCTAACGAAGATCTTGTTTTGTAGGATCAGATTATGTGCGTGAGGATATGTCTCAAGGATCTCGGTGAGAGTTTTGAGCTCGGTGGAAGGTCTCGCCGACTCAGCGAAAGTCTCCTCGAAGCAGAATGGGCTTGTCCCCGAGAAAGCAAGGGGTCTCTATAGCCTCTCCCTGACCACGAGAGGTCGCACCAAAGAAGGCCTTTGGGGAAGGTTTGCGTTCTCGCCATTATGTCATGTCGACCGAAGGAGGGGCCCACTGACAGAAATGGAGTTCGTCGAGAGAACGTGATTTCACCATATCATCTGGCAGAAGAGGAAGCAGTCTTGCCGAGGGTCTTTGCGAGATCGGTGTGATCTTTGTGGCTCACCAGAGCCTCTCACTGACTGGCCCGTGCTACACTGACGAGCTTGCAGAAGAACGGATCTGGAGCGGAAAGAGTGCCGAGCGAGGAAGAAGATGAAGTCGTTAGTCAAATAGATAGCTGTGAGGCCTATTGACAGGGGTAGCTCGACATTAATGGGGATATTTTAGGGCACCCAAAGCAGCTCTGCTGGAGGTTGAAAATGGACACGAAGGCGTGCGAGTTAATACAGTAGCTACAAAAGATCTACAGAACACCTTAGAAGACAATCTTCATTGACATAAGACAACGAGGATTCAAATTTATTGCAAAATCGACTTTTGTTAAAAATTTGGGTGCCGACTTCCTGACACCACGGGATATTTTGTAAACCCTAAAAGCAGGCACCGACGTTCTTCTTAGGGAGATGTATATATGGCATTCTTGCCTCTTTGTAAAGGGTGGATGGAAGAATTTTTAGGTCCAAAATTTTAGTGTTAGCACTTCTAGATTAGAACTTCTAGGTTTAGAGAACTGTTTACAGCTAGAACTATTAGAAGTTAGTCAGCTAGCATAAGGAGATCGAGTTGCATCTTGATTCTCAGTAATGAGAGCTTCTCCTATCTTTTTGGTTAGTGGTTAGGTTTTAGTACAGGTTGGAATGTATTTTCAAAGTTATTCTAGTGTAGATGGAAGCAGTCTGAAGACACAGGTTTTCTGTACACTGGTGATTGTGACAAATTTGTAAATGTTGCTTATCTGTCTAACCCATAGTAGAAGCAACCAGATTCGAATCTACTTCATATTATGTTCTAGAATGGTATTTATTTGAAATTAATCATTTAATTTTGAAATCTTTCAAGGAATGAAATCTCATTTTTTGTTTTGCTTAAATGCTAGTTTTTAATCAGTTATTAAAATCAACACTGTGAATGAATGATACTGTGTGTTAATCACAATTTAATTTGTTCCTCAGTTTTAGTTTATAAATTCCTTGAAAGTTATCAAGTCTGGTTAAGGTTGGATGAACTATTGTTCTTTTTTGTTCCAAAACCCTGATCTATCTTTTTATATTTCTTTAAGAACCCCCGTTAGAGTAGAATTTATTTCATGTTTGATCTTAGAACAATCCAGAAGCTCAACACTAGTAGGCCCCTTGAATATTACTGTTGCATTGGCCACTGAGCAACATCAGCGCAGTTGAGACCCAACTACCAAGACCTTGGGAGCTAAGGCATCCATGTGTTTCCTTTCTCTTTCAGGAGAAGCAGAGTAGCAATACTTTGTTTAGCATTTTTGTGGTGCCAAAATTTCCATCAATAGAACCATAGATTTATGGTGGTGGAATGTGTTGATGTGTTTTTTATGCACTTTTCAACACAGGTAGGGCGTAGGTACACTACCTCTCTTGAAAGACAATCTTCCACAATCAGATTGCAAAACACTATCCCAAGGTCTCTAATGTCAAGTCTTGACAGTGCTTGGAATATCTTAGTTGTTTGATGTGATTTGCTGGAATCACAAGACGGTCTTACAGATGAGTTACAAAGCATGGGAAGTTGAGTTTGCAAATGCAGTTTTGAAGTGCTGGAAGTGAATGAATAGTGGCTGTCCACTCAAAATAGCAAGTTGAAACTCATCAAGTTCATCAGATTTAGCTTCATGGTGATGCTTTGGGTCCTACTCTAACCAAGGATTAAAATAAACAACAAAAGGAGAAGGGTTAAGAAAGCTATTCTAATCGTAAGCTATGAATGAACAGTAACAATGGTGGCTGCTAAAGTAGACAGACTTTCTAAACTGAGTTTTGCTTGACCAAGAGAAACCTACAGCTACACAAAACCAGTGCAATCTTCTAAGGACTGTAGATTTTCACATCACATACACACATCATGTACATGCAACCGAACTAAGTTGTAGCAATAAAGGAAAAAGGCTCAAACTAGCTTTGCAAAGTGATTCATCATTAATGAACCACAAAAAGTATGAGCTGGAAGTTCATCAAATACTAAAACAACAAACACCATCACCACTCCCATTCAAGAAACTAACACCTAAACTACTAGGGAAGTTGAACCATGCATACATAAAGAGAAAACTCAAAAGGAACACCCATAAATCATGCAATGTTACTCTCTATTGCTACAAAATGTCTTTACAATAGCTCTCCAACCCTTACAAATGAGGGGCAAGCCCCTATTTATAGTTTTCCAAAGCCCAAATGAATGGCTAGGATCAATTTTCAATGAATGGTCCAGATTTGATTACATTAGGGTTTCACCTACCCCTCATTATCTAGCAATTTTAAAATATATTCCTTGTCTTTTCCCTATTTTGTCATCTAGTGCTCAGGTGCTATAGCAGATTTTTCTTGTAACTGATTTATCTTTTTACTGTAGCAAAGACTGTTTGAAGGCTGACCTACATCTAGTGGACTTGCAACATTTTTGATTGGATCAAACAAGTCGGTCGATGACTTGCATCAAGGGATTGGTGGCCCTTGATTTGGGCGGAAAGCTCCTTAGAAATCATCATCATCTGGAAAAAAGTAGGAAACTCCCTCAATGGGCCTCTTCGATAGACCTACAAAAGGCTTCTTGACTCCTGCAAACACGAAGTGTCGTAAATGCATTTATACATGAGTTAAAGAAAATGTCAGTCAAACCTACAAATTACCTGTTAGATCTATCCATACATCATCAAAATATCTTGATATTCATATTTGGAGCTCATTTGGGCTATAAACATTAATGCGTGCTTCAAGGGTGCGAGCGCCAAAGGGCGGAAAGACGGTGGAAGAAAGCCAGAAGGCAGACAGTGGACAGAAGCCAAAACAACTGGGAAGAAAGAAGGTTCCAAGATGTTTCCAAAACAACCGAGAAGGAAGAAGGTTTCCAGATGTTCAAAACAGCCGGGAAGGAGGCAAGGTCCTGGATGTTCAAAATAGCCAGGAAGAAGGGAGGCTCCCAGATGTTCAAAAACGGCCACGGAGAGGCGGAGCCCCGAAAACGGCCACGGAGGAGCCGGGCTCCGGAGGCCAGAAGGGAGGTGGCCGCCAGATGTTCAAAACGGCCATGGAGAGGCAGAGCCCCAGAAACGGCCATGGAGGGGCCGGGCTCCGGAGGTCGCAAGGGAGGTGGCCGTCGGATGTTCCAAAATAGCAAAAGGGGGACGAAGCTCCGAAACCACCAAAACTTAACCAAACTTTGATGAAACCTTGGCAGTTCATTTACGCACATCAAACACATCCCAGATCCAAAAAAGGTTGCCCCCAAAGTCAAAATTGAGGAAACGGGAGCGACGGGGATCCGCAGATGTTTTCAAATAGCCAAGGAGGAAGGGAATTTCAGAGGGAAAGTTCTGAAACCATCAAAACTTAACCAAACTTTGACAAAACCTTGGTAGTTCATTTACGCACTTCAAACACATCCCGGATCCAAAAAAAGGTTGCCCCCAAAGTCAAAATTGAGGAAACGGGAGTGACGGGGGTCCGCGAATATTTCCAAAATAGCCAAGGAGGAAGGGAATTTCGGAGGAAAAGTTTCGAAACCATTGAAACTTAACACAACATTGACGAAACCTTGGCAGTTTATTTATGCACTTCAAACACATCTCCGATCCAAAAAAGGTTCCCCCCAAAGTCAAAATTGAGGAAACGGGAGCGACGGGGGTCCGCGGATGTTTCCAAACAGCCAAGGAGGAAGGGAATTTCAAAGGGAAAGTTCCGAAACCATTGAAACTTAACCAAACTTTGACAAAACCTTGGTAGTTCATTTACGCACTTCAAACACATCCCGGATCCAAAAAAGGTTGCCCCCAAAGTCAAAATTGAGGAAACGGGAGCGATGGGGGTCCGCGGATGTTTCCAAAATAGCCAAGGAGGAAGGGAATTCCGGAGGAAAAGTTTCAAAACCATCGAAACTTAACGGAACATTGATGAAACCTTGGCAGTTCATTTACGCACTTCAAACACATCTCCAATCCAAAAAAGGTTTCCCCCAAAGTCAAAATTGAGGAAACGGGAGCGATGGGGGTCTGTGGATGTTTCCAAAATAGCAAAAATAAGACAAAAGGCAAAAAAGGGGATGGTGGACCTCATTTCTCCGCAGATTTGAATACCCCAAGTAGGTGAATTTGGGTAGGGGGTTTGATCGTTTGAAGGCACATGACCAATTGGGATTAGAAATGGGGCACACAAAACAAGATAAGAGCAAAGCAGCCTGTCGGGAGTGAAAAAAAGGGGGTCCCTGCCTACGGCAAGGCGTGTGTGCAAAACATGCACAACAAATGGCGAGTCACTGGGGAAATCCTCCAGAGCATTTTGATGACAAACTGGAATCACGAACCCAAAATCTCTGGTTCCAACCTTCACGCTAGGGCAAACAGACCAGACGCCCAACCAAATGATCAAAACCATTAGCCAACCCAACCTTCAGTATGCTGAAAATCCAATTGTGTGCAATTGCGTTAATTCCCATCCTTCAGTTGCTATAGGAACCCAAGCTCTGTTAAGTTAAACTACATAGTTCATTCTAACTCCAAAAGCATTCAGGACATTGCCTCGCTGCCAGTCAGGCATCCATAGCCCCGACGAGATTATCACTTTGATTCTCCCGAACATTGCTCTACTGCCGGTCGGGCGTCCATAGCCCTGGTAGAGTTGCTCGGATACCCCTGAAAAGTTGAATTTTCTTTTCTTTTAATTTTTAGTGTTTTCTTTATTTCTTTCTTTTCTCTTTTCAACTCTTTTATTTGAACCTGCAAGCATTGAAGCTCGCAATCAGGGCTTAGAATCACAGTGGCGCTGGAGCAGACTTTTAGATTTTTCACTTAACTAGACTTCACAAAAGGCCCTACAGTGACCGTTGAATTTTTAAAATGTGTAAGAGCTGTAAGATTTTAGAATACGTCAGAGTCAGACTAAACCAACAACTTATCCTCTTTGAATCAAACACCCAGATCACTTGGCACTAACAGAAGACCTTCACCATCCACTTTGAAGACTTGATTAGAGTTCGACAAAGAAATACATAGAACAACCCCAGGCGATAAGTATGGTTGTTGTGCACACAGATGTGCCCAGCTAAAAGCAGACAGACCCCGAGCAAAGTAGCAACAAAGCGAAAGAAAACAAAAAGAAACAAACAACCTACATCAAACCAACTAACCTAAGGAAAGCAGGAAAGTGGAGTATTTACAGGAAACCTATACTACTCAAAAATGAGCTATGTACAAAGATATTTACAAAGCACTATGTTCAGGCAAGGCGAGCTGACATTAACGTTCATTGGATTTTGCAAAACATGCACAAGCAAACGAGCAATCAGTATCATTCTTAACCATGCAAATTTATCTTTATATTCTGAAAAAAGAAATTCACCATTGCAACACTCAAGTTTAATCACGTCATCACAAAAAATCAGCAATTGAGGAGGTTCGTTGAACCCATGGTTAATCTATAAACAAGTTCATTTTCCCTCATTCCCATAATCAAAATAATAAGTGCAGCTATGAGAAATGATAGGGGAAAGGAAGGATAAAACTTGGATGTCGTCACACGGAGGTGGCAGCGTTGGACAGTCAAGAGCAAGCACAACATAGTTGATCGTTGCATTGGCAGCCTCAGGTGGGCATGGTGGAGGGTGCATCACTTTGGATAGTAAGCATGCATAAGGATAGGAGGACGGGGCATAAAACAACTCTTTCAATCTACCAATGGGACCCAGAACCTCCACTGGTTGTTCCTTGAGGAAGTACACCTCATCTGCGTGGGTTTCCATTGCCAAAACCTCTTCTTGATTGTTGTCTTCAAGGGGCAGCATGCTGTCCCATCTCCTTTCCCAGGTGTCAGCCTTATTTTTGTGGTGTTCAGTGTCATGGGATGATGACATATATGAATCTATCCTATTGCAGCCATCTGAATATGAGGGAAGATCAACAACGATCATGGCAGAAGGGTTACAAGTTGCATCTTGTAGTCGGTCGGGTGCTTCATCTCTGATAGCAGCTATCTCAGGACCTCCGCCTTTGTCTTCTTCTTTTTGTTGTTCATGTGTCTCATCATGACGTTCACTCGTTTCGTCTTGCTCACTATCGCTGTAAATGGAGGAGCTCCTCTCCCAATCTGGAAACTCTAGTGCATCACTATTCGGGGGCTCAAGGAGTATGTATTCATCACTATAATCTTCTAGGATGTGCTCTTCCTCGGCATGAGCATACCTTCGTAGTGCAGCTCCCAATGGAAAGAAGTCATCAATTGATGGCACCTCGTCAAGGGGACCAAAGTCTACTGCACAATTTCCCTCCAAGGGTTTGGCATAAAGCCTATCGTTCATGGTGTGCAAATGCTCTTTGAGAGGAAATTCTTGATGACTGGTGGACAACATTCCCGCTTAATCTACTTCATCGCTCGAAAGTCTGAGATTGTATTGCTGTCCTTCTATTGCTGCCCCAACATCCTGTTGAGGTCCACCTTTAGCCGAGTTGTCACTTGGCTCTAGCTCTTGGTCTTCTACTTCGATCCGAGTAGCAAGTAGAGGAGGTTGGGCACTTGGTTGCCTTGCTTTTCCCCTAACTTGTTTTATGGCTTCTTGGCATAGTTCACATGCGAACTCCGAGGGTGATGAATCATGAAGTCTGCACCAATTTGGCAATAGTAGCACCTCCAAATCGACTTGGTATTTCAGCTCCGACCAATCCTTTGCTAATCTGGAGACTAGTTGGTCATATCTATCCATGATCAGGTCCTCCTCATCACTTGAAAAAGAAGCATGATGGTAGACAGCTGTAGTGAGTGGTTTCTCCCACTCCTCCAATTCTGCATTTTTAGATTCTTGATCACTGTCATTATAGATGGAGAGGTCTTCCAATCTAATTTTTCTTATGCTTTTACCATCTCCTTCTACTGCCCCAAGGCTTTTAGCCTCCTCTTCTTCCTGATCTTTAGCATCTTCATTGGCTGTCCCAGCATGCATGGCTGCAGACTTCATTGGTTCATCGTCACCTACCAATTGCTCTTCTTCTAGAGTGGAGGACTGCCCTTGATTGGTGGAGGGAAGGCCTTCTAAATTAATTTCAATCAGATTTTCACCAAGGCACCTTATTCTCCTAGTGAAATCTGTCTCTTCCTCCTAATTTTCAACTTCGATGTCTACTGCTCTAAAATCAACTTGTATCGAGTTTCTTGGTTCATCTTCAATGTGCTGTCCTCTAGATGCTGACAACTGTTTTGCCTCATGGGATAACTTCTCTTCATTGGGAGTTGGCTGCTCTAACTTGTTTGAACAACCCTTGGCTTGAGCAATGATGTTTTCACATGATGGACACATAAATTCTGAATGTGGTGCATTGTGAAATCTACACCAACTTGCCATTAGTACTTCCTCCAATCTTGGTCCATCCTTGCTGCTCAAATTTTCCTGGATCAGCTCCTTGAATGCCTTAGATGCCATGGTTGTCAACTCTTCCTCTGGGTCTGCAAGGGCTAAAGGTAGATAGATTTCCCAGAAGGGGATTTCTCCTTACAAGACCTTTTCAATTCTGCTAAAAAAAGTTAGATACCCCAACTCGTTGTGCCTATGAGTGCAATGGATCCGAAATCCATCTGCCAATGCGAATTGTTGCAACGGCTTCTTCGTTCTCTTATTCAAATGTGCATGTAACTGAGTGATGTCAATTTGTGCATGCTGCTCCATTTTGACTCAGCTTCTTTTGCCTTTAGAAATTTCTGATTTTTAGCATTGAAAGAGATCTCCCTATCTTAGATTTCTTCTTTGAAAGTGTTCTTTTCGATTTCCAGCTTTCAGCTTTGTAGCCTCAACATGTCATGCCCTCCTTCTAGCGCCAGTTCTGTTGATGGTGTTAGGAGGAGGAGGGCATAAAATGAATCACTTCCAACCTTCAGCCTTGTACTCCCAACTTGTCAGCCCTCCTTCTAGCGTCAGTTCTGTTGATGTATTTTTTATCCACTTTTCAACACAGGTAGTGCATAGGTACACTACCTCTCTTGAAAGACAATCTTCCACAATCAAATTTTAGAACACTATCCCAAGGTCTCTAATGTCAGGTCTTGACAGTGTTTAGAATATCTCAGTTGTTTGATGTGATTTGCTGGAATCACAAGGCAGTCTTACGGATGAGTTACAAAGCATGGGAAGTTGGGTTTGTAAATGCAGTTTTAAAGTGCTGGAAGTGAATGAACAGTGGCTGTCCACTCAAAACAACAAGTTGAAACTCATCAAGTTTATCTAATTTAGCTTCATGGTGATGCTTTGGGTCCTACTCTAACCAAGGATTAAAATAAACAACAAAAGGAGAAGGGTTAAGAAAGCTATTCTAATCCTAAGCTACGAATGAACAATAACAATGGTGGCTACTAAAGTAGACAGACTTCCTAAACTGAGTTTTGCTTGACCAAGAGAAACCTACAACTACACAAAACCAATGCAATCTTCTAAGGACTGCAGATTTTCACATCACATACACACATCATGTACATGCAATCAAACTAAGTTGCAACAATAAAGGAAAAAGGCTCAGACTAGCTTTGCAAAGTGATTCATCATCAATGAACCACAAAAAACATGAGCTGGAAGTTCATCAAATACTAAAACAACAAACACCATCACCACTCTCATTTAAGAAACTAACACCTAAACTAGTAGGGAAGTTAAACCATGCACACATAAAGAGCAAACTGAAAAGGAACACCCATAAATCATGCAATGTTACTCTCTATTGCTGCAGAATGTCTTTACAACAACTCTCCAACCCTTACAAATGAGGGGCAAGCCCCTATTTATAGTTTTCCAAAGCCCAAATGAATGGCTAGGATCAATTTCCAATGAATGGTCCAGATTTGATTACATTAGGGTTTCACCTACCCCTCATTATCTAGCAATTTTAAAATACATTCCTTGTCTTTTCCCTATTTTGTCATCTAGTGCTCAGGTACTGTAGCAGATTTGTCTTGTAGCTGATTTCCCTTTTTACTGTAGGAGAGACTGTTTGAAAGCTGCCCTCCATCTGGTGGACTTGCAACATTTTTGATTGGATCAAACAAGTCGATTGATGACTTGCATCAAGGGATTGGTGGCCCCTGATTTGGGTGGAAAGCTCCTTAGAAATCATCATCATCTGGAAAAAAGTAGGACAACTCCCTTAATGGGCCTCTTCGATAGACCTACAAAAGGCTTCTTGACTCCTGCAAACACGAAGTGTCGTAAGTGCATTTATACATGAGTTAAAGAAATTGTCAGTCAAACCTACAAATTCCTTGTTAGATCTATCCATGCATCATCAAAATATCTTGATATTCATATTTGGAGCTCATTTGGGCCATAAAAATTAATGTGTGCTTCAAGGGTGCGAGCGCCAGAGGGCAGAAAGATGGTGGAAGAAAGCTAGAAGGCAGACAGTGGACGGAAGCCAAAACAGTGCGGAAGAAAGAAGGTTCCTGAATGTTTCCAAAACAACCAAGAAGGAAGAAGGTTCCCAAATGTTCAAAACAGTCGGGAAGGAGGCAAGCTCCTGGATGTTCAAAACAACCAGGAAGAAGGGAGGCTCCCGGATGTTCAAAAATGACTACGGAGAGGCGGAGCCCCAGAAACGACCACAGAGGGGCCAGGCTCCGGAGGCTGAAAGGGAGGTGGCCGCTGGATGTTCAAAATGACCACGGAGAGGCAGAGCTCCGGAAACTGCCACGGAGGGGCCGAGCTCCGGAGGTCGGAAGGGAGGTGGCTGCCGGATGTTCCAAAATAGCAAAAGGGGGACGAAGCTCTGAAACCACCAAAACTTAACCAAACTTTGATGAAACCTTGGCAGTTCATTTACGCACATCAAACACATCCCAGATCCAAAAAAGGTTGCCCCCAAAGTCAAAATTGAGGAAACGGGAGCGACGGGGGTCTGCGGATGTTTCCAAACAACCAAGGAGGAAGGGAATTCGGAGGGAAAGTTCGAAACCATCGAAACTTAACCAAACTTTGACAAAACCTTGATAGTTCATTTACGCACTTCAAACACATCCCGGATCCAAAAAGGTTGCCCCCAAGTCAAAATTGAGGAAACAGGAGCGACGGGGGTTCGCGGATGTTTCCAAAATAGCCGAGGAAGGGAATTCTGGAGGAAAAGTTCCGAAACCATCGAAACTTAACAGAATGTTGACGAAACCTTGGCATTTCATTTACGCACTTCAAACAAATCCCCGATCCAAAAAAGGTTTCCCCCAAAGTCAAAATTGAGGAAACAAGAGCTACAGGGGCCCGCGAATGTTTCCAAAACAGCAAAAACAAGACAAAATGAAGAAAAGGGGACGGTGGACCTCATTTCTCTACGGATTTGAATACCCCAAGTAGGTGAATTTGGGTAGGGGGTTTGATCATTTGAAGGCACATGACCAATTGGGATTAGAAATGGGGCACGCAAAACAAGATAGGAGTAAAGCAGCCTGTCGGGAGCGAAAAAAAGGGGGGTCCCTGCCTACGGCGGGGCGTGTGTGCAAAACATGCACAACAAAATGCTTTGTATCTTTTGCTCAATTAGGGTCTTTCACCTAATGGAAAGAGATAGATCCCACACCCAAAATCTAAGTGGTTCACTCAAACTAAGGTATGCAAGATGGAATTATGACTAAATGTAATGATATAAATGCAACTAATTGATAAAACTAAAATTTGATTATTAATGCAAAACCAATGAAATGTGAATTGTTCAAAAACACATTGTGATATATAGAAATCACCTAGAAATGAATGCAAACTGTAATAAAAATGGATGAAACTGAAAGTGTGCACTTGAGATCTTGATGGAGACTAGAAATGACATCTGGAATGATGTTGATCTTGAATTTTAGGCTTGGTGGGACTTATTTTCCATTCTAGGCGAATCAATCCCAATTCTATGAAACTGTTTCAGAATCTGTTTTGGACAAAAGGGTATCCAAAAATGCAGAAAACCAAAATCAAGCCTAGGAGTGAGACTCATTCGCCACCCATGGAAAACGAGTCTAATTTTTAATTTCTAAAGATTCAAAGGTTCAAACAGGAGCTTGCGGTCCGCACTTTTTGCTTCTCCAGGCATCCAGTTTTGAAACTATCGAATTTGGACCTGAAAGTGACTTTTTGTGGGTATTTTGAATTATCCAATGAAGAGATGACTTGAAAAAATTTGCAATGAAGTCTTCAATTATTTCCAAGCTTCCAAGATGCCTAAATCTGCAAACACACAAGAAGAGAAAGAGAAATGTTGGATGTTAGGGTATGGGGGTTTGCCTTGGTCAAACCCCTTTTTAGGTAATTAAACTAAAATGATGAAAGAATGTAATGAAGTACACAACAATGAATTCAATACCTTTCCATGATGTTTTATCTTGAATTTCTGTAGAAAACCATGAAGAATTTGCACTTGAATGTTGTAGGAAACTAACTTGATGACTTGCAATGTGAAAACCCTAACTTGCTTGACTTGATAGAGAAGATAGATGATGAGTGAATGATAAGAGATGTGTGAATGAGTTAGGAGATTATGAATTAGGGCTTGGAGACTTGATTTTATAGGCAATCCACCTTATTTTCCCATTAATTGGTCCCTAAGGCTGACATGTAAAAATAATAAACTTAAATTTTAGTTTCTCTCACTCAAAGGTCAAAATTGGCCCGAATGGGACTCATTCGCTACCTTGGGTGAATCATTTCTCCCTCAAAGGTCAAAATTGGCCCGAATGTAACTCATTCGCCACCTTGGGCGAATCAGTCCCACCTGGCAAGGACTCATTCACCACAGGTGGCGAATTAGTCCCAATGGGGCCCATTTGATAGCTAGGATGCTACAAAGTAAGAAAATAAGGTTTTTATGGTATTTCATCAAATATTGCCTCAGGATGCACAATATGGGGTAATAGGGGCCTATTACTGATGATGTGAAGGTCAATTAGGGCTTGGGACACAAAATTCAATGTGGAAGTGTGATTAAATACACTTTACAACACTAAAATGAGGTGCACACAACCTAGGAAGGCACAATATCCAATGTGAATGTGTAAAACACATTACAACACTAGATTATCATTAATTTTATTTTACAAGCTTTCTAGATTGATGTGATAATGTCATTGAACACATTTTATAATGTTGAATTAAGGGAAGATGGGTTCATTAAGTCTAGAAAAGCCTGAGAGTCTTTTACAACACCTTTGCAAGACATTGTTAAATGCATTTGAAAGGGTCCAAGACCTAGTCTGGATGTGAAAAACACCTCACAACACTAAATCAGGGCCTTATTAAGTCCAATTTATCATCAATTATTCCCCAAATCAAGCAAGTTGCCTTTTTTCTATGGTACACTCAATCCATTTACATACTTTGAAACCTTTTTCACATCATTCTCCACACGTCCAACCCAAATATTCAAATTGTAAAACTCATTATAATCTTGCACACTTAACTCTTTTAGCTTCAAATTTTGTAATTTTTGAAACAAAATTACTTGGTAATCCTTTAGTAGAAATTGAGCTTTTATCTTTGATTTCATTCAGAACTTCCAAGTTATGATTTTATCCTTGCCTCTTTGTTATCTATCAATTTGCATGTGATCCCACCACAACGACACATATCCTTTCAACTTCATGCAAGCAAACTTCACTTTTTTCGGGCCCTCTATTGACTTAGTCGAAATACTTCTCCATTTATGATATCCAATCAATTAAATCTTCTAGATTTAAGCTTCCATTATCACTAGAGGTTTCCAATCTCGACTTGCTATTGATCCTTGATATTTCTTTAAAAAATCTACCTTCCACTCCATCATCCTCATCCTCAAAATCAACTTCTGGTGCTTCAATCTCATCTTGATCATCACTGACATCTACCACATGTATCCATCTTCGCTGTGCTACTTCTATTGCATCTAATCTTGTTGTGATACCTCTCAATATTTCCATGATTGCCATATTCTCATTATTTTGTGGTCCATTCAGTGGTCCTCTTTTCCCACGTCCTTTTGCACCATGTCGATGAACTCCCTCCAGTTGCGGGTCTTCTCACCCTCACACTCACCCACAAAAATCTCTTCTAGGGTTCCTTCCCTTAACACAACCACAACTAGATCTAATACCAAATGATGTAGATCAAATTTCGAGTATTTTATCAAATGAAGAAATTTGCAGCCAACATTAACTATTTTGACAATTTCATTTGTCAAATTAAACTCCAATTCAAAAATTTCAAAAAAAAAAGGAAAGAAAAGTAAAAGAAAAATTATTCCAATTGATTGTAATCGCACATAATCTCCTTTGGGAATCAAACTACATGCAATTTCAATTGTAAATGTAATGTGCAATCTGCAACTTATCACATTCAATCACACTTTTTCAATTAACATGGCTTGATGCCAGCTGCGAACCCCTCTCTCTCTTCATCTGTCACGACCTTTATCCCTTTAATGGTTTTTATCCAGCATTGCAGCCTCCTTCATCTCCCTCTGGTGGCGTATTGAAATTGCTCTCAGTTTCCTTATCTTTCCTCTGCTGCGCGACTTAACCTTCTTGTTCTCTGAGCGCTAGAATTTCTCACTATATGACTGCATCCCTTATACCAATCATGATGCTAGGTCCTCTTCATGATCTGTCTTCTTCATTCCTTCCGCACATGAATTCCTTTTAGCTGGTGTGGCTTAATCTTTCTCTGGTGTCAACCATATCATATGGTGCGGCCTCTGTTTCTTCTTACTTGTATCTGCCTTCACTGTTATGATGCACGACCTGTCTTTATTTTCCCCCGGGTTTTAACTTGGCATGATCTCCCCTCTTTGAATCTACAATTTTGATTTAAATTCTTCTCCCCTCTCTTTTCCATGAACCCACTCTTATTCTTTTCCTGTGATTGCTCCTGTGTAGTCTTCTTTCTGCTGCAATTTTTACTTTATTTTAACCAGTACCTACTGTCATTTCCAGTTCCTGCCTATCTTATCTTTTCTTCAGCGACGATTTTGGTTTATTTGTCTCCCGTTTCACCTCCTCTGCCTCCCACATCCTTTCCTATTCTTGGTTGCTTAAATAAAAAGAATTAAATTCCCTTTTTTTAATTATAAAACATCTCCGTTTTTAATATGTCTGGCAGTGCATTTATTTAAAAAAAAAATCAAAATCCATCACACTTAAAACAAATCAATGATGCGGATTTAGCGTACTCCTAGGATGCTTTGACTTCAATATTTTTTGGCCACTTCTTTTACCCCCATCATTTATCATGTTTTAAATTTTCCCTATTGAGAGATCTATGCTTTGCAAGTTCTATAAACTAGCACTATACATGGAGTAGCAACCTCTATTATAAATATCTTTGTATATAGGGTTTCGTTAAGCTATATGGCTAGTCATTTTACACTTATCATATAAAGGCCTCTAGGAACACCCTACTAATCTTACAAAGATCAAAGAGCAGAAGAATCATACCACTCTTATTAATTGGTCCTTAATTATTCTGGTCCTTAATTATTCACAGTTTCACCCTTATCTAGATCAAGATTAGACTTATCTTCATATTATGGCTCATCTCTTAGAATTGGGAGCTATGATTATGAGAACCTACAAGGTCCCCAAGGCAATGGATAACATGAACACCCTTTTTTTCAATTTAGGACAAGGGCCCATAAAGGAGGCATCATATGACACTCTTTGATAAGAACAATGTATGAAGAGAATTGGAGTAATTTAGGTTGGTGTATAGTGATTTTATGGATAATCGCATGGTGGTGTGTATTATATTTAAATCTTTGTTACTCAATATCCCAAAAATATGGATTTATTTTCTTGAAGAAGTATAAGATGATTTCTACCTTCAAAATTTTTAAGGCAAAATTGGAGAACTAGTCTTGTGAGAAGATCAAGACATTGTTGATAGATACTAGAGATGAATATGTAAAAAATCACCAATAAAATAAATCAATCTTCACAATACCTTAGAATACATCATTTTATAGAATATTATCGTTTCCCTCTTTATTGACAACGTTAGACTTAATAAACAAAAAATTCTATTGTGTTGAAATTTATTTAATAATTTTTAATATTTTATTTTAATGATTGATAATATTTTTAAAGCATATTTTGTCACATATGATAGAAAAACATTGAGATAGTTGACAAGTGTTCAGTATGTTTCCAACTATTTAATTTATGACATTAATGACCAAAATCTCATTGAAAATAATGGAATAAGTATATATGTTTTTTACATAAAATCTAAAGATGTGTGTTGATGTTTTTATGCAAATTCTCACAAAAATTAGCTGTCTAAAAGATTCCATATTAAACTTTTAAAATTGTTTTAAGATTTGTGCAAGATGCATATAACACATCATTTTCAACTTAAATCACTTTGATAATACAATTGGTTGTTTTTATCTTTAATTTACCTAATTTCAATCTTGTACCAAAGGGATAAACTCATAGTTATCTAAGCCATTTGACAAAAAAATCTTATCCAAATCTCATTTTGGATTGAGAAGGGACATGCCAAGATATAATAAGGGAAAAATAGATGTGAATAGTAAATTAAACCCAATTAAATACCAATTCAAATCTAGAGATTCATAAAAACAAAGTTAGAAGATATGAAAATAGATTAAACCTAGAAAAAATGTGATATATTATGCTAGAATGCTATTGGAGCCAAAAGTTCATAGGTGACTTGCATGATTTGATATTAAGATCTAGATTTAATTTGGATATAAAATATTAATAAAGTAGATTACATCTAAAAACAAAATCAAGCCTAATCATAATTAAAACTTAAGATCATAAAATACTCCAAAATGAAAATTAAAACTTACGATCATAACACTCCAAAATCAAAATTAACTTTTTTTATTTTCATAATATTATGACTTCTCATTATATCACACTAATCAATTGCAGTAAAATATTTAATATCGATCTTATTCTCATATAAAATATTAGTTTATTCTAATAGAAATATTTTTCTTATGTAATCTTTCCATATTATTCAAACCAGGAGAACAAAATAAAATTAACCATGTTAAATGCAAAGATTTGTCACTTAAATACAAATTTATTTTTGAAGAGCTTATCGAGTTGGGGAGCTATCAATTTAACTCTACTCAAATAACATTCAAAAGGTTGAAATAATTTATGCAAGCATGCATAAAGTAGTTTTGACAAGTAGGGATGTCAAATTCAAGTGATGTAGTTTTGCTCACTTTGTAGAATAACATGCCTATTATTTATGCATATTCAGGAATACCATAGATAATGATTGGGCTTCTGACAGTGTAATTCCCATTACTCCAAGTTAAGGCACCTGAAAGTAATTCATCAGTAACCATGGATCCACCTTCAATTGTGACATTATATGATAAAAACTGTCTTGGAATCCAAAATAATAGTGTGTCTGGGACAACTGTCACATTTATTCCAGAGGGTGCAGATATAGTAGCCTTGTATGTACCTCCTTCAGCTCCTACATTGGTAACTGTTCTAGAAATTTCAGCTGTAAAAGGTTTTCCTGGTTCCACAACAACCATTATTGAAGGGTAGTTCAACTCTCTTGCACCATTTTTAGATGGTTGTACAAGGTCACAACTACTAAAATCTCCTGTCACCAAACATAAAGTTGTATCATTGTAACCTTCCTTACAAAGAAAATCGACATAATCATCTACATCTGCATCATACACAAGCCCTGGATTGATGGCCTTCATTGGATTTATTTGCCCAGCCCCATACCCAAATTCTGCATCTCCATTTCCAGCCAATGTTGGATCCATTACATATGCTACAGTACAAGTCAAATTATTAAACATTTATATTAATATTTTAGTTTGTAGTTTAAAATATAGTTATAACCTATTGTCCTTGTCATAAATATTTTTAACTAATATATTCATCCTATAAAATTCAAAAGAATAATTTTATTTATATATTTTAAGGAAAAATAAAAATATATAGAATCTTATGAAGAATTAGCATTAAATATGAATAATATAGTACCTGTAGTCATTAGAGCTGATTTGATGGCAGCAACAGACCAATTTTGATGATATGACTTAACAAATCCTGCAGCTCCTGCGGCGTGTGGACATGACATGGAGGTTCCAGATATTATATTAAAGTTAGAGGTCCTTGTATCTCCTCCATTCTCAGTAAGTGAAGAATTTGTTGGCCAAGATGCAAGAATGTCTACCCCTGGTGCTGTAATATCAGGCTGATCATAGACAAACACATTATATCATACTATAAAATACTTATATTTTACAATTGAGTTATATCATTGAATAAGTTTTCAACAACCTAATTTATAAATTCTAATTCAAATTAATATATGAAAAAATATTATGTTTAACTTATTTTTTTGAACAATTACAATCTACTATTAAAACTATGAATAATTATGCAATCTATAATTTTAAGATTTTTTTAATATTAAAATTTATAAATTGTAATATAATTTTATATCATAAAAGAATATCATTATATTATTATTTTTGAATCTAATAATTATATTTATCATATATTTTTAATTTATATTTTAGATTGATTTTGACACATAATATATTGGATAAAATTTGAAATTTGAAATTCAATTTAAAATTATGAAAAAACATACCTTGAGAATGTTGACAGTAATTGGATTGAAACCTCGAGATGAGAAGGAAGCCGTAATGGGTGCCAATGCTTTGGGAGTTGTAGTTTTTTGAATTTTTGCAATAGGAGAGCTAATGGAATGTAATCAATAGTAATAAATTGTCATTCACCATGGTTATTAAATATTTATATAGTTACTATAAAGTATTTGTTTGAGACAATTACCTTGTAGAGTTGATGTAAGACAATACAACTTCTCCTTGTTCAGTCGATATCACAGTTGCAGGGTTTAACCACACAAAAGCTGTGTCATTAAACCCATCTAAAATTATAATGGCACCCGCTCCACCTGCAATAAATACTGAATAATCTGGTGGGTCTTCATTGTAGTAGCAAAGCACAATCTTTCCTTTCACTTTGGTATAATCTAAAGAATTTAATGCACAACCACTGGAAAATTTGAAAAACAAAATAATATGTTTTAGGTTCCTTATAAAATTATAAATTATTTAAAAGATAACTTTTCCTTTCATTATTGAAAATTTAGTTTTATGAGCTATGTTTTCCCTTTAGTTCAATATATATTATTCAAAATTTGTACAAGTTAAAATTTCTTTGTTACCTAGAATCATTAGAGGTAAAACCTCTAGAAATATTAGCAACATCCCCTCCATATACTAAAGGATACCATGGTTGCTCCATTGTATATGTGTTTACAGCAATTCCCTATATAGATTAGACAACATTAAAATTAAGCTTTAATAAATAAGATAAAAAAGAAAGAAAAAATGGGTAAAGGATAGATAATTACTTCTATAGACATGTTGTTTCCTAAAAGAAGTTCAGAATCCATTTTGCGATCAAGGGTGCTTGCAGCCATAGTTAGAGACCATGGAGAATAATTGGAAACTGTTGCCCTACTAGGTCCAGAATTTCCAGCTGAATTTGATACCAAAATTCCCCTCTTCATTGCATGAAATGCTCCAATGGCAATGCTATCTTCAAAATAGTCAAGAGGAAAATCTGTGCCAAGTGATACGGAAATGATGTCCACACCATCATAGATGGCATCGTCAAATGCTGCAAGAATGTCTGCATCACCACAACCATCAAGCCAACAAACCTTGTACATAGCAATCCTTGCACCAGGGACCCCACCTCATGCATCTCCTTGGGCAATACCATCAAGACTTGCATTATTTATATGATTTCCGGCAGCAGTAGAGGAGGTGTGTGTTCCATGGCCAAATCCATCTCTTGGAGACAAAAAATCCCCTATAGGTGGTGGATAATCTGAAAAACCGCGATAAAACTTTGCCCCCACAAGTTTCCTAGAAAGTTATCCATAATTTCAGCTACAATATCCAAGGTTATTTACTTCTATATTTAGAAATTCAAGATATTTTATAAAATTATTTGTGCAATATAGTGATAGAAAATTAATAGTAAGCAAAAAATATGTAAAAGTGCATTATCATATAGATTGAGGGGATTGGTTAAAGGTATAAAATAACATATGAAAATAGTGTTGGAGACTAATAAAATATGCACCAACTTATCTAAAGAGATGTGTACTATTTTGATAGAAACATATATAGACATATGAAAGGTTGTAATAATTTAGTGGATATTAATAACAAAATCCTATATATTATACATAATAAAAGTAATATTACATATAATCATAATACATCTAAGGAATTCAAATATTTAAATAGATTAGATATACCATTTTGTAAGTTAAACAATAAATAATAGTATATTAATTTTAAATTAAAAATTTAACATAACTCTTAATATTTAAATATGAAATGATTACTTTAAATTATATTAAATTTATATATATTGAGATGTAAGATATGAAAGTGATTTTATGACTTTCATTTTAATTTTCTTTATTTCAAAATCTATAATAATTTTATTTAAAGATCAAATATGAAAACTTATAATATGATACTAGTTGTTTGGTATGATGACTTTTTCATTCTATATGTTAAAAATATTCTCTATTAAAATATAAAAAGTATATAATGAATTAAGTTTTTAACAATTTCTTATGTCAAAATAATACGAAAATTAATTCATAAGATGTGTTTATCAGTATTTAAAATATACAATAATTTTGAACATTTTTAAAAAGTGTATAGTTCTCAATCTTAATTTTTGATTGGCTATATTAATATTTAGTAATGTCAATTTAATATTTTTCTATTTTTTCATAGATATTTTTTATTTATTAATTTATTTTACTTAAATATCATGTATTCAATGTTAAGCAGTCAATAGTAATTTTAGACTTTATTTATGCTAAAAAATGATAAATATTGATCCTATTTTTATTGATCAAAATTAAATTTAATATTAAAAAATAACCTATTGATTACTAATCATATAAGTAAAACATATACCTCTATATCTACGTTCAATTTTTTAGCAATAATGTTATAATAAAAATTGAAATGTTCGAAATTATTATGTAATGTTCTATACTGTGATATTTGGTACAATATGCATCATTATAGTATTGTTATCAAAATTCAACTAGGTGCTTTTTGAATCAAACTATTAACCTATTTTCCATGAATAATATTCATCATTATGAATATGTATGTACATAAATGAAATAATAAAAGATAATTTGAAAAAAAAGAATGAGTAGGAATGAGTCTAACTTGTTGCAGGCGGGGAAATCTGATGTTGTGTGGCATCCACCTTTCCATTTGGATGGTGGTGGACCAAATCCAGCATCACTGAAACTTTCTGATTTTGGCCATACTCCTACAACACCAAATCAATTCCAAAATCTTAAATTAACGATAACACTAATTCTTGCAATTCAAAATAAGATAAAAATATGTTGAAGTATAATTTTTTCATCAAAGTTTTTGGATTCAATTGTGTATGTTTATTTAGATTGATGTTTCAAATCACGCTCAGTGATTCATCATCAGAAAAAAGAGATTGATAAAATTCTTTTATTTTAATAATTTCACCTGTATCCAGAACACCAATGATGATATCGCTTTGATAACCCAAATTATTGTTTTGGGCAGATGCAGGAAAGCCAATAAAATCCCATGATCTAGTCGTTAAAAGTTGCAGTTGCTTACTCTCAAACACTGAGACCACGCCATCCATATCTATACAATCATAAACATGTATATTAATGGCCTCTATACATCTTCCCAACAATGACCAAAATGGGAAAGAAAAAAATAGCCGTTTAACGAAGTTTTTAATTTGTTTTACTTTTGAGCTGTTGGGCCTGGGATGAAGAAAGCACAGCAGCAAATCCACCAAAGCTCTTCCAGTAACTATACTTCAACGATTCCTCTGCTGCCTCCCGGCTTTAATAACAACGTTACAGATATGTTAATGACAATTCCATATAACAATCAAACATGGCAATAGATAAGACATAATAATAACCTTCCATGTACAGAATGGAGCATATCAAGGTGCAATGAAGCGGATGCTGTGTGAGACTGTCCATTTTCTTGTGATGAAGTGCTGCCCATGTAGACTACATAAAGCTGATTTTGCACAAACATTGCACAATTGGTAAACATCATTGACATGGAGCAAATTTAGATAAATCTAATACTTAGGTTAAAATATACCTTTGTATCTTGCCCTGCAGACACCACTGTGAATAACATTAACAGAATGAAAAACGCGGAAAGCTGAAGATGGCTAATGCAAGGGACTGCCATTGTAGGTGTAATGCTTATCATCACACAAAACTTTCATAGAAAAACTGTGATGAACAGAGTACTTATTCATTCATGGCACCCTGATAACTCCGCTTTCAAGGATTTAAAAAAATGAAATCCAGCGTCATATGCGGTTATTACAATGTATATAGTTGACGAGGAAGTTTCAAAATGTATACGCCAAAACCTTTCTGAATTAAACCATGCAAAATCTGTACTGCAAACTTCTGTTTATGAACGAATGATTCAAGCATATGTCCACATTAATACGAATTGGCGCAAAGTGTTAAAACTGCAGGTCGAATCGATGATAATTAGACTATATCAAACAAAACCCAATAGTATACTATCTTTTTTCTATATTAAATTGATTTTGAAAATCAACGGTTTTAGAGAAAGATGCAAGATTATTGAAATGATCTCAATCATCAGATTTTTCAAAATATAAAATAATTAGCTGCGAATTGGAGTTGCCGGCGATGGGGGTCTGCTAGGTGGCGGGGAGGCCACCGTTTTTTAGTGTGGTGACGTGGGCGTTGGTAATTACGTGGGTTGGTGGCAGTCAAGAATGGTGTGCTGGATACGGGGAATGTGAATGGCAAGCGTTTGTTCGCGCGAGGGCCAATGTTCCCTGTCGTTGCACGATGGTGGCAGACGAAGTAAATGCAATATTGAATGTTGGCGTGTGGGAGAGTATACTTTGATGAAGTTGTATTGTCGGAAGAGCCATTGTAGTGTTGGTTTGATAGTAGGCTATTGTTAAATTCGTCGCGTTTGACTCCTTTTTTTGGTAGGTTTGAGGGTTTTAAAACTGTTGAGCTGTGGAATCAGTAAGTCGGTTTGCATGGATTTTTTTCAAAACTGAATTTATTGTGTATGTCTTTCGTTCTCTGCTTATTGTTCATTTTGATAGCAGATTTGAGGGTTTGCACATTGATGTGTTGCGTAATGTGTGGCGAAGTATATTGATTAAGTTGCATTGTCGAAAGAGTCATTGTGGTGTTGGGTTGACAACGAACTATTGTAAGATCTGTCGTCTGCGGTTCCCTAGTTAAAATTGTCGCGAAATATGGTTAGGGTTTGTAATTTTTTCATTGCTTGTTTATTGTTTGTAGTTATTTCTGTGGATTTTTGGGCTTATACCCGTTACAATGGGAGCAATAGTAGTTATATCTAGGTTCTTCCGTTAAAATGGTTAGGGTTGGTAATTTTATTTCCCAATTGCAGATTAAGATAGGAGTGATTGTATATATATGGATATATAGAGGGTTTGTTATTTGTTTGAAGTTTTTGATGGGTTTTTTGTCAGTCGAGCCTTGAATAGTATTTGTTGTGTAATAGGTGTGTTACAATTTCTCTGTTTCTCTATAATATTGAATTCCACCGAATGTAGCTTAGATTTTGTGCGTAATGTGTGAGAAAGTATATTGATTAAGTTGCATTATCGAAAGAGCCATTGTGTTGTTGGTTTCATGGTGGACTATTGTAGAAATGAAATCGTCGGCCTCTGCTTCATTTTATGGTAGATTGGAGGGTTTTAAAAATGTGGCTCTGCGCAATATGTAGGTCATTTTACTTGGGTGTTTTGTATAAATGGTTTATTTATTGTTTATGTTAAAACTCTTTTTCTCTAGAATCTGTAATTCATTTTCTATGGATGGAGAAATTGGAAATATATAGATATGCAGAGTGTTTTTTATTTGTTTGAAGTTTCCGATGGTATTTCTATCAGCCGAGCCATGAACAAGATTTGTTTATGTTTAACATCAGAGACAAAAACATATAACAAGAAGATATTAACAATAAATTAATCATCTATGCAAAACACCCTAGTAGAAAAGAGTATAACTCGACAAAATTGATTGAAAATTCAAGCTGCATCACCTCACACTAAATATTATAGAGAAATAGAGAAATTATAAAAGAGATATTAGAATAACACTAATGTAGGTTGGAGTCTCAATTAAGTGTGTATATGTATATGTATATATGTGTGTGTGTGTATGTATATATGTGTGTATATATATGTGTGTATATATATATACACACACACGTGTATATACATATATTTTGTCATGGGTTTTGTAGCACACCAGTATTAAAATCCTCGAACCTGCTATCAAAAGGAACAATAAGCAGAGCCAGAAAATCCAATTTACAGATGGGTTGATGTATTGTATGTATGTATATATTTATATATATGCATGTGTATAGATATGTATATATGGATAAGTATATGTATGCATGTTTTACTAATAGCTCTGTTACAATTCCCCCATTTCTGTTTAATACAAAATGATAGATAATGCAGCTCCTTTTATACAGAGACATATAGCAAGAAGACAATAACAATAAATTAATTATTTATGCAAAACACCCATGTATAAAAGAGTATAACCCCACAAGCTTGTTTGAAAATGAAAACTACAACATGTGTATGTTAGGAAACATGCAAAGAGTATATATGTGTCTATATATATATATGTATGTATGTATGTATGCATATATATATATATTTTGCAGCATATTAGTGTTAAAACCCTTGAACCTGCTATCTCAAGGAACAATAAGCAGAGCCGACAAATCCAATTCGCATATGGGTTGATGTATTGTATGTATGTATATATATGCGTGTGTATAGATATGTATATATGGATAAATATATGTATGTATGTTTTACTAATAGCTTCGTCACAATTTCCCCATTTTTGTATAATACGAAATGACAGATAATGCAACTCTTTTTATACAGAGACATATAGCAAGAAGACATAAACAATAAATTAATTATTTATGCAAAACAACCATGTATAAAAGAGTATAAGCCCACAAGCTTTATTGAAAATGAAAACCACAACATGTGTATGGTAGGAAAAATGCTGAGAGTATATATGTGTCTACATATGTATATATATGTATGTATGTATGTATGCATATATACATATATATATGTATGTATGTATGCATATATATATACATATGTATGTATGTATGTATGTATGTCAATGGTTTCATGCAGCCCTAAACCTTGCATACAGATAGCTACAATTCCTCTTATGGTAATGGCTGCAACGCCAAAGATATACACAAATGATGAAAATGCTCTTTCAATATTTAGTGTTGTGTATGCACAACCAGGTGAGGTATTCTTATTCTTCTATGGGATAACTATTTTTTTATTCTTTGCATGAGAAGAGTTTATAAGATCTGTAAAACCAACCGCTTTGAACATAATCTCAATGATTTTGTATATATATATATATGTATGTATGTATGTATGCATATATATATATATGCATATATATATGTCAATGGTTTCATCCAGCCCTAAACCCTGCACACAGATAGCTACAATTTCTCCTATGGTAATGGATACAATGCCAAAGATATACACAAATTATGAAAAAGGTTGTTTCAATATTCAGTGTTGTGTATGCACAACCAGGTGAGGTATTCTTATTCTTCTATGGGATAACTATTTTTTTATTCTTTGCATGAGAAGAGTTTATAAGATCTGTAAAACCAATTGCTTTGAACATAATCTCAACGATTCTCTTTAGTTTCACATAGATTATATGTGTGGTTCTATTTGTAGAAATTAGTAGAATTATGTTCTCCAAAAACGTACAAGCTTCATTGAAAATTTGAGCTACATCACCACAAATAGACAAATTGTAAAAGACTTACTAGAATAATACTTGACAACCACCAAAGTAATTTTACCTCCAATATGTTAATGCTTTCATACAATGCTAAACCCTACACATAGATAACTACAATTGATCCCATGGTAATGGTTGGAACACCAAAGATACACACAGACAATCAAAATAATAGACCAACAGTGTACAAATAACCAACCCTGTCCATATTTTTTGACAGAAGAAGGAAGCTTTAAGTGCAATTTATGCATCCATACAGAATGATAATCTCTTATAAATCTGTGAAATGGGTATACACACAGACAACCAAAACAATAGGCCAACATTTAAGTACAATTGCTCTTAAGGTAATAGGTATGTATATGTTATACATATATGTACACATATACATACATATATACATGAATATGTTGTAAACTCGAGCTGCATTGTTTGGGATTAAATATTATAGAGAAATAGGAAAATTGTAAGAAAACTATAAGGAAAACACTAGAGAATGACATACATCTGATTCATGAGTATCATCCTAATAACTGTAACAGTTGTTACATAGATTGCTTGTCTTGTACCAATATATTGCGTAGAAATCTAACTGAAGCAAACAATGAAAAATGTGGTGCATAGTACAGAGTTTGTGTTTAACTCTTTTATCTGTTGTAAATTGTTCTTTCAACACTGCAATTAAATCAATATGGGAGAGAACGAAAGAGATAAACAATAAATTAATCATTTATGTAAACTACCCATGCAAAATGTCTAACTAATTCCGCAGCTCGATAGTTTTATCATTGAGCTCGCATGCTTTTGATTTGAATATAGTGGGTGTCTTCTTTGTAGTCTACTAACAAATAGTTGTAATTGTATAAGAGGAGTTGAATTATCTAGAATTCAGTTATATAGAGAAACAGGGAAATTGTAACAAAAATGGTAGTAAAACATACATACATGTGTTTATCCATATATACATATATAAACAGATGTATAAACATTTATTAGCCCATAGGATATTTTCTTGTTATATGTCTTTGTATAAAAAGAGCTGCATTATGTGCCATTCTGTATTATACAGAAATGGGGGAATTGTAATAGAGGTATTAGTAAAACATATATACATATATTTATCCATTTATACATATCTATACACATGCATATATATATATATATATCAATCCATCCATGAATTGGAGCAATCACATAATGTGCATATTTTCTGATAGGTGCTTGCTTGGGATGTGCCTGGGTTTATCCTTGTGCATTTTTCACCTTCTACCCGTTACCATAGGAGGAATTGTAGTGGAACCTTGTTTGTTTTCTCAATAAATATGCTTAGGGTTAGTATTTTTTATTTCCCTGCATTTATTGTTTTGGTTATCTATTTGCATTTGTGCTGGTGGACACATTAACATAGGACCATTTGCAGATTATGAACATGATGGATATAAAATTAGTTTGGCAGCTGGTAAGTGTTATTGTTTCTAATATCTCTTTTATCTGTTCAATTTATTTGTTTGAACTTTTGAGCAGGCTCCCTGTTGGCTTGGCCGGCAGGAGGATTTCTTATGCAATAGCTCTTTTCCAAATTCTCTATTTGACTGCAAAAATTATTGTCAGCTGATGTAGCTTGAATTGTTGATTAAGCTTGTGCCATTGTGGGGAGGTTGTGCATATTATTGGTGCTCATTAGATTTATGAGTTCTATTTAATATGGGTTTCGTACTAAATAATGTAACTTCAAATTTTAATTGACAAACCAAGCTTTACACAACCTACTTGCCTTCTATAAGAAAGTTTAGTGTGGGTTCCAACTCATCTGTGATCTAGTTATGATTTTTAGCTTTTCTTTTAATATTTTTTTTTTGCAATTTGCCGATTTTGTCTATAATATTTAGTGGGAAATAATGTTGCTTGAATTTTCAATTGAGAAACCAGTAAAGGATGTGTCTGATATTTGTTATACAATTCTCTATTTGTCTTAGATATTTTCCTATAAAGGATGTAGGTTGAATCTTGTATCAATATGTTTCAAATTTAGTTTTCTGCCTATAAGTTCAAATAAATTGACAAGATTTTTTTGACATAAAAAGATGTAGGGTCCCCAAAATGCAAGTAAGCATCCAGACTGGATTTTCCCTCAGCTGACTAGTTGAGAAGGCTTCAAATTCAACCCTTTTTTTGCCTATACTAATGCCAAACTTCAGAGTAGACGATATGGTATAAGCAACCAAAAAGGTTTGAATTTGCAGCCTTCCCAATTGGTTAATTGAGGGGATTCAAAACAATTTGGATGTTTCTTGTTTTCCATAAATTCCAAGATCAAGAGTTAAATGGTGGTAAAAAAATATACTGTACACAAGTATTTAGATATAGTCCTGTGTATATAGACACATTTATACATATGTACATATGGATACATATACATGCTTATATGTGTGTGTTTGTAAATGTGTTCATAAAGGGGAACTTCAATGCATATATGTACTTAATTATTTGTACACATGATATATACATCCATATATTCTACATTGAAGCTCCATTATTTGCCATTAAATATTGTAGAAAGATAGGAAAATCGTAAAAGAACTATGGGCATGTACATGATCATGATGGGCCAAAAAGCGACGATATGATGGGTTTTTGTAGGGTATGTGGTTGACAACTTTTTTTTACCCAAAATTGATGAAATGAAAAGGGTTTTTAAAGGATATTCTCAGATTTCCACCAATATAAATTATGCTTTAATTTGAATTTAATAAATAATTATTATTTATTTTCTATTTGAATTACAACTAAAGTCCCGATTGATAGGTTGATTGAAAAACATATATAGCTTTCAAACAGTATCATATTTTTTGAATTTGAAACATGCGTCACATTCTATGCTTCACATCGGGATTAAAAAAAATGAATTTCGTGAAGTTTTGACTAAGTTAAGGTGGTTAGACATACAAGTTTTTTTATTTTTTAAAAGTTGTAATAAAAAATTCATAATTAATTATTTACTTGGAAAAAAATTACAAAAAGATATGCATCACATCGGGACATGAGTCCTCTACTTATATATAAAATATTATAAAAAAATATTATCATTTTATTGTGGTTAGGGTGGTTAGACATACACCTACTTATTTTTCCCGAAATTTAAGTACTCGCATTAAAATTTCAAATTTTCACCAAATAGATTTTTTTAAATAAACCTAGTAGTTTAGAAACTACATTCAATTTGCTACAATTTTTTTTCTTATATATTTTTGAAACAATATAGATAACTTATTCAAATTTTTACGTCAAGTTGCCTAAATCTATTTTTTCTAATTTTTTTCCCACTTAAGGGCCTATTTTTTCCATGATGATCCTGCACATACCCCTATTAGGAAAAGACTAAAGAACAACATATGTTTGATTCTTTAGTAATGGTTGTTGTTTATTTTTTTATAAAGGCAGGAAAATATATTGATTAATTTGCATTGCCAAAAGAGCCATAGCGGTGTTGCTTTAAAATTATAGTATTGTAAGAATCATCTTCCTTGGCTCTCTTGTCTAACAAAATAGAGGTTTACCAAACTGTTGTGCTATGGAATCTGTAAGTCGTTATGCATTGGTATTTTGCATGAATATTTTTCCCATAATATTGAATACCAAGCAACCTAGGCCGAATCTGCTATTAAGGCTGTGATGTTATACACATTTTTGGATAGCTTATTGCACCATATGATTCTTGCCATAACATAGTAAAATTTACAATCTACATAAATACATATATATAGAAAAAATAAAAGCCTGCATGCACACACATATAAGCATCCTGAAAGATAGAGAGATACATATAAAGGTATATGTATTTGCATTTATTATTTTTATTCTTCTTGATATATGCCCTGGTGTTTGCATACTATCAAAAGTGGCTTTCTATTCTTCTTATTGTATCTCATCTTCTTTAAATAGTATTCAAATTGGAATGGTTATAAATTGATATTTGTAAGTTGTGTACCAATTAGCATTTGGATGCTACAGTACACCGATCTTTTTTATTAATTGTGAAATAGAGTTGTTAATTAGTGACCTCAAATTGCAACATCGTGTCACTGCAAATAAGCTCGTAGAAGTATGTTTATGGAAGCGGGCTTTGTGCATGGGTTCGCAGAGGCCACCAATATTGATTTCTTGCCAGCCCCTGTTGGTCTCTCCACGGAGTCTGGCTCTGAGGGCGTGGTTGCCCGACCTTCAAATCCTGATCCCATAAGTATGGTTTCACTTTATCTTGTACTTGCTGGAAATTTGGTGTTATTGTTTCCAATTCTCTTCGCTTCTAGGCGTACATCTACATGGGCCATCTTGACAAAGCATATACATGTGGAACTAGTTATGCATTCCTATTTTCCAACATATAAAAGGATTGCTTTGATGTATATGTATATCTGTATGTATATGTATATGTGTATGTATATGTATATATATATGTATATGTATGTATATGTGTATATATGTCTATGTATATATACATGTATATGTATGTATTTATGTATATATGCATACGTATATGTATATGTATATGTATGTATATGTATTCATGTATGCATATGTATATGTATATGTGTATGTATATGTATATGCATGTATATGTCTATGGGCATGCAAAAACATATACTACAATATGATAGATCAAATATGAGGACAAAAACTTTTGCGCTTTTTCTATGAAATAAATGGCACAATGGCTCTTTTGACAGTGCAACCTAATGAAAGTATAGTTTTTGACACTGCAACAATCAATATTTTATATGTATATGTATATGTATGTATATGTGTATATATGTCTATGTATATATATATGTATATGTATGTATATATGTATATGTATGTATATGGTTATATATGTACATGTATGTATGTGTATGCATGTATGCATATGTATATGTATATGCATGTGTATGTATATGCATATGTATATGCATATGTGAATGTCTATGTATATGCAAAAAGATATACTACAATATCGTAGATTAGATATGTAGACAACATATTTTTCCCAATTACTATGAAATTAATGCCACAATGATTACTTTGACAATGCATCTTAATCAAAGCATCATTTGTGAGACTGCAACATTCAATATTGCATTAACTCCACCCACTCGCATTTACTTTGCTTTTCTTTCCCCCATTGCACATCAACAACATGATGCATTAAGCCTCGCATGAGCACAGACTTACTACCCATCCCTCCTTGTCCCGAGGTTCCCAAGTCCTCTATGTATATTCAACTAGAATTTTTAATATTTCCTAATGTTCAACTTATGCTATTCCTTTTTTGGTTATTCACAGATATTGATTCATATACAGATTGATAGACATATATATTTTGTTATATGTTTATGTATAATTGCCACTTTCAATGTATGTATGGGTATATGTGTATATTCATTTATCCTAATGTACTTGAGCTTGTATGTATACTCGTAGGTTGTACGGGCAGAGACAAGTTGCATAGCCCAATCAATTGCTGAATTCAGAAAGGGTATAAAACAACGAAACTATTTGTACTATAGGAAGCATAGAGAGGAAATATCCATGAAGTGTTGCAAAAAATACTTACAACAAAGGATAGCTACAACAAGCACATCTACACACAAAAATGGTAACAGTGCTCCCTTGCAGCACAAAATTCCAATGGCAAATGGCAACCCATGTATACAATCTCAAAGGAGCTCCCCTGTTGCACGAATACACGAACAATACCTCAAAGAAATATTCAACAATAGCTATCATGCTGTGGTAAAGAGATTTTGACATCGTATAGATGTGCTCTCCAACCTTTCTATTTGCCAAATATGTAGGGAAAGCTACATAGGGATGCACACTCAAATGTTAGGGTCAGAAGCCATATGTATCAGGTGTTATTTTGAAAAAGGTGCCCATCAGTTCAACTCTGCAAATGGAATGGATCCAGGCCCATAACCATTGTTACTCAAAAAGTTAACACAAGTTGAAGAGATGCTTATTGCTAGGGTGGCTCTAGTTTTATAGGTCACCCACGCTAGACGAGGACAATTTAAATGTAGTGGTCACACAATAAGCTTCCCTCAGGATATCTCAAGCATCACAAAACTTTTTTCGTGCCGTTTGCAAGACCTTGAGGTCATTATTGTTCGCAGGACCACTATTGAAGGCGAGAATTATGATTGTTATGTTAATAAACATCATGTCATGGATGCATTGAAATACAAAATCCAATATGGAAAATACTACAATGATGTTGAGATTGATGTTGAGGCTCTTAATATGTGTACCTGATGTTGCTATTGATGTGTCCAGTTTTTTGCATACAATAGAGCAAGTTTCAGGTCAAGACCTAATGCCATCAACCAGCTCAACAAATGTTGGACAAGAAGAAAATGGCTTTTCAAACTTTTCATTATTTATTCCTTGCTTACCAAATGGTAGACGAGAGTTGTAAGCAATAAAAGACGTCTTGCAAATTGGAAAAAGAGACTAGAATATCTTATCTTGGCCTAAAGTTAGCTCTTCTCCTATTAATGAATACAACATTGAAGGTTTATTTTCAATGGCCTTTCCAACATTGTTCCCCACTGGAGCAACGCTTGCCCTTCAACTAAGAAATATTAAAATTCACTTGCATGAATATGCCCTCCACCTAATGAGATATTTTGACCACAAGTTTGGAAAAAATGTTACGTTTAGATATTTTATCTACAACTTGATTATGAGACATCACAACCAACAAACCGTCTCTGTTTTTGTTAGAGTGGATGTGGAGGATAGAATCCTTAGGTCGTTGACTATTTTGAGGCAACAACTTCAAGCTTCTCCCGACCACCAACTAGCCGATCAATTGATGTGATTTGGAGCATCGTTGCATGGGACCCGCTCTTTCTGGAGCTCTTGTTGGGCCCAACTAACTTCTATGATCAAGCAACTTGGTACACCCATCCTTTTTTTCACTTTGAGCTGTGTAGACACAAAATGAGCTTACCTGCAAAATGTTTTCTCTGCTGCATCTCGTTTAGCGATGGAGCCTTCAACAAATATGCTAATAGATAGTGTTGTTCAGAATCCACATATAGCATCTTTATATTTGCATCATAGATTCTCAATTTTCTATGAAGAGGTGATCAAAAATATTTTGGATGCAAAAGATTATTGGTATAGATATGAATGGAAACATTGTGGCTCTACACATGTGCATGGTTTTCTATGGCTTTCAGAAGTTCCTGACATGGATACTCTTGATTGGTCCAATGACCATGATCTTACCATAGCAAGGAACCTTTTTGATAGATATGTTTCAGCTTGGAATCCACGTTGCCTTGCACAAAGATTGCTTAGAACGTATCATTGCTTTGAAGAAAACTCGTGCTTGCTTACCACGAGCCAGATCCTGACCAATGATCCAATCATAGATTATGAAGAGTTGCTAAACATAGTTCAAAGGCACAAAAAATGCTCTGAATAGACTTGTTTAAGAAGTAAAGGAGATAAATTGCAATGTCAGTATAAAGCACCATGGCAGCAACAGCTTACCTCTACATTGACATCTGATGCTGAATCTAACAAATCCTACAAACCAACAAGAAATGATGATCGCTTAAATATTCACAGCCCAACTATGCTTGCAATTTGGTGTGCCAATGTTGATTGCCAACCAGTTATTTCTAGGAAAATTGTTTTGAATTATATTTCTAAATATGCAGCTAAATTTGAGAAAAAATCAAAAAATATCTAGATATGTTGAAAAGAGTTGCAAATACAAATATAGTTGAGGATAGAGCATTGGTTGCATTCTAAAAATTCATGATGAATATGCTTGTGGAACATGACATCTCTGCACAAGAGATGTGCCATATGTTACAAAAATTGCCTCTTCTTACTTCAAGCCGACGATACGTTCAGTTGAATGTTTGCAAAAGACATGGTTTTGTATAAACAAAGATGATACTAATGAAGAGTTTCCAACAAACTATATTGATTGCTATATGCAAAGGCCTCTAGAGCTAGTTGCTTTATCACTTATTGACTCGGTCCGCCTATATACACTCGCATCAATGCAAAAGGGATAAATGGAAACCAAGGCTCCAGCCTACAGTTGTCCTTGTTTACCCGTTATTCAAGACTACTCTTGTTGAAGATACCGAGATATTTGATACATTTGTTGGACTGAACTTATGTTATACAGACCTTTCCGGCACATACAAATAGATATAGGTCTTCGGAGAGAACAAATAATAGAAAATTGGAAACTTTTAAAAATGGTTGGTTATCATCCTTGGCATGTTAATAGAGTTCCAGTTACATCCACAATTGAAGAACAGGATGATAGTGATACTAATGATTTGAACCATCATCCTTCTATGGATGAATATAAATGGGAAGTTTTCTCTCGGCTTGGTTCTATTACTAACTTTAATAGTATAAATCAGCTTTAGCTATTGGGTAGGCAAGATTTTGATATGAACCATCCATGGAATGCAAACCATGTTCCTAAAGAACTCCATAATATTGCTTTGTAGTTCATCTCATTAGCGAAGGCACAATGTGAGTAAGCTATGGTTCAATTCTTTCCTATAGATATGTCAACCCATCAACTTTCACCATAGCAACAATTGGCCCTTGAAATAATCCAAACCCACTGTATACAACCTTCACCCAAAGCCCCTCTCTACATGATTATTCAAGGAACAACTGGCACTGGAAATTGTATTCGACAACAAATGAACACCTCTTTTGCTAGACCCAATAGATTCTTGCTCACATTGGCTCCTACAGGTGTTGCTGCGTACATCATATGTGCCTCTATAATCCATACAACACTTCAGATTCCCATAAATGATATGATTATTTTGCAAGGGCAACAATTGACATTATTCCAAGAAAAAATTAAGTATATTGAGTACATATTGATTGATGAAATGAGTTTTCTAGGCCCAAAATTACTATTGAAAATAGATAGCTGATTATGCCAAGCGTTCCTAGATAAGCAAACAGAGCCATTTGGTGATGTTTCTATGATCCTTGTTGGTGATCTTGCTTAGTTGCCACCTATCATGGATACACCTATTTATGCTTCATCCTCATCGGCTATAGCTTTGTGGCACACTTTTATGGTCTCAATAACCCTAGACATGCTATCTTTCTCCAAAAAGGAGATAGCCCTTCGCAACAAAAGTTTCAAGAAATCCTTCTTCATATAAGAAATGTTGAGGCTCTCCATGATGATTGGGAAGAGCTTATGAAACAAACAAATAAAATTCTCTCAACTACAGAAAGAAAACAATTTGATGTTTCTACACATTTGTTTGCGACAAATGACTTGGTCGCATTCCACAACAAAAAAATGATCAAACAGTTAAATCTACCAATAGCCATTAACATTGCTCGGATGGCTCAGCAACAGGCATCTGATCATGGAGATGATGACTAGCTTCTCCCAAAATTGTTGCTTTGTGTTGGTGGACAGGTGATGCTAACAACAAATTTTTGGATTCAGGCTGGCCTTGTTAATGGATCCCTTGGTGTTGTTTCGGCTATTGTGTACAATCCAGATTGTAAACCACCAAACCCACCTAACTATGTTGTTTTTTGCTTCCAAAATTACATTGGCCCACCATAGGACCCAAAAAATCTAAGAGACATCCCCATCCCAGCTATAAGTCGGGGGAGTCAAACACAAATTCCACTCACTATGGCATGGGGAATCACAATACATAAATCACAGGCCTTAACATTGGATAGAGCAACAATAAACATAGGTACCAAAGAGAGGCAAGGGTTTAATTTTACAACTATTTCACATGTAAAATCAATTGAAAGACTTCGTATTGATCCACCTTTCTCATTTGAGAGATACTCTAGGCTTGGCACCAACAAGTACACTGCTCGTCGCCGCATCGAAGAAACACGCCTCAAGAAATTGTAGGCCTTGCCAAGTGCTTCTGGTTCCAGCCGATAGGCCAACAAGCAAAAAATGCTCCAGGATAATTATTCTTGCATCTACCTCAGCTTGTGTGCCATCTCCTCTTCAAACCTTTTCTAAGCCGTATCTTTAAAAACCATACCAAGTAATAATTTATGTAAAATGGGTATAGTGCCAAAGATGCACAAAGATACCACACACAAATAACTAGACGCCACAACTTGTACATGACAATTCCATGTTTTGACGATTCTATTCTATTAAATTGCCGACTTCTTCATCTAAGATTTCATTTAGCGATGCTTTTACTATATGAAATTCAAACCAATAAACTCTTTTGTATATTCCATTTGCTCATCTTTGTTTAAGTTTTTTAAAATTTCATGAAGTCAACTATTTATTGGCGTACCTACAATTCTCTTCAACTGATTTTAACATACAGTGGTGTAAACATACAATTACAGTTGTTACACATTAATAGATATGCAAACAAAAACAACTCTAGTTGTCTAAGATGCACGGAGATTGGAACCAACAATAACTAGAAAAAAAAAGTTCTATAAGTAAATAACGTCTTTGCAACATTCCAATATATAAAAATTTATATGCACATGTTGTAGATGCATTCTCAAAAAAAAAAATCTTCCATTTGATTAATAAGTTTGAAATCCTCCAACGATGTTGTGTTTTCTATTCTGACAACCTTTATACGTTGACTTCTCACATTCCTCCTTTGTGCTTTCCTTCCACAAATTTAAATGTTTTCCTGTTATCTTTTCTATTAGCTTTATTTGATTCAAATTGCTACAAATGTTTCCCTGCAAAATTCTTTTCCTATTGTTTCCTTGTTTAACTATTCCTATATATTACATTCATAAATATATAGTGCTGTGTACATCGATTTTCTTTTCTGTGATACATAATAAAATTCCATGTTATTTGTCCTGGCTTGCTCAAGCATGTCCACAACGACCATGGAGTTTATTGCCTTCGTGGTTTCCTCATTGTGCCCCGCTCAACAGACACAAAATGGTAGGTGTTTGCTCATAGGCCAATTGATAATATTCATTGTTCTACTATAATGATATTAGTTGTTTTGGTTGCCTTGTGAAATGAAAAAATTTGGTGTTTATTTCATAGAAGACCTATCAAAGAAACTGATATGCACCTCCCTTGCGTTCGAGTTTGGAGAGCTCCGCAGTTGCCCCTGTCTGCAGCCTACGACACCTTCACTACTTTTCTTGTGGTGGGACATTCCAAAATTCCTTTTCCCCATTCCTTACCTAATTTCACACATGTATTCTGATATAACAATATGAAATGTTATGATGTTGCACTCAATACAAAGATAGATCAACAAGCAAAAATTCAGCCCATGTATTCTACAATTGGTGCCAGAAAGACGCCCACAACTCTAATTGTAGACAAGGTTTGTTTAACATATTTATATTTTCCTCTTTTATACAATCAATTTTCCCCTCCCTCCATGGCTACATACCCTTTATATATTTGTTTCTTTATAGAAACAATCATGCACAAATTTATACATGTACTTGACTACAATAGTTATTCTCTTTCTTTTATATCTTAAAGCCCATGTTAAACATATTAATACAAGATAAGAAATTTGCGTAAGAATTGAGCTGCGAATTAAAAATTCAACTTATACTCTTTTCTAGTCAACCTAAACAAATAAATAAATTTGTATTTGCATGGAATGGTGACACATATGTAGACACATGTATACACTCTATCCATCCTTGGTGCTATACACATTTTGTACAATTAGCCCCTTTGAATCCCTCTAATTGATTTCACTTCAAATCCTTACAAAGAGGACACTGTAGATTCTGAATGGCTACGTAATTTATTCTTCCCTTTGCCAATATAGATTTTCACATCCATTGAGCTACCATGGTTTTCATTTTCCTTTGATGCCCACTTTCTTTGTAGTGTGCTAACAAATAGAGGAATTGTATAACAACAACTGCATTATCTGCCATTGAGTATTATAGAAAAATGGGGAAATTGTAACAGAATTATTAGTAAAACATACATACATATATTTATCCATACATACATATATATACATGTGCAAGTAGACATGCATTGATCTTTTCAAAGACTTCAAAATATATTTTCCTTAAACATTCTATCCATGTGTTGTGATGATATGCATTTTCCTTCATTGCACTTGTTTGTCTTATTCTAATTGTGAACCTAGATCCTACACCTGCAAGAACACAACAAATGAACACATTAATAAGATCAAATGCAAGTTAGAATAAAGGTTTCCCATAAAATCCATTTAACCATATTCAAAATAGAAATAAAACAAGAACACAATGAAAGAAGATGAAAATAAGCTAAATCCTATTGAGAATATGAAAACTCTTGATCTTATGGGGGAGTTGGTGCCAATTTGATGTGGAAATTGGCCCTTTCCCAACTCCTTTGTAAGATTTTATGATGAATGGTGATGGTGATCCACTTTGTTGAAGATTCAAGTGTGCTCCATGATGAAAAACCTGCATAACCTAGCTATGGATTCAAAAGTATGGATGAAGATTGCTAAAGATTTGAGCATAGTAAGTTTACTCAAATTGTGGATGATGAAATGAGGAGATTAGCCTCTTATTTATAAAATGCTAAGTTGAAAGAATTCCCAAAATGGATCAATGTGGGACTAAGAATCAACAAATAGCAAGGTGGCACTTGTCAACATGTGAATGGATGGAGGATGTGCAAGTTTTGAAGATTGTGCAAAGAGGGGGGAGATTCAAATTCAAAATATGGCTTGAAGGATGAGGTGAAAGGTGAAGCAAATGCACATGGCTCAAGAAAAGGACATGTAAGAGATTTTAAATGTTTTGTTGGAAGGGACAAGTCCTTTTGGGGGGAGATTTCAAATTTGAGGAATATTCCATCTTTGATGCCTTTTTTGAATGAAAATAGATGATTTATAAATCAATTAAATTGATTTTCATGTGCAAGTTGCAAAATCTAGAGGATTTGGTGGATTAAGACTAAGATTAATCATGATTTGATTAATTTAAATGATGTTAGTTGATTTGACCATTTTGACTTAGATTTTAGGATTTAAATAACTCAAAATGAGAAGAGAATGATTTAGACTTAGTTAAATAAATATTTTTGATTTATTTAACCAAAGGGGGTGATGTTAAATTAAATTAGATAAATGTCTGATTTATTTAATTTAATTAGATGAACTTTAGAGATTTAATCAAATAATATGGATTATTTAATTAAATAAAGATATGAAGATGAAATGACCTATCTAATTACACAAAGACAATGATTTAATTAAATCGAGGGATTTATTTAATTAAAAGGGGAATTATGATGACTTTAATCAAATAAGGCTATTTGATTAAATGGTTAGATAGAGGGATAATTTAGGATGAGGTGATGTTAGTAGATCAAGATCGAGTGTGCGATATCAATCTGTATATTTTATATGTCTACATTTTGCCCCTCTTTGAAGCGATGCACTTGTTGCGTTGGTTCAAAGAAGAAACTGGCTTGATCAAAATTCAAAAAAATTCTGATTTTTCAGATGCCCCACTATTGCCCCAGCGAGAAGAATTATGCTGGTATACTGCCCCCTCGAGACATCGAGTGGAAATACTAATTTTTTATCGAGATTGCGATAAAATGTGAGAGGAGTGGTTCTACTAATTAGAGGATGAAAAATAATTCTTTAGAAAGATCAGATATTTGACGTAGACAATTTTGATGATGTATAGACAGTCATCGACCATGGGTAGCATTATGTATATTTTGATATATTACACACAGTTGATCCTGATTTGTACCATGACAGTTACATTATTGATGATATAAATGAGATGAATATGATGTTTGGATGATATGATGATGCATGGATGATATGGATGCACATGATATGATATGATGATGCTTTTATGATTATGCAAATATATGATAAATGTATGGTTTATGAGATGTTTAAAATAACCAATCTATATTATGCAATGATGGGGATGAATGCATGTGGTATGATTAATGCTTTCTATATGATATGATATGCATTATGTAGTATGCTGACGGTTTTGTGGATGCAAGATAGATGCAATGGTGATGATTTATGATTAACTATCATGGTACCATGTTAGCGCAAAAAGCAAGAGATAGAAGAAAACAAGAGATTACAACAAGACATGAGATGATGATGATGATGATGATGATTACTTGCTGAGGAGTTGGGATTTTCAAAGGGCCAATTGCCTTATGTTTGATAACACATGTAGGCACGATGCATCAGGGTATAAAGAACCAGGATGGCATTGTACCTAATGCGATGGAATTTGACTCGACAAACAGATAGGAGTATTCTTATTCACACTTGGCCTACGAAAACCTTGCTAGGACATACCTAACAAAGCAAGTATGCACCAAGTTATATTACAAGAACGTCCAACAAGCACAACAGATAAAAAGATAATGATCATTGCCCCATTCCTATCTCTCTAAATCCCTTCGTTGGGGACATCATTCAGAGGTCCTTGGAATGAGCGCAATAAGATAAATCAAAAGAAAAGATCAAGTAAACAAACAAGTCAATGTTCTTCATACCTATAGCCAAAGGGATGTATTTTGTTTAGGATAAGTATCCAAAGTGATATCCAAGATGATGCCCATTGTCAGAATGATATATCCTAGGACATGCATTGTATAAGATGATGATGGGTTGATAAGTTTTTTGATAGGATTTTGATATAAAGTTGATTGGCATGTTTGAAAATGATCAAGATTTTGATTTTACATTTAAAAGTTTGAAGTTTTCTTTTGATTTTATGTTTGAAGCTTGCTTTTGCTGATTGTTGTGGTTGTTTCTGTTTGTATTGCCAAAGGATGAGGGTGACGATTGATTTATTATGGATGATTGATTATTGCGGGTGAAAGCGAGATGGGATGGATGGATTTTTTCAAATATTTGGATTTTTTTGACGTTTTGCAATGTTTTTGAGGCTGTTTTTGGTATTTTCAAGGATTTACAAATGTTTTGATTTTTCAAATATTTTGGGGTTTTCTGAGATTTTATGAATGTTTGTGGATTTTGATGTTTTTTGAATGTTTTTGGATTTTGATGTTTCAGGGGCTGATCAAAGATTATCCTTTCCTACGTTTAAGCTCAAAGACGACGTAGTTCATATACCATGTTTTTGATGTTTTCTATTTTTATGAGTGCTTTTGGATTTTTTTGGACTTTTCGCACAATTTTGACGACTTGGATATGGATATGCATGATAATATTAGTGTTCTATTTGGGATTTTGTTGAAAATCAAGTTAGGGTTGATTGATCATATTTATGGATTGATGATGATAACATTGTTGAGGATACACAACAATGCAAGGATAGTGTTAAGCAACACAAGGATTAGGATGTATATCCCAAGATGATGAGTAATTGATTGGATTTGATTAATCAAGATTTTGAAGCTTGATTTGGAACAAAATTGTTTTGAATGATTCAATGTGATGTTGAAGCACACATTAGATGCAATTGATATTGATTGTTTGGATTGATGTTCGATGTTCGATGAATATTGATAAGGAATGTCTTCTCGTCAAAATGTGCCATGGGTTAGTGATTTGGATTTTTTCTCACAAGTGTTGGACCAATTTTATTTCACATTTTCCAATGTTCAGATCAACACATAAGTTGGAGGATATAGATCAAGATTTATTCTCGAAGCAAGATGTAAATATCTGCCCCCAATATCTAGCAATGTATGGAATGCGATGTGTGGATGCTCAAATAGGTGTATGGATTGAGGGATATGGATTATCTTGTGATAAGATAAGGTGTTCAGATAAAGAATGCTCATTTGGATAATGCTTCATGGCTCAAATAATGCTGGGTAGGATAGGATCAATGAAAATGGCCCATGTCAAGATGTTTGTCATAAGCAAGTGTAAAGTGTGCACCAAACTTTTACCAAGATCAAGATAATTTGGACTATGGATGCAAATGGATAAAGATGCACTAATACATTTTGATCAATTTTTCGATTACGGCCCGTCAGAATTTTGACGGCTGTTTGTCGCTGTTATTGCATCAAAATTTCAACGGCATTTGAAACGTCAAAATTTCGGCCCGACATCTGTCGTCAAAAAATTGATCAAAATGTATCAGTGATGGATTGGATGAATGGTTCATGGATGAATGGATTTATTATGGATGACATGGATGGAATGTTGAATTTATTATGGATGGGATAAGATGCTTTCACCTGAACTATCGCACGTAGATGCTTGATTCTACACATGATGCTTGTTTGCTAGGTTTTCATCATGATACCTACCCAAAGCGCCACCGAAGTGGTTTTCACTAGAGAATGATTTTTTTCTTTACTGTTTTCAATCCTTTTTCTAATTTTTTTGGATTTTCATATTTTTGGATTTTTTTTTTGGATTTTCTAAAAGATTTTTAAGCTCATGTTGAACCACCTTGTGGTGTTGATGTAGACACTTCTGTCATAATGTGCCATCGATATCCTACCTGAAGAAGTTGCTTTGCCAATATACATGCACTTGAATACAACTTTTGAGATTCTTGATCTGCTTCGTTGATACTAGAGTTGACTTTGACTTGGTACACACATCACGATAGAGTGCCTTTTGAATCCTTATGATGAAGGGTTGTTGCCAATACATGGTCAATTTGAGAATTAGATATCATGCGTGGATGGAGTGTGTTTAGGGATAAAAGATGGATTGGTTGACAATTTGGAATTTTTGACTCTCCAAACTTGGGAAGATGAGCAATGATGGTGGATACGAAAGTGTATATAGAATTAGGACCAATTGCTTGATACACCTTGTATGTCACTTGAGAAGCCTTCTTTTTCTATTGTGGAAATCTTTGATGGATATTTTTCCCTTTCTTATTTTTCCCCATAGTTTCTTTGACTAATGGAGTTTGATAGGGATAATCTTTCTTTGTATTCTTTGGTATCCACTTATATTTGATTTTTCCATTATGCTTCTTTGCTTCTTCTGCTTTAATAATGTTCCTTGTGCTTTGATTCAAATCTTTCTTCTGACATTGGTCCCAATTCATGGATGGGGTGATGGGTGCATGAAGATTCATGATGTGGCTAGTTGTAGTATTGACATTGGTTTCACCATAAAGATTCTTCGTGCTCCCTATGTTGACATTTTCTTGAGACATAGTTTCCTCCAGTATGGTGGTAGTAGCACCTTTGTTATTTGATTCTGCCTGTTTTGAGATGTCTTGTTCAGTAAGCATGCTCTGATAAATGACCACTGCATATGATGTTATTTCCATTTGTTTCTTTGCTAACTCTGGAATGTCTTGTTCTATCTGACATGTTTCCTTGAGTGGATAATGCTAGATATCTTTATACATAATATCCTCAGTCCGAATTTGGGATATATTTGATCTTGATGTGGACAACTCAGTTTGACTATAGGAATCAATAACCTGCTCTTTTTGTGTAATAATATCAGGAGTAAAGGAATCCTATTTTGAATGAAGACCATCTACGTGTCTATCCAAAGAAAGCATCTCATGGGTAGATGGAGTATGTGCTATGTGGATATGATCATCATTTGTGAAATATTGTATAGATAGAAGAGTGTCCATTAGATCATTGTAGTAGCTTAGAGATACAAATTATTCATCTTGAATGATTTCAGAGTTGCTTTCATCATGCTTTGGATCAAGTTCTTGACATGGGTTAGTTTCAAAGGATGGATTGCTTATAAAAGGTTCTTGGATGTCGTCATTAGGCATGGGAATTGCCTCAATATCCTCTTCATTTTTTAGTGGACTTGGATCAAATGTTGAGTTGAAGATTCCTTCAATATCGACAATCATGAGGTCAAAGGATGTCAATATGTCAAAGGACCATTGCTAGAATTTGGTGGGAGATGTTGATCACGCTTTGGAATAATTTTTTTAGATATGCCCTCTAACTTATTAGATGATGTAGAGATATTTTCAACATGATCATTGGCCGATGGATTGTTGATTACAGGATCAAATAATGTTAACACTCCTTGAAATGGATCATTGTCAGATATTGTTGAAGGATTCTTATTATGATAAAAAAGTGACTCTTGATGTATGTTGATTTGATCTTCAAATGAGGTAGAAACATCTTCCATGTGTTCGTTGATGGATAGGTCTTGATTATGTGATTGTTGAATGGGATCGATACATGGAGTCATTGACATTTTGTTGGGATTTTGAACAACATTTGCTTGTTGGGCTTGGTATTGGGCTTGAGCTTCCACTTGCAGTTGAGCCTAGGGTTATGCTTGTTGGGCTTGTAGTTTGGCTTGGGAAACTTGAGTAGCTTGTGCAACTTGTTGAGCTTGTGTTGCTTGTCGATTTTGGTTTTGTTGGAGTGCCTTTTGATAAGCAGCTTGCTGAGTAGCTTGCAATGCAATGATGTATTGGTTTGATGTGTTTGGTGTGGGTGGTGGTGGTGGTGGAGATGGTTTTGGAATAGTTCTTATTGTGGTGATAAGAGGTACCGTCGTATTGATGATTGGTATTTGAGTGGTGGATGGTGTAATTGATGTGATTGGTCCTTGAGAGACCATGTTTTGAGGGATGATAGACAATGTGTTGGTTTCTTGTGCTATGGGGATGGTCACCATCTATTGTTGTGATATCAATGGTAAGGGGGGATGATTTGGTATGATGCCTTAATTGATGGTTGGGGGAATGTTTTGGATGAGCAGTGGTAGCAAAGGTAGCCCCAAACCAAGAGGTGATACAGATGTTAATGGAAAGGGTGGGAGTGGTGGGAGAGTGAGTGGCATGCTCCCTTGGGGAAATGATGATGTTTGATAAAAAAATTCCCCTTGGTCCAAATAGGTCCCCTTCTCCTTTTGAGGTCATGGGGAGAGAGGTTTGTGGTGTTGCATTAAATGATGATGATGATGACGGGTCATTATGAAAGGTGAGGGGGACATATGGGTGTGATGGATTTTGAACAACATTCATGTGATTTGCAAACATATCTATCCAAAATTTTACCAAGTGTGGATTTGAAATGTTCATGTTTGGTATAGTTGTACTTGGTATATTCTCATTTGGCATGTATGGATTTGGTGGGATAATGTTGTTTTGTTGAAGACTCATGCATTGAGTATTTGGTTGATAGATTTGTAAATTTGAACTTGGATTTAAATCTACCATCGGAAAAGGTGTTTCAAAATTTAGATTGGGTATACTCACATTTGTTGTACTATTGAGGTTTTTAGGAGATAATGATCCCATGTATGGATTGTATAAATGTAAGTTTTGAAAATCAATTGGCATTGTAAGGCTTTGATAGTTTGGTTGATTTAGACCACTCATGATGAATGAATCAAGTTTATATTCTATGTTCTTCTTATGTTTTGACCTTGTTGCAAAAGTGACCCCTAAGATGTTTAGGTCCAATGATGAGATGAAGGATGAAAGGGGTGAATGATATGGGTGTTGTTTTTCTTAGGAACTTTGGATCAATGCTAGACTTTATGATTTGATTTTGATTTTTTTTGATTGGATTTGGATAATGGATTTGTAAAACCTAAGATGTTAGATGTGATCTTAGGATTAACTTGTTCAAAGGATTGCTAATTCAATTAAATGTATGAGAAAGGATGCATTCCCATATACCTAACCAAATAAGGTGATTTTGATTTTTTATGATTTACCCAAGTCTAGAATGATGTTTCCAAAGTTCTTTTGTGGTATGGAGATGATAAATGTTTGGGGTGGATGAAGTGTTTTATTTTGATCCTAAATGAACCTAAGAAGGACTTGTTTACAAGGCCAAGGTTTTGAAGAACATGCTTTTCCCTTCAAACCAAAAGATCAATGTTTGCTCAAAAGACCATAAGACAAAAGATAAACAAGCACATGTGTGGGGTTCAATTGATTTCATCTTGATTAGTGAATTTATTTTACCACAAACACTTTCTTGATTAGATTTTCAAACTAAATTTCCAATGTCCTAACTTCTTTTCATCCCACAAAGTGCTATGTGGAATTCAAGGAAATCAAGGCAATGGTTACCTATTTTTTATCTTTAGTAGGTAAATTGAGATGTAAGTTCAAGTGTTTAGAAACCTATAAGGATGTGAATCCCAAGGGCAAGCAATAACACATGAATTTGGTCAATTGTATTTACCTCCTAAAGGGTTTGAAATTTTGATGATGATGTTTAAATGTTTGTTTTCAGGATGTTTTCGAACAAGAAAAACATTTTTTAACCAAGAATAAGTACAACCCTATGGATATGGAAGACAATATTTGTTGAGTCCCCACTTAGACAAGTCTAGCTACACTTATCTTTAGCGAATGGTTAGATGCTTCACCCCACTGGCTCCCCTCCACGACACTCACTTATACGGGGCAACCAAGCATCAACACCTAGGAAACTCTCATGGCATGCTTTCCATTTCTACTAAAAGACCGTAAAAGTGTGGGGCGGCTTCAGAATGATCATTCTTGCACCAACAAATAGATCAAGGATTTTGGCAATTCTAAAACATGGGTTTTAATTAGGACTTTTTGTTCGTGGAGATTGACCCATACGACGAGAGTCCCTTTTCAACTCCATCTCGTCGGAGCCAATCGCGTGATATTGGCGTTTATTCCAATACCCACATTTATATCCCGGTTGGAAATACCCTTGGCTTTAGAGTGTTACCAGTTGAGTCATTCCCTTGGGTGTACTTTTTCCCCAAGGCAAGCCCTCTAAGATAAAAAAAAGCGAATAAAGACAATATCCGTAACTCGATCAATCTTTGTTTGCAACACAAAGAGAGAGAATGTACGCAATAATGCTCTACTCACACTCGCACAATGTTTTGTTCAATTTTAAGCCCAAAATGAAGTGTGGAGGTGATTACTTTATCTCAACCTAAGATCATAAAAATGCCTTTTGATTCTCAAAATCGCTATAAAGCGCGAGAGAAGTGCATACGTCCTTTTTGATGATGTTAGTTTAAGTAAGCAATCACAAAGACAAAGTTGCACATGTTCATTTTACCATTTCAAAGCAATTGTGAGTTCATTTAAAAAAAACCAAAGTAAGTGTGACAAATTGCTTTGTTCAATTTTTAATCCCAAAACAAACTTTAGTAAATTTGAGTCCTAATGTTCTTTTTCAGCTTTTTGTAGCAAAAATTGAAATGTTCTTTTTAGAGCTCAAAATAAATTTAGTAGGTTCTAAAAGATTGAAAGATAGCAAATCCTTAGAAGAGGGATTATAATTTCTTCCCAAAGTGTTTAAAAACACTTGTTACAATGATGTGATAATGCTTTTTCTTTGACTTCCATGCTCCCTTATCCTTCAAAACCTGCAATACAAGCTCCAAATTTTAAATTAAATCAAGAAACAAGAATATATGAGGGTTAGATAGATGATTGAGCATAAAAACCCTAAAAGTTAGACCAAGTTTCATTATGATTTGACATTAAATGAAAATTTGAAAATTTGAAATCTATAAAAGTTGATAATAACCTACGCCATTGGATAGGTTATGAAATTATACCCCATTTAAAAAAAAAATCTTCGAAAAAGACCAAAAAATAACCAAGATACGGTCATTTTAAGTTTGAATGAAAAAGTAAGAAATTCCAGCGGTTCTGTTTGTTATGGCGGCTTTGTTTGATTTTGTAGCGGCGCTATACGGCAACACTAGAGACTCAGCGGTGCAGTTTGAATTTTTGAGTGGTGCAGTTTGATTTTAGTGGTGCAGTTTGAATTTTTGAGTGGTTTTGTATGGCGACGCTGGACTGTGAGAGATTTTGTTTTCTCTAAACACCAAAAACATCAAAAACCAAAATTTTTTCTCAAAAAACATGATTTGATCTTTCGGTTTTCCATCCTTCTAGTGCCAAAATGTGAACCTAGATCCTACACCTGCAAGAACACAACAAATGAACACATTAATAAGATCAAATGCAAGTTAGAATAGAGGTTTCCCATAAAATCCATTTAACCATATTCAAAATAAAAACAAAACAAGAACACAATGAAAGAAGATGAAAATAAGCTAAATCCTATTGAGAATATGAAAAATCTTGATCTTATGGGGGAGTTGGTGCCAATTTGATGTGGAAATTGGCCCTTTCCCAACTCCTTTGCAAGCTTTTATGATGAATGGTGATGGTGATCCATTTTGTTGAAGATTCAAGTGTGCTCCATGATGAACAACTTGCATAACCTAGCTATGGATTCAATAGTATGGATGAAGATTGCTAAAGATTTGAGCATAGTAAGTTTACTCAAATTGTGGATGATGAAATGAGGAGATTAGCCTCTTATTTATAGAATGCTAAGTTGAAAGAATTTCCAAAATGGATCAATGTGGAACTAAGAATCAACAAATAGCAAGGTGGCACTTGTCAACATGTGAATGGATGGAGGATGTGCAAGTTTTGAAGATTGTGCAAAGAGGGGGGAGATTCAAATTCAAAATATGGCTTGAAGGATGAGGCGAAAGGTGAAGCAAATGCACATGGCTTAAGAAAAGGACATGTAAAAGATTTTAAATGTTTTGTTGGAAGGGACAAGTCCTTTTGGGGGGAGATTTCAAATTTGAGGAATATTCCATCTTTGATGCCTTTTTTGAATGAAAATAGATGATTTATAAATCAATTAAATCGATTTTCATGTGCAAGTTGCAAAATCTAGAGGATTTGGTGGTTTAAGACTGAGATTAATCATGATTTGATTAATTTAAATGATGTTAGTTGATTTGACCATTTTGACTTAGATTTAGGATTTAAATAACTCAAAATGAGAAGAGAATGATTTAGACTTAGTTAAATAAATATTTTTGATTTATTTAAGCAAAGGGGGTGATGTTAGATTAAATTAGATAAATGTTTAATTTATTTAATTTAATTAGATGAACTTTAGGGATTTAATCAAATAATATGGATTATTTAATTAAATAAAGATAGGAAGATGAAATGACTAGGTAGCTAATTACATGCAGATAATGATTTAACTAAATCAAGGGATTTATTTAATTAAAAGGGGAATGATGATGAATTTAATCAAATAAGGATTTTTGATTAAATGGTTAGATAGAGCTTGGATAATTCAAGATGAGGTGATGTTAGTAGATCAGGATCGAGTGTGCGATACCAATCTGTATATTTTCTATGTCTACACTAATACCACTTTTACAATTTCTCTATTACTCTATGGTATTTAGTATGATGCAATGCACATGGAATTTTTAATGAGGTGTGTGGTGTTATACTATTTTTTACATGGTTGTTTTGCATAGATGATTAATTTATTGTTAATGTCTTCTTGTTATATCTTTTTCAATAGGGCTTCCATCAACCTAACCATGAATAGGATTTATTGTGTAATAGCTCTTTCATAATTCCTGCTTTTAGAAAAATAGATAGGACTTGTCCAAGGATTATATTGACAACCTGGAGCTTACCTCTTAAAGAAAGGATTTTCCTAAATATTCATCATTGGTCAATAGACACAGATAACTAGAACCATAAACCAATGGCAAAAAAATTACTAACCCTCAACATATTTTCTAGCGAAAGAAAGGATATTTAATTGCAATTCCTCCATCCATACAGAACAATAATCTCTTTCAAATCTCCACAATGGGTATAACAGCAAAGATACAAACATTTGACAAGAACACATAGACAATAAATTAACCATCTATGCAAACTACTCATCTAGCATGACATACACTATACACACACACACACACACACATATATATACGTATACTAGATTACATGCATATCTACATGGTTATATACATGTATATGTATACTGGGTAATTTTAATTAATGATTAATTTATTGTTCATGCCTTTCAGTCTCTTCTTATTGTTCCTTTTGATAGCAGGTTCGAGGGTTTTAACACTCATGTGCTGCAAAATATGTGAGGAAGTATCTTGATTAAATTGCATTGTTGAAAGAATCATTGAATCTATTGAACTTTATGTCTTTACCTAATACACTATTTGTTTGAAGTTTCTATTTGCTAAGAACAAACCTCTAACAATGCAACTGAATAAACCTATTTTTTTGCATGTTTTGCACCACATATTCATAATAGGTTAGAATTCCTATTCTCACAATGCAACTGAATTAAAAACATTTTCTTGCATATTCTGGTGTATACTTTCCCGCATTACTACATTCTCTGCTTTGTGCATCTTTCGAGTGTTGTGATTCATTTAAGTGGAAATCCTTAGAAATAGGTTGTTGTACATTGTTAATCACTACGTAAGTTATTCTTCTGTTTGCATATATAAATTTTCACATTGATTGAACAACTTCTTTGTACCATCCTAACAAATTGAGTAATTGTATATGCTAAGTATTTGCTCGCCCAAGCCCTAATGCATTATGTTGTTGTTGTACTATGGCGGTGGACAAAGCAAATGCGGTTGGTCAAAGTAAATGCAATATTGAATGTATTAGTGTGGGAAAGTGTATTTTGATTAAGTTGGATTACATGTATATTTATCTATACATGCATATATATATATATATATATCACATGTTGCCATCCAATATATGTATACATGTATATATATGTATGTAAATGAAATATTGAATGCTAACATCTGGGAGAGTATACTTTCATGAAGTTGTATTCTTGGAAGAGCCATTGTGGTATTGCTTTGATAACACACTATTGTTAAATTCATCGCGTTCGGCTCCGTCTTTTCATCGGTTGGAGGCTATTCAAACTGTTGAGCTGCGCAATCAGTAAGCCGTTTTGCTTGGTTATTTTACATAAATGATTAATTTATTCTTTATATCTTTCATTATCTGCTTATTGTTCGTTTTCATAGTAGGTTTCAGGGTTTGAACATTGATGTGCTGTGTAAGTTCCAAATCATTCAACGCTCTAACAACTCAATTCAATCCTCCTTCCAGTTCTCAAGCATAACCAATAGTACATGTAAGTGCAAAACTTCTCCATAATCAATAAATAGATCTTGTGACCACCTTGCACATATTATTTGTTGTTTCTACTTTCTAATTGTGTTTATTGATTTTTGCTATATATTTACTAATCTTTCATTCTCCCTCACTCATCTTCTTTTCCCATCCATTGACATACCTTTCTCTTGTATTTGCAAGTGTTAGGCTAAAGCATAGATGACAATTCCAAAAGATGGAACTCCACAAAATTTCCAGTGGGAGTTTCATATTGCTTTTGCTCGAGGGTTTGGCTAGGGTCCCCGGGGCTCCATGATGCCAATATGGAAGGGTGGTTAATGAGCATGGGTTTTTTGTTTTTCCTTTTCATTCCATATATCTTTTCTCACATAGATACATGTATAGAAAACATGGTTTATAAAAACATGCTTCTTACGTACTACCAAGTGGTAGCATCTTCAACTTATGTGCTATTTGTTTGAAGTTTCTATTTGTTGAGAAGCCAACATTTAATCGTGCAATATGTGCAACATATGTATAGTGCCAAAATGGCTCTTTTCAGAATGTAACTGAATCAATATATTGTCTTGGATATTTTGTACTGAACTTTCCCCTCCTGCAACATTATCTATTTTGACTCTCCAATTGCACTATGCAATTGTTCATTTAAAAGTGGTTTTTTCTATTCTCAATTACGTTGTAATCCGTAATACTTATGCTCTATGAAATTTTTTACCGTGGATTCCAGCTCATCTGTGATTCAACTATAATTTTTAACTATTCTTTTAGGAGTTGTTTTACAATTTCCCTATTTTTTCTATAATATTTAGTGGCAAATAATCTAGGTTGAATCTTGAATTGGGAAGCAAATTGTTAGATACAAATTGGTGTCACACCTTGTCTTGATAGCAATAGAATTACAAGTGGAGATGCCTATACCTAATTTCCATCTCTCACCAAAAAACACATGCATACTAAAACTTTAATTTCCAAAACTATAGAAATATACTAATTATAAAAAGTAATCAATATTGAACATCTTCCTTTCATAGAAAAAATGTGCACTTTTTTGTCCAATTTTAAAAAATACACACATGCGTGATGACCCTTACAAAAAAATTCCATTAACTTCAAAATTAAATGATTAATTGATTCAATAGGCTACACAAAAAGTGAAAATATACATGTGAATCTATTGCCATTAAATATAAAACTTAAATATTCTTGCTAGAAGAAACAATTATTTTAAATTTATTATTTAATTTAATTTTCAAGTTCCCACTTTTAAAAAAATTTTAAAATTGATTTCAAATTTTTCTAATAGTGTTAACTAAAATTTATACAAAATGTTCTTCGTGATTATTTGATTCATACAATCTAACTCATCCATTTCATTCACGATCACCTTTCCATGCAAATAAAAAGCTTCAACCCTCCTCACCACAAATGTTCCCCACCACGGTAGGCCCCTATGGCTAATTGTCGCATGCCTATGCATACGACTGCTAGTAATAATATATAAAAAAAACTATTGCATTTTTATGAATATGAGCTTTAACTTCAGAAAAGATAGGATAAGAATTGTTTTGTTCTATTAAACTCTAAAAACTTATATTTTAAGATAAACAATAATAATTTTTTTAATAAATATATATTTTTCAAATAATAATATTAATAATAATAAACCAATAAATTATAGATTGAATTTTTATCTTTTGAATAGGTTTCAATTTATTTTTCAATTTTTAATTTGTGTTACTTGTAATTTTAAATATAAAATTTAGAATTTTACTTTTAACAATTTTAATATAGTTTATTTTTATTTATAAAATTTTATTTGAAATACAATTTAAATTTTTAAAATTTAATTTATCGAATAATATTTTATAATATTTTTTATTTGTTAATATTTAGTTAATTATAATATTGTTTGTAATATATTAATTATATTTTTTAGGTACATATTTTACTAATATTTCAATTCTAATAAATTTTTAAAATAGTTTTAATTTTTTTACTTAATCCTTTATTAATTTAATATGTTTATTATTTGTTAATAATTTTTAAAAATTATTATGTTTATTAATATTTAGATTTTTATATATTTTTACTTTCCATTTAGTTTATTTTATTTTAGTTTTTCATTTAGATTTAATTTTAAAATTCATTTTAATTTTTTTATGGTTTTTATAAAAATACAAATAATAATTAAAAATTATTATAATTAATTTATTTTATAATTATTTATCTGATTAAAACTTTAATTATTGTAGAATAATTCTATTTTGGATTTTTGTTATAATTTATATAATAAATGAATTTCAAACTTAAATAAAATATAAAATAAATTTTATAGAGTGATAGAGAGAGAAAGTAACTTTTGATGAGTCATTTCATGCCTACAATCTAAGGATAGCATGTCCCTAGGGAGTTATGCTCATAGGTGCATGTCATTTGATTAAGGATATGATAATTAATTTTAAAACCTCTCTAGTACATACCCATTGCACACTTAGGAGGAAATAGATAGACAAAGAAAAAGAGAAAATAAAGAGAGAAATAGAGAAATTGAAAGAGAGACAAAGAGATACAAGAGATAACAATAGAGAGATATACAAAAATAGAGATATAAATATATAGGAATAAATATGGAGAGACAAAGAGATAGAGATAGGAAGAGAAATAAAGAAAGAGGGAGAGGAAAAGAGAGAAGAGGAGAGACATGGATAGATATAGTCACATAAAGAGAGAGATAGAGAGATAAAGAGAAATAGGAGACATATATGTATATATATATCTAGCGAGAGAGAGAGAGAGAGAAGAAATGAGAGAAATATGAAGGAGGAGAGAAGGTAAGACAAATATAGAGAGAAATAGGGGAGAGAGAGGAAGAAAGAGATTGAGAGATAATACAAAATATAAAGATAGAGAGGGAAACGAAGATATTAAAAAGATTTCATTCTATTTCTTTTCCCATATATCTTTATATATATCTCCCCATATATACCTCTCCCTATCTCTCTATATGTATATCTCCCTCTCTACCTCTCTCTATATAACTTCCTATCTCTATCTTTCTATACATTTGTCTCTCCCTCTCTTTGTCTCCCCCTCCTTCTACCCCTATTTCTCTCTCTCCCTCTCTCTCTCTCTCTCCATTTCCATCTCTATCTTCCTCTCTATCTCTCTCCCTATCTATATATCATTACCTCTCCTTACATCTCTTTATCTAATTCTCCTCTATCTTTCCCACTATATATCTCTCTCTATATCTCTCCCTCTTTTTATCTATATCTCTCCATCTCTCCCCATCACTCTCTTTTTCTATATCTCTCAACTTATCTCTCCTCTCTCTATTTATCTCTCTCTCTCTCTCCCTCCCCCTGTATCTATTTATATTTATCTCTCCCTCTCTATATATATCTCAATATCTCTCACTCAAACACACACACACACACAATCCTTGTTTATCCTTCCCTATCTCTATTTCTATATCTTTCACTCTCTCTCACACACTCATTATTTCTTCCTCCTATCTATATCTCTCTTCATCTCTCTATTAATTATCTCTATCACCTCCTTTATCTCTCCCTCTCTCTCTCTCTCTCTTATTTACTCCATCTCTCGCTCCATCTCTCCTACTCTCTAGATTTATATATCCCTCTCTACCTCTCACTATATATAAATTCTTATACCTTTATATTTTTCTCTCCATCTCCCCCTCTTTCATTATATCCCTCTTTCTATCTCTAGATTTCTCCCTCTCCCTTTTCCTCTCTCCTTCCATCTCTCCATTTATATATTTATCTATTTGTATTTTTCTTTGTCTCCCTCTCTCGCCATCTCTATCTTTCCCAATATATATTTATCTCTCTATCTCTCCTTTATATCCCTATATCTCCCTCTCTTCCTCTCCCTATCACTTCTTCTTTCTATATCTGTCTACTTCTCTCTCCTATCTCTATTTCTCTCCCTCCATATCCCTTCCTCTCTATCTATTTATGCATATCTATCCCCCTCTCTATCTCTCTCCATATCTCTCACTCATACACACACACTCCTTGTTTCTCCCTCCCTATCTCTAGTTTTATCTCTATCTCTATCTCTCCATATTTATATTCTTATATATCTCCCTTAATCTCTATCTCATTATCTATCCATCTCTCTCTACCCATATATCTTTCCCTCTCTACCCCTATCTATGTATCACTTCCTATCTCTATATATTTATCTCTCCATCTCTCATTCTCTCCCCCTCTCTCCCTTTCTATATATTTATCTCTTCCAAATCTCTATCTATCCCTTTTTCCTCTCTCTTTATCTCTCCATCTCCTCTCCATATCCCTCTCCTCCATCTCCAAATCCATTTCTATCTCCATCTCTATCTCTAACTTCCTCTCTATAACTATCTCCTTACCTCTCTCTCTCTCTCTCCCCCATCTATATCCACCTCTTTCTATCCCCACATCTCTCTCTCCCTCTCTCCTTCTCCCTATTGCAAATATAACATGAGGCTATTGGTAATGAAGCCTTATTATCTTCCTGATTCAGAGGTTTTTTTTTAGTTATGTTCGGATCCCTATAAGTAGATGCATAGTTGATTTGAAACTACCACTTCTCCATTGAGACCTTTGTTTCACAAACAACATCATTTTCTAAATGGTCTACCAATTGAAATCATGCATAATACACAAATTTATCTAAAAAATAGATCAAAAAATTCTCTAATTGACCTTCCATACTTCTTTGGTGTACCCATTACACACCAAGGTGCAATTTCTAGTTAATATTTATTTTATTACTTAATAAATACCAAAAAAAAACAACATCATTTTCTAAATGGTCTACCAATTGAAATCATGCATAATACACAAATTTATCTAAAAAATAGATCAAAAAATTCCCTAATTGACCTTCCATACTTCTTCGGTGTACCCATTACACACCAAGGTTTTAGTTAATATTTATTTTATTACTTAATAAATACCAAAAATATTGGATTAATTTAGGGACACAATTTTAGATAAAAATAAAGTGTAAAATTATAAAGCATGTACTTTTATTTATTTTTAGCAAGTGAAATATTTATTTAATAACTAAACTTTATGAAAATGTAGATTTTGAATTTTTAAGATTTATTTTTTCATTTTAGTTATTTTTAAATGAATTTAAAAAATAAATAAACAAATTTAAGTTAGATTTATTTTTTATTGAAGTAAATATGAATTTTGAAAGGGTTAAGGGGATGATAAAGAGATGAAAGAATAAAGCTCAAAGAAACAATAAAGAGAAATCATGAGAAACCTGTTGGTTCTCAAAATTGTAGACCACAATCCCTAAGAGTATGCCAAGTTCTATGATCATGTTTAGCAATGTTTTGGCCAATGAACGAAATTAACTAATATGGTTAGAGTTCCCTACTCTTCAGGCTCTAATATGCCTAGGCAGGTATACCTTAATCAACAATGTCCAAGTAGATCAAACCTTTTGAAGATCTTGTATGATCAATTTTTTTAATTAAATCATCCCCAATTCCTTTAATTAGATCATCCTCATGTGACCACAACTCCTTCAATTAAGTAAATTTTCCCAATCTATTTCAATATGGCATGAGGGTTTTGAAATAGATGATTCAAATGTGAAGCTAACTTCTACTCCTACCCCTAATGCAAAAAATGAAAATGCATAAATAAGGTTTTATGAAATATTATTTTGTAATGAATATGATCAATGCCTTTTATCTATTGGGCAATGGAGTCAAGATGCGAATGATATGTGTCCTCCCCTTTGGCTAAACTCTATTTTTTTTGGAACTTTTAGATTTTTATACCTTGTATAAATGTGTAAGATTGTATAGTTACCAGGCTCTTCTTATTGATCCCAATGATACTCCCCAGATTACTGTGATTTACTTAAAAAAAATTAATCATTCCTAGAAAGAACCAGTTGAATTAACCACACAAGGACAACAAATATGTTTTGATCAATTAAATATACCCTTGATATATTGATTTAAATAAAAATGAAAGATCAAACTAGAGACAACAAGATAAAATTTATTAATTAATCTCAACAAACAATTGAATACCAAAGTTTCGGCCGCCTAATCTTCTTTTCCATTAATTTGGTTCAAAAAATTTTACAATATATGCCAGAAGTCCTTTCTGTATTTCTTTAAAATGATATTCTATTAATCCCCATACATTCTCACTGATGCAATTGATGATATTCTTTTGATTTTATCTTTCTTATATATACTGTGTATTTCCAAGGGTTATGACCCTTTGCATATCCATCTGGTGCAATTTTTCATTATATTAATTATCTTTGGAAAATAAAATATTTAATTTTAACCTTCATTGTCTTCACATCCCCATGAAAAATAATTTTAATGATAACTATTATCTCTCCTTGCTAGAAATTTCACGCTCACATTTACTTGTATGCACTTTCACCCAATTTAACAAAAACATCCTTTGAGTAAAAAATAATTACCCACTCCAAGATTTTAAACATTAGTTAACTCCCAAGGTGGAAATGTTTCACTCTTTAGTGAAAACATTTTACATCAGCACTTTACATTTTTAATGAAAACTGCATTCCCTAAAATAATATTATGCTATGATTATTTTAATAAATTTTCAGCTTTCATGCTTTCTTGTTTTGCCCCAATGTGATACAACACTTTTTGTTTTTGTTACATCAAAGGGAATTAAAATTTCTCACTCCGATATGCCACAGTCTCTTTGATGATATTTATGCTATTTGTGCAAAATCTTTTTATTAGAGGGACTTTAAAATAACTCCCACCGATATGGCATATTCTTCCCTATATTTGTTTTCATCTCTGTTTTATCGGAGGGACTAAAAAATGACTCCTACCGATATGGAGTAGTCCTCCTGATATAAGTTATTTCATATTTTTTTTCATCCACCATTTCACCTCTTTGCTCGGGTTAATTATCACACTGTGTTGCAATGTTTAATGACTCTTCCATTTGTGGAACTTTGAGTATCTATTCGCATCCTGTGAATTGTTGCTTTACGGTTCTAGCTTGCAAGTTTATACTGAGTGGCCCGATCTTAAGTGCCTTTACATAGGTGTCTATCATTTCCTACTTTTCCCTCCCATTGCATAAAAAAGAACTCTTTAGGAGTCAAAAGTTACACATATATGAACTCTCCACAAAGCCTTGACTTTCAAGACCTTTATCGCCTTCTGTAAAATGTGGTAGGGTTCCTCCATCGAATTCATAGGGAATTTGCTTCCCTTCTACATTTTTCTAATTCACTTTGTTTTCAAATGACTCCATCATTGTTTTTCTAGGTTCAACTTCCAATGTTTTACTCCCAAAATAACCGCTTCTAAAGTACTGGAAAACAATATTCCGAATGAGATTTTTTGTAAGCTCGGTATAAACATCAGTTGCTCCTTATTTTGTATAATCCAGATTTGTGAACATAATGATGAAGTGCCAAGAGAATGAGATAATTCATGTTAATCCAAACAGGGCCCCTCCAATATGGTGGGTCTGTTGGAATATTTTATTTTGCAGTTAGCAGACTTGACACCTCAGCCCCCACGTCAGATGAAGACTTTCAACTTGCAGCCAATGTATTCCTCCAACATTTATTTTTGGTAGATAAATTTGAATTCAAACTTAGTGCTCACTTTTGGGATTGTTACAGCCAATGAACACCTACAACAATTAATGTGCTTAGGTAAATTTGAAATTTGAAAGAAGTGTTCATTCTCATGAGCTTGGTACTAAAAGACAAAAAGAATGTATTCATTGGAGCTAGTAGAAGAAGAAAGTATTTTGTATTGGGATTGGTTGACCCTATAGCAGCAGATGAAGTGGAGAATGTTCAACATAGAACCGGTGATAGCAGCAACACAAAAGGAATGTTTTAGTAGACACAATGCATTGTCAGCTACAGCTATAGGATTGTAGAAGTTTATGTTTTTGAGGTGTGAGCATAGCACATAGTCATTAGACACCTATCCAAATAGCTTAGTTTTATTTTGTTCATGTAAATCAGAGAATATCCTCTGAGTTTTTGTATTTTGAAGTAAACAATAAATATATGAAAAGTTAATTTTTGTCTGTTTAATCTTGTTGTCACTATGCGTTCATTATGCATATTCTGTGTGTTTATTTTTGCTCTGTCCATCCTGTCACAGTAGTGACTTTGTGTTTTATTGCACCCCTTCCTCCCAATAAGTGGTATAAGAGCCCTATTTTTTTGGGTAGTCACCAGTCAGTAAGTTTATTGTGGGTGTCTTTGGTAAAGCCCTAGGTTATCTAGGCATTGTTTAGTATTCTCAAATTTTGAGAAATATGGCAGGAGGTGAGAGAAAAGGTTGGAAGTAGCCACCGCATTTTGATGGGAAAAATTATGATATATGGGATAAGAAGATGAGAACCGTCTTAGTTGCAAATGACCTATGGGAGTTGGTCACAAATGGGTTCAATGATATCATAGACCCAAATGCATTTGCAACCCTTTCAAATGCACAGAAAAACCAGTTGAAGAGATAAGAATGAAGGATGCAAAATCCCTCAGTTTGATTGAGGTAGCCTTGAGTGAGGCTATTTTCCCACGTATTGCAGCATCAAACTATGCAAAAAAAGCTTGGGAAATATTGCAAAATAGTTATAAAGGGATTGACAAAGTGAGGTTAGCTAAGTCGTAGCTCTTGAGAAGAAATTTTGAGACTCTACAAATGAAAGATAATGAGTCCATTTCAGATTTTCACACTAAGGTTTTGACCCTGGTAAATTAGCTGAGAGTCAATGGAGAAATAATGGAAGAGCAAAGGATTGTTGAGAAAATCCTAAGAAGTCTTCCTACTAAGTTTGATGATGTAGTCGTTGCCATTGAAGAGGAAAAAGATTTGTCTTAGATGACCATAGATGAGTTGATGGGTTCACTACAAACCCATGAGCAGCAGTTGAACATATCTACTCCTTCCCTAGAGCAAGCATTCAAAGCTCGGACCAATGCAAGAGGTAGGGGAAGAGGAAGAAACAATAGAGGAAGAGGTCAAAAAGGCAGAGGGAGACACACTTCTAGAAGAGGAGGTACTGACAACACAGAGGAGATGAGCAACTCACTATCAACAAACCAGAACCAGATGAAGAACAACAATTTAAATCAAAGGAGTGACAAGAGCAATGTGCAGTGTTATTATTATAAAAAATATGGCCATTATGCCAGTGAGTGTAGAAAGAAGCATCAAGACCATGGAGGTCAAAATGCTAATGTAGCAAATGAAAATAAAGCTGAAAATGACAAACAGTCCAATGTATTCATTATCTGAAACCTTGCTAAATGCATCAATGATGAAGTGTGGTACTTGGAAAGCGGATGCAACAACCACATGAGTGGTAACAAAAATTTATTTACCTCCATTGACAACAGTATAAAACTGAGATCAAAATGGGAAATGATGAGAAAGTCCCTTTCATTGGAAGAGGTGTCGTCAGCATCCAAACCAAGAATGGTGAGAGGTAGCAAATCCATGATGTCTATTATGCCCTCAGCATAAAACATAATCTATTGAGCATTGGACAAATGTTCCAAAATGGTTACAAAATCCTGATGGAGAATGGAGAATGCAAGATATTTGATAGAGGAGGCAACAAGAAAGTGATGGTTGTAGTGAAGATGATGAGAAACATAATGTTTCCTCTCAGGTTGCACATAGTGTCTGTGATAGGAACAACAAATAGTTAGCAACAACATTGTTCACCGGCACTGATAGTAGTTTCACAACATTTGGCGGTTGAACAACAGTTTGCATTCAAGAGTCATCAAAGACCCATCCAAACTATGGCATTTAAGGTATGGGCACTTAAGCTTTTCAAGTTTAAGTTTATTGTCTAGGAAAGGAATGGTTAGGGGTTTACCATCCATTGTAGAACCCGATGGCAAGTGTGAGGCTTGCATTTTAGGAAAACAACATAGGCAACCTTTCCAATTCAGGCATTCTAGGAGAGAAAAATAATCTCTTGAGTTAGTACACTCAGATTTGTGTGGACCCATGAAAACCACCACATTAGGTGGAAATACACATTTCATGACTTTCATAGATGATTACAGCAGAAAAATATGGGTCTATTTCTTAAAAAACAAATCAGAAGCCTTTGAGAATTTTAAATGGTTTAAGGTAGCAGTTGAGGAGAGTGGTCACTATATCAAATCCCTTAGAACAGATAGAGGGGGAGAGTACATCTCCAATGACTTTCTGATTTTTTGTAGGAATGAGGGAATTTACAAAAAAATTACAACAAGGTATACCCCACAACAAAATGGAGTGGTGGAAAGGAAAAATAGGACCATTCAAGATATGGTGGCAAGTATGCTGAAAGCAAAAGGGTTGTCACATATATTTTGGGAAGAAGCTGTAGCAACGACAGTCTATATACTGAATAGGTGCCCCACAAAGGCAACCCATGATAGGATTCCACAAGAGGTGTGAACAAACAACAAATGGAGTGTTGAGCACTTAAGGATATTTGGGTGTGTGGCATACGCACTCGTTCCAAAAGAGAAGAGGAAAAAAATGATGACAAAGGAGAAAAGTGTATCTTCATAGGCTATAGTGAGGAGCCAAAAGCCTATAAATTGTACAATCCCATCACCAAGAATGTTGTAATCAGCAGAGATGTTGAATTTATTGAGAATGAAGCATGGGATGGAATGGTGGATGACACCACGGGTATTTCAGTTACAATACCCCTTGATGATGAAGAAGTTGTAGATGATAGCAACATAGGGGGAGCTCAAGAGAGCAGTAGCTCAAGAAGAAACTATCGTAAAGCATTGGAAAATAGCAGCTTCAGTGATTTGCAACAGAATAGTAACTCTGGCAGTGTTCAACAGAGATAGCAGTCTAGCAGCACTGAACAAAGACAACAATCTAGCAGCTCCAGAATTCAGCAAAGCAATAGCTCCAACAACCAACAGTACAATAGCTCCAGAGGTCAAAGTAGTAGCAGCTCAGAAGCAAACTCAAACCCTACACTCGCATCATTGATGCCACATAAGACAAGGAGTGTGAGGGAGATCTATGACAACACACGGTATGCTGATTTTGATAAAATTTTGGATTTTGCACTATTCTCCTATAGTGATCCAACACACTTTGAGGAAGCAATGAAAGAAGAGAAGTGGTGTAAGGCCATGGATGAAGAGTTGGAGGCTATAGAGAGGAACCAAACATGGGAGTTAACTGATTTACCCAAGGGTAAGCAAGTGATTGGAGTGAAGTGGGTCTATAAGACCAAGTGTACTACAGAAGGGAAGATTGAAAGACACAAGGCAAGGCTAGTTATGAAAGGGTACAAACAACAACCCGGTATAGATTATGATGAGACTTATGCACCAGTTGCAAGGCTAGAAATAGTGTAGACAATGATAGCAGTTGCAACATAGTATCAGTGGAAAGTGTTGCAGATGGATGTAAAGTCAACCTTCTTGAACAGAGTGTTGAAGGAGGAAGTGTATGTGGAGCAACCACTTGGATATGAAGTCCCAGGGCAAGAAGACAAAGTCTATAGGCTATGGAAATCTCTTTATGGGATAAAACAAGCACCTCAAGCATGGTACAACAAAATAGACTCCTATTTTTTGAGCAATGGATTTAGAAAGAGTAGTAGTGAGCCCACACTCTACATCAAATCAGCTGAAGGTGATATTTTAATTATTGTTTTGTATGTAGATGATTTGAATTTTAATGGTAACAGTGGCAATAGAATTTCTGATTTTAGGGAGGTGATGAAAAATGAATTTGAGATGACAGATTTAGGCTTGTTGAAGTATTTTCTTGGGATAGAAGTTCAACAAACACATGTTCATGGAATTTTCATTTCACAATCTAATTATGCCAAACAAATTTTAAGAAGGTTCAAAATGAATAACAACAAACCTGCCCCCACACCAACAACAATAGGTTTGAAACTGCGAAAAACTGACATCAGTAAGGAAGTGAACCCAACCCTCTACAAAAGCATGGTTGGAAGTTTGATGTACTTGAAATCAACTAGGCCTGATTTAATGTATGCAGTAAGCTTGATATATAGGTTCATGGAGGAACCTAAGGAGGCACATTGGCAAGCAGGAAATAGGATTTTGAGGTATGTCAATGGAAAAACCAATTTAGGGATTTTGTATGCAGCATCTAATGAGTTCAAGTTGGATGGTTTCACAAATAGTGATTGGGTAGGAAATGTGGATGATAAGATGAGCACATCTAGCTATGTCTTCAACATGGGATCAGGTGCAATCTCATGGTCATCGAAGAAGCAACCAATTGTCTCTCTTAGCACAACAAAAGAAGAATACATAGCGGAAAATGCAACAGCTTGCCAGGCTATTTGGTTGAGGAGGATTCTTGTAGATTTATAGCAACAACAAATTGACAACACAATCATTCATTGTGATAATGTGTCCTCCATAGCGTTGACAAAGAATCCGGTCTTCCACGGACGAAGCAAACACATTGAGATCCATTATCACTTCATAAGGGAATTGGTAGAACAAGGTGAGATAGAATTATAGTATTGTAGATCCAAGCAGCAGCTCACCAACATCTTCACCAAGGAATTTCCAAAGGATAGTTTTGAATGTCTAAGAGATAGGCTTGGAATTATGGATAGCTTCAGAGATTAGCTCCAGAAGGAAATTGCAGATTAAGGGGGAGTGTTGGAATATTTTATTCTATAGTCAGTAGACTTGACACCTCAACCCCCATGTCAAATGAAGACTTTCAACTTGCAACCAACATATTCCTCCAACATTTATTTTTGGTGGATAAATTTGAATTCAAAGTTAGTGCTTATTTTTGGGCTTGTTATAGCCAACGAATACTTGCAGCAATTAATGTGGCTAGGTAAATTTGAAATTTGTAAGAAGTGCTCATTCTCATGAGCTTGCTAATAGAAGACAAAAAAGAATGTATTCGTTGGAGCTAGTAGAAGAAGAAAGTTTTTTGTATTGGGATTGGTTGATCCTACAACAGCAGATGAAGTGGAGAATGTTCAACACAAAACCAGTGACAACAACACCACAAAAGGAATGTTTTAGCAGATGCAGCGCATTGTCAGCTACATCTACAATATTGTAGCATTTTATGTTTTTGAGGTGTGAGTGTAGCACCTAGTCATTGGACATCTGTCCAAATAGCTTAGTTTTATTTTTTTCATGTAAATCATAGAATATCCTTTGATTTTTTGTATTTTGAAGCAAACAAGCAATATATGCAAAGTTAATTTCTGTCTGTTTAATCTTGTTGTCACTGTGCGTATTCTGTGTGTTTATTTATGCTTTGTCCATCCTATCATAGTAGTGACTTTGTGTTTTATTGCAACAAAGCCTCCCAACAGGGTCATGTTTTGTGTTGTGTTTCATGTACAAAACTTGTTGTTGCAAGTGACCTGAATCCATAACCAATCCACCATGGGCTCTTATCGTGGATGAGATCCATTTTCTTTTTCAAAATTGGAGAGTTAGATGGAATAAACTTCATTATGAATGGAAAAGGGTTGGCATAACCAAAATGGGGAACCAAGTGCAATCATGGTCTTTGAGATACGACTCTACAAAGTTTCCTCCTGGTGTATAGGTTTTTCTCATCTAGGAATTCTTTTCATTTCAAGGAAACTTGCTTTGTATGGTTCACAAAGCCATGGTATGTCCCTTAAATCCACATGTCGTTCACCTTCATTGGGATGTGAAGTACGTGGGTAGTCATCAAGACCTAAAGAATGTGTCTTTGGGTTCAGCTCTTGATCTATTACATTATCTTTTTTATACCAATAGTAGCTACTGGGATGCTTTCCTATTTGAGTTGTATTGAACCAATGAAACCAAGCATCAATTTTTGGAAAAAACCTCCCCAAGAAAGCTAGAATATTGTCTTTCTCCAAATTTGTAAAGGTTCCTTTTGTAGATGTTCAATTGCTCCAATTACATCCTCATGTGATGGTAACTCCTTTGTCCCAACAACAAGAAAAAAGGTTTTTTTACCTTTTACCTTAATAACTATTCTGTAAACCACTTCTTGTGGATAGAAAAGTACTTCCTTTTCTCCCCAAATGCCTAATGGATAGCCTAAAAACTCTCGTGTTTTAACCCATAGTTGTGGATATTGATGTACTGAACTATGCATGTGACTAAAAAAATGAGCCTTTTAAGTGACTCCAACAGATCCTCTTGCATCTAATATGTTGAATGAATGTGAGGTCTTCAAAACATGGTCATATGTTGGAACTGCAAGCCCCTTTGATAGTAATGAGTGTGCTTCAATGTCAACAAGTTCAAATGTTGTTGAAATTTTTTTGCATTTGAAAAATATAAATTATATGTACCCATTTCCTTATCATTTTCAAAAAAAGAATCACCATATGTAATGCCTTGGGCATATTGAATGTTTTCAAAGCGATCAACACCCTGCAAGGACATTAATATATGCTCAAGACCATATGTTATCTCTGATGAAGTAGGTATCAATAGTAAACCCCCAACACGTTGAAAGTAGGTAAATTGAGTTATTCCCATAAAAATCTAAAATGCATCCTAAACTTGTACAGGGTAGTCATCTGAATTTTCTTTCTAACATTTTGCATTGTGACCAAAATAAGTCAAGGAGTCTCCAAAATCACCCTGGAAAACTGATCAAACATTCTCCCGAAGCTACAAAAATGCACTGATATATTGATTGATGATATGGCATAAAGATTTCCAAATGGATTTGCATGAAACCATAAGGGTTACAAGATATTAATGCTCAAAATAGCTCACCCAACCTTTTCTGAAAACTGCACCTGTCAAAAATCAACTGGAAGTCACCAAATCACCATTTTGAAAAAATACCAGATCTCTTGCTGGGAAGCTTCCATTGAGGAATATAGTTCATTTATGCTCCACGAGTACATGTGTAGAGGGAATTTTCACCAATTCACTTTCTTCACAAAATATTAAAGGTCAAAAGTGACCACTTTGAAACTTTCTGGAAATGCAAACATCCAAAACTGTGAAAACTCCATTTGCTTTTATTTTTGAAAAAATATCAAATGAGATGTTGGGGCTTTGCAAATGGACATGAGAGCATATTAAAATGGGAAAAATTTGAAACACAAATCGGTTTTTCATGATAGTCATCCAACTCATAAATATTGGTCTCCAAAGTTGACCTCCCTGGTAGATCTAACACTATGTAGACAACAAACTCTTCCAAAACCCTCCAACTTGGTACTTTGAAACCCTGTCAAATATGATCATAGGAAGCTAAAATCAAGTGCACACACTTACATATGGTAGATGAATGCTCCTACCAAGTGATTTGGCATAAAAGTGAACAAGTTTAAGTTATGATCCTCCAAAGTAGGCTATAGGGACATATTTCACAAGTGCATTTCTGAGTGCTACAATCAACTTTCTCATCATGGACACTTCAAATTTTGTAAAAAATTGAAGGTTCCAACAAAACCAGCAAGAAAAAAAATGGATCATAATTAAAAAATAGATTAACAAATGGGAAATATAATATATATGCGACAAACAACCAATTCAAAGTCAAGGTGGTTTGAAGCCAAATTGTTCCAAAGATATTTTTTTAACCTCAATCATCTTATTCTTAGTGCTAAAATCCTTTCACACAAGTCTCCCTTTTTCAGAAGAACCAAGAAGATTCAAAGGGCCACAAGTAGTATCATCTCTCGACCTTAAAGCCTCATTTTGAAAAGGGGTCTCCATCATAATAAGAGGGACTCAAGATAATTCCCCTTCCTTCCTTCTATATATCCTCAGTGTCAATGATGAAATCATCATCAACAATTGGAGCTTGTTCCTTTTTCCAGTAACAAAGTAATATTTCTTATAATAGTATGACTTGGTTTGAAGCAACAATGACAAACAACCCAACAAACTTTAAATTCAATCTATTGTATTGAATCAACCAAAATGGTTAAAAATGTAATCAATGAAGGTAGAACACTATTTTCTATTAGGATAAGGTGACATTAACCTTGCAATCCTCAGTCATTTTCATGTATATCCATGATCCTTGGAATGTATACTTGGATTCCTAGGGTCATGAGAGATAAAATATTTAATAGTTATTTAAGTATGACAAATTATAATTATTTTAATAAAGGTGGATCTAGTAATTAGTGGCAGTTACAAAGAATATTGGTAGAATATTCAAGTTCTAAGCATCCACTTTGGAGGTGGGGACCATATAGACTCGCGTGTTTATGCATGTATCTTACATGTTATCCTGAGTAGGGCGTGAAGGTTTGCATGTTAGTTTTCAAAGCCATTGAAGAATAATAGATCACTTGATATTGACCAAATTTGATTGGTTGTAGGTTAGGTGCTTGTGTGAAGGCCATTCTAGATCATTTGTAATGCCCCACTTGGGAACCCAGAGAACAATACATAAAGTAACAAATTAACCGAATTTTTTTCCTAAACTCATTTGATTGCAACATAAGTACAAAAGAAATATCTACACATATGTTCTTAAGGTTTCGTGACAATGCTACTTAAACATTCACAAGAAGAACATCACATCATTAAATTAATGACATAAATCATAAGGAAAAATTATATCAATAAAGAATGATCCATCATATAATCATAATATAGTCAAGTTACACATACATGTTAAATCAAGTGAGATTATAACAAGTGTCCTTACAACATAAACATTACAATAAGATCTCACATACACATCAGGTATGTATACAATATAGATGAAGATTATAATACATCCATCAACCTCATTCATGAGCACGCTCAGCGTCCAACATCACGAACAGTGTAGAATCAGTAACCTGTCACAAGTACAATATCACCCATGCACTACAACACTTGCAAAGGGACCCAATGGAGGATATAGCATGTTCCTTCCAACCACGTGGTACCCGAAGGCCCACTCCCCCATGCTAGGAGATAATATCAAGTCCACAAAGAAAACCAAACATGAAGAAAAAACATAATGTCACATGGCTTGGCATACACATACCAACACAACGACATCTAACCATAAAATCATGAAAAATGCTTTCAGAGGCAACAACATTACAACAAGTAATTCTACACAAGAGACCACAAATATGCTTCAGGTAAGAGTGTCATCACATAGTTCATTATAGGTTACCCTAACCAATCTTCCTAGACTACCGACCCTCATCTAGAGTTACCCTGGAAGTCTCTTCTGATTCTCGGCCCTTATACAAACTCATGTGGAATCGAACTACTTTTCAATAAGAAAATGTAGATGATCAAGCCATTCTAGGCCTTCTCAACCTACCCTTAATATATACAAGCACTAAGGTGATAGGTGAGGCATTCAAATTATCTAATCTATATTATGATTATCACCCAACCTCGAGTACACTTAGTTAGGTTTTCACTAAATTATAAATCCTCACTAGGTTACCCTGGTTACCTCTTAGGCTTTCTATCCCCTGATGAAAGCCACTCTTCCTTTAAGAAAAAGAAAGATCTCATAACATATAGGATAGCCAACATGCACAAATCAGAATAGGGTATGATCACATTTCATCCATGACAATAAACATCATACTCTCATTCACCACATAGGTATCATAAACAACATGCATGACCTGACTTCAACAAATCCTATACAAGAATTGTGAAACTCAACTAACTCAAGCAATTCTTTAAAATAATACACTAGCCTCAGGAAAACATAAGTTTCACAACACATGAAACGCCTTTAACTTAAAATTCATACATCTATATTTTGTAATAACAAAATTAATTATGTCTACTTTAAAATCAATTATAATTTTAAAGAACTTCAAATCATATCAAATGGAGTTAATATAAGAATTTCAATCCCTTAATAAATAAATTATATATAAAACCTCCATTTTAATGAAATAGAAATCTCAACTAAACTTAATATAAATATAAATCAGAGACTTTCCATTCTTAATAAGGAAATCACTATAAATAAAAATTTCATTTAAACATAAACACAGTATATGTCTATAAATAAAATTAGATATTCACCTTTATTATTTAAATCAAATGACCATTATTAACAAAGGAACTATTACATTATAAAAACAATAACTTAAATTTTCCTTAGTTTACATACTACTGTTGACGCATAGATTGCATTTAGTTAAAGCATGCAAATTACATTTTAAACACCATATGGTGGCGCCAACTACGAAACAACATGGAGATTTCCCATGATAATTATGTTAAGGAAATTTCTTTTAAATACAAGGATTCAAAGCACACCAACACATGTGGTAAAAATGAGTGCATAAATAGATAACAAGTATCAATAAAGGCGCTAGAAGAGGTAGAAAGAAAACACGGTGTGTCAGAAGAAACTGAAACTTCACCACAAATTAAAACACTAAAAATTCAGTGATAATTCAAATAGACATGAATCCGGATTTCTATAGGATGGATTTTAACGCCACAATACATGGATTTTGAATTAACCAGATCATCAAATATCATATATTGAATCACCAAAGGTTATACTTATCAAATGATATGGTGCTGGAGAAACACAAAAGCTCAGCTATTAAACAAACTCACAAAAATGTTTATCTGGAAATAAACAGAGATAATCTAAGGGGTTGAGGTATTACGGTAATAGAGCGAATCACTACAACAACAGGGCGGCACATTTTATTCAAATAAATTGGAAGTACCTTTCCAAAAGGATAGGTGATTGGGTAGCAAAGAATCTTAAGCATGCGTACAAGCTAGACAAAATTCGCAACAACAACAAGGCCTCATCATAAACATATTACTTGAGGGTTAACCTCTCCAAACTCCAGGACAAAGATAACAATGATATAAGAGTAGAATTTTCAATATGTTCAAAGCTGATTTCTATATGTTAGATGAGAACACCACAACACAAGGATTTTATGATAATTCATATTATCGAATGCCACAAACTTGATTTCTCCAAAGAATCCAACTACCAAGTGGAAAGACGCGGGAAACAAAAGGATTCAACTAATAGAAATTTTATAGGATTATTTTAAAAGGATTAAATAGATACCTCAAACAAATAGAAGTCCCATTGATTTTAGCAAGATCCACCATTAAAAGTGCAGGGTAAAACTCGATGGAGAACCATTCAAACCATGCATAGGGATAAGATGAAGTAGGTTAAAAAATTAGATAACTTCTAAATTTAAATCTAATACACACATAATGGAGCTCAAAAGTCCATTTAAAGACAAAATTTAAATTCATTAGATATATAGGGTATGTGCAGGATCATCATGGAAAAAATAGGCCCTTAAGTGGTGAAAAATTTAGAAAAATCAGAGTTAGGCAGCTTGACATAGAAATTTGAATAAGTTATAATCTATATTATTTCAAAAATATGTAAGAATAGAATTTTTAGCAAATTGAATGTAGTTTCTAAACTACTATGTTTATTTAAAAAAAAAATATCTTTGGTGAAAATTTGAAATTTTAATGCAGTAGTACTTAAATTCCAGGGAAAAAATAAGAAGTAGGTGTCTGTCTAACCACCTAACCACAATAAAATGATAATATTTTTTTATAATATTTTAGATATAAGTAGATGACTCATGTCTCGATGTGATGCATATTTTTTGTATTTTTTTTCCATGTAAATAATTAATTATGAATTTTTATTACAACTTTTAAAAAATATAAAAAATCGTATGTCTAACCACCTTAACTTGGTCAAAACTTCATGAAATTCAATTTTTTTTTTTAATCCTATTGTACTTGAAGCATAGAATGTGACACATGTTTCAGATTCAAAAAGTGTGATAGGTCATTTGGAAGCTATAGATGTTTTTAAATCAACCTATCAATAAGAACTTTAGTCATAATTCAAATAGAAAATGAATAATAATAATTTATTAAATTCAAAGTAAATCATAATTTATATTGGTGGAAAGCTGAGAATCTCCTTTAAAAACCCTTTTCATTTCATCAATATTGGGTAAAATAAAAGTCGTTAGCCACATACCCTACACATACCCATCATATTGCCACTTTTTGGCCCATTATGATCCCGCACATACCCTATATATATAATTTGATATATACAATATACATAAGGGTATGTGCAAGATCATCATGGAAAAAGCAGGCCCTTAAGTGGCAAAAAATTTAGAAAAATTAGAGTTAGGCAACTTGACGTAAAAATTTGAATAAGTTATCTATATTACTTCAAAAATATGTAAGAATATAATATGTAGCAAATTGAATGTAGTTTCTAAACTACTAGGTTTGTTTTAAAAAAATAAAATCTCTTTGGTGAAAATTTGAATTTCAATAATGGTACTTAAATTTTAGGGAAAAATAAGAAGTAGGTGTCCGTCACCACCCTAACCACAATAAAATGATAATATTTTTTTATAAGATTTTAGATATAAGTAGAGGACTCATGCCTTGATGTGATGCATATTTTTTGTAGTTTTTTCAAGTAAATAATTAATTATGATTTTTTTATTACAAATTTTTTAAAAATATAAAAACTCGTATGTCTGACCACCTTAACTTGGTCAAAACTTAATGAAATTCAATTTTAATTTTTTTAATCCTATAGTATGCGAAGCATAGAATGTGATGCATGTTTTGGATTCAAAAAATGTGATACCGTTTGAAAGCTATAAATATTTTTTAATGAGCCTATCAATCAGGACTTTAGTCATAATTTGAATAGAAAATGAATAATAATTACTTATTAAATTCAAAGTAGAGCATAATTTATATCAGTGGAAATCTGAGAATCTCCTTTAAAAACCCTTTTTGTTTCATCAATTTTGGGTAAAAAAATAGTCGTCAGCCATATACCCATCATATTGCCAATTTTTGGCCCATCATGATCCTGCACATACCCATTACTATATATATATAATTTAGTTTTGATTTTCTTGCTGAATCAAAATTCTGTTTTAAGAAATCTTAGTGACTAATTCATCTTGTTCTTTGCAGGTTCAAGAAGATAAAATGAATTTCACAAACAAAATAATTTTCTTCAAAAGCAATCAACATTCAAACACAATAATGGAATTTTTTTGATTATTTAAAAATAAAATATAGATTGAAAGTGAAGAACCTATTATTCTCATTCGAATCAGTACCCAAGAATTTGATGAAGAATTCAGCAATTTCCAACCAAATCTTTTCCAAAAACCAAAATACTGCAAAGAAGCTTTTTCCAAAAAACTATCATGCTAAACTTTTGCAAAACAACTACCATGAAAACCATAATTTTCACATGCCCAAAGGCTTTCAATATTTATCTCTTTTAATTAACTCACAATTGCAAAACTTAACTCAAAGTTAGCATGCAATCAAATTGATCATTCAATTGAAACTAAATAAACACTCAAGATAATATCTTCTGACTTAAAGTCATGTTTAAAGATATTTTTTTACATCTTCTATTGAAAACAACAATTCAACATTATCAACTTTCAAACATTTTAACTAGCACATTGAACTATATATCTTTTACTCAAAAAATGCCATTACAAATAAATAAATCTCTTTTTAATTAATTTAATTAATCAAAACCTTTTAAAACAACAATCACTTTTAAACTATTAAATTGTACCAAAATAATGTTTTAATCTAACATTTCCACATCATCAATTAATGATTAAACTAATTATGTGATCCCATAATAGTGGTTTACAATTTTTGGCCAAATTGGACAATTAAATTATTATTTTTAACTAAATCTTCACATTTGGGCACCTATAGCGGCTAAACTGTGAGGAATTTGAAGATGGTGCAAATCAGAGTCTCATCAAATTTTGTCTGTAGATTCTAAAAATATTTTTTCAAATTTTTGGAATCAAATTGCACTTCTTTTCCATCTCCCACAAAAATAGATTTTTTTGGAAAACAACATTTTAAAAAAGGCCCATATAGCATAACTTTTTTTCCATGAAAGATAAAATTCTAATTCTTTCAAATTTAGATTTGTAACTCTATATCTAGTGCTTCCACTTGGTTAGATAGTTTTATTGAATATTTTTCCTTAATCAAGTTTCAAAGTTAAACAAATTACAATTCAAACACACAATATAAAACTTTTTTGTATATGTCAAAATTTAATTTACTTTTTGTTGGATCAAGGACTTCAATATCTTGTACTCATATTTTTCAATTTTTTTGATAATCTTCTATTTTTCCACATGTGAAGAACAAAGAAATTAATTTTTGATGAAAAACCTATGTTTAATAAAACTTAAAAACAAATACATAACAAAACCAAAACATATTAAAATTATATTCATTGGATAGCTTGTTCTGAGGAATACCATAATCATTTGAAATAAATTTTAAATGAATTCATTTGATCCCCCAAAATCTAAATCAAAAGTGATTTTTTATCAGCATTTTGATAGGTGTAAAGGAGACGCATTTATAGGTATGGTTTAAAACTAGCGAGGTTCTATCCAAGGGGGTTTGATCTAAGGTGATTTGATCAAACCCTCTTCAATTGGAATCCTTAAAATGGAACTTTTTAAGGCTTAAATCATTATATTTTCTAAAAATATGTGATTTCAGCTAAAATTCGTTCCTCTCAGGAATTGTAAACCACTATTATGATAGCAAATATCAAAACATGATGAAAATATGAAGACATGACAGACCTGAACAACATAACACAATGACAGCGGGTGACAAACGGATACTCATTATGTAAAGGAACGATGGCTAAAAGAAGGAATTGACATTATCTTTGAAACAACATGCTACCATTGGGTTTAGGCATGCTCAAACCTGGCGAGTAGATGGAGTCGATGACTAGTACCTGTAACTGCATAAAACAACACTGTCAAACATATCTGCATAAATTGACAATCACACCGCAAAGAAGAATTGTAGCCTAGCAGGGTACTCGAGTGAGTAATGCTACACTATCTCCTTCACTGAGACTAGCATACAAAACAACATCACAAACAACATCAGATACATCATCGTAACACATATAATGTCTATCATAATGTCGCCACACATCATAATCAAATGATCAATAATGTATCTAATGTATCATCAACAAAGTATAAAACCATGATAGTATCAGTGTCGTAACTGAAATAAAATAACATAGTATCAAAATCAGCTAAAACAACTATCAATCAAACAGAAACAAAGTGCAGCAATTGGAGGGACACTACATCCTCCCCCCTAGGATAAGGCTTACTCCTGGAAGCCTACAAATAGATAAGGATAAAGCTCTCTCATGCATGTCGAATCCTCTCAAGTATTCAAGGCCTCATCACTAGGATCCCACTGGACCCTCACCTGATCAACGTCTCAACCCGTAAGGGTGAGTCTCCTATGTTGAAGAATTCCCACGGGCTCCAAAGCCAGTTTCCCATCCTCTACTTGTAATGCATTCCAATCGAGCAAATGTGAAATATTTGGACGATAAGGCCTAAGAACATATACATGGAAAACATCATAAATGCATGACAAACTAGGTGGTAAAGAAAGTTGGTATGCTACAGGACCAATCCTCTCCAGAATCTTGAACAGTCTAACAAAATGAGGCAAGAGCTTAGAGCCTTTTCCATAACGGATCAGACTCTTTCGCGGATGCACCTAAAGAAATACCCTATCGCCAACTAAAAATTGACGATCGACTCTATGCGCATCAGCATACTTCTTCTTCCTGTCCTGCGCCGCTACCAAGTGCTCTATGATGTGATCAACCTATTGCTCCATATCTTGAAGCATCTCTTTTCCAAGTTGAAATCTATCCTCAAGTCGATCCCAACTTAACAGAGTTCGAAAAGGACGTCCATACAATTCCTGAAAAGGAGGCATACCTGTGGAACTATGATAACCATTATTGTAGGAAAACTCCACTAAGTAAAGATAATCTTCCCAGTGTGACTACTGATCCATTACATACATTCTGAGCATATCCTCAAGAATTTGATTGACTCTCTCGGTTTTTCCATCGGTCTCAAGGTGATAAGTTGAACTGAAGTTCAAATGAGTACCCAAAGCATGTTGTAATGATGTCCATAATGTTGATGTAAACACATGATCTCTAACTGAAATGATTTTGTGAGGAATTCCATGCAACCAAACAATATCCTCCATGAATATCTTGGCCACAGAAGAGGCATTATAGGTAGAATGAACCGAAGAAAAATGTGCTACCTTAGTCAACCTATCAATAATAACCATAATAGCATCATGTTGATGAGATGACATAAGTGAACCAATAATGAAGTCCACTGATATGATATCCCACTTCCATTCAGGAACTAAATGTGGATGTAGCAGTCTTGCAGGATGTTGGTGCTTGGCCTTAACTCTCTGGCATTGAAGACATCTCAAAACAAAATTAGTGATATCACGCTTCATACCAGGCCAAAAGTAAAATTTTCGAAGGTCCGCATGCATCTTATTAACACCAAGATGAGTTGAATAAGGTGCTCGATGTGCCTATGACAAAATCAGAGTGCGAAGACCTTTTGTATGTGGTACATAGATATGACCCAAATATTGCAACAATCCATCTGTCTCAAAAGTGTATCCTGTAATTCTACCCTCCAAGGGTCTACCTGATCCTAAGTCTGTCTTCACCTCCTGATACAGTCTATCTGTAGGAAGTGTTGCTAAAATTTGGCTCTTCAAATCAACTCCAAGAGTCACGACAGAAAGCTCATGTCTTTTCCAACTAAGAGCGTCAGCAACTATGTTCTCCTTCCCTTGGAAAAATTTCACCTCGAAATCATACTCACATAATAACTCCATCCACCATCTCTACCTAGCATTCAAATTAGGTTGTGTGGAAATATACTGCAGACTATGATGACCACTATGAAGTTCAAAATGGTGCCCTACCAAGAAATTCCTCCACTGAACCAAAGCATGAACAATTGCAGCTAGCTCCAAATCATGAGTAGGGTAGTTCAGTTCATGATCCTTGAGTTTGCGAGACTCATATGCGATCACATGACCATCTTGCATCAGCATGACTCCTAATCCCTCCAAATACGCATCAGTTTAAACCACAATGTCGTTAGTAGGATCAAGAACGACTAAGATAGGCGCACTAGTCAACTTTTCCTTGAGTGTCTCAAAAGCCAACTGACACTAATCTATCCAAATAAATTTCCTCCCTTTCCTCTGAAGAGAAGTAATAGGATGAGCAATCCTAGAAAACTCATAAAAAAACCATCTGTAATATCTGACAAGACCCATAAAACTGCGAACCTCATCTACATTGGTAGGCACAGGCCAATCAATAATGGCTTGGATCTTCGAGGGATCCACAACAATACCCTCTTTAGAGATAACATGACAAGGTATTTCACGTTAGTTTGAAAGAACTTGCACTTCTTCAAATTTGCGTACAATTGATTCTCTCTCAAGCATTGAATTACCTATCTCAAATGCTCTTTGTGCTCCATATTTCTTGAATAGATAAAAATATCATTGAGAAACACGAGAGCAAAATGATCAAGTTATGTACGAAAAACACTGTTCATCAAACTTATGAAAAAAAATGGTGCATTTGTTAATCTCAATGGTACCATTGTGAACTCATAGTGCCCATAATGAGTTTGAAATGATGTTTTATGAATGTCAGCTTATGAAATACGCAACTGATGGTAACTTGATTTCAAATAATTGGGTATGTGCAGGATCATGATGGGCCAAAAAGTGGCGATATGATGGGTATGTGTAGGGTATGTGGCTGACGACTTTTTTTTACCCAAAATTGATGAAACGAAAAGGGGTTTTAAAGGATATTCTTAGCTTTTTACCGATATAAATTATGCTTTACTTTGAATTTAATAAATAATTATTATTCATTTTCTATTTGAATTATGACTAAAATTCTTACTGATAGGTTGATTTAAAAACATCTATAGCTTCCAAATGACCTATCACAATTTTTGAATTTGAAACATGTGTCACATTCTATGCTTCAAATACTATGGGATTAAAAAAAAATTGAATTTCGTGAAGTTTTGACCACGTTAAGGTGGTCAGACATACGATTTTTTATATTTTTTAAAAGTTGTAATAAAAAATCATAATTGATTATTTACTGGGAAAAGAATTACAAAAATATATGCATCATATTCAGAAATGAGTCCTCTACTTATATCTAAAATCTTAGAAAAAAATATTATCATTTTATTGTGGTTAGGGTGTTCAGAAAAACACCTACTTCTTATTTTTTCCTTGAAATTCAAGTACTACTGCATTGAAATTTAAAATTTTCACCAAATAGATTTTAAAATAAAATAAAATAAACCTAGTAGTTTAGAAACTGCATTCAATTTGCTACAGATTCTATTCTTACATATTTTTGAAATAATATAGATAACTTATTAGAAAAATTACGTCAAGTTGCCTAACTCTGATTTTTCTAAACTTTTTGCCACTTAAGGGCCTTTTTTTTCTATGATGATCCTGCACATACCTCAATCTTAGAAAACACATTAGCTCCCTTGATCTGATGAAAAAGATCACCGATTCTGGGTAAGGGATATTGATTCTTTATCGTCACTTTGTTCAATTGATGATAATCAATACACAATCTAAGAGATCCATCCTTCTTCTTCACGAAGATGACAAGTGCTCCCCAAGGAGAAACACTAGGACGTATAAAATCCTTTACCAAAATTTCTCCAACTGCATATGAAGCTCTTCTAGTTCATGTGCGGTCATTCTGTATGGAGTTCGAGATATAGGCTCTGCTCTAGGAACCAGGTCAATTATGAAATCTGTCACATTTTGGTGGCATACCAAGAATATCACTGGGAAAAACATATGTGAATTCCCTAAGAATAGGATAATCATCAAGAGATACCTCTCGACTCTCTCCTACTTCCAAGTCATTTACTGTTGCTACAATCAGCTGACAACCCTGACGAAGGCATCTCTTCAACTGCATAGCTGATATAATCCACAAGAAGATGGGTCTCTGTATGCCAATTACTTCAAATTTTGCACCAGAATCATCTAAGCAACATACTGTCTTTTATCGATAATCAATGATTGCACGATGGGATTCCAATCCTTAGTCCATAATCACGAACAAGAGTTTATATTGCTACCTTCACCCTAGAGGCCAATTCTACCTGCCACCTATTTCCTTGCTTTACTATCACAAGTCCACATCGGTCAACAATAGAGGGTGAAATAAATGAATTAGTAGCTCCAGAATAAAAAAGGATAGAAACATTAGTACCCTATAACTGACCTGAAATTTCAACCATAGTATTCTTATGATCTGCTTGACGGTTATCTATTGCAACAATAACTTTGTGTGAATGGCTTGCACCTCCAATTGTTAGCTCTGAAGCTTCCAATCGCTGACCAAATCCTACAAAAGGTGTACTACCTATATGGACACATATTTGTCCACCCAAAGCCATAGTCAGATTCTCCTCCACAATATGTGCCTTCTCCATGGCTACCTCCATAGTCCTCAACTGGAAGAATCAGACTCCACTTATACGAGCATTCAAACCCCTGATGAAGTGTTGTACCAACATAGCCTCATCATCTACAATTCTTACATACTGTTTGAGCTCATAGATCCTATGCTCAAACTGCTCAATAGACATAGCCATATGAAGCAGATCATGGAACTCATCTGCTCGCCACTGTCTCCAATGCTCTGATAGGAAACGTGCTTTGAATCTCTCCAAAAACATTTCCCATGAAATATAACCAATCTCCAGATGAAGCTTCTACTCCTCCAATTGCCACCTTGTAGAGAAAAAACCTCTAAGATGCATAATGGGATATCTAGCTCTAGTGTTGCTACCAAAAGGATGCATAGCAAAACAACAACCCAAATCTAACAGCGAATTTTTTGCCTCAAGACCACCACCAATACCATCAAATGTGGGAGGGCATGCCCTCAATAAGTCTCTCATATGCCCTGCAACAATGACATCTTGCTCCATAGTCTCAACAAATCTCCTAGGTGATCTGTCTCGTTCTCTAGCCACTTCCTATTCAGCCTCCTGTCTAGGACCAAGTCAAGCAAGAACCTCCTCTAGTAAGGGACGCAACTATTCTCCCTCAACCTCTGGTTGTCTCAGATTCTGTTCGCTAGTCCCCTGATCCACTTGAGGACCCTGTTGTTCTACATGATCACTCTCATGAGAGCTCTGAGATGGAGTGTCCTGACGGGTAGGCATATGGCTACCACATCGGCCTCAACCACGACCCCTACCTCGATGTCTAGGCATTGTCCTTCACAAATCAAGGACAAGTCTTAGAACTTTATAAGACAAATAATAACAAACAGGAAAAATAAAAACTACTCATTCTAACATCTAGGACAACCTAATGGGCACACAAAACTAGAGTACCCAGTGTTTGAACCTTGCTCTATTACCAATCTGTAACACCCCGCTTGGGAACCCAAAGAATAGTACATAAAGTAATAAATTAACATTTTTTTTTTTAAAGTCATTCGATTGCAACATACATACAAAAGAAACATCTACACATACATTCTTAGGGTTCCATGACAATGCTACTTAAACACTCACAAGAATAACATCACATCATTAAATTAATGACAAAAACCATAAGGATAAATTATATCAATAAAGAATGATCCATCATATAATCATAATATAGTCAAGTTACACATACATGTTACATCAATTGAGATTATAACAAATCTCTTTACAACATAAACATTAAAATAAGATCTCACATACACATCAGGTATGTATATATATAATATAGATGAAGATTATAACACATCTGTCAACCTCGTTCATGAGCACACTCAACATCCAACATCACGAATAGTGTAGAGTCATGAACCTATCACAAGTACAATATCACCCACGCACTGCAACACCTACAAGGGGGCCCAATACAAGATATAGCACATTCCTCCCAACGACGTGCTACCCTAAGGCCCACTCCCCCGTGCTAGGAGATAATATCAGGTCCATAAAGACAAACAAACATGAAGAAAAAACATAATGTCACATGGCTTGACATACACATAACAACATAACGACATTTAACCATAGAGTAAGTGCACAAAGTTGAGTCTACGAAACGTGGAAGTTTTTTCCTTAGCCAAAAAAATGAATTCGACATTGCGAAAAGGGGATCTCGATTTTTATAAACGGGATCTTGATTTTTAAAAATCGGGATCCCGTTTAGCTTTAGTATTCTGAGCCTAAATTTAAAACGGGATCCCTCTTTTTAAAAATTGGGATCCCGTTTGTTAAAGGGTCCCAAACCGACGAACAGGGAATGGGATCCCGATTAGTACGAAACAGGATCTCGATTTATAAAAATCGGGATCTCATTTTGTAATAATCGGGATCCTGTTTTGTAATGGTATTTATTTTTTAAAAACACATAAAACTTCATTTTCACTACGCATAGGATCCTAAGTTTGTGGGTAACAACAACAACAAAAGCTAGCCTCTAGGTATGCCTCCACCCCCATTTTTTAGCATTTTTTCATTTTTTATTGAAATTGTCAATAGAAGAATTGATTTTAGCATGTTTTTTTTAATTTATTTGACGTTTTAAGCATTTTATTTCTTGTAATAGTAGAAATGAGGAATTGTAGAAATAGATGAAAAAATGCAATGAAACCTGAAGATATTGAATAGAAACGAAAAAATGAACCTTGAATTGTATTTTAGAAACAAAATTTAGCTTTTGAAACCTAAATTTTTCAATCAAACCAAAAAAAATTGTATTTCAAAACCCTAGAAATTGAAATAAAATAAAAGAATTGCATTTGGAAACCCTAATCAAGCTTTTGGAAACCCTGAATTCAAATCAAACAAAAAAAATTGGATTTGAAAATCCTAGTTTGAAATGAAACAAAAAAATTGCATTAAAAACCCTAATTGCTTAGATTGAAACCCTAAATTGAATTGAAACAATTTTTTTTGCTAAAACCCTAAATTGAAATCAAACAAATCATTTTGATTTTGAAAACCCTATTTTCAAGCTCAAGAAAATTCATTTGCATTGCTTAAATGTTTTAAATTTCATTTGCATTGTATGGAGAAAACAATATATTAAAATTTAGTTTCAATGTTAAATTATAATTAGATTAGAAAACAATATGTTACAGAATAGTTACAATTCATAAATTTTATCAATGTTTGTTTGCAAATTTAGTTAGCAAAATCGTAAATCCAAGTGTACAATCCATTTCCAATTGTCACTTAATTAGATAATATTCAACATTCATTTATATTTTATGTTTTGATCTCTCTTAGTCATGCCTTGTTTCCATTTCTTGTTTGCATATGTTGTCTGTTGTCTTTTGACAATCTTAACCCTCATTCTAGTGAATTAGTTGTTGATTAGGCTTCTAGTTTAGTCTAAAATCTCAATTTTTGCACTAGTTACCTAGACACTAAAACAATCTAAATATTTTTCTTTTCTTTCTTTTAGGTTCTTTCAATTAAAAACAATTGAAAATAAAATACTTGATTCGACATAAACTAATTTTATATTATACATTTTATATCATAAAATTCATTTAAGTGGGAAATATTAATGAAAATAATGTTAAAGAAAATAATCTTATATTCAATTAAAAAAATATCCAGTTAAAATATGCATCAAACTCAATCTTAATAATATATAATTATGTGTTTCTATTATGGAAATAGTGAATCTATTCATAAAATAAAAAATATTCATAAACTAGGCACTAACTTGCAAGTCCATTATTCCAAGGGCCACCCAAACTTCACCCTAAGTTCACTAAACCCTAAACTCTAAACTCTAAAATCTAAACCCTTAACACTAAAGCATTCATTTTGTCCTAGGACCTTAAAATGAAATTTGGTTGCCTAAGGTAGCTCCACCAAATTTTATTCCCTTAAGCCATGTCATTTTTTCGTATGACCTTACTACAAAGATCCCATTAAGCCATCTTATTACCCTAAATCCTAAACTCTAAACTCTAAAACCTAAACCCTAAAGACATCATTTTTTTCCTAGGCCCTTAATAAAATTCAGTTTCCTTGGGCAACATCACCAAATTTTATTCACTTGAGCAATGTCATTTTGTCCTAGGACCTCAATAGACATAGATCCCCTTAAGCCATCCTATCACCCTAAATTGTAAATCGATGTCTTAAGGGGTCCTAATATGACATTTCTTAAGGGGATCAAAGAATTTCTCAAAATTTGGTGAAGTTGCCCAAGGCAACCAAATTTAACAATAATAAGATCATGCAAGATTATAATATGAATGATATTTCATGATCTAGGTTGGTCAGTTGAAACAAGAGCTATCTCAATCAACTGTTCCATGAGAAAATGTTATTCACTAACTTGAAATTCCATTATATTCCAAGGGACACCAAAACTTCACCCTAAGTTCCCTAAACCCTAAACCCTGAACTCTAAAATCTAAACCCTAAACAGTAATGAATTCATTTTGTCCTAGGACCTTAAAATGAAATTTGGTTGCCTTAGGAAACTCCACCAAATTTTATTCCCTTAAGCCATGTAATTTTGTCATAGGATCTTACTACATAGATCCCCTTAATCTATCCTATTACCCTAAACCCTAAACTATAAACTCTAAACCGTAAACCCTAAAGCCATCATTTTTTCTTAGGCTCTTAATGAAATTTGGTTTCCTTGGGAAACTTCACAAAATTTTATTCACTTGAGCCATTTCATTTTGTCCTAGAACCTCACTAGACATAGATCCCCTTAAGCCATCCTATCAACCTAAACTGTAAATCATTTCTTAAGGGGTCCTAATATGACATTTCTTAAGGGGATCAAATAAGTTCTCAAAATTTGGTGAAGTTGCCCAAGGCAACCAAATTTAACAATAATAAGATCGTGCAAGATTATAATATGAATGAGATAAATCATGATCTAGGTTGATTAATTTATGGTTTAGGGTGATAGGATTGCTTAAGGGGATCTATGTCTAGTAAGTTCCTAGGGAAAAATGACATGGCTTAAGTGAATAAAATTAGGTGAAGTTTCCTCATACCTTAATGAAATTTGGTTTCCTTGGGCATCTTCACAAAATTTTATTCACTTAAAAGCCATGTCATTTTGTACTAGGACCTTACTACATAGATCCCCTTAAGCCATCCTATTACCCTAAAACCTAAATCCTAAACTCTAAACCATAAACCCTATAGCATTCATAAATTGTCCTATATTAATAGTTAATTGTATTTTCATTCAAGTAACATGCCTTAGACATAAATGAGGCTTACATATTTTATCATTTGTATTCAATTAGGCTTACATGTATCTTACATTTTGAAATTACAAATCTAATGCAAGTTCACTCATATCTTAGAGATCACATGGATCGATTCAATAATATTCGCAATCCACCTCCATGCCATCCATCTCCACCACCTTCACCTCCACCTCCACCGACTCCACCTCATAACCCCTCACCTCCACCACTTGAAATCGATGGTGCTCGTTTGCAGGCATGAATCAATGCCAATGTTATAACCATCGAAGATCAAATCAAAATTATTCAAAATGAAGAATGTGTCGCACCACCTGTGAGGATGTTTGCATCTAGGATGCAAACTGTTGATGATGTTGTTAGGGCTATGGATGGCATCTTAGATGAGCATCGAAAATGGCTAGAGGAGAGGAGAACTTTTGATTCTGAAAAGGAAAATGCAAATAAATGAAGAGATGCAATAGAGAGCCACAATAGTTTCTAAATTAAGAATTTGGTGGATATTATTAATGACGTGAATTTATGATTTTGGTTAGATAGATGGATATTTTTAGTGACATGAATTTATGAATTTGGTGGAATTTATGAACTTATAATGATGAATTTATAATAGTATATATTTTATGACTATCTACTAGATCATGATTTCTCCTATTGGAAAATTGTAATATACATATAAATATATGTGCTAGACATAAACATGAGCTTTTTGTGAATGTTTCAAGTTTTTTTTTTTAGTATGTTCACATGTATTAAAATTGCATATAGTTCTTAAATGTTGAAATTTTTATGTATGCACATAGTTTAGTTTAATGATGTATGCATGCAAATTATGCATAATATTTTTTATTTTAAATGTACATGCACATGTTAAATTTTGAATTTTGTATGCATGTGCTCAAGTTCAATCAATGTATATGTGCATTTCAAATTTATATGATCTTAATATATGTTTGCACATCCTATTTTAAAAAAATTGCATACGGTGCATTTCAAATTTAACTATTTCTTGTAATTTTTTAAGTTTGTATGTTAATTTTGTATAAATTAATGTAGGTGCACACTTATATCTCATATCATGGATGATTTTAACATTGATGATATCATAAATCCACCACATCAGCCACCTCCACCTCCACCTCCCCCTCCACCTAATATTCCACCTCCAACACCTATTGCATCTGATGAGGATCGCTTGTGAGCACACATAAATGATCAGGTTGCATCGATACAAAATCAAGTCAATGCTATGCAAAGTCAAGCATTGATTCCACCAAACATGAGACATGTTGCATCTACGATGCAAAACGTTGTGGATGCCATCAGGACCATTGATTCTAATCTAGATAGGCATTGATGAGATAGAGAACAAATGAGACAATTTTATGTTGATGGTCTCTCTTATAAACAAATTTTAGACCTTAAAATAATGAAAGCCCAGCTAGCCCCCTACTTTCTTGACCCTGTTACTCGATAGCCCATTTCTCCCAATAAATCTATAATATCCATGAGGTGGTGCATACATCCATAGATGAGTGCACATTTTTGGGATCGATGGTATATGGTTTTTGATAGTTCACCGCACTAATTGGGAGTGCCCATTATATTTTTTGAGGAAACTGTATGTAGAGTTTGTTATGGGGAAAAATCCCAATTATTTTGATTTTAAATCATTTTAGGGTGTTGGTGGCAGCATGCCACAACAGAGGTTAGGGGAAAGGGTTGATCCCCAATGCTCTATGCATGTGCAACCCCTTGTTGTTGCTCCTGGTCCTCCCATTCCCACACCTATGCATCATCGAGCTGTGATCTCAACATTAGGATCCCTTAGTATACTCGCAAGAGACTTTGATCAACATGCTTCTGTGATAGTGGGTAGGGAGCATAGAGACAATGATGATGGAGGAGTGTTTTATGGAGCTGGTCTGAGTACCACTCCAGGAGTGTCAAGGCCTGCCACACATGTATGTAATAGTTTTCATCAAATATTCTATGGACCTGATCATGCCACACCTAGTTTGGGTAGATGTGGAGATTCTGGTGGTTTATCTAGTCACATCAGTTCATTTGTAGAGTTTCTTACAATAGACCATCACCCTGAGGACACTGCGAAACAGGTATAAATATGCATCTACACGTTAATTTTATAAGAATTTTGATGAATGTATATATCAAAGAAAAGTTTACAATACATTTTAACAATTAAACTGTTTGGTGTACAGATGACACTAATGATGGCACAATCATTCATTCCATGAGTACATACATCGACACCAGTCCTACTTGGCAACCCATGGGGTATTTTGATTTCAATTTTTTAAATTATATATGAAATGATTTTTAACTTGAGTTTTAAATTTATAATTGAATCACATATATGTTTAAAATATTTATGTTGGTTTAGGTGAGTCAATCGACTTCCACGTCAATTCCACTCGAGGGGTTGTTGAGCAGTCCTCCACTATCGGGCATCACAGATCAGCGGCAGGTACATTTGTATTATAAATTGTTTAACTTACATTACTATAGTTACAATTATGAATTTTCAATTCACTATTTATGAAATGTGCATGTACACTTGTAAATATTATAAGCGTTAAATGTCTACATGTATGTCTAGGTTGATACCACAATGAGAATGGGCATTGGGAAAACATTAGATGTTGCGGCTACTCATGAGGCCTTTGATTTTTAGGTTGTTTACAAAAATTTCTACACAAAATGTGCAAACTTGAATATATATATATATATATATATATATATATATATATATATAAACCTAATTCAAGTATACATGCTTTAAATTTGATCTTGTAGGACTTTGTTAGTGCGACTTTCAGCCTTGACCCAGACATAGTTACACCTCCAGGAGGACATGTAGAGTAGGCTCCAGATCAAATGGTAATTTAATTTTTTTATTATATTTAAAGTCAATTATAAATTATATATTCTAAATATAACTTTAATTTTAAATTTCAAATTGAATATATATATATAATATGAGCTAATACATGTATTAAATTATTTTTCTTTTATAGCATGAGACACATTTTGTAGTTGAGAATGTACAAACATGTCCTAGAGAAAAGGGTGCACAACCTTATAATACAATACAATTAAAATATGATAAATTATAAATTAAATTGAATTAAATCATTTTTAATTGTAGACTTACATCTAATTTCAACTTTCTTTGTCTTGTTTATGTAGATTGATTCAGAGAATTTAGAGGTTAGTTCAGGTGCACCAGAGCATCTAGGCCCATATATGCTAGTAATTTAATTTTATGATGAATTATAAATTAAATTTTCATTAAATCATTTTTCATCATCTTACATCTGATTTCATCTTTCTCTTGTACATAGTGTTTCAGGTCATCCACATAATCCGCATGGTGTGAAGAGGTCTCTTGATTATAGAGACAATGCATGACCTAAACATGATTTTATGGTTTATATTTGATTATTTCATGGACTAGACATATTTGGTTTCTTATGTACTCTGTTGGACTTTATATTTCATGGGTCAAGTACTTTGTTGGACTTTAGTTCATGGGTTGTACTCTGGTGGACTTTATTTCATGTGCTTAATATATTGGTTTCATGCACTTAATATGTTGTAAATTATGGACTTTATTATTGTTTGAAATTTTAATTTTCACATGTACATTTATTAATTTTATGTTCATAGTCAAGACATTAATATAGGACATTAATGTGAAATTAAATATAAATATGAAATTAAAGTTGAAATTAATAGGACATTTTAATATTTGTACTTTACAAATTTAGTGATCCCATACATGATATACATGATATGTACATTCAATAATTAGTGATAATTAGTCAATGAACTTATTCAATTCATGTCAATCAATAATTAGTCAATAAATCATAATTTACAAATAATAGCATCCAATACTAATTTATAAGCTATCAAAGCAAATAATAGCATCCAATACTAATTTATAAGCTATCAAAACAAATAATAGCATCCAACACTAATTTATAAGCTATCAAAACAAATAATAGCATCCAATACTAATTTATAAGCTATCAAAACAATTAATAGCATCCAATACTAAGTTATAAGCTATGAAAACAAATAATAGCATCCAACACTAATTTAGAGGTTTTCTTAAGGGGATGTCTTAAGGGTTCCTAATATGATGTCTTAAGGGGATGTCTTAAGGGGTCCTAATACAATGTCTTAAGGGGATATCTTAAGGGGTCCTAATATGACGTCTTAAGGGGATGTCTTAAGGGGTCCTCTGAAGGGGATGTCTTAAGGGGATTCCTTAAGGGGTCGTCTTAAGGGTATGTCTTAAGGGGTTGTCTTAAGGGGATGTCTTAAGGGGATGTCTTAAGTATAATATTTAGGATATGTGTTAATACGAAATGTCTTAAGGGGTCGTAATACAACATCTCAAGGATATAATTGATTTAACAATAATTTATGCATGATATTTAGTGATTATACAATCAAATATAAAGTTTCAAAGTAGGAAAACATGCACATTTAACAAACAAAATATATAGAATATTGATTTAGATACATAAAATTACATAGAGTACATAATTGTGTATGTACATGTATTTGTAATTTGTACAAAATGTTTAATTGTGTAAGTATGTATGTACATATATGTCATCTCAAAACAATATTTTACAAAATTTGGATATGCCATTTGAAGAACATCTCAAACTCCTTCCCAGAATGTAGAAGGTCTTCACACCACCTGATACCAAAAAGGTACAAGAAATATCAATGAAATTGTCAAAACATACATATTTAAATTTATATTAAACTATCTATATGTACACAACTCAAGCACCTACATTTAAAAGTATTCGACACATGTGTGTAGGTTGAATCCAGGCATCCTCTCCTTTTTGTTTCAAAGTATGATCTATCAATGCAATGATGACTTAAGGATACAAAAAAGGATACTAAATCAATTTTAACTATTAATGTACAAGCAATATCAATATATAATCAAAACATGTATTTGAATATAATTTAACTAATAATTACCTATTTTTACCAAGTATTCCATGTTGTCTAGGTTGAATCTGCATGGACTAGATCCTTTTTGTGATTATGGCTTAAGGATCTATAAAAGGACAATTTAAATCAATTTCAACTAATAACACACTTGACCAATATCGAAACATGTATTTAATCTATTTAAAAGGAAAATATAAAACTAAAACTATATTTACTTGTATTTACTTATTCCATTGTACCATCTGCATCCTCTCTTTTTTGCAATGCATCTATGATTGGCTCATGCTCTTCCATAGAAATTTTCCATAGCACTTTATTTGCAGGTCTTCCACGATACCGATCTAGTTTTATATTTGTTGCCACCACCAAATGTGAATAGTGTATAATCTTTTTATGAGTTTCATAATCTTCGAATGCAGGTAGACCATTAGTCCTTGTGAGGTATTTTCGTAGCCAAGTGCCAACAACCACCACCGATCCCATTCGAAAACATGAAAATCATCATCAAATAAGTTCTCAAAATTTTCTTAAGGGGATCAAAGACTTGTTCTAAATTTTTTTTTAAGGCGATCAAAAACTTGTTATCAAAATTTTCATAAGGGGATGTCTTAAGGGGATCACCATACCTATTGGATAATGATAGCCATCATCATCTTCTCAATGTTTAGTCTCCACACAACGAGCCAACCAATATTCTATTTGCTCTTCATTCCCCTTAGGTGCAATAACACCATACACATGTCGTGCAAACAAAATTTGATTTAATAACTCTCGCATATCCATATAAATAATTTAGTATTACAGGGTAGGTGCAGGATCATGATGGGCCAAAAAGTGGTAATATGATGGGTATGTGGTTGATGACTATTTTTTACCCAAAACTGATGAAACAAAAAAGGGTTTTTAAAGGAGAATCTTAGCTTTCCACTGATATAAATTATGCTTTACTTTGAATTTAATTAGTAATTATTATTCATTTTCTATTCAAATTACGACTAAAGTCCTGCTTGATAGGCTGATTGAAAAACATCTATAAATTTCAAACAATATCACATTTTTTGAATCCAAAACATGCGTCACATTCTATGCTTTGCATACTATAGGATTAAAAAAAGAAAAATTGAATTTCATGAAGTTTTGACTAAGTTAAGGTGGTCAGACATATGAGTTTTTATATTTTTTAAAAAGTTGTAATAAAAAATTCATAATTAATTATTTACTTGGAAAAAAATTACAAAAAAATATGCATCACATTGTGGCACGAGTCCTCTACTTATATCTAAAATATTATAAAAAATCTTATCATTTCATTGTGGTTAGGGTGGTCAGGAGACACTTCTTATTTTTTCCCGAAATTTAAGTACCACTGCATTGAAATTTAAAATTTTCACCAAATAGATTTTTTAGTTTAAAAAACCTAGTAATTTAGAAAATACATTCAATTTGCTACAGATTCTATTCTTACATATTTTTGAAATAATATAGATAACTTATTCAAATTTTTACGTCAAGTTGCCTAACTCTGATTTTTCTAAATTTTTTGTCACTTAAGGGCCTGTTTTTTCCATGATGATCCTGCACATACCCTACAAAATAACTTAATAAAGTCAAATAAATTAAATTAAATTACCTTCTTGTACAAGGTTTGAAACATGATCATAGTCTTCAGATGCAAACACTTGATCATTTTCTTGAATACTTCTTTCATATTGATCATGTGCTTGTGTAGGTGTGAACAATCTTTGCTCCCACTGTTCAACCCATTCTGTATTTTCACATGCTTCCCAATTTCCTAAGATACAAAACTGACAAAAACATGCAAGATCCCTTGTCCAGATAGTCCATGTGCTATTTTTCAAACTCCTGAATGAATTCCATTTTGTAGATCCACTGCTTATCTCACAGTCAACTCTAGGTACAATGTTCTCTTCTTCAACCAACCAAAAGAATCGTTGAATTGTAGAGTACTCACTCGAACCAAGTGCAGATAATCTTGTATTACACCAATCCATAATCCCACATGCATCTTTAAATTTTACTGCATCCTCAAATTTTAATTGTTCTCTAGCAAGAATTCTTTTGACACATGCACCAACTACATCATGTTCTCCTTTACCATGCCCAGCTTCAAAAAAACTCCATACATGTTGGACATTAAGTTCCTTGTGAACCCTACTTAACCAATAGAAAATTTGAGCATTCTTGAACTACCTCGTACAATTATTTGACCATATGAGGTTCTTTCATCTGGATTCCTCTTTTTCTTAAATTTCTATAAAATATATTGAAACAGTATTGAACAAACTCTAACGAGTGTAATCGGTTGTCACTCAAATAAAAATGATACTCCCTCAAAAAATTTATATCATCCTTAGTACTATCATCTGCATGTCTATAAACAATATGGAAAAACATAGCTACTTGCACTGAATTATAATATTGTGATTGAATTTCCTCTTGCGGAGCTAGAGTGTAATTTTTTGCAAAATCAACCATTGAAAGTATAGTACCAATTGGAAATGTGTTTCTACATGCGCGAAATTGGCCATCAAGCCATCAAGCATGTTGAGAGTGCATGCCATATTTTGTTACAATCTTATTCTTAAATTCACTCATGAATGCATGCACTGTAACTTTTTTTGTAACTAAATAACAACGCTTTCCAATTTTTCCATCTTTTAAAGAATATTGAACATTCTTAAATCTTTTAACATCTACTAATTGTTTTCCAAAATCATCATCAACACTTTCATGCATAGAAATTCTTAAGAATGAAATATTTCTACAGTTAATGCATTGTCCAGAAATACAAGAACTTAAAACAATTTACCATTAGATCTTTCACAAAACAAACTTGAAATAAACTCCCTTATTTCTTCAGGTGGCATATTAATACCACATTCATGTATAATCATGTTATTATGCAAGGTACAATGTATATATCGAAAAACGTCATAAAAATAACAAAATTGAACATGTGTTTTACAACAACAAGATATTCGTTGCTTATTAATTTTTACATACGAGGGTTTACATTTTTCAAAAGACCTTTGAATTATTTTAATATTACCATGTAAAACTAAATCACCACAAAATTTTCTATAAAATTCAGTTTGTGTTGTATCTAATAGACCTGTTTTGGGTGAGGATCGTGAACTTTGGAACCCACCCTTAATTTTAAAACATCTCTAGCATTAGATGAAACCCTAGTATTATCATGCCAATATTTTTTGATCAAAGATTTAATTTCAACATTCAATTTCATATCAGACCTTGGGAGTCGACCACTGAAACTCCAACATTGGTTGATAGGATCATTTTCTATACTTCTCTTCTTTTTTCCGCTCTTAGCAATGTTTTAGGATGTATTTTTAAAACTTCACTAATATTGCTTACCATTCTTTTATTCAAAGTTGCTTTATTAACTATAGCAGTTGTTATGGCTCTTCTTGCTGCATTTTTATCTTTAGATTGACTATTTTTCCCAATAGATTGAATGGAACTAGCAATAGTAGACATAACATGTTTTAATGATTGATCTTTTCTTTTTGGTTTAACAAAAAGGCCTAACTTTTTCATTATTTTCCTCATTTTTTTGCATTCTCATTGATTGCATCATTAGTTGACATTGAAATGCAATTTTTTTACGATAAAAGAATTTGTTCTATATTCTATTCACATGTGTTCTTATTTGCCTGCAAGAAATTTGACCAGGAAGATTATTAAAAACACCACTTTCAATTTTTTTTTTAAAGTATTTTCATTAAATTCAAGGGTATGTGCAGGATCATGATGGGCCAAAAAGTGGCGATATGATGGGTATTTGTAGGGTATGTAGCTGACAACTTATTTTTTACCCAAAATTAATGAAAAAAAAGGGTTTTTAAAGGAGATTCTCAACTTTCCACCAATATAAATTATGCTTTACTTTGAATTTAATAAATAATTATTATTCATTTTCTATTTGAATTACAACTAAAGTCCTAATTGATAGGCTGATTGAAAACATCTACACTTTCAAACGGTATCACATTTTTGAATCCAAAATATGTGCCACATTCTATGCTTTGCATACTATAGGATTAAAAAAAGAAAAAAATGAATTTCATGAAGTTTTGACCAAGTTAAGGTGGTTAGACATAAGAGTTTTTATATTTTTTAAAAGTTGTAATAAAAAAATAATAATTAATTATTTACATGGAATTTTTTTAAAAAAAAATATGCATCACATCGGGACATGAGTCCTCTACTTAGATCTAAAATATTATAAAAAATTATTATCATTTTATTGTGGTTAGGGTGATCAGACACACACCTACTTATTTTTTCCCTGAAATTTAAGTACTAGTGCATTGAAATTTCAAATTTTCACCAAATAGATTTTTATTTTTTAAAAATAAACCTAGTAACTTTAGAAACTACATTCAATTTGCTACAGATTCTATTCTTACATATTTTTGAAATAATATAGATAACTTAATCAAAATTTTATGTCAAGTTTCCTAACTTTGAATTTTTTGATTTTTTTGCCACTTAAGGGCCTATTTTTTCCATGATGATCCTGCACATACCCTTAACATCACATTCTAGATTTTCATCTTCATCTTCATTTTCATTTTCATTTTCAACTTCAAAGTGATTTACATTTTCATCAACAAAATGATTTTCATTTTCATTTTCATCAACAAAACGGTTTTCATTTTCATTTTCAACAAAATAATCATTCTCATTTTTATTTTCAACAAATTCTATAAAAGTTTCATCTCTCTGAACATTATCAATCTCAACATCCAGCATCTTGTAAAACTTCTGCATACGAATTTACCATTTCACTAACATGTGGATTTGATGATGTACCTGGATTTGTGCATATTGAAACATTCTCCATAGCATTGAAAGAGGGATTTGAAGACATAGTAGGAATTGCTTGTATAATCATATTCTTCTCCAAATTGACTTCTTGCAAATTAGCTTCATCTACAACCATGGTCTCCTCAATGTTTTCATCTTCAATTGTTGTGGAATTGGATGCTCCCCCATCATTCATTGATTTAATTCTCATTCTTCTTTCTCTTTCTCTTTGTCTCTCCTTCTCTTTCTTTGCTTCAATTTCTTCAGGAGTCAATGTCTTCCTCCTCTTATTATGAGATTTATCTCCCATGATTATAAAATTCTCAAGCACAAATGAATGTCAATAGTGAAATTCTTCAAAAAATTCAATCCAAGTTAGAAGTTGAAGACCTATAAGGACAAAATTCTTCCTCTTGTGTTCCTCAAAACAAGTAGAAAACTAGCACAATTCCACTTTAGAAACTGATTTCTTCATGCCTCCTTTGAAAAATTCAATCCATATTGCAAGTTGAAGACCTTTTGTTCCTCCAAAAAAGTACAAAACTAACACAATTCCAGTTCAAAAATGGTTTACATGATGCCTCCTTTGAAAAAATCAATCAAAAATGCAAGTTCACCACCCGTAAAGACAATAGTTGATGAAAAATAGCCCAATTTTACTGCTCTCGATCGTACATGTGAAGTTGCAGACTTCACAGCAAATGTTGACAGTAAATTTAAATAAAATGGTTAAAAAAAATGAGATTCCATTTTATAATCGGGATCCCATTCCCAATATTAAATGTGGGGACCGTTGAAAAAGGAACGGGATCCCGTTTATAAAGTGGAATCTTGTTTCCCTGTCAACGGTCACGACATTTAATATTGGGAAGCGAGATCCCGTTTCTAAAAAAATAAAATTTGATTTGCTTTGTGGTCGGGTTTCTGCCTTCTATTTTGGTTCGGGAAAAGCATTGGGAATCCAAACCTAGGCCTTCAACCTGGTTTGACCTGCAAGTTGAAGGTCCTAACAATGTTAGAGAAAAATACTAAGTTTGGACATATCGCTGACAACTTTTTTTGCAAATATTTTTGACAAAATTAAAACCCATTTTAGATGAGACAATGCAGATTCCAAATATGTAATTTTTTTTACAATTGGATTATTTTTCTATTTTTCAATTAATTTCTAATGAAATTGGTCCATAAACTTTAAATATCAGGGTTTTTTACTATTTTAATAACTTTTGATCAACATATAACATTTTGACGAACGAATTGTATGAGAACAAAATTTAGACAATTCTTTTCAATTTAAAAAAACATAAAAAAAATGATAAGTTTAGGTCATCTTATGCATGTCGTACACAACGATTTTTCAAAATGACAAATATGCATAATAAAAATTAAAAAAAAAAATATTCAATAAAAAATTACAAAAAAATAACGAAAACTAGCTTTAGTGAGTCACAATTTTTTTCCCAAAAGGCTTTAGAAAAATATGATAATTTAGGTCAAAATATGGATGTCATACACGTGCATGGTATGGTAAGAAAAAAGTGACTTTTAAAAAGTGTTTTTTAGAAACGCCTATCTAAACTCAATTTGTACAATCTAGGTATTGAAATAAATTATAGATTTGGAAACTAGACTTCGAGTACTGCATTTTATGATTAGTGACTTTTTTGAAGATTCCATCTCTAAGTGCTTCATATTTTAAGGTCAAATGTGTCAAATTCTGAAAATCAAGGAAAACACTTCCAGTTTTTGGCCAAAAAGTGGACTCAACTTCTTGCCAACACCCCATAAAATCATGACAAATGCTTCCAGAGGAAACAACATTACAACAGGTAACTCTAGACAAGAGACCACAAATATGCTTCAGGTAAGAGTGTCATCACATAGTTCATTATAGGTTACCTTGACGAATCTTCCTAGACTACCGGCCCTCATCCAGAGTTACCCTAGCAGTCTCTTCTAATTCTTAGCCCCTATAGAATCTCATGTGGAATCAAACTACCTTTCAAGAAGACAAAGTAGATGATCAAGCCATTCCAGACCTTCTCAACCTACCCTTAATCTATACAAGCACTAACGTGATAGGTGAGGCATTCAAATTATCTGATTTTTATTATGATTATCACCCAACCCTAAGTACATTTAGTTAAGTTTTCATTGAATTATAAAAACTCACTAGGTTACCCTGGTTACCTCTTAGGATTTTCGGCCCCTAATGAAGGCCACTCTTACTATAAGCAAAAGAAAGATCTCATAACATATAGGATAGCCAACATGCACAAATCAGAATAGGGTATGATCACATTTCATCCATGACATAAAATGTATCATACTCTCATTCACCACATAGGTATCATAAACAATATGCATGATCTGACTTCAAAAAATCTTATACAATAATTGTGAAACTCAACTAACTCAAACAATTCTTTGAAAGAATACACAAGCCTCAGGAAAAGATAAGTTCCACAACACATTAAACACCTTTAACTTAAAATTCGTACATCTATTTTTTGTAATAACAAAATTCTTTAAGTCTATTTTAAAATCAATTATAATTTTAAAGAACTTCAAATCATATTAAATGGAGTTAATATAAGAATTTCAATCCCTTAATAAATAGATTTAATATATAAAAAATCCATTTTAATGCAATAGAAATCTCAACTAAACTGAATATAAATATAAATCAAAGACTTTCCATTCTTAATAAGGAAATCACTATAAATAGAAATTTCATATAAACATAAACACAATATATATCTATAAATAAAATTAGATATTCACCTTTATTATTTAAATCAAATGACCATTATTAACAAAGGAACTATTACATAATAAAAACAATAACTTAACTTTTCCATAGTTTACATACTACTCTTGGTCCGCATAGATTGCATTTAGTTAAAGCATGTAAATTATATTTTAAACACCATATGGTGGCGCCAACTACTAGACAACATGGAGATTACCCATAGTAATTATGTTAAGAAAATTTCTTTTAAATAAAAGGATTCAAAGCACACCAAGCATGTGGTAAAAATGAGTGCATAAACAGATAACAAGTATCAATAAAGGCGCTAGAAGAGGTAGAAAGAAAACACGGTGACTCAGAAGAAACTGAAGCTTCACCATAGATTAAAACACTAAAAATTCGGTGATCATTAAAACAGACATGAATTCAGATTTCTATAGGCTAGATTTTAACGCCACAATATATGGAGTTTGAAATAACCAGATCATCGAATATCATATATCGAATCACCAAAGGTTACATTTATCAAATGATATGGCATTGGAGAAACACAAAAGCTCGACTATTAAATAAATTCAAAGAAATGTTTATCTGTAAATAAACATAAAAAATATAAGGGGTTGAGGTATTACGGTAATAGAGGGAATCACTACAACAATAGGGCGGAAAATTTTATTCAAGGGTGATCCCACAATAGTGGTTTGCAATTTTTTGCCAAACTGGACACTGAAATATTTTTTTCTAACTAAATCTTCACTTTTGGGCACCTATAGCGGCTAAACCGTGAGGAATTTGAAGATGATGCAAACTAGAGTTTTGTGAAATTTTGTTTGTAGATTCTAATGATGTTTTTCTCAAAAAAATTGGAATCAGATTGCACCTCTTTTTCTATCTCCCTTGAAAACTAGTTCTTTTTAAAAAAAAAACATTTTTAAGGTGTGACGCACACCGTATAACTCATAACTTTTTTTCCATGAAGGATAAAATTCTAATTCTTTCGAATTTAGATTTGTAACTTTGATATCTAGTGCTTCCACTTGGTTATATAGTGTTTTATTGAATATTTTTTCCTTAATCAAGTTTCAAAGTCAAACCAATTATAATTCAGACATAGGCAAACTGTATAACGTGTAACTTTTTTTGTATGTATCAATTTTTTATTTTTTTTTGTTGGATCAAGGACTTCAATATCTAATGCACTCATATTTTTTTTAAAATGTTTTGATAATCTTCTATTTTTCCACATGTGTAGAACAAAGAGCTTCATTTTCAGTGAAAAACCTATGTTTAATAAAACTAAAAAAATAAATAGATAATAAAACCAAAACATATTAAAATTATAGTCATTGGATAGCTCGTTGCAAGGACTACCTAATTTCAGTTGGGTTCGTGAAGTCTCCTCCATTTTCATCCTCAACTTCAGCTTCAAAGGGAAAAATTTTTGGCTTTTTTTCTGCCAGAGAGCAGTGAGGTGGGAATGAGGGGTTCCATCAAACGAGGGGGTTTGAGCAAACCCCCAGGGGTTGGAACGAACTAGGGTTCATTCGAACCCTTTTTCATTTGAACCCGCTTTCAAAAAGGGGTTTTCATTGTTTTTTTTGGTAGGATGGGGTCCACCCTGCATTTAACTAGTTTGCACAAACCAGGGTTCATTCAAACCCTTTTTTGGTTCGCTCAATCCAAAGGGTTCATTCGAACCCCAAAAACCAAATTTTTTTGTATGGGGTCATTTTTTACCACTTTTCCTTCCTTACTCAAATTATAAACCACTTTTGTGGGTTTACCCTCAAATAAATTGGAAGTGCCTTTCCAAAAGGATACGCGATTGGGTAGCAAACAATCTTAAGCACATGTACAAGCTAGAAAAAATTCACAACAACAACAAGGCCTCATCATAAACATCTTGAGGGTTAACCTCTCCAAACTCCAGGACAAAGAAAACAACGATATAACAGTAGACTTTTCAATATGTTCAAAGTTAATTTCTATATGTTAAATGCGAACACCACAACACAAGGAGTTTATGGTAATTCAAATTATCGAATGCCACAAACTCAATTTCTCAAAAGAATCCAATTGCCAAATGGAAAGGCGCCAGAAACACAAGGATTCAGCTAATAGAAAATTTATAGGATTTTTTTAAAAGGATTAAACAACGACCTCAAACAAACAAAAATCCCATCTATTTTAGCAAGAGCCATCATTAAAAGTGCAGGGTAAAACTCGATGGAGAACCATTCAAACCATGCACAAGGATAAGATGAAGTAGGTTCAAAAATTAGATAACTTCTAAAGTTAAATCTAATACGCACATAATGGAGCTCAAAAGTCCACTTAAAGACAAAATTTAAAATCGTTATATATATATAATTTGATATATACAATATACATAACTATATATATATAAATTTTAGATTTGATTTTCTTGTTGAATCAAAATTCTATTTTAAGAAATATTAGTGACCGATTCATCTTGTTCTATGTAGGTTCAAGAAGATCAAAAGAATTTCACAGACAAAATAATTTTCTTCAAAAGCAATCATCATTCAAACACAATAATGGAAAAATTTCATTTCTTTAAAAATAAAATACAGATTGAAAGTGAAGACTTGTTATTCCCATTTGAATCACTCAAGAATTTCATGAAGAATTCAACAATTTCCAACCAAAACTTTTCCAAAAACCAAAATATTGCAAAGAAGCTTTGTCTAGAAAAATTTTGTGCTAAACTTTTCCAAAACAACTTCCGTGAAAACCATAATTTTCACACACCCAAAGGCTTTCAGTCTTTATCTCTTTTAATTAACTCACAATTACCAAACTTAACTCAAAATCAACATGCAATCAAATTGATCATTAATTCAAACTAAATAAACACTCAAGATAATATCTTCTGACTTGAAGTCACGTTTAAAGATATTTTTTTACATCTTCTGTTGAAAACAACAATTCAAAAGTATCTAATTTCAAACATTTAAACTAGCACATTGAAATATATATCTTTTACTCAAAAATTTCCATTAAAAACAAATAAATCTCTTTTTAATTAATTTAATAAATCAAAACCTTTTAAAACAACAATCATTTTTAAATTGTTAAATTGTCTAAACATAATATTGTAATCTAACATTTCCACATCAACAATTAAATCAATAAATGATCAATTAACCATTAAACTAATTAATATTTCCAAACATGACAAAAATATGAAGATATGATAGACCTGAACAACATAACACAATGACAATGGGTGACAAACGGATACTCGTTTTGTAAAGGAACGATGGCTAAAAGAAGGACCTGACATTATCTCTGAAACAACGTGTTACCATTGGGTTTAGGCACGCTCAAACCTGACAAGCATGTGGAGTCGATGCCTAGTACCTGCAACTGCATAGAACAACATTGTCAAACATATTTTCATAAATCAACAATCACACCGCGAAAAAGAATTGCATCGTAGTAGGGTACTCGAGTGAGTAATGCTACACTATCTCCTTCACCGAGACTAGCATACAAAAAAAATCACAAACAACATTAGATACATCATCATAGCACACATAATGTCTATCATAATGTCGCCAAACATCATAATCAAATGATCAATAATATATCTAATGTATCATCAACAAAGTATAAAACTAAGATAGTATCAGTTTCGTAACTGAAATAAAATAGCATAGTATCAGAATCAACTAAAAAAACTATCAATCGAACAGAAAAAAGGTGCAGCAATTGGAGAAACACTACATCCTCCCCCCTAGGATAAGTCTTACTCTTGGAAGCCTCCAAATAGATAATGATAAAGCTCTCTCATGCGTGTAGCATCCTCTCAAGTAGTTGAGGCCTTGTCACTAGGATCCCACTAGACCCTCACGTAATCAACGTCTCGGCCCCCTGAGGGTGAGTCTCCTGTGGTGAAGAGTGCCCACGGGCTCCAAAGCCAACTGCCCATCCTCTACTTTTAATGCATTCCAATCAAGCAAATGTGAAATATCTGGATGATAAGGCCTAAGAAAATATACATGGAAAACATCATAAATGCATGAAAAACTAGGCGGTAAAGAAATTTGGTACACTACAGGACCAATCCTTTCCAGAATCTTGAATGGTCCAAAAAAATGAGGCATGAGCTTAGAGCCTTTTCCATAATGGATCAGACTCTTTCATGGACGCACTTGAAGAAATACCCTATCGGCCACTGAAAACTGATGATCCACTCTAAGTGCATCGACATACTTCTTATGCCTGTCCTGCACCACTACCAAGTGCTCTATGATGTGATCAACCTGTTGCTCCATATCCTAAAGTATCTCCTATCCAAGTTGAAATCTATCCTCAAGTCGATACCAACTGAACAGAGTTCGGAAAGGACATCCATACAATGCCTAAAAAGGAGGCATACCTATGCAGCTATGATAACCATTATTGTAGGAAAACTCCACTAAGTAAAGATAATCTTCCCAATGCGAATATTGATCCATTACATACATTTTGAGCATATCCTCAAGATTCTAATTGACTCTCTCAATTTTTCCATCGGTCTCAAGGTGATAAGTTGAACTGAAGTTCAAATGAGTACCCAAAGCATGCTGTAATGATCTCCATAATGCTGATGTAAACATAGGATCTCTAACTGAAATGATTTTGTTAGGAATTGCATGCAACCAAACAATATCCTCCATGAATATCTTGGCCACAAAAGAGGGATTATAGGAAGAATGAACTGGAGGAAAAAATGTGCTACCTTAGTCAACCTGTCAACAGTAACCATAATAGCATCATGTTGATGAGATGACATAGGTAAACCAATAATGAAGTCCACTCATATGATATCCCACTTCCATTCAGGAACTAAATGTGGCTGTAGCAGTCCTAAGTCCAAGCGTCTACCTGATCCTAACTCCATCTTCACCTCCTGATACAGTCTATCTATAGGAAGTGTTGCTAAAGTCTAGCTCTTCAAATTAACTCCAAGAGTCATGGAAGAAATCTCATGTCTTCGTAGACTAAGAGCGTAAACCACTACGTTCTCCTTCCCTTGGACCAATTTCACCTTGAAATCATACTCGCATAAGAACTCCATCCACCATCTCTTCCTAACATTCAAATTAGGTTGTGTGAAAATATACTGCAGGCTACAGTGATCACTATGAAGTTCAAAATGGTGCCCCAACAAGAAATGCCTCCACCGAACCAGAGGATGAACATTTGTTGGTAGCTTCATATCATGAGTAGGGTAGTTTAGTTCATGATCCTTGAGTTTGCGAGACTCATATGTGATCACACGACCATCCTGCATCAACACGAATCCTAATCCCTCCAAAGACACATCATTGCAAACTACAAAGTCCTTAGTAGGATCAGGAATGACTAAGATAGGCGCACTAGTCAACTTTTCCTTGAGTGGCTCAAAATCCAACTGACACTGATCTGTCCAAATAAATTTCTTCCCTTTCCTCTGAAGAAAAGTAATAAGATGATTAATCCTAGAAAACCCCTAAACAAACCGTCTGTAATACCTGGTAAGACCCATAAAACTGTGAACCTCAGCTACACTGGTAGGCATGGGCCAATCAATAACGGCTTGGATATTTGAGGGATCCACAACAATACCCTCTCTAGAGATAAGATAACCAAGGTATTTCACCTCAGTTTGGAAGAACTTGTACTTCTTCAAATTTTTGTACAATTGATTCTCTCTCAATCATTAGAATACCTATCTCAAATGCTCTGAGTATTGCTCCTTCATATTTCTCAAATAGATCAGAATATTATCAAGAAACACGAGAACAAAACGATCAAGGTATGCACAAAAAATACCATTCATCAAACTCATGAAAACAGATGGTGCATTTGTTAATCTAAACAGTACCACTGTGAACTCATAGTGCTCATAACGAGTTCAAAATGTTGTTTTATGAATGTTAGCTTCTAAAATGCACAAATGATGGTAATCCAATTTCAAATTGAAATCTTAGAAAACAGATTAGCTCCCTTGATCTGATAAAAAAGATCATCGATTCTGGGTAAGGGGCATCAATTCTTTATCGTCACTTTGTTCAATTGACAATAATTGATACACAATCTGATAGATGCATCCTTCTTCTTCATGAAGATGATAGGTGCTCCCCAAGGAGAAACACTAGGACGTATAAAAACCTTAACCAAAAGTTCCTCCAACTGAACACAAAGCTCTTCTAGTTCCTGTGTGGTCATTCTGTATGGAGCTCCAGATATAGGCTTTTCTCTAGGAACCATGTCAATTTTGAAATATATATCACGTTTTGGTGGCATACCAGGAATATCACTAGGAAAAACATCTGCAAATTCCCTAAGAATAGGATAATCATCAAGAGATATCTCTCGACTCTCTCCTACTTCCAAGTCATTTACTATTGCTGCAAACAACTCACAACCTTGACGAAGGCATCTCTTCAACTGCATAGTTGATATAATCCGCAAGGAGATGGGTCTATGTATGCCAATTACTTCAACTTTTGCACTAGAATAATCTAAGCAACGTATTATCTTTTATCGACAATGAATCACTGCACGATGGGATTCCAACCAGTCCATACCCAAAACAATGTCATAAGAACCAAGAGGTGTAACACGAAGATCTACTAAGGTAGATAGTGATCCAATCCTTAGTCCAGAATTGCGAACAAGGGTTTCTATTGCTACCTTCACCCTAGAGGCCAATTCTACCTGCCACCTATTGCCTTGCTTTACTGCCACAAGTCCACATCGATCAACAACAGAGGTTGAAATAAATGAATAAGTAGCTACAGAATAAAAAAGGATAGAAACATTAGTACCTTATAACTGACCTAAAATTTCAACCACAGTATTCTTATGATATGCTTGACGGTTATCTACCACAACAAAAAATCTGTGTGAATGGCCTGCATCTCCAACTATTGACTCTAAAGCTGCTGGTCGATGACCAAATCCTACAAAAGGTGCACTACCCATCTGGACACCTATCTGTCCACCTAAATCCATAGTCAAATTCCCCTCCATAATATGTGTCTTCTCCATGGCTACCTTCATAGTCTTTGGCTTGAAGACTTAGACTCCTCCATTTATACAAGCATTCAATCCCCTGATGAAGTGTTGTACCAACATAGCCTTGTCATCTACAATTCCTGCATATTGTTTGAGCTCGTAGATCCTACACTCAAGCTACTCAACAAACATAGCCATTTGACACAGATCATGGAACTCATCTACTCGCCACTATCTCCAATGCTCTAATAGGAAACACGCTCTGAATCTCTCCAAAAACATGTCCCATGAAATAGAACCAATCTACAGATGAAGCTTCTGCTCCTCCAATCACCACCATGTAGAGGCAAAACCTCTAAGATGCATAATGGCACATCTAGCTCTAGTGTTGCTACCATAAGGATGCATAGCAAAACACCATCCCAAATCTAATAACCAAGTTTTCACCTCTAGACCACCACCAATACCGTCAAATTTGGGAGGGTGTGCCCTTAATAAGGCTCTCATATTACCTACAACAATGACATCCTGCTCCATATTCTCAACAACTCTCCTAGGTGATCTGTCTCATTCTCTAGCCACTTCTTATTCAACCTCCTGTCTAGGAAGAAGTCAAGCAAGAACCTCCTCCAGTAAGGGATGCAACTGTGCTCCCTCAACCTCTGGTTGTCTCAGATTCTATTCCCTACTCTCCTGATCCACTTGAGAACCATGTTGTTTTGCATGCTCAATCTCATGAGAGCTCTGAGAGGGAGTGTCCTGATGGTTAGCCATATGACCACCACGTCATCCTCGACCATGACCCCTACCTCGACGTCTAGGCATGGTCCTACACAAATCAAGGACAAGTCTCAGTTATAAGACAACCAATAAAAAAATAGGGAAACCACAAACTACTGAGTCTAACATCTAGGACAACCTAATGGGCACACAAACCAGAGTAACCAGTGTTATAACTCTGCTTTGATCCCAATTTTTAATGCCTCGCTTGGGAACCCAGTGAACAATACATAAAGTAACAAATTAACTATTTTTTTTTAAAGTCATTTGATTGTAACATAAGTACAAAAGAAACATCTACACATACATTCTTAGGGTTCCGTGAAAATGCTACTTAAACATTCACAAGAAGAACATCACATCATTAAATCAATGACACAAATTATAAGGAAAAATTATATCATTAAAGAATGATCCATCATATAATCATAATATAGTCAAGTTACACATACATGTTACATCAAGTGAGATTATAAAAAAACTCATTACAACATAAACATTACAATAAGATCTCACATACACATTAGGTTTGTAGGCAATATAGATGAAGATTATAACACATTGATGAACCTCGTTCATGAGCATGTTGAATGTCCAACATCATGAACAATGTAGAATTAGGAACCTGTCACAAGTACAATATCACCCATGCACTACAACACCTGCAAGGGGACCCAATGGAGGATATAGCATGTTCCTCCCAACCACATGGTACCCGAAGGCCCACCCTCCCATGCTAGGAGATAATATCAGGTCCACAAAGACAAACAAACATGAAGACAAAACATAACATCACATGGATTGATGTACAAATAAAAACATAATGACATCTAACAATAAAATCATGACAAATGCTTCCAGAGGAAACAACATTACAATAGGTAACTCTACACAAAAGACCACAAATATGCTTCAAGTAAGGGTGTTATCACATAGTTCATTATAGGTTACCCTGACGAATCTTCCTAGACTACTGGCCCTCCTCCAGAGTTACCCTGGAAGTCTCTTCCGATTGTCGTCCCCTATACAAACTCATGTGGAATTGAACTACCTTTCAAGAAGACAAAGTAGACGATCAAGCTATTCCAGGACTTGTCAACCTACCCTTAATCTATATAATCACTAATGTGATAGGTGAGGCATTCAAGTTATCTAATTTATATTATGATTATCATCCAACCCCGAGTACATTTAGTTAGGTTTTCACTGAATTATAAACCCTCACTAGGTTACCCTAGTTACCTCTTAGGGTTTCTGGCCTCTAACGAAAGCCACTCTTTCTATAGGCAGAATAAAGATCTCATAACATATAGGATAGCCAACATGTACAAATCAGAATAGGGTATGATCACATTTCATCCATGAAATAAAACATCATACTCTCATTCACCACATAGGTATCATAAACAACGTGCATGACCTGACTTCAACAAATCCTATACAAGGATTGTGAAACTCAACTAAATCAAACAATTCTTTAAAATAATACACAAGCCTCAGGAAAACATAAGTTCCACAACACATGAAACACCTTTAACTTCAAATTCATATATCTATTTTTTGTAATAACAAAATTCTTTAAGTCTACTTTAAAATCAATTATAATTTTAAAGAACTTCAAATAATATCAAATGGAGTTAATATAAGAATTTCAATCCCTTAATAAATAGATTTAATATATGGGTATGTGCAGGATCATGATGGGCCAAAAAGTGGCGATATGATGGGTATGTGGCTGACGACTTTTTTTAACTGAAAATTGATGGAACAAAAAGGGTTTTTAAAGGATATTCTCAGCTTTCCACCCATATAAATTATGCTTTACTTATGAAATTAATAAATAATTATTATTCATTTTCTATTTGAATTACGACTAAAGTCCTGATTGATAGGCTGGTTGAAAAACATCTATAACTTTCAAACAGTATCACATTTTTTGAATCCGAAACATGTGTCACATCCTATGCTTCATATACTATAGGATTAAAAATAATAATAATAATTTCATGAAGTTTTTACCAAGTTAAGGTGGCTAGACATACAAGTTTTTTATATTTTTTAAAAGTTGTAATAAAAAAATAATAATTAATTATTTACTTGGAAAAAAATTACAAAAAGATATGCATCACATCTGGACATGAGTCCTCTACTTATATCTAAAATCTTATAAAAAATATATTATTATTTTATTGTGGTTAGGGTGGTTAGATAGACACCTACTTCTTATTTTTTCCATGAAATTTAAGTACTACTCCGTTGAAATTTCAAATTGTCACAAAATAGATTTCTTCTTTTTAAATAAACCTAGTAATTTAGAAACTAAATTCAATTTGCTACATATTCTATTCTTACACATTTTTGAAATAATATAGATAACTTATTCAAATTTTTACGTCAAGTTGCCTAACTCTGATTTTTCTGAATTTTTCGCCACTTAAGGGCCTAATTTTTCCATGATGATCCTATACATACCCATATAAAACCTCCATTTTAATGCAATAGAAATCTCAACTAAACTTAATATAAATATAAATCAAAGACTTTCCACTCTTAATAAGGAAATCACTATAAATAGAAATTTCATTTAAATATAAACATAGTATATATCTATAAATAAAATTAGATATTCACCTTTATTATTTAAATCAAATGGCCACTATTAACAAACGAATAATTGCATAATAAAAACAATAACTTAACTTTTCCCTAGTTTACATACTACTGTTGACGCATAGATTGTATTTAGTTAATGCATGCAAATTACATTTTAATCACCATATGGTGGTGCCAACTACCACACAACATGGAGATTACCCACAGTAATTATGTTAAGGAAATTTCTTTTAAATACAAGGATTCAAAGCAAAGCAAGCATGCGGTAAAAATGAGTGCATAAACAGATAATAAGTATCAATAAAGGTGCTAGAAGAGATAGAAGGAAAATGCGGTGACTCAGAAGAAACTGAAGGTTCACCGTAGATTAAAACACTAAAAATTTGGTGATTATTCAAACATATATGAATTTGGATTTCTATAGGCTAGATTTTAACGCCAGAATACATGGAGTTTGAAATAACCAGATCATTGAATCACCAAAGGTTATAGTTATCAAATGATATGGCACTGGAGAAACACAAAATCTCGACTATTAAATAAACTCAGAGAAATGTTTATTTGGAAATAAATTGATAGAATCTAATGGGTTGAGGTATTACGGTAACTGAGGAAATCACTGCAACAACAGGGCGGAACATTTTATTCAAATAAATTGGAAGTACCTTTCCAAAAGGATAGGCGATTGGGTAGCAAACAATCTTAAGCATGCGTACAAGCCAGAAAAAAATTGCAACAATAGCAAGGCCTCATCATAAACATATTACTTGAGGGTTAACCTCTTCAAACTCTAGGACAAAGATAACAACGATATAAGAGAAAACTTTTCAATATGTTCAAAGCCGATTTCTATATGTTAGATGAGAACCCCACAACACAAGGAGTTTATTATAATTCAGGTTATCAAATGCCACAAAATTGATTTCTCGAAATATTCCAATTACCAAATGGAAAGGCGCCAAAAACACAAGGATTAAGATAATAGAAAATTTACAGGATTGTTTTAAAAGGATTAAACAATGACCTCAAACAAATAGAAATCCCATCGATTTTAGCAAGAGCCACCATTAAAAGTGCAGGGTAAAACTCGATGGAGAACCATTCAAACCATGCAGAGGGATAAGATGAAGTAGGTTAAAAAATTAGATAACTTCTAAAGTCAAATCTAATACGCACATAATGGAGCTCAAAATTCTGCTTAAAGATAGAATTTAAAATCGTTATATATATATATATATAATTTGATATATGCAATATATACATAACTATATAACTATATATATATATATAAATTTTAGTTTTGATTTTCTTGCTGAATCAAAATTTTGTTTTAAGAAATCTTAATGACTAATTCATCTTGTTCTTTGCAGGTTCAAGAAGATCAAACGAATTTCATAGACAAAATAATTTTCTTTAAAAGCAAGCGGCATTCAAACACAATAATGGAAATTTTTTGTTTCTTTAAAAATAAAATACAGATTGAAAGTGAAGGACCTATTATTCCCATTTGAATCACTCAAGAATTTGATGAAGAATTCAGCAATTTCCAACCAAAACGTTTCCAAAACAACTGTTGTGAAAACCATAATTTTCACACACCCAAAGGCTTTCAATCTTTATCTCTTTTAATTAACTCACAATTGCCAAACTTAACTCAAAGTCAACATGCAGTCAAATTGATCATTCAGTTCAAACTAAATGAACACTCAAGATAATATCTTCTGACTTGAAGTCACAATTAAAGATATTTTTTTACATCTTCTATTGAAAACAACAATTCAACATTATCTACTTTCAAACATTTTAACTAGCACATTGCAATATATATCTTTTACTCAAAAATTTCCATTACAAATAAATAAATATCTCTTTTTAATTAATTTAATTAATCAAAACCTTTTAAAACAACAATCACTTTTAAACTATTAAATTTTCTAAACATAATGTTTTAATGTAATATTTCCACATCATCAACTAAATCAATATCTGATCAATTAACCATTAAACTAATTAATATTTCCAAACATGATGAAAATATGAAGACATGACAGACCCGAACAACATAACACAATGACAACGGGTGAAAAACAAATACTCATTCTGCAAAGGAACGATGGCTAAAAGAAGAACCTGACATTATCTCCGAAACATGTTACTATTGGGTTTAGGCATGCTCAAACATGACGAGCAGGTGGGGTCGATGCCTAGTACTTGCAACTGCATAAAACAACACTATCAAACATATCTGTATAAATCAAAAATCACACCGTGAAGAAGAATTACAATGTAGAAGGGTACTCGAGTGATTAATGCTACACTGTCTCCTTCACCGAGACTAGCATACAAAACAACATCACAAACAACATCAGATACATCATCATAACACACATAATGTCTATCATAATGTCACCACACATCATAATCAAATGATCAATAATGTATCTAATGTATCATCAACAAAGTATACAACTAGCATAGTATTAGTGTCGTAACTGAAATAAATAGCATAGTATCAGAATCGGCTAAAACAACTATCAATCGAACAGAAACAAAGTGCAACAACTAAGGGACACTACATCATTAATTATTTTTATTATGTTTACAATTTATCCCCTAATGGGGGAATATGGTTTTATCATGTGGTTTTACCACTTATTCAATTGAGATGCCACATGATTATTCTCATGTACAACTCTTCTATAAGTCGTTTCCTTTGGTTAGTAGTTATATATCATGTTATGCAAGTTGGAGAAGTAATGAAGTGATATAAAAATTTAGAGATAAATATTGTGTTGATATAAAATTATTTGAGTTATTAATACAAGCATTAGATCTCTTTGGGTGTGAATTTTTTTCCACGGGAGTTTATTCATGTAAATACTATCACTTTTTGTATGTTTATTTCTTCATATTATTATTGTCGAATGTGTTAATCACATAAATGATCATTGTGGGTAATATTGGAATCAATTTTCAGATTTACATATAGTTTGTTTAAGTTAATATTGACATAGTTTCACTTTGATTTCTAATATTTGGTATAAAATCTTAGGGTCTTTTTGAGAGAGTGATGTCTTTCTTTTAAGTGTTGAAGGTTTTTTTCCTACAGTGGGATGTTTTGCATTATTAGTTTTGCAAACTTGTGAAGAATATTGTATATCATGGCTTCTACCTCCATATAGATATTGATAAGTTCAATGGATCCAAGTAAGAGATATGGAAGTTGAAGATGAAAGCTCTCTTAGAAGAAAGAGATCATTGGTTATAAATTTCTAATGAAAATAACCCATTTAGAATGTCTGATGAAGATTGGTTAAAGCTTGATAAGAAAAAATGAGAAACCATATAATTGTATCTTGTAAATTTTATCCTCTTGAATGTGTAATATCGAAAAATCTATACCAAAACATAGCTAAGGACACGACACAAATTCCAAATTTTGACCGTGCATATACTTGACTAACTCACAAATTTTGTTTCCAATGTACATACTTCATCAAAAAGTATAACCAATTTTGACCAATAAATATTAATCCTTAGTTAGTTAAGTAATTTTTTTAACAATCATGGTTGGATTTCGAAAGAAGACATGAAACCACAACATAGAGATTGACTAATTAGTTCTACTAACACATTTATAATATGGAAACATAATCAAGTCACATGTTATGTGAATTAAATATATTGTGAGAGAATGGTAGAATCTAATGAAACCTTTATCTAACATAAGTTAAAGTATATCAACCTTTCATTAAACCAAACATTTCAGTAAGTATTATTCTCATTGTTTATCTAGAAAATATCATTGTGGAATTTCTAATTTAACCTAATCAAATAATATGGATGACCATCTCTTACCATCTTCTCCTTTGCTTCATCTCATAATGTGATTAGCAACCCACTAAATTCCCATAACTTATACCCACAAGAAACCCATGAAAGCTTCAAGTTGTTCCTAAGAATGATAGTTTTTCTTTGTAGTCAAAATCCTAGGAATCGAATATGGAATGAGTCCCATATTTTTCTTCTCCTTTCCCTATATCTCATAAGTCCACTAGAGCCAATCAATTTCTAAACAAGACTTGATTCTTGGGCTTATCTCCAATAGATACAGGTTCCTTGTATGTAGTGCTTCCATAAAGATAATATTTCGATATCCAATCAATCTTGAATGTATATCTATGTCAAGCATATATTGTATGGTATTTGTTGAATGGGTAATTAGAATTCTTGTCTTCAGAAGATGGAGAATGACATTAAATTCCATAATATTTTCTCTTAGGCCAAATGATCAAAAAAGTGCAACACACTCACTAGATCCAATCCACTTACAAGTACTAATGATATTCCAATAGAACTATTGAACTCCTTCGATGTTGAATCCTTTTCTCCACCCTAATTCCAACCATCTCTATAATGCCAAAATATGTGGAATAAAGGATGCTCCTCCGAAGATAACATCCTTCATCTCCCCCTTGTCTATCAAATGAGAGCTTAAAATATAAATATTTCTCCACACAAAACCCCATGACTAGTCAAATGAATCTACCTATTGGAAGTGATCAACACGACCAACATAGATGAAGTTGTAAAGGACTCTTTTGTACCGTTCTTGGATAGCAAACATTGCTCTAGAATTCATATCACACCTTTAAGAATGTGCATTGTTTCTTCTCAAATTTGAATAGTTTCCAAATCTCGTACATCTTTCTCAATATAAATATCTCCCATTCTCACACCTTTCACTTCCATTGATTCATGCAATGGAAATCTTTTCAACCCATCTGACATTTTCCAAAAGCCCCCATGCTAGCAACCCATCTCCAACTACAATTCCTTGATAATTGTACAATCGTCGAAGGTAGTTGGAGTTGGACTAGTGGATGTGGAAGTTTCTCATCTTCCCTCTTGATATGGACTATGCATGAAAATTTTTAACTCCTACTTTCCATCAATACCTCTAGATAAAATTGGAATATTAATTCCATGAGTGATAATTTCAACAAAGGGGCAAGGATATTATAAAATCACCAGTGTTAGATTTAAATGATGATCTTTTATAATTATATCAATGATAATTTCAACAAAGGGGCAAGGATATTATGAAATCACCAGTGTTATATTTAAATGATGATCTTTTATAATTATATCAACTATGTTATTTAAATTAATCACACCATTAAAATCCCCTAGATAATAATAAAAATTATATTAGCAATATTTCATAATCATTAAATATTTTTAAGTATAGCTCATCAATTTAACTTGGATAACAATTGGTAAAAGAGGCCACCAACTACACACAAGGAGTTATAACTATTTTATGGAGAAAGGGGCCTTACAATTTTTTTCAAGGAAGCGACTACATACAAGTTATGAAGAAGATAGGTGATATTTACCAAATCAAAAGTCTTACTAATAAGTTGTATCTCAAAAGATAGTTAAATATTCATTAAAAATGAAGGATGGTGATTCTATTGTAGATACTTTAAATGATTTTGATTTGGTTTAAAGTTAACTTGCATCTATAGATGTTAAGTTAGAAGATGAAGATAAATGCATCTTGTTACTTTTTTCTTTCATGAATCTTGGGAAAATGAAATTATTGTTAGTGGTAGTAGTGTAGAGCCAAAGATGGATAACCTCATTGCTACACTTGGAAGAAATGAGAACAATTCCATGAATATTGGTTCTGAATATGCCTTGCATGTGCAAGGAAGGTCCAAAGAGAAAGGTGGGCCTAAAGTGGACAAGAAAAATGATAAGTCAGAAGGATGTTCTAGGACCTTGAGAAGAGAAAAGTGAAGTGTTGGAACTATGAGAATTGAGGCCATGTGAAGAAGGAATGTAAGAACAAGAAAAGAGTGTAGATTCCTCATAAGACACTACAAAAATGACTAAAGTAAAATAACTAGAAATAATGCAACAAATAGAAAACCTTATACTTCAAACAATATTCTTTCCCCTTTATTTAACTAAAATAGAATGCACCCCAACTCTATTTGACATGCTCTTATAATGGTAGGATTAGGAATTTGCACAATATAAAAACTAGAATAACCTTGGTATGATAATGAAATTATGATAGTAATATGAAAACATAAGTTTGATGGCAATAGAATTCAACAATATCAACTTCGATACCTCATCGAGATACACAATGACCATCACGAGCATACCAAACATTACCAAGAATTAGTGTACAAACAATCAAAATATTCACAAGGGGTGTATCATTCCAATCCCAAAGATCATACAAAATGACTATCATGAGCATACTTCCATATACACAAGCTAACTAGCTCATACATATCCCAAGTACAACAATCATTTGATCACACAGATGACAAAAATAATGGTCATTAGATCAGATGTACATCACAAGTACAGCTGTAACTATCTCATTTGTACATCACAAGTACAAAAATGATTGGCTCATACACATATCATAATTAAATTAGTGATTGGCTCCAGCATATATCACAAATAAACAGTGACTAGCTCCAACACATCACATACATAGTGACTAGTTGACACATCACAATGGCTGAATAAGACATGTCCATAATGCATCCCAGATAGAAAACAATGTAAGTGCATTATGCACTACACTATGGGTCCCATCATTTTCCTTGGTCTTTTGCATTATCAAACAACTGGGAAGAGGATTCAGTGCATCTCATTTTACATCAGTGTCCATCCCCAACCCAACAAGGCCAAGTATATAATCTGACAACTGGGAAGGGGGTTCGGTGCATCCCATAATACACCGTGGGTCCATCCTCCATCCCAATCTCTCCACAAGTAGTGAACCTATCCAACCTAGTGGATTCCAACTTTAATTGCCTATGGACCATGAACAAAAAATCTGTCCACCTAGGAAGAAGTATGTTTCAACATATACCACCTTGTGACCTTAGTGATATTGTCAACTATCTTCTTCACAATCTCAAGTAACACTTGGAACCCGTCACCCTCATGCTATAGGTGACTTTTAGTGAACCCTCTTGATACAACGATTAACTCTTATTACTATTATTCGTATAGTAGGATATCTACCATGCAACTATTGTCGTATCAAATCCTGGATAGCCTCTAGCAATCCACCTTTGTGAACCTAGTGAATGTCAGCTAATCCAAAAGATACAATAGGATCTCTAGGCATATACCATTAGCACAATCCAATGACAACCTACCAGCATTTATTGTATCATAACCAATAGCCCCTAGCAATCCACCTCTGTGAACTCAATGAATGTTAAATAATCCCTAGCAATATCCTAGACATCGATCATTGGCATGGTCCAATGACTGCCTATCATTGCTCAAATACCTTGGAGGTTCACACTTGGGTGGGTCATACATACCGTGAATCACAATACTAGTCAAGTGACTTATAAAAGTAAATTTCAATCAACAGATCTAGGAGCCTATACATAAAGACCTCTAGGTATGGAGTTGAAATTCACAAACATATAAGAGTTACATAGAACCAACACAAGATGGATCTTACCCAACATGTACATAAATACCTACTATAAAGTAAAAAAATCCCTTCATTTCATTTACTATATAGAAGCATATTATATATTAAATATAAGTTATTAAATTTCCTTAACTTTATCATACCCATTTGGTACCCATTTTAGCCTCAAACCAAAGCCTACTAAAGAGAGAAGGTCAAACCAATTAGGAACAACCCCAACACTTGGAGTTATCCCCCTAAACCTTCCCCCTAAGGAATTGAGGTCATAGGGACATCCTTCACCCATGCGTATGTATCCACTTCCAAATGGAATAAAGTCACACATACTTCTCCTTACAAGGTCTCTCAATGATACCTACACACCGGTTCCCAATTTAACGAACCTATACCATGACACTTCCATTCAAGTATGTCGATATTGAATCTCACCACCATTACTATTCCTAATCCAACTTGAACATCCTCAAGTATTCCTTATCAATACAGGGGATAGGCTTATTACTCAATATGAAATTACCTTGGTTCACATAACCAATCAGAAAACACGAGCTCACCCATATGAAATTTACACAATAGATTCAATATTCAGGTTCTTATACTCAAGGGGTCAATAGATATTTTTGAAGGACATCTAATAGTATTTATAAACTTGTTTTAAGTATAATCAATAGTATGAAAATATTAAAAAACATATGAAAATATAAACCCAATAGTAATTTTACCAATAATATTCTTAATCTTCTAATTTCTTTTGCACTATGATGCAACCTCATATTCTTATAATAGTTTAGTTGATAGATTGGATAATTTATCCATACTTGTCATTTATACTAAATATGACCTTGATGGTAAACAATATGGTATCATGAGATGTTGCATAGCATGGTTACATAGGGTTTATCTCTTAACTCAGTCTCAACAATATTTTCCTTCCATTTAGTATGCAATCATATTGTGGTTTGTTATAGCTCTAACATCCTTCATTCATAATAATTCCCAAATTCTATTCTATTTGCATTCATCTTAAATTGCTAAGTAAGTTCATCGTATTATTGCTAGCATATAATTTTTATCTTTCTATCTAGAGCAATGTTGTGCTTAGAAATCAATAACATGGCCTAAGGTCACTTAGTATATCATTAGAAATGAATCAAGGTTCCCTAATAAGGAGATTAGATAGATTTTTAAGTCTAGAGTTGAACACTAGTATTGTCAAATCTTGACTTCCATTTGAGGGAAAAGTTTCATTGTTGCCCCATCGCATACCATTTATTACTAAAATAATTAGAATCAATCCACACATGGAATTTATGCTTCCAAAAAAATCAATATAAAGTAAGCTTAGTCATATTAAACATAGGGCAACAAGAAGTAATAAGACTAATTATGCATAACGACTTACTCCATACAAACTACATCCACTCATAACAAAGCATAGGGTAGCAAGGAAACAATTATCCTAAAATCCCCAATGACAAGAAAAAATGCCATCCTATAATTAGTACATTTGTTTCTAAAATGATTTTTCACTTCCTCCTATATGACTTTTTAGCAAATTATAGCATATCTCAATGTATCATATATATAAAGACTTACAAGTCAAATGGTTAAGGATATTGGTTCAAAAAGGAGGATAATATGAATATTAATTTACCCAATGTCAATTAACCCATACCGAAGGGACTCACAATGTTTACCCAATACATATTGACCTATTCTTACTACACAATTAGTGTTGATCTTGTCCCAATTGAACTACTTTAATTTTAAGTCCTAAGCATAATAATAAATTGAGTCAGTAAGAGATCCCCAGGTGTTTTAACTCAGATTTTCCTTCACCATGGTTTAACACTCATAACTAGAGAACAATGCCAAATATGAAATTCACTCAAGTAAATGGTTCTCATGAATTCATGTTTTTAATTAAGCTAAATAGGGAACAAAAACAAACAAAAAATTATGGTTGTATACAAACTTATTATCATCGTTTTGAGGAGCTAGTTAGTACAAATATAACCTAAGAGACTTTGAAACCAAAATATACCATGTAAAGAAAGTACTCGAAAACCGTGGAAGAAACCCTCTTTTCTTGGATGTTGAACTTGCTTATGAGGTCATCCCTTTTTCTGCTCACAATTTTTTTAATAAAATCTGCCCAAGATTCTCACGAAATCTGCTGCTCTCATCGCCGTACCCCTCCAAAATTCTTTTTCCCTTTTGCATTTTATCTAGTTTTTATGATGTTTCAAATCTACATTGTAGGAATCTTGAACACCCAACCAATGCATAAATTCCCTTATATTTCATGCTCTGATTAAAGTCCATGATCTATTCAAAAACTCCCCTTCCAATGCAGGTGGGGATTCTATCAAGGTTGAGTTAGATTTTATGCCTACCAATCGCGTGGCTTGAAAGTTTTTAAAGCCTTTCAACAAATTCATCTTCGTTGCAGGTAGGAAGGATGTCGCCAAAGGATTGTGGAATCTGATTTCCTATGCTTCCAACTGTCACGCCAAACACTTAGATCACACCTCCAATAGCCTCACCCTCCTGCACTCTTCTTCCCTATCCATCTTTATTGCTCACATCCTGAGGGGAAAGATTTGTCTCAGACTTATTGATGTTGTGCCTTTTCCCATGCAATCTCTCTATTCCCTTTCTCCATGTGACTCTCTCTGTATTCTCTCTCCTGCATGATATTAGTGCCCTTTTTTCACATTTTTGCTCAAAACGCCTCTTTAATGAGGTCATCGATGGAAGATTGAGGTCTTTTGCATGCCAAAGTGACCTTCATCCTGCACTTTTCGGACAACTTTTGGGCGAGGATGCCATACCCATGGTAAATGCACGCCATTCCCACTGTCCTGTCTAGTTTAACGCCTGCACAACAGACCCATATCATAGCCCATGCCTCATTAATTGGGTATTGACTACATTATTTTCTTTATTTTTTTATTTTTATTATTTCTTTACTCTCCAACATCCACCATGGAGGTTACTGATGGGGATGTGACAAAGAAGTCATACCACTCTTATTAATTGGTTCTTAAATATTCTCAATTTGATCGTAGGTTTGCACCTTTACCTATCTAGATCAACTCTATTCCCAAGTCTTGGTATTCTCATTCATCCCTTAGAATTGGGAGTTTTAATTTTGAGAACCAACAAGGTCCCCAAGGCAACAAGGATAACATCAATGACCAAAATTTTGTCAATTTATTAAAGGGGCAAAAGGAGGCACTCGATGGAACCCTTTATAAGAATAATGTATGAAGAGAATTGGAGTACTTGAGTTTTTGTACGATGATTTGATAGATAATCACATTGTGGTGTGTAGTATATTTTAGTCCTTGTTAATGAATATTCCAAAAAGACAGGTTTATTTTTTGAAGAATGATGAGATGATTTTAAAGGAAAAAGTGGCTAACTAGTCTTATAGGAAAATCAAAATATTGTCTATAGATGTGAAATTAAACTAAGCCTAATTAAATCCCAATTCAAGGCCAATAGTCATCAAATGCAAAGTTAATTAGGTTGAATGTTGTGAGGTCCATCATCCAAAGAGAAAGAAGATATGAAAATAGATTAAACCTTGAAAAAATGTTATTTATTAGGTTACAATGTTATTGGAGCTAAAATTTAATGGGTGAATTAATATGATTCGATATTAAGACCTAGATTTGATATGGATATAATACCTAGATTTAATAATAGCATGCTCCAAAATCAAGATTAAGATTTTAAAAAACTATATTATTATGAATCTCCATTGTATTGAAAACTAATAAATTGTTTAATATCTATCTTATTCTTGTATACAATATTATTTTATACTTAAAAAATGAATTTCTAAATTTTTCAAACTTGGACAATGAAAGAAAATTAACCACATGGTTAAATTCAAAGAGTTTTCACTTAAATAGAAATTTAATTTGGAAGAGTGAGTTGTTAATCTAACTCTACTCAAAATAAAATTCAAAAGGCTGAAATAATTTATTCAAGCATGCATAAAATAGTTTTGACAAGTAGGAGTGATAAATTCAAGCCATGTAGTTTTGCTCATCAGTAGAAAAACATGTTGATTAATTATGTTAGTCAAATTTGGGAATAGCATAGATGGTGATTGGGCTTCTGACAGTGTAATTCCCATTACTCCAAGTTAAGGCACCTGAAAATAATTTGTCGGCAAGCATGGATCCACCTTCAATTGTGACATTATATGATAAAAATTGCTTTGGAAGCCAAAATGATAGTGTGTTTGGGATAACTGCCACATTTATACCAGAGGGCGCAGATATAATAGCCTTGTATGTACCTCCAAAAAATCCTACATTAGTAACTGTTCTAGGAATTTCAACTTTAAAAGGATGTCCTAGGTCAACAACAACCATTATTGAAGGATAGTTTAGTTCTCTTGCGCCATTTTTAGATGGTTGTATAAGGTCACAACAATTGAAATCTTCTATCACCAAATGCAAACTGGTGTCATTGTAACCTTCCTTGCAAAGAAAATTGACATAATCTTCTACACCTGCATCATACACAAGCCCTGGATTGATGGTCTTCATTGGATTTATCTGCCCATCCCCATACCCAAATTTTGCATCTTCATTTCTAGACAATGTTGGATCCATTACATATGCTACAGTACAAGTCAAATTATTAAATATTTATATTAATATTTTAATTTGTAGTTTAAAATATATTCATAGATCTTTTGGATAAATAAATTGACCTTATAAAATTAAAAAGAATACTTTTATTTATATAGGGTAAAAGTAAAGATTTGTGTCACCCTTTGGGCCAAGCGGATAGTTTCTATCGTACTAGTTTCGGCCAAAAGGGATTCGGTCGAGTATGTTTAAGATGAACCCACGTGGCGATGACATGGTGCCTACGTGGCTTAAGTGTTTTGGCTGAGTGCGTTTCGGTTGAAACTTACTCGACAGAAGACCTTCCGACCGAAATGGGCCAATATAAAATTAAAAAAAAGCCGAACCCTATCATTTTGCATGTTTGGCCAAAGACTGGGCGATCGAAGGGTTGTCGAATGAATATCGGTTCTACAAAAGGGGAGTGAACCAAGGTTTTTTTTGCATTGAGGCCATTTGTTTTGGTTATCACACCTTAGGTTGATGAAGTTTTTAAGTTGTTGTTTACTCTTTGATCTCAATAATGTGAAGTGGTGCAAGTGAAAGTTAGGGTTTAAATGGTTGTTATGTTTCTATTTTTATTTTACAATTTGTTGGAAATATGTTTCGTCACATTTGAAAAGCCTGCAATATAAACTAGTAGTAAGGCGTTTTAATATGATTTGGTTAAGAATATTTGGGTTTTTTTGCAACATTGGAGTATTCGGTGGTAATTTTTTTTCATGTATTCTGTAATTTAAAGGATGCATTATAAAGAACAAGTTAGGGGTTTTCGTTTGTGATTTTAGGGGTTTAAATACGCCGAAGGCGTATCAATTTGAAAGAGGCCCAGCTAAATTTATTCACTGATGGTTTGATCTTGCTAAGAGCCTTCGAGAGACTATTAAACTCATCGCAGCCGTTCAGTTGACTCCTGTGTATTTTCTTTCTTTATCACGCATTGAATAGCAAGATTGTGAGAGCTGGAAAGTAGATTTCATTGTCGCCTTCGTATACGATGTCAAGACTAGAATGATCTATACGTTTTCATTGTTATTTCAAAATTCGTCCTTTGCATTGATTTCCATCTGAAAAAATCACTAGGTTTCTTGGGATGACGAGGACGGAGCTTTCTCACTGAAATGCAGTAAATACATCACCGCCAAAGATCTCATCACTAATTTTGACTCAGGCAGAAGTTTACTGCACAACTATATTGCGATTATGTGAGGTTTATTGCCTACATCAAGCTCCAGCTGGTTATGTGGCATTGAGTTTTAATCCACCTATGAATCATACCTAACGTGTCGTGTAAGGATGGTAGGTTCCATGGATAAGCTTACTAACAAGTTCGGTAGAAATTAAGTGCAAAATACAGATTCAGAGAATGTCTTTTCAGTTGTCTTCATGGCAACTTGATTGAATATTTTGAATGGCGAGAGATTATATGTCTTGTATGGCAATAGATTTATTTAGATTGCCCTTCGTCACAGCGCTGTCCCCAAGTAATGAATCATTAACTGCATTTACAGTATTAGGTTTAGGATATTTTTACTCCTATTTTCACCATTTTCACAGCCAAATCGTTGAATTGGTTGAATGAGATATTTTTACCCCATAAATGCTGCCCATTTTTCGCCGCCTCGTCTTTTCTATAAATAGAACTTGTAATTGTATGAATTAAAATACCACCAGTGAATGAGATATTTTTACCCCATAAATGCTGCCCATTTTTCACCGCCTCGTCTTTTCTATAAATAGAACTTGTAATTGTATGAATTAAAATACCACCAGCTACATTTACGGAGAACAACTTTCTACAGAGTTTGCTAAAAAGAAGGATTGTAGAAGAACGCACTGGAAATTCTACAGCAGTGAACAATAAATCCGGTATGTTTATTTTCTCTTCTTAATATACTTTCCCTACGCAAACAGAAGCGTTTTGCTCAGGTTGCATGGATGTTTATCTTTTTGTTCAAATTTCCTGTTTTTAAGAATGTCTTTCGTCATAGCTATGATGCTGGATAGATCATTTGTAATATAGGTACGCTGTACATCAGAAACTGTTTGGCTGGTATTGATAAACCGTGGTTGAGTCTGAGATTCAAATTCACAATTTCTCCAACGTCTTCAATTCCAATAGAAGCAAGACTGGTCCATTAGTGGCTTTCCGTATGCCGAGTCGAAAGTAAGCCCGTCAACATATGAGCGAGCCGCCCGTATGGCCACTTGTGTCAGAGAAAACAACCTTCTTGCAGAGTTGTGGGCAACATCTTTTGTCTTCACTAGTGCCACTATAGCTCCGATGCAAACCAGACACATAAATGGTCTGTACTTGTAAGCATATTGCTACTGTGAGGATGATACATCGAGCGTAGACATGGACCATAAGCAGAAACAACACCACAACAAAGAACGTGGTTATCTTCACACCCAGACTAGATGTCTGACAGGCAAATAAAATCTCTCCACAAAACAGTTGCTCGATACCTCTTCTTGGATTAGCATTTTTCACCCCAACCATCCGTCCATTGTCTAAGAGAATTATTTCTTTTCCTTTCTTGTTTCCAAGAATCCTTTCTCTTCAGCTATTAGGCGCGGCTTCTTTACCCTTTCACTATGCATACAATTTGATTAATGGTTTTTGGTAACGCTAATGGTTCTACTTTTCCGTTTAATGGTTTCTGGAAACGTCTAATCGCCAGATTTGCGTGGAGGCATTTTTCGGCCCACTCTCTACTGTGGCAATCTTCATGTTTGATCTTCCTTTAATGACGGATATTGTTAGTTTAATCATCGTTACCTATCCTGTTTTTCCGCCTGCATGTCTACACACGTACTGGAAAACCTAAAAAAATTGTATGGTGGGACAAAAAAACCAAATAGCTATGTGGAAATTATTACCAATATTTGGCTCATTTCTTCGCTTTCTTTTAAGGAGCTGAAATAATCCCTGAGTTACCATCCTTAAGTTCTCGCAATAGTAAAAACTTGCTTTTTGTATTTACTTGGGTATAGTTTCCAAAACTTATGTGCTTCTTTTATGGCGGGTCTTCAACTTTCATTATTTTTACAGTTACCATTTCTCATCGAGGATCTTCTTTGCTTATCACTGCCAAGTTGTATTTTGCTTATCCAATCCAATGCTTGTCTCTGGTCATTGATTAGACCAAATGGCACCACCACTAATCACGCGTCCTGATTGCAATGTCCGTAAATTTATAGTTACTTACCCATCAAATATGCCATTGTTCCCAGGAAACATTGCTCATATACCTATTCTCTTATATCATGCCTATCCTTACAATGGCAAGGGCCATATATAGGTGCCTCAATTGAATCAAATACAAGGGGACAGGAATCCTAGTCATGTCACTACAATAATCCAAGCCTCTTAAAGTTTCGTGACACTTTGTATTGTACTGCTGGTCTGGCCTGCTGGAACTCATCATAGTCTGCCTGAGTGCTCTGTTCTGCCTCCTATGTACCGCCTAGGGCTTTGTTATATATTAGTCAGCTCTTAAGATTTGGATGAGATATCAAGCTACCAGTAATTATCATTATAATAGTTATGCGACTTTTAACTCATCAAGACAGATCTTAACATGGTTAATTTTGGATATAAACTGATTTAGACTACTGTTCGTCAAGTGCTTTTAAAAAATAAAACTTATACATAGAAGTGTGAAACTATCCAAGTTCTTCGATTTTTGACATGATATCAAATTAAGTAATTAAATGACAGAAATTAATAACAGAAAGTGATAGCAAACACATTAATTTAGTTTGGAGAAATCCAATACTCCAAAACTCTAGCAGTTTGGATTTGTTCTTCCTTACCTCAAAAAGATTAAAATACATTCCAAATGAATGGCTCTCACTGAGATTCCAAACCTTAGAGGCGGCGAGACCACTACCTCCTCCACTAGTCGTTGTTTGCTATTATCGCTCATTCCCCTATCATTGTGTGTGGTCCCAGTTTAAGACACAAGTTGGAGAGAGCTGGGTGAGGATGATGGAAGCAAGTGCCATTGGGGACATATTGATAAACAAGCACCAAATTTTGGTGTTAATGGCAGTACCAAGCAATTTAAGCGTCTTAAGAAGGCTGTGAAAAGAAATGACAAAGAGCCAAAAACATGCTTTTTTCATGACAATGAGATGGACAATTCTGTGACATTGTAACCATCAAGGTAGATCCCAATAACAGTAGATTTTTTTAAAATAGTTTGATTTTAGAAAACAAAAAATAAAAATTGTTTTGGGCTATACTAGATGGTAAAGCATCATCTTTTTCCTTTATTTAGGTTGAAATTTAAAATATTGCATCTTTTTTTCTATGTTTATGAACTTTTCAGAATCTTTAATTTCCAGTTTTTTCCCGGTTAATTTTAAAATCTTTGTCTTTCGGTTTGCCAAGTCAATCTGTAGAAATATTTTAGCTACTATGAATATTTCAATGAATGCTTCTCATTGGTAAAGTTCTGGATCCTGATAAGGTTGTTTATTACAGTATATACACATAACAAATGTCCTTCATTTGTGCTCATTGTTTGCCAGTCTCGTAATCATTGAATCCTTGAGTATTCTCGCTTTGGATAATGTGATCTTGTTGTATGCAGCTATAACCTTGAATAGAATGTAAATCAAGATTAATAGCTAGCTTAAAACAGCCAAAGTGTCTAGAAAAAATTTAAGCATCTTATTTTTATCTATCAATTGATTAAACAACACCTATGCATAGTCATCTTGCCATTCATTCATACCTTTGTAACACACTACTTATAAAAAAATAAACGTCTTTAAATTTAATGTTGTAAACCTGTCTTATCACTGTTACTAGGAAACTCAGATATAGGGATAAGGACTCTGTCTCTGACCCACATCCTTTTAGTGATTTTATTTCTATACAACATAGACATTCTTTTGTTGACTATGATTTTTGTATCAAATTTGGGATTAGTATGGATTTTTAAAGATTTTAGATATCTACCGTCAAAAATAATATCATGTATCTGAATGCAAACAGTGTGATGTTTCACTTGGAGTCCCCTCTTCAGATAAATTATATGATGAATGATATCATAGTTGACTCTATAGTTGCTAATGTTTCTCTCTTTTTAAAGATCTAGTATAACTGTCATAAGATCCAAATACTTAACTTTTTAACCTGTTTTTATTTAGTAATATATTTATTTGTACAAAACTTTATATATAAAAAATTGTATTTTTTATTTAACTTAGTTTTTCTTCAAAATTAAATAAGAAGACCAAAAAATTATTGATATAATGAAATCTATAATTCAATATAATTATTTTCCTTTTTTTTATACTATCTTTTAATTATTCTTTTTAAAATTTCTTCAAATAAAACATATACTCTCTATTCTTTATTTTTCATCGTCCTTACAAATTGACTTTACCTACCTTAAAAAGTAATTAAAAAATCTTACTGCGCCTCTAAAAGCAAAGCTCCTGCATAAAATTATATTAACAAACATAACGTTGTATAAATTTATTCGAAATTTACGGGTAGATGAGAAACCCTCCTCCCCAATTTTAATTTTAATTTTCATAAAATATTATTTTTCATAATCAACTCAAACTTGACCAACAATGTTCAAATAACCTAATTTCTTCCATTTAGGTACCAGTAAATGAATATTAGTGAAAAAATTCCCAATAGATGTAGGAAATCATATTAAATATTTAAATTTGTTTTCAGTTTAAGATTTCTAAAGACAAAATAAAAATAGTAGAATGTTTAATTAGGTAATTTTTTATATAACTAATTACCTATATAAACATTAAATTGAATTTGTTTTCAGTTTAATTTTTTATTTTATTGACATTTAGATTTTATTTTCTCATCAATTCAAATTTGTACAAAAGACATGCCATTTTAGTTTGTGATGGTCTACTTCTGATATAATTCTACTTAATATAATATATTATATTTTTAAATAAAGCTTTAATTACATAAAATAATTAAAATTCATAGTTAGTAATTATTATACTTTGATATATTACAAATATAGATCAAAATTTATCTTATATGATAAAACATTCATATATCAAACTATAACGTATTTATTACTTTAAGAGAATGATGTACATGAAAATTTACATATTTATCCAAAATAATAGAGATAGATGTAATACACATAGTTGATGCTCTCATTATATAGTATGTAGTAAATGTAATTTACGTAATCATTTAATTGAATGAAATAAAGATGCAAGAGCACACAAACTATTTGCTAGAATGTATGTAACATTGTAAATAATATGACTTTGTGGAATGAAATGATTGTTTGATGTGCCATTCATTGCTGTGATTAAGAGATCATTTAATTTTATGAAAAAATGCAAGTCTGAAACAAACCTAGACAATGTTACTTTTGTTGTAATCATATGTCTACAAAATAGCTAATTCACCTTATATTTTATAATTTACTTTGTTAAATATGGTAAAAAGAAAAATGTACTTTTGTATAGTGTGAATTTTAATGCATATCCATTACAATGTTTAACATTATGAAATTATTTAACAACAGGTGTTATTCTTTAATTTACTACATCCATAAATGGCACTTCCTCATCCTGAGACCGATATCATTGAACTATTAGATAGTGATAGCTCCCCTAGTATTCCATTTGGTTCTCCTCCAACCAATTGGGATGGATCTTGTGCAAACATTGTAGATCTATCAAATGAAATCACCTATAATTGCTTTGATAATTTGCACAAAATAAAGATAGTTGTTCAAAATTTACACAGTGTTCAGGGCTTTGAAGTGCAGGCAATGGAAGGTACATTGTAGGATTTCCACTCAACATGTGATATGCTCGCCACATTTTGTACATTTCTATGAGAGATGCATGTCGATGACGTGTACGGGATGGGTGGTGCTCAATACATTAAACGTGCATCTTTTGAGAATTACATAAAAAATTCTTGGAGCCTTTGTTCTTAAAAAATGTATATAGTGCAGGTTTCTAATGTGATTCAAGTACTCCCAACTATAACTAGTTGTGTAACGCCCCGCCACGCAACCCCAAAGGAATTAAGTAAAATGCAACCATTTTTTTTTTAAAAGAGAGTAATAATTAAAATAACATAATCATAAATCAATTTGCATAACTTAATTCCCTTGAGGAACACGAGGTCGTTACTTAACATAGATAATTAACTAACCAATACATGATCCAAAAATTCATCCACTCATAAAAGTAATTTCATCAGTAACAATAACAAAATAGGAAACTTGATAAAATAATAACCCAAGTACAACACCATTATGAATTCTCCTCAAGACCGAGGTTACAATTACAGTACAATACATCATTATATGCTTACATTACAATAGCACCATGTGCAAATTTGTACAAAACTTTTCCCCAATTAGGTGGGAATGTTACATCACTAACAAGAACCACATAAATGCATAGATCAGAAATCCCACAAACAAAATCCACTGAAACTGCAACCCAACACCGCAAAATGAACCTGCATAAAAGAGAAGATCCCAACGGGGTACAGAACACGATCCACCCGTCCACCCCCGTGCTAGGAGTTGCAAAGGAAGAGGTTCCCGACCAAGACCAACAAAACATAAATTCACAACCCACCAAAGGAAATTACACAACACATAAAAGCTTTCAAATTCGAACAACAATATGAAGCAAATGACCGATTCCAGAGGATTTCCAAAAAACAACATAAACATGAATGTTAGAGGAGAGTGTCATCGCATGGCTTACATGGATTATCCAGACTTCAACTAACGCAAGGCGCCGCCTCCGTCTACTGACGAATTATCCAGACAAAACCGAGCGCTAGGAGCCGCCTCCATCTATGGTTATCCAGACTACCTGTCTCAAGGCGCCGCCCCATAGGGTTGCTCATGCGGATCCGTTTACCCTTCACAAAGACAAGGCAACGAATATGCCAACCACGGCCTTCTCAATCCCCTTTAGTCTGTGATAGCACTCAAAGGCGGACGAGGCAATAATTATCTTTTTAGTGTGTTACTACCCAATCCTAGTTAATTATTTAATTATCACTTATTAAATCTACTCTGACGAGGGCTATCCTGGCGCCCCTTTGTGCGCCGACCACCCACTCAGAGCCACTCCCTCTAATCATTCAATCTCAACACAAGAACAACAAAGATTGCCCCACATAAAAGAACTATATTAAAAGACAATCAAAAAGTGAGGCATACTCATCTCACTAACTCAAGGAAGCATTACCACATTTGGCACAATCCAACGAATAAACCGAACCCTAAGCTTCACAGTTTTCGAACTTCAAACAAAATCAGAAGAACCACCATACCCCACCTCTGGAATCACTTGGGTTCCTAAACATAATAATACACTTCTAAGGTCTCTCTAGTAAAAGAAAATCCCCCTCATTCATGAAATGATATAACTCAAAAGAATTCATAAGCAACTATATAAAGTAAGACCCGTCTTGATACACGAAATGAATCGCTCCAAATCATAACTCAACACACAAAAATTCTTCTTAATTTAGACATTTAATTTCACGTCATGACTCTCCATTAAAATGCTCATTGAATAAAACTACTATCAACATATCCTTTACTATCAAGTAAAAACTAATCTAAAATAAAATCCACACACATACACAAATATGCAAAGCATTAATTTCAATATTAATATAATATCAACTTAACCAAATGATTATATATACTTAGAGAAACAATTTTCAAGAGTAACCCCATTGTAATCTATCTTTTATTTTACTATCAAATTAAGACTAATGTTCCATCAAATTACAATTATTCAATTTAAAAACCTACACATACCTATATATAAATATACTTATCTTAAGAAGGTGACATTTATAACGAATTGTCTCTACATTGCATAACAATCATCAATTAACCTTACTATTAAATCTTAATGGAATAATTAAATAATTGTAAATATAAAATAAATAACAGTAATTAACCTTCTTCCTTACTATCAATACTAAACTAACTGGAAATTGAATTACAAGATATTTATATAAAACTACCATATAAATATATAAATTAGCATTAATATTACTATTGTTAAAAACATACAAATTAACTCCCAATTATATATATATATATATATATATGTTTATAAACACATGCAATCACACTTAAATAATTTCCTATAATTCAAATTCTTTCCAAACAAATTTATTATGAACCAAACCCTCATATTAAACATATAACTGCAATAATACATTGCAACAAAATCACATAATCCCCGGATTCCATTCCCAACAGACAGCTATAATAATAAATTATTACAAAGAAAGTTCCGTAATCAAAATTAACCTACCGCCCAACCAAAACACGGCCCACGACTTGAGGAATGGCACAGGAATTCATTTAATAAACTGAACACAACGCCCCCTCTGAAAATTATGAATTCATCCAACCACAATTAAATACATGAAAAAAAAAATTTGAACCAACAGATATATTTTTTTTTAATGAAACAAAGGGTGCGGAAAAGAGAAGGAGTTAATTTTCCATGAGAATGTAACACACGCCTCAACTACGAAAGCAACGAAGAGTGGGGAATTTATCTTCAAAACAATATTTTGCACAGAAGACACAAAATGACAAGCAACGGATGGCGAAGTTGGAGGTTCACACGCCAAAATAAATGGCACTCTGTACTGGGAAGAGCAAGAAGGATTGACGCACACCGACGCAGAAAAGAAAGAACGGAAAGAATATAAAGCCACTGCCGGCCAACTCACAGGGGTCGGAGTCAAGGTAAGGCGTAGGCACCACACATAAACCATTGAAATATAAATTTCAATTCATCGAATTCAGATACATACCACAGAATTCTAAATATATACTAAAGAAGTATGGGCGCGAAAGGGTGGCTTTCAATCACATCGAATATATAAGCAATTATGAATCAAAAGCGAAAGGAGGAATTACTACGCATACAATAACCACAACGCAGTGAACACAAACAGACGACGGATGAAAAGAGACACGCCATTAAACACGACGCTCAAGAACAAGGACAGGAACGAAGAAAAATTGACATACGCAGTCTCCAGAAATGGGAAAACAGGGAAAAATCTGACCACCGCCGACCTTGCTCAACCCTGAAAAATAGGAGCCTGGACCGAAGCAAAAAACACAGACGCGAGAAAGAAGACGGCCATGCTGGGGTAACAGAATCCAATAAAACAATTTGCCATAAGCAAACTTCTGAACAGACTCGTGATACCCAAAATTCCAATACGGTATCAGGATACACAATTTAACCCAGAAATTGCATTTTTTTTTTAAAGTAAGGAAGAAAGTAATCTATCCAATATATGACTAAACGATGAACCAGGTATCAGGCGGAGTGGACAGAGCACACAAGGAATAAATAGCAACCGCGGAACTCAACCCAAAATTTACCATACAACTCCCAAACTTGCGGAACAGGAAACCTAAAATGGGTAACAAGACAACGTTTACAGCCCTGGCAGGTATATACCAATCGAGGTATGGACACGACAGTGTTCATAAAAAAAAAAAGAAACCAGAATAATTACATCACTTTCAAACCAATACAAAAGCATAATTATCCTTATCTTTGCTCGAATAAAAACTACTCCAACCTAATCCCAGTTCAACAGAAATCCAAAATTTATTATGAACAATGATAATTTTCAGACCTGGGTTGATTCTCAGCAATAATTCTTTATCAACCATGAATATACAATATTTTATATTGAATAACTCTAAACAACATTTTATCTAGGATTTAAGAGAAATTTGCACAATTTCAACAGACAGGAATTTTCTTTAAATTACAGTACTCATCCCTACCAGAAATTACCATTCACCATAAACAACAACAAAAACCAAGCACATAACAACAGAAATCTGGAAAGAACCTGGCGTTCAGTGGCTGAATCTGACACCAACGTTTCTTCCTCTCTTCACCGCCTTTCCTCCCGCTTCCTTTCTCCAAAAATCATTGCCAACCCTCTTTCCACATTTTACCTCCTTTTAAAAAAAAAAAATACTCCCCATCCTTTTACAACCGCCCAAATTTTCTTTTCCTCTTCCGTTTCCGTGGAAGATTTACCCAAATAACCAATTATCTGAATAACTCCCACAAGATTCTTTTTTTTTTTTTTTAATTTTAATTAATCCTTCTTATTTCTTCCTTTGCTCATTTAAATTACCACCGCTTAATTTACTTAAAGCAAGTTTTAATTATTTATTTATCTACTTTTTAACTTACTTCCACTTTAATTCCTAAATTTAATTAAAACGAACTTTTATAAGAATTAACTTTTGACTAATTAACCTTAATGTTTCTTAACACATAATTAATAATTCTAAAATAATTAAATCACCCACATAACAAATTAATTAAATCATCTTACTCCAACAATCAAAATAACAAGACAAATCGAATTAACATATGACTCCATAAACTCATACCAATGACGGACTTGGGTCGGGAAACCCTTCCTTACAACTCCTTTTAACCACATCGTACCCGTTGGGTTTAATTTGTGCTCGCCCTGTCCTGCCGAAACAGGTGGAGTCGAGGCTTTTAGTCCTGCAATCCCTGCAACCAATCACACGTCAAGTAACATATAATCTCCATTGCAAACACATGGTGAAAGGTAGTAGCGGAGTAATAGGGCACTCGCAAGCGAGTGGTACTACTCCGTCCTTCCACCACAAAATACTAACATGTCAGCGTAAACATAATACCATTAATGCATATGAATTTAAGAACTTATCATTATAGAATAAATCAAATCATCTATGCATAATATATCATCAATTGCTATACACATAATGTAAGAGGAGTAACCTAATTAACCAAGAAACCACACATGATCAAATATAAACCCACCACACAGAATATCACAGAGTGTCCATAGTATCAAAAGTATCAAAGTAGCTAATGAGCCAATCAACATGGGAGTATTACATCCTCCCCCCCTAGAACATGGCTTACTCCTGGAAGCCAGAGAACAAATAAGGGTAAACCTCTCTGATGAGAGATGCATCCTCCCAAGTCGCCGAGGTTTCATCATTCGGATCCCATTGGACCCGCACCTGCTCAATATCTCTGCCCCTGAGGGCGAGACTCCGACGCTGAAGCACGGCCACGGGCTCTAGAGCTAGTTGCCCGTCCTCGACCTGCAAAGCATTCCAATCCAGCACATGAGTAACATCAGGAAAGTAAGGCCTCAAAACAGAAACATGGAAAACATCGTGAATCCGCGACAGGCTAGGTGGCAAGGCTAGTCGGTAGGCAACAGGTCCGATTCTCTCTAACACCTCAAAAGGCCCAACAAAACGGGGTGCCAACTTAGAACCCTTTCCGTAACGGATAGGACTCTTTCGTGGACGCACCCGGAGGAACACACGATCCCCAACTGCAAACTGTCGATCAACACGATGAGCATCTGCATACTTTTTCTGTCTATCTTGTGCTGCAATAAGATGTTCTCTGATACGCGCCACCTGTTGTTCCATATCCCGAAGCATGTCCGGTCCAAGAAGAACCCTATCCTCTAACCGATCCCAGCTCAAAGGGGTACGGCAAGGACGACCATACAAAGCCTGAAAAGGTGCCATGCCAATGGAGCTATGATAACCATTATTGTAGGCAAATTCAACCAAATGCAAGTACTCCTCCCAACGAGATTGCTGATCCATAACGTACATGCGGAGCATGTCCTCTAGCACCTGATTAACTCTCTCGGTCTGACCATCAGTCTCAAGATGATAGGCAGAGCTAAAATTCAATTGAGTCCCTAGAGACCGCTGCAAGGAAGTCCATAGTGCCGATGTAAACACTGGATCTCTATCAGATATAATCCTCCGTGGAATACCATGCAATCGAACTATGCCCTCCATAAAAATCCTTGCTACTACAGATGCAGTATAGGATGATCTGATAGGAGAGAAATGAGCTACTTTGGTTAACCTGTCCACCGTGACCATGATTGCATCATGACGCCTAGAAGACATGGGCAAACCAACGATAAAATCCATAGAAATGATATCCCATTTCCACTCAGGCACAAGATTAGGCTGCAGTAATCCTGCCAGATGATGATGTTCTGCCTTTACCCTCTGGCACTCCAGACATCTAGCTACGAAATCGGCGATATCTCGCTTCATTCCTGACCAAAATTATAATGAACGCAGATCCGCATACATTTTCTTAACCCCTGGGTGTGCCGAATAGGGAGCCCTATGGGCTTCAGTCAAAATTAGGGTACGAAGATCCTCTGCAGGAGGTACATACATACGCCCTGAATATCGCAAAACACCGTCAGAATCCAAAGAGTACCCAGCAAATTTTCCTTCGAGAGACCGGCCTGACTCGATCTCAGACTTCACCTCAGAGTACCAACTGTCTGAAGGGAGAGCATTGAGGATCTGATTCTTCAAATCAATACCAAGAGTCATAGAAGAGATCTCATGCCTACGCCTACTCAAAGCATCGGCTACCACATTCTCCTTACCTTGAATATATTTCACTTCGAAATCATACTCACATAAAAATTCCATCCATCTCCTCTGTCTAGCATTCAAATTCGGCTGCGCAAATATGTATTGTAGACTACGATGATCCGTATGCAACTCGAATTGATGCCCCAAGAGAAAATGTCTCCATCTGACCAGAGCATGAACCACTGCGGCCAACTCAAGATCATGAGTAGGATAGTTCAATTCATGATCTTTAAGTTTCCGGGATTCGTATGCAATCACACGCCCTTCCTGCATCAAAACAGCCCCTAGGCCTTCCAAGGAGGCATCGGTACACACCACAAACTGTCCTGCAGGATCTGGTACTGCCAAAATAGGTGCACTTGTCAGTTTCTCTTTAAGAGTCTGAAAAGCCTGCTGACACTTGTCTAACCACAAAAATTTATTTCCTTTTCTTTGGAGGGAAGTAATGGGATGTGCAATCCTAGAAAAGCCTTGGAAAAACAGCCGGTAATAACCTGCAAGCCCCATGAAACTACGAACTTCTGAGACATTAGTTGGTACGGGCCAATCCACAATAGCCTGAATCTTTGCAGGGTCCACAGAGATTCCTTCACCTGAGATAACGTGGCCAAGATACTGAACTTCTGTCTTGTAGAAATCACATTTTTCCAAATTGGCGTATAACTGGTTTTCCCTCAAACATTGCAATACCTGCTTGAGATGTTCTTCATGTTCCTCTATAGACCTAGAATAGATCAAAATATCATCGAGGAACACAAGAAAAAATCTATCCAAAAAGGTCCTAAACACCCCATTCATCAAACTCATGAATACCGAAGGTGCATTTGTCAACCCGAACGACATCACTGTAAACTCATAATGTCCATATCGAGTGCGAAATGCAGTTTTATGAATATCCTGCTCTGCAATCCTCAACTGGTGATATCCGGACTTCAGGTCAATCTTGGAAAATATATTTGCCCCTCTTATCTGATCAAAGAGATCATCTATTCTGGGCAGGGGATAACGATTCTTCACTGTTACTTTGTTCAATTGCCTATAATCAATGCATAGGCGAAGAGAACCATCCTTCTTCTTCACGAAAATCATAGGTGCTCCCCATGGAGAGACACTCGGACGGATAAACCATTTTGCTATCAACTCTTCCAATTGAAGACGGAGTTCCTGAAGTTCCTGCGTACTGAGACTGCCCACCTCTAGAACCTGTACCTAGTGCCGGAGCACTGCCAATCTGAACTCCAACATGCCCTCCAAGAGCCATAGCTAGGTTTTCCTCTACCAAACGAGCTTTTTCCACTGCCACCTCCATTGTCTTCGGCTCGAAGACCCTTACTCCACCACTGATACGTGCATTTAGACCTCGAACAAAATGCTGAACAAGCAACCCCTCATCGTGATTAATCCCAGCATATTGCTTGAGTTCATAGAACCGTCGCTCATACTGCTCAACAGACATAGACATCTGCTTAAGATCATGGAACTCATCAGCTCTGCGCTGCCTCCAGTGATCGGAGAGAAACCAAGCCCTGAACCTATCCAAGAATAGTTCCCATGTAACGACACTGATATCCAGGTGCAACTTCTGTTCTTCCAACCTCCACCAGGTAGAGGTGAAACCCCGCAAATGCATTATTGCACACCGAGCCTTGGTATTGCTACCGAATGGGTGCATTGGGAAGCAACAATCCAAATCTATCAACCAGGTTTATGCTTCCAAGCCTCCTCCCAAGCCATCAAAGGTAGGAGGGTGAGCTCTCAACAAATCCCTCATATGCCCTGCTATTACTGCATCCTGATCTGCTGGAACATCCCTGTGCCTTGGAGATCTTTCCCTCTCTCTTTCGATCCGTGACTCTTCCTGAGTCCTAGGTCCCAAACGATCCAAGAGTTCTCCTAGAAGACGTTGCAACTGACCATCCAAACCAGGCTGCCCCTGATTCTGGTCACCAACTGGTGGATTGCTTTGAGGATTTGAGTTTTCCTCATGTCCCGAACCATGGAGACTCGGTGGGGATGGACTATGATGACTGCCTGTTCGACCCCCACCTCGACCTCTTCCACGGCCACAGCCACGACCTCTAGCTCGAGGCATGATCCTGTACACAGTTATAGTATGTAAGATCAAAGCTAGCACAAAGGTTGCCTAACGAACACCAACTACCCAAGGGACCCAGCGTTAGCAACCTTGGTTCTGATACCAAGGTGTAACGCCCCGCCACGCAACCCCAAAGGAATTAAGTAAAATGCAACCATTTTTTTTTTAAAAGAGAGTAATAATTAAAATAACATAATCATAAATCAATTTGCATAACTTAATTCCCTTGAGGAACACGAGGTCGTTACTTAACATAGATAATTAACTAACCAATACATGATCCAAAAATTCATCCACTCATAAAAGTAATTTCATCAGTAACAATAACAAAATAGGAAACATGATAAAATAATAACCCAAGTACAACACCATTATGAATTCTCCTCAAGACCGAGGTTACAATTACAGTACAATACATCATTATATGCTTACATTACAATAGCACCATGTGCAAATTTGTACAAAACTTTTCCCCAATTAGGTGGGAATGTTACATCACTAACAAGAACCACATAAATGCATAGATCAGAAATCCCACAAACAAAATCCACTGAAACTGCAACCCAACACCGCAAAATGAACCTACATAAAAGAGAAGATCCCAATGGGGTACAGAACACGATCCACCCGTCCACCCCCGTGCTAGGAGTTGCAAAGGAAGAGGTTCCCGACCAAGACCAACAAAACATAAATTCACAACCCACCAAAGGAAATTACACAACACATAAAAGCTTTCAAATTCGAACAACAATATGAAGCAAATGACCGATTCCAAAGGATTTCCAAAAAACAACATAAACATGAATGTTAGAGGAGAGTGTCATCGCATGGCTTACATGGATTATCCAGACTTCAACTAACGCAAGGCGCCGCCTCCGTCTACTGACGAATTATCCAGACAAAATCGAGCACTAGGAGCCGCCTCCATCTATGGTTATCCAGACTACCTGTCTCAAGGCGCCGCCCCATAGGGTTGCTCATGCGGATCCGTTTACCCTTCACAAAGACAAGGCAACGAATATTCCAACCACGGCCTTCTCAATCCCCTTTAGTCTGTGATAGCACTCAAAGGCGGACGAGGCAATAATTATCTTTTTAGTGTGTTACTACCCAATCCTAGTTAATTATTTAATTATCACTTATTAAATCTACTCTGACGAGGGCTATCCTGGCGCCCCTTTGTGCGCCGACCACCCACTCAGAGCCACTCCCTCTAATCATTCAATCTCAACACAAGAACAACAAAGATTGCCCCACATAAAAGAACTATATTAAAAGACAATCAAAAAGTGAGGCATACTCATCTCACTAACTCAAGGAAGCATTACCACATTTGGCACAATCCAACGAATAAACTGAACCCTAAGCTTCATAGTTTTTGAACTTCAAACAAAATCAGAAGAACCACCATACCCCACCTCTGGAATCACTTGGGTTCCTAAACAGAATAATACACTTCTAAGGTCTCTCTAGTAAAAGAAAATCCCCCTCATTCATGAAATGATATAACTCAAAAGAATTCATAAGCAACTATATAAAGTAAGACCCGTCTTGATACACGAAATGAATCGCTCCAAATCATAACTCAACACACAAAAATTCTTCTTAATTTAGACATTTAATTTCACGTCATGACTCTCCATTAAAATGCTCATTGAATAAAACTACTATCAACATATCCTTTACTATCAAGTAAAAACTAATCTAAAATAAAATCCACACACATACACAAATATGCAAAGCATTAATTTCAATATTAATATAATATCAACTTAACCAAATGATTATATATACTTAGAGAAACAATTTTCAAGAGTAACCCCATTGTAATCTATCTTTTATTTTACTATCAAATTAAGACTAATGTTCCATCAAATTACAATTATTCAATTTAAAAACCTACACATACCTATATATAAATATACTTATCTTAAGAAGGTGACATTTATAACGAATTGTCTCTACATTGCATAACAATCATCAATTAACCTTACTATTAAATCTTAATGGAATAATTAAATAATTGTAAATATAAAATAAATAACAGTAATTAACCTTCTTCCTTACTATCAATACTAAACTAACTGGAAATTGAATTACAAGATATTTCTATAAAACTACCATATAAATATATAAATTAGCATTAATATTACTATTGTTAAAAACATACAAATTAACTCCCAATTATATATATATATATCTTTATAAACACATGCAATCACACTTAAATAATTTCCTATAATTCAAATTCTTTCCAAACAAATTTATTATGAACCAAACCCTCATATTAAACATATAACTGCAATAATACATTGCAACAAAATCACATAATCCCCGGATTCCATTCCCAACAGACAGCTATAATAATAAATTATTACAAAGAAAGTTCTGTAATCAAAATTAACCTACCGCCCAACCAAAACACGGCCCACGACTTGAGGAATGGCACAGGAATTCATTTAATAAACTGAACACAACGCCCCCTCTGAAAATTATGAATTCATCCAACCACAATTAAATACATGAAAAAAAAATTTTGAACCAACAGATATATTTTTTTTTAATGAAACAAAGGGTGCAGAAAAGAGAAGGAGTTAATTTTCCATGAGAATGTAACACACGCCTCAACTACGAAAGCAACGAAGAGTGGGGAATTTATCTTCAAAACAATATTTTGCACAGAAGACACAAAATGACAAGCAACGGATGGCGAAGTTGGAGGTTCACACGCCAAAATAAATGGCACTCTGTACTGGGAAGAGCAAGAAGGATTGACGCACACCGACGCAGAAAAGAAAGAACGGAAAGAATATAAGGCCACTGCCGGCCAACTCACAGGGGTCAGAGTCAAGGTAAGGCGTAGGCACCACACATAAACCATTGAAATATAAATTTCAATTCATCGAATTCGGATACATACCACAGAATTCTAAATATATACTAAATAAGTATGGGCGCGAAAGGGTGGCTTTCAATCACATCGAATATATAAGCAATTATGAATCAAAAGCGAAAGGAGGAATTACTACGCATACAATAACCACAACGCAGTGAACACAAACAGACGACGGATGAAAAGAGACACGCCATTAAACACGGCGCTCAAGAACAAGGACAGGAACGAAGAAAAATTGACATACGCAGTCTCCAGAAATGGGAAAACAGGGAAAAATCTGACCACCGCCGACCTTGCTCAACCCTGAAAAATAGGAGCCTGGACCGAAGCAAAAAACACAGACACGAGAAAGAAGACGGCCATGCTGGGGTAACAGAATCCAATAAAACAATTTGCCATAAGCAAACTTCTGAACAGACTCGTGATACCCAAAATTCCAATACGGTATCAGGATACACAATTTAATCCAGAAATCGCATTTTTTTTTTAAAGTAAGGAAGAAAGTAATCTATCCAATATATGACTAAACGATGAACCAGGTATCAGGCGGAGTGGACAGAGCACACAAGGAATAAATAGCAACCGCGGAACTCAACCCAAAATTTACCATACAACTCCCAAACTTGCGGAACAGGAAACCTAAAATGGGTAACAAGACAACGTTTACAGCCCTGGCAGGTATATACCAATCGAGGTATGGACACGACAGTGTTCATAAAAAAAAAAAGAAACCAGAATAATTACATCACTTTCAAACCAATACAAAAGCATAATTATCCTTATCTTTGCTCGAATAAAAACTACTCCAACCTAATCCCAGTTCAACAGAAATCCAAAATTTATTATGAACAATGATAATTTTCAGACCTGGGTTGATTCTCAGCAATAATTCTTTATCAACCATGAATATACAATATTTTATATTGAATAACTCTAAACAACATTTTATCTAGGATTTAAGAGAAATTTGCACAATTTCAACAGACAGGAATTTTCTTTAAATTACAGTACTCATCCCTACCAGAAATTACCATTCACCATAAACAACAACAAAAACCAAGCACATAACAACAGAAATCTGGAAAGAACCTGGCGTTCAGTGGCTGAATCTGACACCAACGTTTCTTCCTCTCTTCACCGCCTTTCCTCCCGCTTCCTTTCTCCAAAAATCATTGCCAACCCTCTTTCCACATTTTACCTCCTTTTAAAAAAAAAAAATACTCCCCATCCTTTTACAACCGCCCAAATTTTCTTTTCCTCTTCCGTTTCCGTGGAAGATTTACCCAAATAACCAATTATCTGAATAACTCCCACAAGATTCTTTTTTTTTTTTTTTAATTTTAATTAATCCTTCTTATTTCTTCCTTTGCTCATTTAAATTACCACCGCTTAATTTACTTAAAGCAAGTTTTAATTATTTATTTATCTACTTTTTAACTTACTTCCACTTTAATTCCTAAATTTAATTAAAACGAACTTTTATAAGAATTAACTTTTGACTAATTAACCTTAATGTTTCTTAACACATAATTAATAATTCTAAAATAATTAAATCACCCACATAACAAATTAATTAAATCATCTTACTCCAACAATCAAAATAACAAGACAAATCGAATTAACATATGACTCCATAAACTCATACCAATGACGGACTTGGGTCGGGAAACCCTTCCTTACAACTCCTTTTAACCACATCGTACCCGTTGGGTTTAATTTGTGCTCGCCCTGTCCTGCCGAAACAGGTGGAGTCGAGGCTTTTAGTCCTGCAATCCCTGCAACCAATCACACGTCAAGTAACATATAATCTCCATTGCAAACACATGGTGAAAGGTAGTAGCAGAGTAATAGGGCACTCGCAAGCGAGTGGTACTACTCCGTCCTTCCACCACAAAATACTAACATGTCAGCGTAAACATAATACCATTAATGCATATGAATTTAAGAACTTATCATTATAGAATAAATCAAATCATCTATGCATAATATATCATCAATTGCTATACACATAATGTAAGAGCAGTAACCTAATTAACCAAGAAACCACACATGATCAAATATAAACCCACCACACAGAATATCACAGAGTGTCCACAGTATCAAAAGTATCAAAGTAGCTAATGAGCCAATCAACATGGGAGTATTACAAGTTGCCTATTTTTTTGTATGAAACTCATAAAATAAGTAGTATTTTCCTAGCGCAACAAACAAGGCTGTGTTCCTTGCTATAAAAAACAAAATCCTCAAGTTTATTTTGCAATTTGATGTAAATCACATTCTATATTGAAATGCAATTATGTCACTTATTAATGATAAAAATGACTTGTACATAGTGTTATACATATGCAATATTATTTATACTTATCTCCCATGAAATTGCTTGTACCATTTATTGCATTGTATACCACCGTATTAGATACCACCTATGTAGCATTCTAAAATTGTACAAACATGATTGTAACTAAGAATAAGACGAAGCAATAGATAAACCGCGCTTTTTCTTTTTTTTGTAAGCTTACGTGTTTACAACCTTCTCACATATAAGTTGTCAAATGTTGTATTGAGTATGTGAACACTTTGTAATTACTAAAATTAGAAAAAAAAAATGAAATGCATTCCTTTTTTGTAGTTGTAAAGATTTTACAAAAAAAGATACACCCAATTCTTAACTCCAAACTTCAAACCTTATCGACGTTATAATTTCATTATGTTTGCATTTAAAATGACACTTTATTTGTAGTGAACATTTGAGTTGTTTATCATGCCATCCAATTGTGCTCACCACCTTTTATACTCCTTATATCCACAGGAACAAATTTGTTTCAATACACGTAATCCTTTTGAGAACTACATATACAAGTGATTTCTATGGGTATGTTTCCCAATTCATTATTTATTCTTTATCACTATTTTTTACCTTAACTACATTCCAACATCTTCAACTATGCATCAACTTAGACGAATCAATTAGCAAAAAATATGTATTTGCAATAATAAAGTTATTATAAAAGTTTAGTTTTCCACGTTCAACATAACTAGTCAAAAGTTTGTTTTCCTTTTATCTATCTCACTTTCCCTTTCCATATTTTTGTATAGTCTACTCATTTTAGTATATAGAATATATTGCATGCTATTTTGTTTCCTTTTTTTCCATACATTCTAAATTGAAGTATAATTGTTGGTTAATTTCATAAAAGATATAGAACATTTTTTTTTTTTAAGTTCTCAAAAAATTAGACATTATATCTTATTTTTTTAATATGTACAATTCTTAAAAATAAGGATTTCTTTCAATATTTCCCTTCACATATATTTGGAAAATGCTTACAAAACCTTATTTCCCCTACCATTTGTTTGAATTTCTTGTTCTATTTTTCATAGCATATGTTCTCCATCGTTGTCACATTGATCATTGTGTTTCACATATTAAAATGTAAAGAGCATATAGACATGAACATTGTCATTACTTTCTAAAAAGCTTTCTGTACATTAACATTCCATTTATTTACATGTTTTTTATTCCTCTTATATTCCAAATTCTTTTATCACACCACGTTATCTCCTCCAAATCTATAATATATATATGTACATATATGTATGTATATAACCTATATATTCTACTAGTTATCTCACAAATCTATTTGATTGCTTTTTCCTCAACATTCCTAATTATGGAGGAAAAAAAATAAAGTATGCAAGAAAAACGTTCTCGTCAAAATGAGATGAAATGTAAACTATACCATGCAAAGAAAGATGAAAATAACAAACCAAGATGTGAAGTCAATAAAGTTTGTGTTGCTGGAGCATCAACATCTATAGTCTCTCCTCCTATTACCATAACCAACCTAGAAAGAGTTGCACCTCCCTCACAAAATGATGTTCATCCCGAGCCAGATATCGAAATGCCCCATTCACCACTATTCCCACCTGAGTTCATTGTACCTACATATCCAAAAAATGTAGTTTTGGAATGTATCGAAGAACAAAGTATGTATCTTTTTTACAGTTGGACATTATACACCATTTCTTAATGTTTTTAAAGGCTATGCATAAACTTATTGGTAACAACATTCAATCTTTCAAAAACCTAATTATCATACTTCAACATGCTCGCAGGCACATTTAGTACACTAAAGCCAAACAAAACAATGGCAACATTGACTGCAAATGCCATTGCAGATATTCTTGTAGGCATATCTGGTTTGAGCCCTATTTTGCAAATTGCATCAATTGAGTCCATTAAGTAGGCTAGATCTACCCTTGTCAAATACCATGTTCAACTTTCTGATGGTTTACACACATCATGCTTTACTTCCTGGTCAATTCAATGATCTAGTGTTGGAGCAAGCTTTAGTGAAAGGTTCTATTGTCCTACTCAAACAATATACTTCAAAGATATTCAATAAATTTATGTATGTCCACACATTCCCAAAATCTTTTCCTTCATTTTTATTTTCCCCTTGCATTCTCTTACTAAATGTATCACGTTTCAAAATTGTAGGGCTATCATTATTGAAAACTTTGAAGTAATTTGAAACAATGCACCAATTTTTGGAACTCCAACTCCTCTTCTCCATTCTACAAGCTCTCTCCCATCAAATAGCTCTCCACGTCCATTGGGAACCTCTTAATCTACAGATGATTCATTGGAAAAAGATGGAGAGCCTCAGACTCAACAGAGAAAATACCCTTTTAAACCAATTCCCATTAAAATGTTAACACTCAAGGGTGATCCCACAATAGTGGTTTACAATTTTTGGCCAAATTGGAAACTGAAATTATTATTTTTAACTAAATCTTCACATTCGGGCAGCTATAGCAGCTAAACCGTGAAGAATTTGAAGATAATGCAAACTAGAGTCTCATCACATTTTTTCTGTAGATTCTAAAAATATTTTTTTCAAAATTTTTGGAATCAGTTTACACTTCTTTTTCCATCTCCCACGAAAACTGGTTATTTTAAAAAAACAAAATTTTAAAAAACTGACGCAAACCGTATAATGCATAACTTTTTTTCCATGAAGGATAAAATTCTAATTCTTTTGAATTTAGATTCGTAACTCTGATATCTAGTGCTTCCACTTGGTTAGACAATTTTTTATTGAATATTTTTTCTTTAATCAAGTTTCAAAGTCAAACCAATTACATTTTAGATATAGCGCGACCGTATAACGCATAACATTTTTTGTATATATCGAAATTCAATTTTTTTTTTGGTTGGATCAAGGACTTCAATAGCTAGTACACTCATATTTTTCAAATTTTTGTTTTGATAATCTGCTATTTTTCCACATGTGCAGAACATAGACTTTCATTTTCGATAAAAAACCTATGTTTAATAAAACTAAAAAAACAAATACATAATAAAACCAAAACCTATTAAGATTATATTCGTTGGATAGCTTGTTTCGAGGACTACCTGATTCCAGTTGGGTTTGTGAAGATTCATCCATTTTCATCATCAACCCAAGCTCCGAAGTGCCAAAATTCAGGGTTTTTTTGTGTCTCAGAGGAGGGATGAGGAATAAGGGGGGTTTTCTCGAACCAGGGTTCATTCGAACCCCCTTTTATAAGGGTTTTTATTGGCATTTTTAGCGGGAAATCATTAAAAGGGTTCTAGCGAACCCATAATGGGTTCGGTCAAACCAGTATGTTTGTACGAACCCCTAAAATCAATATTTTTTCCATGCATTCATTTTTTGTGAGTTTTCCTTCCTCACTTCAATTATAAACCACTATTGTGGCTTCACCCTCAACCATAAGCATTGGACCATTGAGGGTCAAGCCTTGATGAGATCAACAATCCACGAATATAAAAATAATGGATGTGATGGAAAAGTTTTTGGATTTGATTTCGTAGACATAGCAGGCTCTGAAATTCACATTTCTTGCTTCAACAAACACTTAGAATAATTCTACCATGCTATTCAATTTGATAGTCTTTATTTCATCTCCAACGATCGCATGAAAGTTGCAAGCACAAAATATAGTTCCTCCACACATCCCTACGAAATCATTCTCCTTAGCTCATCAACTATAACTCCTTCCACATCCTTGAACTCCACAATACCTACCCACACTTTCCACATTAAAAGCATCCAATCATTTTCCTCATTGCCTATCAATTCCCTTGTGGATGTCATTAGAATACTTTTAGCTATCACCCCTGCATCAACCATTCGTAAAAGAGATGGTACAGAGACAATCAAATGCATAGCTACAATTGTCGACATGTCAACTTGTACCATAGATGTTACACTTTGGGGTCATCATTGCTATATTGATGGGATACATATTTCTGATATTTCTATACAACAAAACCCTGTTGTTAGTTTGATTAAATCCAGACGTATTACCTCCTGGTGTGGGAGAGGCCTTGATACTATTTTCCCAACTAAAGTTATAATGAACCCAAATTTAGTAGAGGCCTTGAGTTTACAAACATGGTATGCAACTACAGATATTTCCAAGCCCTTTAGTTCCTTGTCAAAAAATAACCTTTCTCCCATAAAGTTTGCAAATCCTGTCAATATCTCATCTCTTGCAGATAAGATCATGTTTGAACAAAAAGTTTTTTGCATAAAGGCCTCCATTACAAAACTACACCTTGACAACTTCTATTACCTTTCATGCCCATTATTGGTGGACAATAAAAAGTCTAAGAAAAAGGTTTTGCAAAGTTCTCCTACTACTTTTCGTTTGCCAAAGTGCTCTACAGATCTCCTTGTATGCAACTTTAGTTACATGCTGAAAATGGACTTGAAAGATGAAAGTGGTGAACTTCTCAAAGTTACAACATTTGAAGGCCTAGCAAATTCCTTAATGGGTGTAACTGCAAAAGATTTTCAACTACTACTTACTGAACCAGATGCTGCTAAAGACATTTTGGACCATATTCTTGGTAGCCAATTCTACATTGATCTCAGCATCAAAATGATTCCCTTTGTTGGACAAGAAACACAAAGCATTGTTATTACTACCATAAAGCCAATTTAACAATTGCACTTCTCTCTTCTTAGCAATACTATAAACTTGGCCTCCCCATATATGTAAACATTATCTACAAATGCGAATAGTTGTATCTTGTTATCAATAACATTACATGTCCACATATAAATAGTTGATGTTACATTTTATTCCAAATTCAAAGTTTACTATATATGTTCTCCATCATCGGCACAAAGATCGTGGTGCTACACATATGTAAATGAAAAGAAAATATATAGATGAACACTTTCCGTACATAGTTTTTAATAGCTTATTGTACATTAACATTACATATATTTACATGCTTTTTGTTCACCATGTAATCTCCTCTCAATCTATAATCTATATACGTACATAGATGTATGTATAGACATGTATATTCTACTAGTAGTCTTCTCTAACAAATCTTTTTCATTGCTTTTTTCCTCAGTATTCCTTACTATGGAGACAGAAAATTAAAGTATGCAAGTAAAATACTCTTGTCAAAATGAGCTAAAATGTAAACAATACCATGCAAGGAAGGATGACCTTAAAAAACGAAGACATGAAGACAATAAAATCCATATTGCTCGAGCCTTGACATCCACAATGTCTCCTCCTCTTGCCATACCCAATCTTCATACAATTGCACCTCCCTCGCAAAACATATTTCATCCCAATCCGGTTATCCAAATGCCCCCTTCGCCACTTTTCCCACCTAAGTTTTTCTCTACTAGGAAAAACTTTCACTCTAAGTTAGATAGCCTATGAAAAATGTCAACTTGTATGGTTTGCATGAAGAGATATCCTGGAATCAAAACTAGACAATCAAATGGAATACCTACTTATTATAGATGCACATCGGAAAAGACTAACCATCACTTCTCGAATTGGGACAACATGGACCCTGGTGAGCAACCTAAATGCTTACAAATTCTATCCCAAGTAGAGGAAATGTTAATAGCTAGAGTTAGCCCAATTCTTGAAGTTACATATGCAAGGGGGGGACAACTAAAATACAGTGGCCACACTATTTTCTTTCCTCAAGATATATCTGCAGTTGCATCTACCTGCCCAGGCATATTCATGATCTTGATATACTAATAGTTAACAACGAACAAATCGACCAACAACCATATAGCTTCCATGTTAGTAGAGCACGTGTTCATGAGGCACTTAAATATAAGATGTTCAATGACCCATACTACAAGGATGTCCACATAGATGAGCTTGCATTATCCACTCTACTAGAGTATTCTATTGATGTCTCAAACCTTATTTATGCAACATCTACTAATCCTAGTACCACAAATACAAGCTTTGAGGAAACAAGCGATAGAGAATATGAACCCACTGAACAAAGCTTGTTTCCAACAACATCCTTTGTGTCAAAGCTCCCACATGCACGTACTGAGGTCAAGGAAGTGCGCTCTTTGCTTCAACTAGGTCTCAGACGACCAACACCAATAATTGGATGGCCACCCATTTCTCCATCTCCTATAAATGAATACACCATTGAAGGATTATTTGCTATGGCATTCCCCACTTTGTTCCCAAAAGGAAAAGTTGCATTCAAGCAACAATGCATCAAAGAAATTAAACTACATGAATATGCTCTCCATCTCCTAAGGTACCATGATAATCGATTTGGCCAACACCCCTGATTCCCTCGATTTAGGTACTTCATATTGAATATTATTATGCGCCATTGTAGCCAAGCGACCTCTATATTTGTCAGCAAAAATCTCGATGGTTACTTGCCCTCAACAGTCTCAGACCTACGCCAAAGATTGAAGGACATTCCAGATGAAAAAATTGCAGATGCTAGATAACAAAATTGCAGATCAACTTATTGGATTTAGTTTTTCAATTCGTGGGACTTGTCCATTTTGGACCCAACGGCGAGGAGAACTTTCTGACATGGTCATTCAAATTGGTTTCTCCTCGCTCTTCTTCACCCTTAGTGCAGCAGACACAAAATGGCCAGACTTGCATTCTGTCATGCCTACTAAGCCTCCTACAAATCCTTCCACGACTTATACATGGAGGATCCAAAACATAGTACAAAACCCACACCTTACCGCAGTCTACATGCACCACAGATTTACTGCATTTTGGGAGGTCTTGGAAAAACTTCTTGGTGCATTTGAATATATAGGTAAAACCTTTCTTTCCCCTTTCCACACAATACATTCTTACTTTAATTGTTTACTAGAAATCATCACTTCATTTTTTACAATAGCCTCTTACCTTAAAAGTTTCTAAACATCATTTTTTCATAGGTATGAATGGAAACTTAGAGGATCTACACACATCCATGGTTTTCTATGGCTCGAAGAAGCACCTGATATTAGTAGATTACAATGGAATAACATTCAATCTATACAGAATGCACTTGATTACATAGATAAATATGTCTCAGCTTGGAATCCACGTAGCCTCCATTTCAGAAGCCAAATATTTCACCGCTCTATTCTTGATGACCCTTGTCTATTGGACACAACAAGGATCATGTCATGCGACCCTTCAACTGATGAGACCAATTGCCCAAAGCACACACCAGCTCGCAATGATGATCACTTGAACCTGCACAACCCATCTATCCTGTCTATCTGGAGGGCTAATGTTGATTGCTAGCCTATATTGTCAATTGATGTTGTCCTCAAATATATTGCAAAATATGCAACAAAAGCTGAGCACAAGTCTGAAACCTACCATGCCATGTTATCTCATATCTCAACCAATTTATAATCAGAAATGCTTGCCCCAACAGCTTTTCAAAAATTGCTTACTGATAGCCTTGTCGATCATGATATTAGTGCCCAAGAAACTTGCCACCTACTAAAATTACCCCTCTCCATATCCAGTAGGAAATTTGTGTCTTTAAATGTTAACCACCACAAATTTCAACGTGTATCGATCTCACCCACATCAGTTACCACATCACCTACATACATTGATGCCTACATGGATCGCCCCATTCAACTAGAGGCATTGCCCCTCATTGAACTAACCCAAAAATGGACCTTTAAAGCATCTCAAAAATATGAGCAATGGAAGCAGTGCCCCAAAAAGGCAATCGTTCGTGTCTCGCCTAGGTTCACAACCATCCTCACAAGAGAAGACAAAAGCTTTTATGAATTTTGTTGGAGTGAGCTAATTCTATACCACCCCTTTTAGAATATTGACATTGATTTTGGGTCCTTTGAACATCAAATTATATCACAATGGGAAAGGTTCTCTTCTACATACAAGCCATGGCACGTATACCGCACACATCCAAGTCCAACCGAAGCATCAAATTCAAGCAACAACTCAAGCGCAAAAGATATATTGCAAGGACACAACCCTGAAGAATGGCAAGTTCTCTCAAGTTTGTACCCATACCTTCCTATACAGCTTGATGCACTAGAAATGCTTGGTCGACGTGACATTGACATTGACCATGAATGGAAACATGACAGCCTTACCCCACTACAAATGCATTTTGCTACTACTTTTGTAGACTCCAATCGGCCAACCTTTCAAGTGCACCAGATTCTCAATGAGCACACTCATACTACTTTCTCTACTTAGCAGCAAAAAGAGTTCGATATAATTTGGTCTCATCTAAGCACTATTCCATTGCAAGCACCACTAAAGCTAATTGTTCAAGGAACTACGGGAACTGGAAAGTCACATCTCATAAATTTTTTTAGCTTTGCCCTCATGAGCTTAGCTCCAATTCACCAGTCTCCATTACTACTTCTTGCACCTACAGGTGTTGCTGCATTCAACATTCAAGCATCAACAATTCATTTCGCTCTTAGCATTCCAATAAAAGAAATGACTCCGCTACAAGGGCAAACACTTGCGACCTTCCAAGAAAGCATGTACTTTATTAGGAACATTTTAATAGATGAGATGAGTTTCATTGGTCCAAAGTTGCTAGAACGCATTGACATGAGACTACGGGAAGCATTCCTCATCCACAACCACCTACCCTTTGGAGGGCGTTCAATTATTCTCTTTGGTGACTTGGGCCAACTGCCACCGGTCAAAGATATCCTGATGTATGCTTCCACCTCCTATGGAGGGACTCTTTGGCGCATCTTCACAACAGTGGTAACTTTGACAAACTGGTGATGATCCTTCACAAATAGCTTTTCGTGCACTTCTTTCCAATCTACGAAATGCAGAGCCTACACAAGAAGACTGGCAGGTTCTAATGTCACGCTCAAGTTCAATGCTCAATTCTACAGAAAACTCTATTTTCTTTTTTGCCATACATTTGTTTCCAAAAAATGAATTGGTGTTACTACACAACAAACGTATGTTGTTATCTTTGGCAACGCCAGTTGCACTTTCCATTGCAGAGAAACTTAGAGGAACAACATACACAAATCCAGATGAAGAAAAACTTCAAGCTCATATTTATTTATCTATTGGCCAAGAGGTCATGTTATACTCAAATATATGGGTTGAAACAGGGCTCGTGAATGGTGCACTTGGTCAAGTAAAAGCAATTGTATACAATGAGGGTGAAAAACCACCTCAACTACCATTGTTTGTTGTTCATTCAAGCATTACATTGGACCACCTTGGGACCAGTACAATCCAAATAATGATCCAATAACCCCGCTTAGCCATGGGCTTCACCGTTAGATTCCACTTAAAATGGCATGGGCATTGACAATACACAAGTCACAAGGACTAACACTTCCATGGGCGACAATCGACATTGGCAACATTGATCGACAAGGCCTAACATTCACAGCTATTTCAAGAATTCCCAATCTACAAAGTCTTCGCATACACCTAACCTTCACATTCCAACGATATGCACGCATGCAAAAAGCCCATATGTTGCTAGGCGAAAAAGCGAAGAGAATATATTGAAAACAATGTCAGATTCAAATTCTTCACAAACTTAAAGTGTATTTGAACCACTACAGGTATGACACTTTCTTATTTCCTTCACTACCAATATTTATAAAGTTTCTTTGTTGTAAATTATATCTCTCTTCTTACTTACTACAACCTCCTACCATTGCTCACTTACACTATGCTCTCATTGACTACCATCTACAAACTACTCAACCGAAGCTAAATAATAGTTTTTAATGAAATTCAACTTCAACATTCTACTTTTTATTAGTTGTTTTTTACATACTATTTGTTGTAAATTATATTTGTCTTCTTACTTACTACAGGCTCCTATCATTGCTCATTTACACTATGTTCTCATTCTCTAACAACTACAAACTCCTAAACCAAAGGTAACTAATAATTTTTCATCGATTTCAACTTCAAAATTCTCCTTTCTATAACTTTATTTTAAAAATACTAAATATATGTTTTCTTTGTTATAGATACATTGGAGTTCAATGTGACCGTGTTACAATATCGCTATACCATTGTACTCAATTGCAAACATATATATATGCTTATTATACATTATTTTATCTCATTAACTTAAGTTCCTCTTTATTTCCATACTATTTCCATTTAAGTTTTTTAACGTGTTGTTTTAATATGTTACATTCATATTCAATTAATTCAACCAATATTTTCACAACTAATCAAATAAAACAAATACTTATTTGCATTTTACTTATTACATTTCTTGCCTTTTTAGATTATTTCTAAGTATACAAATATTATTTCATTTAATAATACGACTACAATAAATAAAATTAGATTATTGCATACAATTTCTGGATTAGATTGTATCTGAATTTTTTTGCATCAACGTTTCAAATCACATTCCCAGATTCACAATCAAATAACTAAAATTAGATTATCCATTCAATTAATCGGTGTAACCCATTGCACACCACAAGTGCAAGCGCTAGTTATAAACCCATAAAATTACATGCGAATGTATACACAAAACCTACATAGAAGTCTCTACCTGAATGGCCAGTTTGACATTAAATCTCGAAAAAAAATTGATGATTCTTTTATAAGAAATTTTTGCCTTGTCATTAAGGCATTTAAATCTGGGCAGTTTGACATTAAATATGCGAATAGCACAAGTTGTCCTTTACAAAAGGGTCGGTTAAGTTGAACTTATCGATTTTGCCCCACCTGAAGGGCTTCTTATTGCCTTCATTCATGGACTGGCTAAGATGGCGTTCTATCACCTCGAATTTGTTTTTGTCATAAAAACTTTTATCCCCAAACCTCACAAGGATAGGGTCATCTGTCCCTAAATCGAATACATTAAGTGAGGTCTTTACCTCTAATAGATATGAGCATTATTCTGCCTATATATAGAAATAAGAGAGCACTTTCATCAACTCCCACAGAATCTAAAGCTCCACTTTGCTGCAAATAATATCTTATTTATTTTGCAACTACCGTGACACTTAGCACAATTAAGAATCGTTATATTAAATCATTTATTTCACACACTAAAAATTTATTATACATTACTGCAATGTTTCAATGAACAGGGTAATCTCCATTACTCGCCTAACTGGCTGGCAAGTATTTGATAACTGACAGTTTTATTTTTTTATAATTACTAATATTATAAGTATTATTTCAACTGCTCAAATCTCTTAATAGTTCCTTTTTTTTTTACTCCGTCAACTATATATATATATTAAAATAGATGTTATCACTTAAACAATATTTAGTTAGACAATTGAATGCTATGTATTAATTAATCTTCATACCATCTATGCGACAGAGGATCAACAGATTTACGAGAAGTGTGTACGATGTCTCATTAATATTTTTGGTAGATAAGACATCGAACAAAGGGGTAGATTTTGCAACTAGCCGACTATATTAATTATTATCTAGCAACGGGGATTTGAAGTATCTACACATTTAGTTTCCATTAAAGGGCTACGTATAGATCACACATCCCCTAGACCACCATTCCCTCGGGTAGTCAATGCTTATTCAATGCACCTAGTCTACTCTTGATTTTACTCAGTTATTCTATCTTACTTTATCGTTTTTCCTTACAGTTCTCCCTAAAATTTCAATGTCTTCCCTTATGCCATAATCTCACGCCAAGACAAAACATGTTCAGATACTTTCAGGACTATATTCGAAAACTAAAGATATCATAATTCACATTGACTAACCCTTATTATAGATATCATAATTCACATTGACATATATGTTTTGCTTTGTACAAACAAAATTAAGATCTTTTTAAGAAAACCCTACCTTTCACCTTGAATTAAAAAAAACACAAAAACTTAGTTAATAATTTAATTTTGATGGTCACCATTAGCCTGGTCTATTCATTTACTCAGCTTTCATTTAAACCCTGCAACTTCAAGAACCCTAAAATATTGCCTGATCTTCAACAGACTATACTAAGACTTTGAGGCAGAAAATTGTTGGAAGCTAGTAAACATATTCCAATCAAAAACGTTGATTTAGAAGGTCTACTTGGAAGTTATAAAAAGTAGAAAATCAAAATGTAGGATTAGCAAAAAGTAAATTATCAAGGAAAGGAGATGTTAAATGAGAGAGCGACCTTTAACGTTGTCATGCATTCCATGGAAATAGAGACAAAGATATCTCCAATCATCAACTTTAAAATCAATGAAAATAAAGTGTCAAACCAAATTGGGAATGCTTATATGGTATCTACACCATCTTACGAGAACACATGGTAACAAACTAATATAACTATCAAGTATGTATGTGTAAACATTATGTCTATAATGCATTCAATAATATATAGACTCACATCACAATACCTAATAAGTGGTTGCTCACACCATGCAACCCACCCTTGCATGAAGCCCAATCTCAATGTGTCACTAATTCGATTTTCATGCATGCTCTCAATTGCAACTTTTTTTTTATAGTGACCAACTAACCAAATTTAGTCGAAGTCTCAATAGTGACATCATTATTATTAAATCAATAAGCCAAAGATAAAATTATTAGTTGAACTACACATAATGATCGACCATTAATCCTTAATAAAATTATTATAGACATTTTAATCACAATAGTAATATTATTATTAGACCATTAATAAACTTAATAAAATTTTCATTAATAGACCCACAATTTAATCTTCAATAGTAATATTATTATTAGCCCATAAACTAAGTAATACTAGCATTATTACGTAATCATCATTTGCACATTATTATCACTATTCGTCTATTGATAATAGTACTACCAACAATTACTTCTTAATGATAATGGCATTATTGTTTCATTGATCTTTTATATATTAATATAATTATTTTTTTGTCTATATATATTATGCCTAAGTCTTGATAAAAATATTATTATTAAAACAATAGCCACTAATAAATTTATGTCATATCAATATTTCAACATTGGTAGATGGGTACATATCATTCTTTACTCTTCCCTTACTACTCAACCATATTATTAATAATAAATAATTCTCAAGGATAATAATATTATGGCATAGTCAAATCTAAATTTAGCTCATCATTTTATTTTCTATTAAAACATCATCCTTAAATAATATTAATATTTGTAGTGTGGTAATTTATTTTATTATGTTATTACTACCATGCTATTATATCAATTTTTCTATTTGTTATTATTAATGTCATTTCACTTTTTTTTCAATAGGTGAAAAAAATTTACCATATATAAATATAACACTTTTATAAATTTCACCAATACCACCGAATTGAGTGATGTTATTTATATCATTATTATTAACCAAGAGATAATATTAATTTATCTTTAACATCATACATTGATTGCAAATAAATTTTATCAGTTGGCATAATATCACAATCTTGATAAAAAATCATTTAATCATAGATAAATAGAGAGCCAAATTATAGTTTTGAAATACTTTGAAAATAGTTTTACATCACCAATGAATCATCCATAAACTTTACAAAATTACACACAAATTTTTCCTTTACAATTCTATATTTTTATATCCACTTCATAATTTAATGATAAATAAAGAAAAAACATAAATAGCTATCTATTATCATGCTACTACATGAAAATTGCTATAGCCATTCATAATATTTTTGAGTCATTATTTGACAAGAAGAGAGAATAAATAAAAAAATGCTAAACTAGAATAACACAAATCTTAGAGTACTATGTCACACAAAACTAAAAATATGAACTATACAGATCTCCACTTGCTTTAAATACATTGTTCTTTATTATACCATTGTCTTCATTATGTATTACTCCATACATACACCAAACCCAAGATTTGTAAGCCTCTTTTCTTTCCTTTTCTAAGCTAGTTATAGTAGAAATTTTGGTGTCTATTCAATGTATTTTAGGATTGTAGAAATTATGGATATGGCTTACAATTCTATAATTTTATGCATTATGAAATTATAGATTTGTACAAGTCATCCTAAAATACATTGTGTTAGGCAACTCAATTTTTATTATAACTAATTTTTCATTTATCCATTTACATAACTCCAATTATTTTAAGGTATCTAGTATTTGGAGTTATTAAATTAAAATTTTATGTAAATGGATAAGTGAAACTAGAACTTATAGTAGAAATTTTGGTGCCTACAATGTATGTTAGGATATGACTTACAACTAGATATAATTTCATATAAATGCATGATTTTATGAATATATTTAAGTGGCGCATTTAAACATTTAAATGAAATTATAGTTGTAAAGTTGTAAGTCATATCCTAAAATACATTGTGTTAGCTAACAAAATTTCTACTATAACTAGTTTCATTTATCTATTCACATAACTCCAATTAATACCCTTCGAATATTATTTCAATAAAGTATTTGATTGATCATTTATTATATTCAATGTATACCATCATGAAGAATGATGAAAAGGGACAATTATTACCCTTCCAAATCATTTTAATAAACCGTTATTTAATATTCTTTTGTATTTGATTGATCATTTATTGTATTGAATGTAGGAAAACTCAGGTTCAAAATGTAAATTTGTAAACTCACTCTTTGACCTTATCAGCCTTCAAACGTAGTCAATTCACTTGAACATGCAAAATGCCAATCAAATATAGAAGAATATTGAATAATAATTTATTGAAATGATTTGGAAGGACCTAATAATTGGCCTTTTTGGATACCTCACACAAAGAGAATGTTTAATAGGTCATGCTTGGTGATGGTGTACATTCAATACAATAATTGATCAATGAAATACTTTAATGAAATAATATTGCAATGGTAGTAGTTGGAGTTTATGTGCATGAATAAATGAAACTAGTTATAGTAGAAATTTTGGTGCCTACAATGTATTTTCTAGGATATGACTTACAACTAGATATATAATTTCATTTAAATGCATGATTTTATGAATATATTTAAGTGGTGCATTTAAATGAAATTATAGTCACACTCTTACATTAAGTTGTAAGCCACATCCTAAAATACAGTGTGCTATGCACAAAAATTTCTACTATAACTAGTTTCACTTATCTATTCACATAACTCCAATTAATACACTCTTTCAAGATTATTTCAATAAAGTATTTGATTGATCATTTACTGTATTCAATGTATACCATCATTGAGAATGGTGAAAAGGGCCAATTATTACCCTTCCAAATTATTTTAATAAACTGCTATTTAATATTCTTTTGTATTTGATTGATCATTTAATGTATTGAATGTAGGAAAACTTGGGTTCAAAATATATTTGTAGACTCACTCTTTGAAATATCAGCCTTCGAATGTAGTCAATTCATTGAACATGCAAAATGCCAATCAAATATAGAAGAATATTAAATAACAATTTATTGAAATAATTTGGAAGGGTAATAATTGGCCTTTTTGGATGCCTCACACTAAGTGAATGTTTAATAGGTCATGCTTGGTTATGGTGTACATTCAATACAATAATTGATCAGTCAAATACTTTATTGAAATAATCTTGGAAGGGTAGTAATTGGAGTTTATGTGAATGGATAAGTGAAACTAGTTATAGTAGAGATTTTGGTGCCTAGCACAATGTATAAATTAGGATATGGCTTACAACTTAATGTAAGAGTATGACTATAATTTCATTTAAATGCACACCACTTAAATATATTCATAAAATCATGCATTTAAATGAAATTATAGATCTAGTTGTAAGTCATATCCTAAAATACATTGTAGGAACCCAAATTTCTACTATATAACTAGTTTTACTTATCCTTTAGTAATTGGAGTTATGTGAACGGATAAGTGAAATTAGTTATAGTAGGCACCAATATTTCTATTATAACTAGTTTCACTTATCCATTCACATAAATCCAATTAATAGCCTTCCAAGATTATTTCAATAAAGTATTTGATTGATCATTTATTGTTATTTAATATTCTTTTGTATTTGATTGATCATTTATTGTATTGAATGTACACCATCACCAAGAATGGTATTATACATTCACTTAGTGAGGCATCCAAAAAGGCCTAGATGTGTGTAATGACAAAAGGATAAATTTTTTTAAGACCTCAATCATAATAGAATATCTCCAGGTTCTCTAACATGAAGTAGAATTGCACCACACATAATTATAATGTAGGATTTCATTCAAGTTTTATGTATTTTTATGCTTATTTGTTACTTTTACATGTGAATCTTTCATTAGGATATTTTAGTACCACTTCTTTTATAGGAAATTTTTTATAATCCTACTTTCTCCCTTTCTCCCTCTTTTTCATAGATAGTTGAATGAACTTAAAATTGTTCTTATAAAAATTACTTCATGATGTTCAAGCCACTCATTGCTCATGTATTTCCTATTGAGCATCTTACTAGAAAAATGGTCATTGCATATATTTTACTAAATTAGAGAAATAAAATTAGTAGATATTTGTAATTTTTCTGTTTTAATTATACTTGTAGATCTTTACATATTTATATAGATATGGTTGATGATCAGGGATCACATCATTTCGCTCGATATCAACAACAAGTTGAGGCTAGACCTAATTTATATAATGATAGCATTAGGAGATTAGAGAATGCTTTGAGATATTTGGACCAAACAATACTTAACTCCCCTAATCTTGCTAATAGAGATAGATTAGTTAGCATTCAACAGGAGATCCATCATATGATTCACATGATTTGATCTTATAATCCTTATGATGAGGCCATCACAAAGGAGTTTTATAGGTCCCTTGCCAGCAGTGTTGTTGGCACAGAGAAAATTGATTCTATTACTAGTAGAGTTTTGACACATAATGTGCATAGCATGTTCCCTCATTATATGGGACAAAAGAAAGTTAGAGGAATATTGTTACTAGATGTACAGATGAGCTTGTTGCTCCTTTTATATATCCCAAATGGCCTCATAATGATGAGTTGCCACTTTATTCTTGCAAACAACTATATGTTGAGCTTCATTTAGGGTTAGCCGTGGACTACACATCTATTGCTTCACACACTAGATAGGGAAAAGGGAGGTTTGTTGACAAACCTCAATTTAGATGTGTAGATTTTCCACCACCCGTCAACGAGAGGGCATTAGTTGGTCCAAACCTTTTGGTTCTTCCAAAATGTTTGGAACTAGCAGTAGCAAGAGGTGTAGCAACACCACCTACCTGAACCGACCTTTTTGATAGTATTTTCGTGATTGCTACTCAGTTGGATCAGATGTCATCTGATTGTGTAGGTAAATACTTATTATGTCTACAGATTAGCCTTCCTCCTACTGAGGCTACATTTGCAAATTATGATCCCTACATTCAAGTAGAGCTACCATCACCATCAGATGTGGCCCAGATGAGTGAAGCCACTGTACATAATGTTGCTTCGATTTCTATTGTTGATTTACTATCATCATACCAGTTTATCAGTGATGAGTATAGGATTCCTTTAGATGGTGTAGCAACTCATATTAGATAGAATTTTGGTAGACAGTCGGGTCAGGGTGAGGTGGCTTCACTAGATGTACATATTCTAGACCAGCCTACAGTCTCTAAGGTTATTGCACATGATGTACATGGCACATATAGCTCACTTCTCTTTGGCACTAGTCCTCTACCTGATACAGGTGTCCCTGATTTGACTATGCATTCTCGTGACATTAGTGACATTGGTAGAGTGCTCAAGGGTGAGACACATGTACTTTCAAATAATCAGGTATATTTTGTGTTCTAAAAATTCACATACATATATAAAATAAAATTGACTTTAAAGTAGTTCTCACTCTTCATTGAAATCTTGTATTTTTAAATTTGTAGGAAAACGAGGGTTTGTCACGCTTTGGAGATTTGGAGCATGTAGACGATACATTTTATATTGTTATTTGTCACATTATGGTTCTTAGATGATGATCTTCACATTATATACATTTGACATTATGGTTCATCTTATTATGTTTTATAGTATATACATTTTACATTATGGTTTCACATTATGGTTCATCTTATTATTTTACAATATATATATATATATACATTTTACATTATGGTTTCACATTATGGTTCATCTTATTATGGAAATATAAATTCTTGAAGCTAATCAAGGATTACAAGATCCATCTTTACACCTTTTCCAAGAAAATAGAAATATAAATATACCGTAACTAACAAGATAAAGTAAGATAATTCCACACCCTCCAATGAACATATCAAAGAATCCATATGGACCTAATAATGATCAACATCACCCAATAATGTGTGACCATAAGGCCCACCCCTTTGTACTAGGAGCATATTGATTAGGTAGTCCAACAACACTCACACAAAACAAAGTGGTTGAATAATCAAACATACTAATTGTATATCATACATGAGGCATCCAATAGAATACACATTGAAAAAATAATATCAAATAATGGAATCCAATAGTAACATTTGGTGTTAGCCACTAATAACTCACAAAGTAAATGGTGATAATTGCTAATAACATACAAAGTAAATAATGATAACTACTAATTAAAGCATTTGAAATGGTGATAAACACCAATAATCAAATAGTGAAAATGAAAATAAAAATCAATAACATACAATTAGAATGGAAAGGACAACCAATAATCATGTGAATATATTTATGTACACACATTGGATATAAACAAATGTAAATATATCATGATAATGTATTGAGTCTTAATTATGTTTATGTTTATTTGATCTCATTTTAAATTATATTTTTATATTTTATCCATCCTCAAGATCCTCTAGTTTACCATTCAAATTTGAATGGAATTAAAAGTTCACTCTACTCCTAACTCTAGAGTTAAATCCTAACACCAAAAGGTCCAAAGTGATTAAAATATTGTGACACATAAATTGAGGTAAAAAACAAAGACACTCATATCCAAAAGATAGATAAATGCATTTCCATAAGGAGAATTTCCATTCTACAAAACAAAAAGGTTTAATATGGTCTATAACTCAATTTTGATATTTAAAAAAAAAACCATACAAACTTCCCAAAAACATCATTAATGAATTTTGGAAAATTTTCAATGTTAAAAATAAATAAAAAACTAAAATGGAATATACCCTTTTGAGAACTCAAATTAGGAGATTACTCTTTTCAAATGGTAATAATTTAGAAAAAAAATTCCATAGATCTAGCATAAAATGTAATTTTCCAAATCTAAAAACTTACATATATAAATTTCACTAGTAAAAATATAGATCTTGATTCAAACTTAGCATACTACAAATGGAAAGACATAAAATCTCCTTAGGTGAAGAATGAAATTTAATATGAAAACTATCTAAGCATGTTTGTATAAATCAAAATAGAATAATACATTCACAAATCAAAACCATCAACAACAAAGATTATGCTTCTTGAATGTAATGCACACAATCCTTTGGAAACCCTCTTTTAGATCCAACCTAAATATCCTAATCCACAAGAAATTTGTAAACAATAATTTTACAAAATAATAGCTCACACCATGGAGGAGAGGGAAGAGAGAAATAGAGAAAATGAACAAGTGTTTCAAAAATTACTTTGTGTTTCCTTTTGTCTCAAAAATCCCTAACCTCTAATTAATTTTTTTTTACTCCTTCCAGATTCAAAATAGTTATTTTTCACAATTAAGACAATAATTTTTAGTGATGCCACAATGAAGACACTATCTGATGTGTTGCACGTTCATGGTACTACTTAATCTAGCTATGCCATGACTTTTGATCATATAAATGAATTAGTTGATATGCCAATGTTTTCACATCAAAGTTTAGATCACATCTAGGTGAGAAAGGATCAAAAACATTGAAGAATAAATATATAGGTGAGATTGTGTGTTTCATAAGCAAAATAAAGTTAAATTCTCATTAGCAAAATGGTCTTTAGAGTTAATTTGAATAATTTGAATAATTTTGTGCAAACATAATTGGATTGTAATTTAATATAAATTTTCAATGAAGTTTTGGAATATGCATAATGTGTTGAAATTTAATATAATTAATGAGTAATTTTTTAATTTTTATTTTTGCATCTATAAGAAATTAAATAAGTGATGTGTATTTTTATGTAATCTTTTCATTAGAAAATATAAGCAATGGGAAGTGATACTTGACAAAGATGAAGCATTTGTTTCAACAACTCCCACAAGAACATGTTCATGTGATATATCTTCATTTTCAATATTATTTGTATGATTCAGAAAAAGGATTTACATATGAACTGTAATTGACTATTTGTAGGCACATCCAAAAGTCTCTCATTATGGTCGTCACCTTGAAGATTGATTATGTCATTATCTAAAAAATCATATTTTGTGTTTAAGACTCATGTACATGATTGAATATAATTATATTTAACCCTATGGAAGCTGCAAAATGCTTGTTCATAATATCCTAGAAAATGGAACTTTATTTTATGAAATTTTTCACTTAACTATTCAAAATCAAGAATCAATTATTGTTCTTTAATACTTTTTCCAACACCTTCTCATGACTATCTTCTATGATTCTTCTATTTTACTTTTCAAGCTCTATAATATTCTCAAAGTGCATCCTTTTTTATAACTTTTTATAATCTTGAACTCTCTATTTAGATGAAGCTCTACCCTATCTACATATCTTTGGTGACATCTATTTCCCCAAATCATCCATACAAAATTAGTACATGAACTTTAGAAACTATGTATGTACTTAACATTTGTTAAATCTTACCATCCTAAGCTAACCACAAAATGCTAAATTTAAAAAACAAATGTAGGATTAAAATACAACAGATTATGATATAAAAGATGTAAGCTCCCAAATAATCACCACCATTTTATGTCCTACATACATAGATTTAGTTAAATCTTTATAGCACCAAAATATTTTATTCTAGAAGTACAACCACAATTAAAATTGTAGACTATCATGAAATGTCTCCTAAAACTTGAAGGCTATATGATGTAAGAATGCGGGAGAAATAAAGTGGACTCTTTAATATACATTTTAAGAAAGCTTTATAGGAAAATAAGATCACAAAAAAGAAAGCTTCATGGGCTACTATTGATTGAAATTATTTGAATTCAACACAAAATTAAAAAAATTCCAAATTTAGGTCCAAATGTTTTATTTTTATTCAAGGGGTAAATGCTTTTGACCCAGAGCTATGAACTGGTGAGGTCACAAATGGGGGACCTCATCCCCAAATGTTACATGTATGTATTGTCATAGAAAATATATATGTACAAAAATATCTTAAAGTTCTTTGTACATATAATCTTGTTCCTGTCTATCTTTTATTATCTCTAAAATCTTTTCATTGTCTTCAATAGGCAACCTCCACCTTTGTTTGGCATGCCCTCTTTTTGGTAAAGTTTCAAGATTCAATCTTGTTGCTATAACTAAATGACCATAATGTAAAACCTTTTGGCCTAGCATATAATCAATAAATGTAATGCCATTTGTATCTATCTTTTTTTGTTGATAGTATGTGCCTTCAACAACCACTGATCCAGTAGGGTACTCTTGTCCATCACCATCTGTCATTGATTCTGACAATTTACATTTTGGTTGTGTATATCTTAGTAGATAGTAATCTACACCTTCTACATTGTCAGGATCTACAAGAACAACAAAAATATCTCCTATACACACCATGTAGTAAACCATGCTCAACTTAGAATATAAATTAGCAATTGTAAGAAATAAAATTCAATTTAAAAATTTAAAATTTCCCTGTAACAACTAAATTTGATACACGTTTGTAATCAGCTGAATACAGAGGATCATAGATATCTACAATGTCATTATCTTCAAAAGGGTTCGATGTTTCCACTAATTGTTTTATTTCCCATTGTGAAACATACCCATCTCTAATATTCTGACATTGTAGAGTATTTGCATTGTTCTCAATGCAATCAACACAAAAACATGATTTTTCTCACTTGAATTACTGGAGGCCTACTATGTCCTACTGTCATGATTTGATGCAAACTTCTAATACCACTAATTGTTTGACAATTAGTAAGAGTTGATTGATCAATATCTGTAAATTTCAAATGTATCCAATTAAAAAGTGTATAAAATTTAAAATTCAATTCATGTACACATTGAAATTCATAAAACAAATTCATTTATATACCTTTAACTTCCCAAAAATATTGTGTGTTGTATATTAAGTCATGTGAAACAAAATGAATTTTGCACCATTCAACAATTTCATGTGCATTCCTTATGGCATTACCTGCAAGTTCATGTTGGTGAAATGTCAAGTTAAGAGGTTTTGTAGTTGAAAGGAAAAGACGGATCTCAAAAAACATAATTATATTTTTTCTAAAAATCCATATGGTGTTACCTGCAAGTTCATGTTGGTGAAGTGCACGCTTCACACATGCTCTAGCTCTATCATGCTCTCATTTTCCATGTTCACTCATAGAAATTCCACAAAAAAATTATTTTGAGTCTAATATGTTGTTGGCTTAAAACTGATTAAAAGCTTTTGCAGACTTAAATTGTCCCGTGACGTTACAACCAATTTCATTTAAAACCAAGATAGTAAAAATAAACTATATGTGTACAACTAATTAAGTTTGAACAAGTTAAGTAAACAAATAAACATATAATTTCCAAAAAATTTAAATCAACACTTACTAGCACATCCATCAGACCATATCCAATGTTGTGAAGCATCTATTTGACGTCGTCTCAGGTCTTCAAAAAAATTTGCAAAACAATGGGCTACATAGCTTCTATCATGCCCTGTATCATCACTAATATAAAAATGAACCTCTTTGATGATAATTCGTTCATCTTTGCTACCTTTTTAGACCACTCAAATGTTCTTCAGCATGCCTATAACAAACTTGTACAAATATTGCAACTTGCTCTGAATGATAATATTAGCTTTGGATCTCACTTTGAGGACTAAATGTATAGTTCTCAGAGAAGTCAACAATAGAGAGAATACAACCCGTTGGAAAGAAATTCTTTGAGTCACAAAATTGATTAGCTTGCCATCTAGCACCATGACAATGTTGAATATGTGGATATATGATACTGCAAAATTTGTTCATAAACTCATTGTAAGACAACTCACTCTCTTTGAGAACAATTTTTTTGGTCTCAACTCTTGACTTTGTTGAGTATTTCTCATATTCAAATCTCTTCCACATAACTTGCATTGAATGATCAATATTGTCAACCTGTAAAAGATTCTTCAAATTTCCACATTCATTACATATATTTTTTATACACTGCACTTTCAATTCATTTGAATCTTCTGATTTTTCGCATAGAAGAGACTTCACAAATTGTGTTGTACTTCCAGGGATGACTATTTTTGGATTGATTAATGCCATAGCTTTTCTATATGTCTGAAGGTGTAGATCAAATTCAACATGATTTCAACAACAACAAGTCTCACATATCTTATTTATATGTACAAAACTTGGTCATAGTCTCTCAAACATCCTTTGACAAATATTCACATCTGAAAATTCTTGTTTGAATGCTTCAAAAAACTCACTTTGAGTTGTATCTATAAAAATTTTCGGTTGTGAAATTTTTTTACCATCTGCACCTTTTATTTTTGTAGTGTCCCTTCTAATGGAAGAAACACAAGAGTGGCTGGTCCAATATTCAATCACGTATTCCTTTACATCTTTTGAGATTTTATCTTTTTGGGGAACCCTACAAATATTTACCCAATTATTCTCAAAATTTCCATCTAATCTATTTCTCTTTTTGATATATCTTTGAATAGTTTTCTTAGAAAAATTGAGTAATTCGGAATCTGCTTTAACTTGTCTTCTATGTGATAATTTCTACTAGAAATTATCGTCATCAATGCTCTACATGCAACACTTAAATCAACAACTTGACTCTTGCTTTCAATAGAATTCAATTCTTCTTGTAGGTTTTCAACTATTGTTTTCTTTACTGATCCAGATGACTTTCTCTTATTATCAACCCCTAAAAACTCCAAAATAGGGGTCATTTCTTTCCTCCTAAATAATTTTGCAAATAACTGTGCCCTTCCAACTATAGACTTTTCTTCAAAATATTCATCCCATATTCTTTTGCAGTATAATTTTACTGTGCTTTCAGGTAACATATCTTCAGATGAAATAATATTAAAAAGGGATTCCTCATCCATCTCTATAAGATTTTCCATACCAAGGAAAATATTTCTATGACCACCTTTAGTTTGTCCTAGTACCTATACTCCTTGCTCGTCATCAATTTCCATGGGTTCTTCTTTAGAAGATTCAGTTTCATCCACATTTCTACTATCTCTTTTTCGATCATACAACCTTGTTCTTGAATTTTTATTCCCCATCACAAATTGCTCAGATTTGAATTCACTTTCATATACAAAAATAATATGCATTCAAACTTTTTGATGTTTGTATTGGATAAATTTTCCCCTAATATCATGCAGGTATGACTACTTTTTACAGTGAAAACAAGATGTAAACCCATCATTATGTATGTGGAAACTATTGTCTGGAATCTTCTCCTCTGTGAGAAAGCTTGATTTGATAAAAGTGGATGATCCTAGTTGATAGGATATTATGGCCTTATCATTCGCTGTGCTCGGCTCTTCTTGATCATTCAAGATATAAATTTGATCCATGGTAGCTTTTGTATGTTCTTCTTTAACTAGAAGTATTGTTGTGGGTTATGTTTGACCACCTCTGTAAGAATTTTATTGAATATAATATCATTAAGGTCTTTGTTTATAGTGGATTGGGTTATTTCTTTGTCCTCAATTTCACTTGTTTCACTAGTTGCAACACTAATGTGATCTTCCCCATCAAAATATTTTCCCCAAGGGTTCCCTTCTTCTTGAAACATTTTTGCTCTTGTTCTAGGGGTCATATGTGATTGTTCTGATCTTCAATCTAAGGTAAGATAATGTATGAGACCTAAGACTAGGAAGCAATAAAATGATATGATTCTAAGATGGGATATGAAAATGGTATGTTATGATATGACAAGCTAAGAATGCAAGAGCTCAAAGGCAACTCTAGGTCCAAAGTTGGTTATGATGTAAAGGCTTTGCTAGTGTTATGATGGATAGACACAAGGACCAATGATCAAGAGAGGGTATGTAGGAGATGATGGACTCCAAAAGGATTTCCCTACTCAAGGATAATGGTATATTCCCTAACTTAAGGATGATGAACCTCAAGTGATGCAGGTGATAGATAGCCAATGGTTTGATTTCAAGACCTAGGAAGAGTAGTCTAAGTGCAAGCTAAAGGTTTGTTTGAGAAATAGTGGATATGCAAGGGTGGAGGATATGCAAGGACTAGGTGAAATGCAAGGATTGAAAGATCAGAACTGAAGGATTGATAGCCCCAAGAAATCTAAGTGATAGGTTCATTTTGGATGTTTTTGTTGTTTGACGTTTTGGGGTTTTACAAGGTTTAAGATGTTGCAAATTACTAGGTGTGATGTTTGTTTCAGGTCTATTTTTGAACACACACGCAAGAAAAAGTAGACAAAATTTTTGATTTTAACAATACAAGCACAAATCCTAAGGTTGACAAGGACTATATTCATTGGATCCCATGTGGCTTTCCCCAACTGCACTTATTCTTAGCGGGTGACTTAGAAGCTTGGCCACATTGGCTCCCCTCCACGACACTCACTTCTTGGGTCAACCAAGCTTTGAGCCCTCATGAATCTCCCATGACAGACTCTTCACCTCTACTAAGAACTATGAGAATGTGGATGCCTTGGCAACGACCGTTGTTGCACCAACAAATAGAAAAAGATTTTGGAAACTACAAACAAAAGATGTCTAGTAAGGGCATATCTTCGAGTGGTTATACATGTAGCAAGATTAGCTCTGATAAGGAGGATTCCCAGCCTATGTAGGTTATGTTCTACAGGGTTAATGGGGATTCACTTGTCGGCATAACACATCCGCACTCATGGTACTTGAACTTTCCTCAAGCATCCATTTTATATACTAGCTGGAAATAGCTTGGCTTTAGCTTGTTACCAGTTGGGTCAATCCCTTGGGGTGAGTAATTTTTCCCACCAAAGGAGGCCCTCTAAAAGATTAAACACAAAAACGATGGGTCTGGTTTCTGATCACCAAGTTGGCAGAGGGTGAGAGCATACTCCCTACCATCTCAAGCATAACAAACAGTGTTCATTCATCCCCTAGTTAAATCTATATGGCGGAAGACAATTGTTCATTTTAATGCACCAATTGAAATGTGTTCTAAGCTAAAAGACAATTGGTTTCAAAAATAAAAATTATTTGGCTAAATGTCCTGCAAAACCACAAATTAGTAGTTTTTTCAATATTAGTCTTCGACAGTCGATAGCTACACCACTTGTTAGTCCAAAATTAGCTACACATATTCATAGTAAAGAAAAATGAAAATATATGCATGAACATAAAATAATCTAGCAATGAACATATAAACATCAAAACAAAAAATAAATTAAAAAAAATTACCAAATCTTATGTATTAGATGCTCGATTTTCCTAGTCAACCCTATGAAAAATGCAAATGATTAGAAAAGTATCTTGTTGTTTAGTATTAAATAGTGATTGAAGAGCAAAAAGTAAATCATAATAGACACAGTTCATTAAAAAGTGGATAAAAAATGGAAAAAACCAAAAAAAAGATTAGTAAAAGTTGACTTAAATAGTTATTTTGAAATAAAAACTAGACGAAAAACGAAAAAAATCTAGAAAACATATTAAAAAAATAAAAAAATCATTCATTTTATGTTTCAGTACACAATCGATGAAAACGGAAAGAAATTCGATGAAAATGGAAACAATCAAAAAAACAAATTCGAATAAATCAGTGTTTCGGCCGAATACCATTTGATCGAACAATATTCAACCGGATAGTATTCGGTCGGACACTATTTGGCCAATTTGGATTTGGCCAAATCCAATTCAGTCAAAACCATCCACATGGCAAGTGACATGGCAACAAAGTCATCATTTTATCAAATTTCTAGAAATTTTCAACTTCTATTGAATATTTTTTCAATCAATTTTTTAAAAATAAAAATAAAAATACCCTTTTGTAGAGCTCACAGTGCTTAATCAATATATATATATATATATATATTTGATTAATTTTAGTATATAAATATTTGAGAATATTGCAAGTAGGTTGTTCAAAGTCAAAAAGAGGCTCAGTTGAAATTAAATAAAAAATAGTAAATAATCATAAAACAAATTGCAAAATGTATGATGCCCTAGAGGAGAGAATCCTCTTCAAAAGGGTATATTTTGTTTTTTAAAAATGAAAAAAAGAAGAAGTTGACATCAACTGAAGACTATCAAATTTGGGTTATTTTGACTTTAAAATGTTATTACGAGAAAAATATACATCAAAATTTCATTTTTTTTCCCATGCCCTAGATATTGAAGTCAACTATCTCGGGAAAAAAATCAAGAGAAAATGAAATTTTTTTTTGTATGTTTCTTGACATCAACTGAGCGCCACTTTTTCTTGAAATTTTCCCTTTAATTGATAAAAATATATCAAAATTTTTAAATTTTTTTTTTGAAAAACTACAGGAATAAACTTCAACAAAAGTTTTACATTTTATTAGTTTACATCATTTTGAAATTCAAAACATAATACCACTTTTATGTGGTTGAAGTTGAGAACTTTTTCTCATGTTGGCCGATTCCTTTATAAAGTGTGACATAGGTTTGTACTTTTACCCTAATATCGTTGTTCATGATGTTACCTTGGCGGTTAAGGAATTCCTCTCCTATGGTAACATTCTCAAGGATTTCAATAACACATTCATTGTTCGCATTCCAAAACATTCTAGTGCCAACAAGTTGTCCATTTTTTTCCTATCAGCCTTTGTAACACCTTTGTAAAATATTCTCTAAATTTTTGGTCAATTGTATTAAACCTTCTCTTCATAAGGTGATCCACCTCGCCCAGAAAGGTGTCATCCTGACTCATCAAATTATTGATGCTATCACATTGGTCCATGAAATTCTTTATTCTATGAGTAAGATCAAGAAAGAAAGTATGGATCTCAATTTTGATATCTCCTAATCCTACGATAAAGTTTCATGGAATTTTTAGTTTTAAGTTTTGTGTAGATTTGGGTTCTTTGGAAAAATATTAAAGCTTATTCAAGGTTGTGTTATTTTTCCCATGTTCTCTACGGTCCTTAATGGTACTTCGTAGGGTTTTTTTTTTATGTCAGGTGGGATATGGCAAGGGGATCCCTTGTCCCCTTATCTCTTTATTTTGATGGTTGAAGTCCTTGGTTGCAATATTGTGAATGGAGTCCTAAATGGTACTTTAGTTGGATTTTCTCCCTCTTCAATTTCACTTCTATTTTGTAATCAATAGTTTATGGATGATACAATCCTTTTGGGGAAGAGACAGTGGTAGAGGTGAAGGGATGAATTCATATTCTTAAAAAAAATTCCTCAGCTTCTATCCAATGCATTAATCTTGCCAAAAGTGTTAGTTTTTTCCTAGATGTTTCCCCTCAACTCCAAAATAGGATCTCTAGGATTCTTAAATACCAAATCCTTTCACTCCCCTGAACCTCACCTGGAGATACCCCTCAACTGTTGATAATTTAGTGTGGTCCAACTTACTAGAAAGATTTCAAAGAAAGCTAACAGTTTGGAAGGGGGGCCTTCTCAACAATGGAGGTAAACTAATGCTTCTAAGATCCACTCTTCAAAGTTCCACTATGTAATTGATGTATTTGTTTTTGATGCCCTCTTCATGGTTTGACAAGTTAAAATAAATTCAAAGAAGGTTCCTCTTGTCTAAAACGAAAGAAAAAAACCATTACTCCCTAGTGAATTGGGACACTATGTGCTCTAGGAAACTATATGGTGGCTTAGACTTTAGAAAAACCAGATAGATGAACTTGGCTTTAAACACCAAAGTTAATTGGAAACTTTTGAATACATAGGTTGAATGGATTTCAATCCTCAAAGACAATTATCTACATGACAGGGAAGGAATCTTCGTCCTTCATGACATTGAAACCCCCTTAGGGTCCATCATCTAGAATAATATCTACAAAACTAAGAATTTGATTTCTTAGGGTATTAGCTGGTAGGTTTGGATTGGTGCCTTGATTTGTTTCTTGGATGATCGATGGATTTTGAAGCATGCTCTCAGTGTCCATCCAATCTACTATGCTATGAAATTGGACCTCTATTCTAGATTGGGTCTTAAGATCTCAAATTATTTGGATTACTCCTTAGATCCACCATGCTAGAAGATTAATCCCAATTAGTATGAGCCTCCTATTTTTCTGTCCGCCTTAGAGTTCCTCAAAACTATTGAGAATCACAAGATCTTTAACTCCAATTTTCTTGGTTCTTTGATTTACAATGATTATAAGGATGGTAACTCCTCTATTAAGTCTAGATACAACATATTATCTAATGATTGGGTCCCTCAATTCATTGGTTGAAGATTAAATAGAGAAATAACTCCTTTCCCAAAGTTAAGATCTTTTGGTGGAATTCTTTCCATGAATGTATACTTACTCTGGATAACTTGCAAAAATGTGGTCATCATCTTTGCAATAGATGTTTTCTGTTTGAAGAGGAAGCCAAAAGCTCTTCTCACCTTTTAATTCATTGTTCCTACTCTTGGAAGGTTCAAAAAAGGATTTTTTCTTTATTCAAAGTTAGTTGGGTCTCGCATAAGGATACTAAGTTGGTTCTTGATGGTTGGTTCTCATCGGTATCCCATCCTTTTCTCATTGAGGTATGGTGGCATGCTCTTATTTTCACAAGTTGGGCACTCTAGAAAGAGCACAAAAATAGGATTTTCAAGGATAAAAAATACCTGGCAAGCTGTGACCAACAAGATTATTCATCAAATTGTCAAGAATCTCATTACAACCTCTTGTAAGCCTAAAAAAAATATCTCTAATTTGGAGGTCTCTATTGCCTCATCTTGGAACATTTATGAGGTCCTCAATTATCTGAGCTCTCATATCTCTCTGGATAGGAGAAAAACTCCTTGGTTCCCCCCAAGCCTAGCTAGCTTAATCTTAATTTTAATTGCTCAACCATAGGTAACCTAGTTCAGGTGGGGGGGGTGGTGTCAACAAAGACCATCATGGGAAAATGATGTTGGATTATACAGTGAATTTTTCAGTTCACATGACTTCAAGTTTTAGTGAGCTGGTAGCTACCTACCATGGTATCCATATAGCCAATAATGTGGGTATATCCAACCTAGCAATCAAAGACAATTTCAAAAATACTATAATGATGTTGTGTGGGATGGTGAATCCTTGTTGGTCTTTTCGAGAACCCATTTATACAAGCTCATAATATCATGATGAATTTTAATAATTACATATCTAATCAAGTGTTCTATGCAGAGAATAAAGTGGCAGATGCCTTCACCAACTTGGGAGCCTTCATTCTTGAAGTAATTATATGGGATAATATTTTTTATATCCCTAGATATGTGCATGATGTACTTTCTAGTGATGAAAAAGTACTACAAGCTTGAGCTTGATCTAGACCCCTTGTCATCTCCTTTAGATAGCTGACACATATTGTATTTATGGCATTCCATCTCTCCTGATGAATTTTTTCATAAGCCTTCTTATCTTTGGCTTATGCACTATTTTGGGTGTTTCTATAGAGTTTTGAGACTTGCTTTATTTGGTGTGAGTTACACTATGGGTGGTGATCTTTTTTAGGATGAACCTATTTCCTTCGAGGTGTGGAAAAATGATAGGGAGGTTTGAACTATAATCCAACACAACAAGATGGCCTCATATGTGGAGGGTATGATGGGGCACAACCCCAATCTTTTGATGGAGATTTCTAACTACTGGAATGAGGGTAATGTCACCATTGGTGGGAACTCCTTCCACATCAATGTGGGGCTTATTTTTTATGTCACTAGGCTTTCATGGGATTGGGCCTATATTCCTCGAAAGTCAAAGGGTCACTAGTGATATTAGAAGGATATGGAGAGGTTGTTGAAGGAGGGTGAAAAATTCAATTGTTTGCAAAATGGGTTTTGTAGAGAGGAACTTCCCAAGGTGTGGAGCAGGTTGGATGAGGTCTTAATGAGGTTTTTCACTTTGGAGGGACGGTTCACATTTTCATGCCCATCTCTTCCCTATGCTAAACCAATTTTGTTATAATGTAAAGATAATTTTTTCTTTTTGGATCGTGTCCTCGTTGGAGCAGTTTATTAAGGTTGTGTAGGTTAAAAGAAAAACCCTCCCTATTCACTAGAGGTTAAGCTTTCATTTATGCCACTTCCAAGCCCCTCCAACCCCTTCCTCGGACTTTATAAAAAAAAATTCCCTTGTTATCAACGACCTTGCAAAACATTTGTGGGACCCCCTACCATTTCTAGCTCTATGTTGACTTTGTCCTCCACTTGTCATATTACGAGGTTGAGGAGAAAAACCCCTGCCATTAAGGACCCCTCAACCAACCCTAAAAGGGGTTTTTCATTCATCGACCCTACCCTTATATGTACCTCTGATTCTACCATGGAGAACTCAAATGATGAGTCTTAGATACCTGCCCCTATTAACTCCCTTGTTGGCTCCCCTAGCCATGAAGATATTTATAAGGTTTTCCTTATGAATCCCCCTAGCCCTCAGAGATCCCCCAACCTTGTTGTTAACCTATTGGGCACCTATATTGAGGCTCTATTGGACAAAGAGGTCAGCAATCAATTTGTTCCTTTGAAGAACAATATAATTGATGTCTTTGTGGTTGTTAATGTCCAAAATGATATCCTCAAATGATTGTTGTCCCAACTCATTATGACCTTGAAAGAAAAAAATCAGGTGTTGGAGGAGGTGTTAAAGTAGAAAGTGAATTGGCCGAGAGTCATCACATTACCTATTAGATTTGGGGAAGTAACATTACAAACTCCGGTCCATGTTATGCTTGAGGATCTTTCTTATAATATCCTTTTAGGAAGACCATGGATTCATGAGATGAATAGTGTACCTTCCACTCTACATCGTATAATGAAGTATGTATATAACAACAAATTTTACATACTAAAAGCCGATCCTAAACCCAAAAGTTGTTTGATGGATGAGAGAGAAGGACGAGATCCTTTGGAAGCACTGTATACAACTAAGAAAGCGAAAATTAGAAAGGAAGAAGAAAAAGAGAAGAAAATTGAGTAAGTCATGAAGTTATTGGACGACGATTGGGGTTCCTTAGATTTCAAACCAACATTCATGGGCGAATACAAGATCATAACAAAAGAGTCTAACAAGGGAAAAGAAAAAGTAGTAATGTTGAAAAAAAATTCAACATAAAATTTGAAAGCATCCACCTCAACTACTTTAGAAGATCAAACAAATTACACAACAAAATTTGATGAAGTTGACTATGAACAACCACTAAATCCTAAAGAAATGAAAAATATTTATGGAAGAGGTTATGAACTTATGAAACAACTTGGTTACATTGGAAAAGCATGTGGTGCTATAGAACAAGGTATCTGCATCTCTATAGAACCTAACATGCAAGAAACAAATCGTGGTCTTGGTTATTTTCCTTTGATAGAAATACAAGCGCCAAACAAGCCTTCAATTAATGTCAACAACCTTAAAAAAGAATCTTCTAAGAAAACTTTAACATTAGTGCATCCTGAACTAATAGACATTAATGCTCCTAATTATTATTTTTTGAAAGACTCTCTTAACATCAACGTCATGACGCAAAACACTAATGATTAGAGTTTGTTAGATTTTACACCCTCCTTTCAGGGAGAGTACAAAATCTCACAATCTAAAGAGTCTTGTGTAAGTATGATATCTAATACTAAGCAAGAGATATATTTGTTGCACAATAATGAAATGAATTCTACTATTGATCAAGAGAGTATCTTGTCGAGACTCCTCCAAGATTATTTGATATCCCTCTCTCTAAGAACATTCAAAACAAATTCTCTCACAAGAATTCATTTTGTGCATATCATAGAGTTCATGGTCATTCTACTAACAAGTGCAAGGATTTGAGTATTAAAATCCAACATCTTAAGGATTTTGGTGCTATGCCTTATGTGGGGGCACCTAATTCCTCTAATGGATATTGATTTTCACTCTAGCATGCATCTCATCAATCATTTCAGCTCATCCTTGTCTTGCACTGAGTGGGGGCAAGGGGTTAGGTAGCCTTGACCTCGTATGTCACGTTTTGTCTCTTTTGGCTATTTGACCACCTTTCATGTATATATAAAAGCAAGCTTGGTATGTGAACGACATGCCTTAAGTTGGCTCACATGTGACATACCGAGTTTTGGGGGTAACATATTCCAATTTTCATGACGAAGCTTATTGGAAACATATGACTTGGCATAGGTCTTTCTGAATAAGCTCTCATGTCTTCTTCTACTTTAAAGAAATTGCTCCCAGCAATTGTGTTAACAACTACTTTAAAGTGGGGGCATACATCGACACTCATGTTTCACTGTATGATTTTTTTTATTCTTGTGAGGTGTCCTTTTCTTTGTGGTAACATCGGTTTTGATTTCCTTCGAGACCGTGATATTTCTTTGACTTGTCCTCTCTTGGAGACATTAAGCTCATAATGTTCCATAAGATGATACCTTTACATGAACAAAGAAAAATTCCCTTTAACAAAATTTTTACATAACATTCAAAAGCATTTACAAAAGCATTACATTGTGGTGCCTTACTGAAGTTATCAGGAGGATAACTTTGGTACGGTTAGTATGATGGGAAGTCGATACACTGGAATGAATTTCTCATTATGTGGTGGGAAACTGATACATTGACATGATTTCTCACTAAACTACTTCTTTGAGACAACTCACCTAGTGGAGAGACTGAGGTTCCACTAAATTATAGTGAGTAGCATATGGTACGGAAAAAAAAACCCCATTTCACATTGCATTGAAATGGTTGTGCTTGACCTTTTGTTTTTGTTTATTTTTCTTGGCCTTTGAAGGGGTATGGTTATGTATCTTGGTTATTTCTACATACTTAAGTGTCTTGAATGTCTACTTTAGTGTGAGTTTGAGATGGGGTCATCCTCTCACTAAAGTGGGTGAAAAATGTAGTAATGGAAAAAGTAGCCTTTTCCCTTACTTGGTTTGGGATAATTGACATTCAAACTGAATTAATGGTGTCTTGGAATAGTGTTGTAATGTGTTGTACACATTCACATAATTCTAGGACCTTTATTTGATTAAAATATGCCTTAATTGATCCTTTGCAAGAGTGTTGTAAAGTGTTGTAACACACTTTCACACTTTTCTAGGATTTATTTAACTAATTAAGCCTAGTGGGCCACTTTTAATAAATATATATTTAACTTGTACCTTATTTAGGTGTTATAAAGTGTTGTAACACATGTTCATATTTATCTATGACCCCCTTAATTAATGGTGGTTAATTGAGTTTCATTAACCCCTCCTTTCAAGGATCTACCCCTACACCTAATAATGATATTGTATGACATTTAATTTGGCAAATTGGATTTCCATAAAAGTGTTGCTAGGACCAATTCACCTTTACTTGTGCAAGGTGTCCTCTCCACATAGGACACCCCTTTCTTTACATTTTTGAGGTGGTTTTTTGATGTTATTTCACCTCCTTGAAGCTTGTTCTTAGAAACTGTGCTAGGGCCCATTCGCCTTTAGTGGCAAATGGTTCCTCCCTTAATAGGACCCCTCTTTTTGAATTTAATTGTGGCTGTATCCTTATAATTTTAATACCTAGATCTGAGGTCGGCTTGATTTCTTTGAATTTCAGGGTTAATCTCTCAATTTAGTATAAATAAGGGGTTAATTCACATTGTTTCACCTAGCAACTTTGAGAGAGCATCCTTATATCAAATTCAAGCTTACAAGAACATTTCAAGAGAATTCATAAGGAATTTCAAGGTAGATTATCAAGAGTTTATTGCAGAAATTCAAGATCATTTCATCATGTTAAGGGTTTAATGCATCCATGCATGTTTTTGAGCAAAGATTGTTGATATATCATTGAAGATACTTCTTGCAAGCATTGTTTCACATCTATTTGAGATCAAGATCTACATTCTCCATGGATTTTTATTAGTTTTTAGATTTGTACTCCAAGAAAACATCCAAGGTATTATCAATTGCATATTTCATGTTTCATGCTTCATTTTCATTATTTCATCAATTGGTTTAATTACCTACAATGGGTTTGACCAAGGAAAACTCCTATCCCCTAACAAACAACATTTTTCTCCTCATTCATGTGTGGTTGTAGGTTTTAGGTTGAAGGGCAAGATTTAGAGAAAAAATTTCAAGTTTGTAAAGTTGCAAAAGTTGTCATCTATATCGTAAGATCACAGAAAGTCTTCTATAGTATTTGTTTCAAAATTTTGGGAGTTGGATGTACTGGGATCTGAGAGGGTAGATATTGAAGTACAAAACCTAGAAGTCAATTTTTTGAAACCCTAAAAGGACCCATTCACCACTAAACGCGAATGAGTCCTCTGTGGGGTATGAAGTAGTGAAAATATGGGATCCGAGAGTGTTGACTGAGAGGAATAAATCCCATAAGTCATTTTTTGAAACCCTAACAGGGACCCATTCGCCACTAAAGGTGAATGAGTCCTCTGTGGCCTAAAAAAAATAAGTTTTCTACAAGGTACACATCATTTAAAACTCTCAAAAATCCCCTTTTCATTGCTATAATAGTTAGGGTTAGTTTCATATTGTTATTTTCATGTTTTAGCCCTCATAATTGAATGTTTTAATAAGAAAAAGAAAGATTAATGGTTTATCTTGTTCATCCATGGTGGTAAACCCTAATTTTTTCTATTGAACATGAATAACCCATGATAGGGGGAATTATGATGGTATGGAAACTACATCCTTGAGTGAACCCAAAAGTTGAGTACATCATTCTAAAAATACAAAAAAAATTAAGATTATAGAGAAATAAATGACTGTAATCCAAATTGTAGCATTCCAAGAAGACAATCATCAAGGACATCCATAGTCTTATTCTTGGTGACATTGATGTCACAACAAGGTATATAGGAGGGAATAGAATGCAACTCTACCTTTGTTAGTCCCATGTTTAATTTCTTATATATATTAATAGTGTAAGAATTATAAGGAAAAAACTCATGGTCAGACCATTCTTAGAAGACTGTCTAATAACCTAGTGAACCCATATACTCTTATGACTATATGATCTACACCAAACAACTAGTCTCCTCCATGGATTGAATTCAAGGTTGTCATAAATTTTTTGGTCAATATAGGAATATATATATATATATATATATATGAGAGGAAGGAAACTGTGGGCATGAGGAATATCTCTATAAATGTGAAATAGTGATTGGTCAACTAGAGGATAGGGGTCCATACTATAAATAGCTCACACCATTTAATAAAATAGGAAATGCTAGGATGGTCAAATGATAACATTGATAGAGAATCAAATGTGCAAGGATGGATGGGTACTTGAATGTCCTTGTGATCCCTAAGTTTTGTAGTTGCATGACTATCTACTCTTCAAGGTAAAGGGTGAATTCAAGCTAGACAATATAAAAGGTAGATACTAACCAAAAAGTGGGTAGCAACAAGATATTTTGGAAACATTAGTTTTCATTATTTAGTCCTAACAAGTACACAACCATACTATAATCCAAATGGTAAAAGTAATCCTTATTTAAGTATTCAATTATTAAATTAATCAACTATAGTACAAAAATGGATAAAATTAATCATTTATAGTTGCATGAGTTCATTATTCATTGATCCAATTAATCATTTATAATGCAAATATGGACACCATTGGTAAAAAAAGATTTGTATTAACTAAAAATCCATATAGGTGTAGTAATGGAAAAAGTATCCCTTTTCCTTACTTAATTTGGGAATAATTAATATTAAAATGAGCTTAATGTTGCCTTGATTTAGTGTTGTAATGTGTTTTACACATTCACTTTAAATTTAGGACCCATTTGAATAAAATGGACTTAACCAGTGTCTTATTTAGGGTGTTGTAAAGTGTATCTTTACACTTTCACACTGATCTAGGGCTTTATTAATTAATTGAGCTTAATTGGCCCCTTAAATTTAAATCCAAGCCTAATTAATTGTAGTTTTGAGGGATAAAACCCGACACTCTTAAATAGTATTACACAACACTTAATTTTACAAGGAATGTGTCCTAGGCTAGTGACCTAAGACCCATTTTCCACCATGCAAATGGTTCCTCCCTGGGTCCTAGGACCCCCTTTTGACATGGCATTTCACATCCCTAGAAGTGTGTCCTAGTTAAGTATGCTAGGACCCATTCGCCCTATGGTGAATGGGTCCTTACTTAACTTAGGACACCCCCTTGGGATATGTTTTTGGTGGTATTTTAATGATTTCAAATCCTATATCTGATGTCAACTTGTGTTATTTTAATTTTGGGATTTAATCTTAAGTATAAATATAAGGTTATTTCACATACTTTCATACTAGATCTTCACAAGCAATCAAGAGTACTTTCACAAGATCATTATAGAGCATTCAAGAGCATTCATGAAGGCATTTAAAGGTAGATTTATTGAATTTTATTTCAAAAATCAAAGGTAATTTCATCATGTCAAAGACAGTGCATCATGCATGTTGTTGAGATAATGTGTTGATGTAGCATTGAAGATCCAATTCAAGCATATTCAAGGTGTTGTTTCTAATCAAGTTTTGTGATCAAGATCTGCATACATGGAGGCCACTTCATGCAAGATTGTTTATTTGTAATCCAAGGTCCAATTGAGGATTGGTGAGTTGTTGCATTACATTATTCATTCATCTTTCCTTTATACATTGTTTCATTACAAGGTTTAATTACCAAAACAGGGTTTGACCAAGGTAAAACCCTATTCCCTAACAAAGCAACATTTTTCTTCTCCTTTGATGCGTGACTGTAGGTTTTAGTTTGAAGATCAATTGGAGAAAAAAAGTTGCAAAAGTTATCATCTTTCTTGCAAGATCACATAAAGTCTTGTACAAAATTTATTTCTGACTTTCAGGAGTTGAACACCTAGGATTTGGGAGTGTAGAGATTGAATAACATAACCCATAAACTGATTTTCTAGAACCCTTGTAGGGACCCATTCACCATTAAGCGAATGAGTCCTTAGCGAGGCCCGAAAAAGTACTTTCCCAACAAGTATACATAATTTTACCATCTTAAAACCTACCATTTTACTGTTATATCAGTTAGGTTTGTTTTCTAATAATCTTCTATGCATAATTAAATGAAATAGCTAGTGAAAAGTGAGGTTGATCATCTTGTAGATCCACTTGGGGTGGACCTCTCTCTTTTTCTTTGTTTCAATAGGCATACATCCTTATATGTCGATAAAAGTATAACATATATACAAGAAAGCTATATAGGCTTACAACAAAGCCATATGGGCATACAATGTCAAATATATGTAATAAAAATATATACATTAAGAAATTTCATATTTGCATACAACAAAGGGCCCTAATATAGTAATTTCCCTCTATGTGAAGGAAAGAGATCACGAGTTATGTTTAACTCTCAAGAGGATGAAGATGCATATGATGGCGGTATCCTTCAAACTCATTCATTGGACCTCATGTTTAAATTTTCTTAGACCTCCACCTAATACAATAAAAAGTATAAACATTAATATATAGAAATTAAATTATAGAATGACATATAACAAAATAATCACTTACCTCATACAAATAATCACTATGCTCATCTAAAATAGGGGTACGTTCATGATATGGAGTTGCAAAACTATATGGAAACAATCCATATAGGAATTAAAATACAAATTAATATCATTTGATTTTTAAATTATAGATAGATAAGACAATAAATATAATGTTAAATTTACTAATATTCCTCATACCTCTATCAAAGGCATCAAAATTGCTACTATTGTAGAGATACCATGGTCCAGTATCATATAATTATCAAGAGTATCTATTTGCATCATCTAAAACTGAAACAAAATTATTCAATTACCAAAACTACCTAACATTATTTTACACTTTTTTATTTTAAAATTAAAAATTCTCTGTATTACTTGAGTGAAAGTTTGATGAGAACCTTGACTGCCAAGTGTTGATTTCGAAAGCCCAACATTAACCTATTCAACATCCAATGTGAGTTATAATAATACCATTCATATAAGGTTCAACCATTCACACGTAATATATCAAGCCCTAAAATTTTCTCAAACAAATAATACATAACTATCATTTTTTTTTACTTACTACTATTATTCAAGTCTTATAGCCAATCGATAGGGGATGAAATAATGTTTATGATGTCGTCATATTGCTTAGACTATTCCAAAAATTCTAATTATTCCAAGTGTTCCCAAGTTTTAAACACCAACATTCCTTCCTAGGAGAATTAGGGTATAACTGGGGATCATTAAAAGAAAAGTGCCAAACTAATAAGAACTACCCAACCTCTCTATTAGTTAAACTACAAAGATAAATATGATTGCACAAAATTTTAGAAAGAAAGAACTATGTACATTTAAATAACCTTGCACCAAACTAAACATACTTGAAAACAATTTTCAAAATAATGGAACAACACATAACTCTACTTTCCTCAATGTGATAAAATTGTCTTTTAAAAAACTAAACAACTTGAACATGAGACCTCCACCAAAATGATAGCGTTTTGCACTTAAATGATCAATCAATAAGCATTGGGCACTTCCTTCTATATTTGTATGTATGGAGAACCCAATCAAATGCTAAAATTTATTTACACACTAAATTTTTTGATTTTAAAAAAGGAAGTATTATATCTCTTTATAATTTGGAGATACAATAAATTAAACTCCTTTATTATTATTATGAAGTAAAGTTTTTGTCAACCACTACTTGTAAAGTTCCACACATTTATTTATAATTGAGTTAATTAAACTTCAGGTTATACGCACACAATTCTAAGAGGATAATATAAGACTTACTAATTTTTATTTATTTATTATTTTTGTATAATAATTGATGACCTACACAATTCCAAATTGAATGTCTTATTTAATTCTCTATGAATAATTTATGTATTCCTTTTATGAAAACATGATAATCCTTTTTATTATATTAGCCCAAAACCTTATAAATAACACCTTGAAAATCCATACTTTTGTTCACTTATACTATTGAGAGAAGTTTGCTTAAGTATTACACCTATTAATTATAAATATAAAATTTTCAATATGTAAGTCCTTATAAATTAACAATTTAAGAATAAGAAAGTTTATTTATATTATCCAAAGAAAATAACTAAATAGTATTCTAACTATATAAACTCTAATTACATTCTATCATCAAGAAGATTTTATTTTATTTCTATTTATTTCATGAGTTTAAATTTAGAGATTTCTAACTTCAACTACTCTGATTTATTGCTTTTAATTCATATATTTAAATTTGTTTCCCTCAAATTATTAAATCCATAACTACTATCTAAATTAGTAATTTTCTAATACTAATTTTTTTAAAAAAAATTCTTTAATATACTCTCAAATAGATAGATACTAAATTTATTACCTGTTGATAGCTGAAAAATCAACTACCTAGAATTAACCACAACCAATTTTTCTTTATTATTTTTTTATTTTTAAAATTTAAGTTCAATTGTTCATGGATTTGAGAATTTTTTTTTTAAATTCTCACGTTGATTTCGTTTTCTTTTCTATTGATTTTCTGGAAAAAGGACATATATTTTTGCTTGGCATAAATTGCAATTGACAGGGATTTAAAACTGACGCCTCCACCCATGGGAGGGGCGACAACCTGTAGGCCTGACCTTTAATTGCTTTGCAATAATCTTTTTTTATAGTACTTATCATTAATTAATTTTTTTAATTTTTTTTTCTTTAAATGCATTGATACTTATAAATTTTCTCTTGCAGGTCTGAACATGATGCAACAAAAGTTAAAATTCCAGAAATGTAAATCTGTTATGCACATTATTTTGTTTTGGTGCAATATAGCATTATTTTCCTAAGAGATCTAATGTCTTTCCAAGTCTATGTTTGCAAAAATTTGTTTCTTTACAGGGCCAAATTATTTTTGACAATGTTTCAAGCCTCACAGAAGTTTTCTCATCTTTCTCCTATATAATCTAGCATAGCTTTCATTTATACTTGCACATCTAAGACTTTTTTTTACACCCTCTAATTTTATCTTTCATTAAATCATAAAGGAAGAAAAAAAACATACACTCATGTAAAATTTACAAATTTTCTTGATTACCTTGACCATTTTCAAACTGAGTTGTAAAAAAAACTTAGTAGGATTGGTTCCCAACATTTAATATTATTATTTTTTTAAACAATAATAATATAAGTATTAATCAAACAATGTATTCAAAGAGGACATAGCTTTCTTGATAACTAAATAACGCAAGAATACAAACTTTTCTTCCCAAAAACATATAAGCTTTTCCTTCCACATACATTTGATTTATAACTTAATAAATAACTTCTCTTTCTTTACTCCCAAATGCATAAATAACAGTACAATCGCAACTCTAACACTTTACAAAAGATTTACAACATTGAATACACTTGATTTATAGTGACACAAGAAGTTTCCCCTTCAATCCAACAAACCATTCACTTCCATTTTGGGACTTGAAAGAATCTAGGCACATCTTCTAGAAATCCCTCCAAAAACTGAAAGGGGAAAAGCAAGAGGAAAAACAACAATGGATTGATGGGCTCTCCTCCCATCCATAGGATTGTAAACAACCCACCCCCGAGCAAGGGGTTTCTAAATAGCCACCAAAAGAACATCAATGCAACAATACTTTGACCTAAAACACTTTTCCCACATGTATGACACCACAACAAAAGTAGATAACAATACTACCACATTGGTTTATCCTAAAGATAAACCTTTTATGGGGAGTGGGGGCTCAACCTGACATGGGTAAAATAATATGTATATAACATCAAGTACATCTCCTCAATAAATCTCCACAAACCCCCATACCAACACCTCCTCAACCCAACACCCCTTATTCCTCCAATGCACATAATTGAAAATGCAAAAGGGGATACTCATATCCCATAGAAAAGAACAAGGGGTACTCATAGCCCCAGTGATGGCCATCACCTAAATGGGATACTCTTATCCCATAATGGAAGCCCCAATGTGAGTGAGAAATCTCCCACTCAACCCCACACATGAGGACCAAACTCCTCTATACAAGAGGGGGTCACCTCCCCTAAGATAAGATACACCAAAACAAAATGTACCACAAATACAAGACTTGACATAACAACAATCCAAAAAGAATCTCCTAAAACAAAACCCTCAACACAAAACATTCCTTTCTCAAAGATGTGCAACATAGCAATATGAATAGAAGAACTACAACACAAGAGGGAAGAGTTACCTCTAACGCTATGATCCCACTAATGGTAGAAACAAATGAAAGAGAGTCTTCTCCCAAAATCTCGTTCTCCCAAAATCTCCTCCTCCCCAAAGTCTCCTCAAAGAAAGAAACTCAAAAAGAAAGAGAGAAAAAATGGCATCATAATCCCCCCCTCTCCATTAGGAGGGAGTTATAAAGGGAAGGAAGAAGTTACTTCCTCCCAACTAACTCAACCACCACAACAATTTCCACATTTTCGCAACTTTTACAAAGGGGACATAAAAAGGGTGCTAAACACTCTTAAAAAGGACACAAATGATAAAAATAAACTTCTAACCCTTATACCTAAGGCATAGGCTATTCTCGAAACATAAAATATACTTCCATTCTTCTTAAAAGACTTCTAAAATTCCATTTGAAATTACAAGGCCAAAATTTACACAAGATACAACCAAGGATCCAACACCAATTAGTACCAACATGAACTCCTAACTTAGCATCAAAGCCTATGGACAAAGAACTAGGAAAAACATGAAATAGACAAGATGAAAGATGGCTAAGTGGATCCCCACAATCCATCAGTGTTAGAAATCTTGCACACTCAACGAAATGTGTTAGTGTGATAGAAGCATATATATATATATATCCAAAAAGAAAGTACATTTCGCTTGCATACAAATCAACTGATCAATAATAAGCTATCATATATGATACATCACTTCGAAATGCATGATTCACAATAACCATATCAAGTAGTATTAGAGGAACACTACAACTTAGCATAACGCCCATAATCACAACAATGTCGTCCAAAATATGCATTAGTCCCATCATCAATCGTGAAATCTTAAGATGATATCAAATATCATCCTTGGTAAATGAATATGCATCAACAACATGGGTATGTGCAGGATCATGATGGGCCAAAAAGTGGCAATATGATGGGTATGTGGTTGGCGACTTTTTTTTAACCCAAAATTGATGAAACGAAAAGGGTTTTTAAAGGAGATTCTCAACTTTCCATCAGTATAAATTATGCTTTACTTTGAATTTAATAAGTAATTATTATTCATTTTCTATTCAATTATGATTAAAGTATTGATTGATAGGCTGATTGAAAAACATCTATAGCTTTCAAACAATATCACATTTTTGAATCCAAAACATGTGTCACATTCTATGCTTTGCATACTATAGGATTAAAAAAGAAAAATTGAATTTCATGAAGTTTTGACCAAGTTAAGGTGGTCGACATACGAGTTTTATATATTTTTAAAAGTTGTAATAAAAATTCATAATTAATTATTTACTTGGAAAACAATTACAAAAAAAATGCATCACATCGGGACATGAGTCCTCTACTTATATCTAAAATCTTATAAAAAATAATTATCATTTTATTGTGGTTAGGGTGGTCAGACAGACACCTACTTCTTCTTTTTTCCCTGAAATTTAAGTACTACTGCATTGAAATTTCAAATTTTCACCAAATAGATTTTTTTTTTTTAAGAAAACCTAGTAGTTTAGAAACTAAATTCTATTTTCTACAGATTCTATTCTTACATATTTTTGAAATAATATAGATAACTTATTCAATTTTTTACGTCAAGTTGCCTAACTCTGATTTTTCTAAATTTTTTGCCACTTAAGAGTCTATTTTTTCCATGATGATCCTGCACATACCCACACACTGAGTCTCATAATCATCTAGAATCACCAAAAGATCACACTAGAGGACATCATATAAAACTGAATCATTAGTCATAAAATGTTTCATTCATCAGTAAGCCAATTACTAGTCACCAACAACCCTGATAACTCGATACATTTGATATACATAGTGCCATTTCTAGCAAATGCATAATCAACAAAATAACACATATGGTAATCAAAGAGAAATCACAATACTTACTGAATAGGTAAAATTTCCTAGTTAACCCTATCCCAAAATTAGTCAAGCAATGACCATCACTCCTAACTCAGGAATAACATCCATCATGGAGCACATGGAAATGTAGACAAGAACATCAAAACATGTAAACTCAAAAAGGTCACAGAGGGTAGGGTCTCACATAATATTTATAATTATTTACCAGTTACATACCTCTTCACTTAACATCATCGTGTAATTGGGAGGTAGAGGACCACTAGAAGTAGTGTGAACATTGTGACCCTAAAATTTTGTTATAATAATTCTAATTTAAATCTTAGATTTCAAAATAAAATAATAAATTGAATTAAATGAACTTGTTGAAATTTACCTGACTATCAAAGTTGAATGTATCACTCAATAGATCTTTTTTCATGACCATCTTGTCCACTGTAGATGTATCCTAGGCACAAGCATCCTAACTATCCCCAGGATCACAAACACAAAGTGATCCACAAGGCCGACATAAATGAGGTGGAACTAGACACCTAGAAGACTTAGCCACCTCACCCTATACTAGAGGCCTAGTATGTTGTATAACGTTTTGAGTGAGCGAGCTAATTGATTGTAAGGTCTCCACATCAACACCCTCCTTCACAATGGAAGGGATAGTGACATGATCATAGTTTGGTCTAGCCAATGGTCTCACTGCCTAGTGTGGGTAAAGATGTGCCCCCACTCTATCCTATGTGGAGCCCCCACTTCTACCTTAGAACTCCCACATATAAAAATAATTTGGGATTTCATTGAGGAAAAAATCGTCCAATAGAGTTTCCTCAAAAAATATTGTGGTGCCTCATTGTTATTGCATGGAGGATGGTCAAAAACCATCCACCACCTATACCAAAAATTGTTCTATATCCCTTGGTGGTGGCACCAATGGATAGGGAACCTCTTGCATGCATCATGTAAGGTTTGATTAGTTTGTGGATTGGTGAAGAGTGCACACAAGTTATATTTTCTAATTTTTGATTAACTTGTTTATATGATAATTTTTTTGCATACAAAAGTTTTTGTTCTTGCCTCTTGTCCTCCCCAACTATTTATTTTTACACTAACTAATTCTACATGGGACACTATGGATTGAAATGATTGGGCAAGGGTGGTCCTATGGGATTTTGTTCCCATAGGATCTCTCAACCTTTCATTAACTCCTCAAGTTCTTTTCTATTATTTTCAATTTTCCCTAATATGTTTTGTTGTGTTCCCAGAGGATGATGAGGAACTATAGGAGGTTTTTTTTGTGTATTTTCCTTAGGAGGGATTTCATGATGAGGTGAATTAGGATTTTGAAGATTTGGGGGTGAATTATCAAATCCTAAAAATTAAACTAATTTCAATTAAAAAAGTTAATTCAATCTACCTATTTAATATAAATTTGATAGTAAAAAACTAAAAATACTTACTCCTTTGACCTCCTTGATGTTTTGGTGGTATTTTAACAAATATTTGGCAAAAAATTTGGTGCAAAATCAACTCTATAAGAAAACAAGCACACTTGGGAAGGTTTGCAAGCCATGGGATAAATGAGAAATGCAGAAATAAAGAATGTTTTTTGCTTTTATTTCTTTAATGAGCAATAACACGAGAGTGTTATTGCTTTAATGAGCCATAATGTGAGCACGTTATAATGCAGTTGTGTTATAACTTTGATGGGACAAACAAGTGGGGTGGCCACTTTTTGGTCCCCCATATTTTTGCACACAACTATTGGTATATTAATAAATAAATTCGGATATAGTACATTTACTATTTTGTTACAAATTACATACCTGTAGACTTGGCATACCCACATAAACATATGATGAAAGGATAAAAAATTTAAGATGCATACTTTGGCCTAAGAATTTTAAAATACATAAGAATTTACATTGATTTTATTCACAATGGATAATATAGTTAATTTTAAATTTCAATACGAAATATACTAAATTGCACAACCTTATTAAAAATTACATGTTGATCAATGGAAAAGATCATATCTAGCAACTCATTTGTCATGACTATAATATCCAATATAGATGTATCATGTGCCCCACCCTATGTGAATTACTCCTAAAACTGGAGCAACCTCTTCAACATGCACACCAACATTATTACCATGTACACATTGTGTTGTATAACTCATTAATAAATCCTCAAACAACTTAAAGGATCACCCACATCAACTTATGAAAGAGGCCTACTATGCTACAACAAGATATATTTGATTGAATGATGGATCATAGATTTTGCACCTCAACAATTTCCTCCATAATGGAAGGTATTATGATATGTTGAACATATGGAAAAATAGAGAGTCTCTTTGGTTGGTCTTTGGCATTATATGTCCCCTCTCTATTCTATGTAGAATATTTACCTCTTGTAGTGTCGTAAAATTGCACCTCGAGCAATTTCACACTACATAACCCTCCCTTTAGCCTAATAAAGATGATAATGCAAATTTCCCTTTTCCTTACCTTCAAATTTGTCCTTAAACCATTTGTTTTTGGTAGTTAAGTGATTTTTTGTTGGGGATGCATCCAGGACATGCAGATGTCTACATGTCGCATGAACATCCCAACAAGATTCCTGGGTCTGTGGTTGTTAGGATGTTACACTTCCGCTTACCCACAAACTATAACACCTCTACGATCGTAGACGTCCTTGAAAATGACCTTTTGCACGCTATACTTCCATTCTTTTACTCTCTCATTCTAGAAATTTATTCTCACAATTTTATCTTTCATTCTATTATTCTTATTCATGCAAGCTCTCATTCTGCATCACATCTACACCATTTTCTCAATCTCTCTTACACATTCTTGGCTTCTACATCAAAATCTTGGCTCTCTCAACTTATATATAGTGTTGTACTCTCCTTCAACATTAGAAGCTTTCTAAAGGGAGGGTAAACACTCTTTTTCTTGCATTATCATTATTTAGTAGCATATTGATTTTCTAATGTGTCTATCTTCTTTATCTCATCAATCTATCTTTTCTATTATCTATTTATTTCTCTATTTTTGTACTTGGTATTCCATGGAGGTGGAAACACCAAAATGGGGGTTTGACTAAGGAAAACCCCAAAACAACCCCAATATTTTTTATTGTCTTGTAGACACGTGAAATTAGCATTATCCACTTAGGTCACATTCATCCACTCATTAATTTAACCAAACTCATCAAATCCATTCACCAAGTAAATCAGGATTATTAAATAAATCAAATTGTCTTACATCATCCCTCTTATCAAATAAATCAAACATTCATTTAATTAAAATCGAAATGCATATTCCATCATTTTCTGAATTAAATAAATCAAATATTTAAGTCATAAAAGTCAAACTCATCTAATCATCATTAAGCTAATCTAATCCTAATTAGCCTAACCTAACTACCCATCACATTCTCTAGATTTTGCCACTTGCACATATAAATCAATTTATTGATTTATTAAATCAACATTTTCTTTCAACATGGCATTTATGGGGAATATTCCCTCAAGTTTGAATTCAAAATCAATTGGACATGTACATCCAACAAAGCAATTAATGTCTCTTACATGTCCCTTGCAAAGGTCAAACTAAGCATTAACTCACAAATTCAAATTTGAATTTCCCCCTCTTGGGCACATTTCCCAAATCTTGCACACTCCTCAACCACTCACAAGTTGACAAGTGGCCTCATCTCATTGGTCCAATATTTGTCCCACATTCATCCATTTGGCTATTCCTCTCATCCAAATAATCTATAAATGGAAAGCTTTATTCATCATCAAATCCTCCACAATCTTAGCATTTCATCTACAATCATCATGCAAGGTCACTCTCTTCAAGGGAGAACTAATTTTGTCCACTCCATATCTTAGCATTCCATATCATATTCAAATTGTTTTCATCATGGAGCTTAATCAAGGATTGGGAAAGGGCTTCTTTCCATAGAAGCACCAATCCACTATAAGATGCTAGTTTGATTATTAGAATGATGTTTTTCTATGTTTTGCTTGCTTCTTTTGCATTATTCTTGTGATTAGATGAATCTTATAGGGAATCTTTTGTTTGCTTTCATTTACTAACAATAATAAGGGTTTTTGTTTTTGAGCTAATGCATATTTAAGGTTCTACATATTGGCGCTAGGAGGGCTTGACATCATTATTTCTAACTTTTTCTTGAAATTTTCGTGTTTTTCTTCACACACAGGAAATTCCAACGCGGGCTCGTCAGTGTTGCTATTTTGGCACCGCAGGCTCGTCAGCGTCGCTATTTTGGCACTGCGGGCTCATCCGCGTCGCTATATGGCACCGCTTGAAACACAAACTGCGCCGCTGGACTCGTCCCGCAAATATTTTTGAATTTTAAACTCCGCCGTTGGACTCGCCGACCTGCAGACAATTTCAAAAAATATTAAACAGCGATGCTGGACACAAACTATGATGCTAGGCATAAATTGTGACGCAATTGAGCTCTCTGTCCCGACACAGAGTGTCGCTGACTGGTAAGTGGCACTGTGAGGGCACCATTGGGAGAACAAACTGCGACGCCTTCACGAGTTGCGACGTTGGGAGACAGTAAAAGGTAAAATTTGATTTTTTAGCACGTGTTTCATGTTTATGATAAATTTATCTCCTGTTTCCTGCCTTTTAATTTATGTATTTTTCCAGAATCTGATCTATTTTTCTTCTTTGTAGGTTGGAAATTGAAATTGAAGAAAGAAGGAGCATGAGGGCTATGTCTTACGAAATCAATTTTTTTTAAACACTTTAGTGTTTATTTAACACTATTTTGAGGATTTGTTATCTTTTCATTCTTAGGACACTAATTTTCATTTGGGCTTAAAAATAACCTTTCCATTTCTTGCAAAAAGGATAAAATGAACTTTAGGATCACAACTTACTAGATTTCATTTATTGGATTAACAAATTGAACAAATGTCTTTCACTTGTGATTTGGTGCTTTAAAACGAACTCACATATTGCTTTGTGGATCTAAAAAGAACAAGTGTAGCTTTGTTTTTCATGAGGGCTTACTTAGACTAAAGCCATTGAAAAAGGACGTATGTGCTTCTCTCGCGCTTTATAGCGATCTTGAGAATCAAAAGGCATTTTTCATGAATTTGGGTTAAGACAAAGCAATCACCTCCACACTTCGATTTTGGCTTAAAAATTGAACAACATATTGTGCGAGTGTGAGTGGGAGTATTGTTGTGTATATTCTCTCTCTTTGTTGCCAACAAGGATTGATCAAGTTACGAATAGTGTTCTTCATTCACTTTTGTTTATCCTAGAGGGCCTGCCTTGGGGAAAAAGTACTCACCTAAGGGAATGACTCAACCGGTAACACTCTAAATCCAAGAGTATTTCCAACTGGGATATAAATGTGGATATTGGAAGAAACGTCAATATCACGTGGTTGATTCTGAAAAGATGGATCCGAAAGGGGACTCTTTCCGTATGGGTCAATCTCCATGAATAGAAAGTCCTTACTAAAACCCATGTGCTAGAATTTTCCAAAATCCTTTTATCTATTTGTTGGTGCAAGAACGGTCATTCTCAAGCCACCCCACACTTTTACGGTCTTCTAGTAGAAATGGAAAACATGCCATGGGATTTTCATGGGTGTTGATGCTTGGCTACCCTATATAAGTGAGTGCCATGAAGGGGATCCAGTGGGGTCAAGCATCTAACCATTCGTTAGAGATAAGTGTAGCTGGACTTGTCCAAGTGGGAATCCAACAAATATTGCCTTACACATCCATAGGATTGTACTTATTCTTGGGTTACAAAATGCATTGCTTGATCGAAAACATCTCAAAAACAAACACTCAACATCATCCAAATTTCAAACCCTTTTGAAGACAAATGTAATTGAATCAATCCATATGTTATTGCTTTCCCTTGGGATTCACATCCTTAGAGGTTTCTAAGCACTTAATTTAAATCTCAATTTTCCCACTAAAGTTAAACAATAGGTAACCCTTGCCTTAAATTCATGAAAGTTTCGCATAATATACCTTGTGAAATGAGATGAAGTTGAGACATGGGACATTCAGTTTGAAAGCTAATCAAAAGCGTGTTTGTGGTAAAAAGAATCCATTAAGCAAAGATTAAATCAATTGGACCCCACATATGTGCTTGGCATCTTTTGGTCATATGGTTTTCATGCAAACATTGGTCTTTTGATTTTGAATTACTCTTAGAGAAAGGCATGTTCTTCACTATCTTGGTCTCAGAAACAAGTCCTTCCTAGGTTCATTTAGGATCAAATCAAACACTTCATCCATCCAAACATTTATCATCTTCATCCCACAAACAACTTTAGAGCTTTGGAAACATCATTCTAGACTTGGGTAAATCATCATAATCAAAATCACCTTGTTTAGTTAGGTGTGTGGGAATACATCCTTTCTCATACATTTAATTAAATCAGAAATCCTTTGAACAAATTCATCCTAAGATCACATCCAACATCTTAGGGTTTACAAGTTTATTATCCAAATCAAAACAATCAAAATCAAACCCTAAGACTAGCGTTGATCCAAAGTCCCTAAATGTTGAACACTCATATCATTTCCCCTTCATCTCATCATTGGTCCTAGGAACTTTAGAGGTCACTTTTGCAACAAGGTCAAAACACAAGGAGAACATGGAATACTAACTTGATCCATACATCATGAGTAATCCAAATCAATTGAATTTTCAAAGCCTTACAATGCTGATTGATTATCAAAACTCACACTTATACAATCCATACATAGGATCATTACCTTCTACAAATGTCAATGGCACAATGAGTGTGAGTATGCCCAAATCAAAAATTGGAACATATTTCCCGATGGTAGATCTAAATCCAAACCTACAAGTCTATCAACCGAACAATTAATGCATGAGCCTTCAAATGAACAACGAGAATGTAACAAGTACAAGTTTTTGAAACATGAATTCGGAAAACTTTGGGATAAATATGGTTGCAAATCATATGAATATTGTTCAAAATCCAAACAAGATGTTAACAACTCCAAGTCAAGGTAACACCATGCAAGATCAAAGTTACCTAAAACAAGGCAATGCGATTCCCAACATCAACAATGTTCAATTTCAACCCATAATTCCAAATCTGAGTGTCATCCCAAATCAAAACATTGTCCAAAATCAAACACAAGTACACACTCCAAATCTGCTTAAACAAAATCCAAATCAATTATATCAAGGGAGTCAAGATTGAAATCAAGATCAAATCTAGTGAGATCAAATTGCTGCACTTACCAAAATAGTTGAGTCATTGTGCCAAGAGACATCTTCACCACCATTACCCATATCAACATCATTCCTTGGTTTAGAGATTCCCCCTTTACCTAGCACCAATCACTCCATCCAAATAAATCCACCTAACACCAATCAAGCCATCACATCAAAACCTTTGAATATACCATCGACATCGCACCAACAGATGGTATCTAATCAAATGACAACATCAATCCTGACAAATCAAAACATGGTCTCCCAAGGACCTATCACCTCGGTCATTCCAACCATCCCTATCACCTCGACCACTCCAACTACCCCTATCACACCCATCATATCTCAAACCACCATGATCACTCCGAGCGTATCTCAACCACTTGTCACTACATCCAACACAATTCCAAATCCACCACCACTACCACCAAAACCAAATGCATCAAGATGATATGACATTGCGCTAAAAGCTCACTAGGCCTACCAAAAGGCCATCCAACAATATCTAGCCATGCAACAAGCTCAACAAGTGCAACAAGCATCTCAAGCTACCCAAAAAACACAAGCAAAAACACAAAAAATGACAACTGTTGAGAGCAAGGATCAAGATAAATCCATGACTAAGCACCTTGAAGCTATGTCTACTTCATCCAAAGATCAAATCAACACACATCAAGAGTCACTTTTCAATCATGATCAAAATCCACCAACAATACTCAACAATGATCCAATTCAACAAATGTCAACATCATTTGACCCTATGGTTGAGGACATTGGAAATCCCTCCACCACAATTGTTGAAAACAATGATCAAGATTTCTCCATCGGTGAGCACCTTGAAGATGTTTCCACCCCATCTGATGATCAAATCGCCATACATCAAGAGCCACTTTTTAGTGATCTATTTCAAGAAGTGTTAGGATTATTTGATCCTATTGACATAATGCATGATTCATTGACCTATGATCATGCTGAAAATGTCTCTACATCACCTTATGAGTTAGAGGACATATCTCAAGAATTTATTCCAAAGCATGATCAAAATCTTTCTCTAAGGTCTAGCAATGGTCCTTTCCAAGACATGTTGACCCCCTTCGACCTCATGGTTATAGATACTGAAGGAACCCTGACCTCAAAACTTGAGGATATTGGACCACTTACCATGTCTAATGACAACATCCAATTAGAACCCTTTGTAAGCAATCCATCCTTTGAAATTGACCCATGTCAAGAACTTGATCCAAAGCATGTCGAAAGCAACTCTGAAATTATTCAGGATCAAGAATTCATATCTACAAGATACTACAATGATCTAATGGATACTCTCCTATCTATGCAAGATGATCATATCCACATAACATATACTCCTCCATCTACCCATGAGATGCTTTATGCGGATGGACGTGTAGATGATCTTCATTCAGAACAAGATTTTTTTACTCCTGACATTATTACACAAAAGAGAAGGTTATTGATTCGTACAGTCAAACAAAGTTGTCAAAATCAAGATCAGATATGTCCCAAACTCAAACTGAGGACATCATGAATAAAGATATCTAGCATTATCCGCTCAAGGAAACAAGTCAGACAAAACAGTATAATCCAGAGTTAGCAGAGCATAAAATTGAAACAGTGCCATCTACAGTGGTCATTTGTCAGAGCATGTTTACCGAACAAGACATCTTAGAACATGCATAATCAAAGCATGAAGGTACTACTTCCATAATATTGAGGTAACTATGTTTCGAGCAAAGGTCAACATAGGGAGCACGAAGAATCCTTATGATGAAACTGATGCCAATACTACAACCAGCCATGTCATGAATCTTCATCCACCCATCACCCCATCCATGAATTGGGACCAACTTCGAAAGAAAAATTTGAATCAAAGTACGAAGAATGTTATCAAAGCAAAAGAAGTTGAGAAGCATAATGGACAAATCAAATACGCATGGATACCAAAACATACAAAGAAAGATTATCCCTATCAAACTCCATTAGTCAAAGAAACTATGGGGAAAAATAAAAATGGGAAAATTATCCATCAAAGATGTCCACAAAAGAAAAAGCAAGCTTTTCAAGCGACGTACAAAGTGTATCAAGCAGTTGGTCATAATTCCATGAACACTTATGTATCCACCCATCATTGCTCATCGTCCCAAGTTTGGAGAGTCAAAGGTTCCAAATTGTCAACCAATCCATCTTTTATCCCTAAACACACTCAATCCACACCTCCACGCATGATATCCTATTCTCAAATTGACCATGTATTGGCAATGAGCCTTCATCATAAGGATTCCAAAGGCACTCTATCGCGATGTATGCACAAAGATAAAGTTAACCCCGATATCAATAAAGCAGATAAGGAATCTCAAAAGTTGTATTCAAGTGCACGTATCTTAGCAAAGCAACTTATTCAAGTAGGATATTGATGGCACATTATGATAGGGGCATCTACATCAGCAACACCTTGTGATTCAGTATGAGCTTAAAATCTTTCAGAAAAATCAAAAAAATAAAAAAATATGAAAATCCAAAAAAAAATCAGAAAAAGGATTGAAAATAGTAAAGAGAAAAATTGTCTTCTAGTGAAAACCACTATGGTGGCGCTTTGGGCAAGACCATGATGAAAACCTGGCAAACATGCATCATGAGTAGAATCAAGCATCTGCGTGCACTATTTCAGGTGGAAGCATCTCATCCCATCCATAATAAATCCAACATTTCATCCATCTTATCCATAATAAATCCATTCATCCATGAACCATTTATCCAATCTGTTTTCATGCATCTGCATCCATAGTTTGAGTCATCTTGATCTTGACAAAGTTTGGGGCACACTTTACACTTGCTTATGGTAAACATCATGACATGGGTTGTTTTCATTGATCCTATCCTATCCAATGTTATCTAAGCCATGAAACATTATCCAAATGAGCATCATTTGTCCTAACACCTTATCTTATCAAAAGATAATCCATATACATCCATCCATACACCTATCCAGGCATCTATCCATCACATTCCATACATTGCTAGACACTGGGGGAAGATATTTACATCTTTCTTCGGGAATAAATCTTGATCTATATCCTCCAACTTATGCGGTGATCCGAACATTGGAAAATGTGAAATCAAATTGGTCAAAGCATTTGTGATCCAAAATCCAAATCACTAGCCCATGGCATATTTTGACGAGAAGACATTCCTTATCAGGCTTTATCTTTCATCGAACATCAATCCAAATAATCACTATCAGTCACATCTAACGCACCCTTCAAATGTCACATCAAATCATTCGAACAACTTTTGTTCCAAAATCAAGCTTCATCAATCATGATCAATCAAACCCAATCAAGAAATCATCAGGATATCCTTGTGTTGCTTAACACTATCCTTGCATTGTTGTGCATCCTCAACAATGTTATCATCATCAGTCTTGATCAAATCATCATCAATCCATCCTCATCTTAGTATATCCTTGTGTTACTTAACACTATCCTTGCATTGTTGTGCATCCTCAACAATGTTATCATCATCAATCCTATTAACATCTCAATCCTTGTGTTGCTTAACACTATCCTTGCATTGTTGTGCATCCTCAACAATGTTATCATCGTCAATCCATCGATCTGATCAATCAACCTTAGCTTGGTTTTTAGAACAATCCCCAAATAGAGCACTGGTATCATCACACATATCCATATCCAAATCATCAAAATCATGCGAAAAATTCAAAAACATCCAAAACATCAAAAAATCCCAAAAACACTCATAAAAGCAGAAAACGTCAAAAACATGATATCCGAACTACGTCATCTCTGAGCTTAAATGTAGGCAAGGCTAATCTTTGATTAGCCACCGAGACATCAAAATCCAAAAACATTCAAAAAACACAAAATCCAAAAACATTCGAAAAACATCAAACGCAAAATCCAAAAACATTGGAAAATAAAAAATCAAACCATTTGAAAAATCCAAAAACCCAAAAAATAGCCTCAAAACATTCCAAAAACATAAAAAACATCCAAATATTTGAAAAAAAAAATCCATCCATTTCATCTCGATTTCACTCGAAATAATCAATCATCCATAATAAACTGATTGTCACCTTCATCCTTTGGAAACACAAACATAAACAACCACAACAATTGGCAAAATCAAGCTTCAATCATAAAATCAAAAGCAAAGCAACAAACCGTTAAACGTAAAATCAATCTCTTGATCACTCGCAAACATGTCAATCAACTTTATATCAAAATCCTATCAATCAACTTATCAACCCATCATCATCCTATACAATGCATGTCCTAGGATATATCGTTCCGACAATGGGCATCATTTTGGATATCACCTTGGATTCTTATCCTATCAAAACACATCCCTTTGGCTGAAGGTATGAAGAACATTGGCTTGTTTGTGTACTTGATCTTTTCTTTTGGTTTATCTTATTGTGCTCATTCCAAGGACCTCTCAATGATGTCCCCAATGAAGGGATTTAGAGAGATAGGAATGGGGCAACGATCATTATCTTTTTATCTGTTGTGCTTGTTGGACGTTCTTGTAATATAACCTTGGCGAATACTTGCTTTGTTAGGTACGTCCTAGCAAGGTTTTCGAATGTCAGGTGTGAACAAGAATACTCCTATCTGTTTGTTGAGTCAAAGTCCATCATAGTAGGTGCAACACCATCTTGGTTCTTTATACCCTGATGCATCATGCCTACATGTGTTATCAAACATAAGGTAATTGGCCCTTTGAAAATCCCAACTCCTTGGCAAGAAATCATCATCATCATCATCTCATGTCTTGTTGGAATCTCTTGTTTTCTTCTATCTCTTACTTTTCATGCTAACATGGTACCATGACAGTTAATCGTAAATCATCACCATTGCATCCATCCTGCATCCACAAACCATCTGCATAATGCATATCATATCATATATAAAGCATTAATCATACCACATGCATTCATCCCCATCATTGCATAATATAGATTGGTTATTCTAAACATCTCATAAACAATACATCTATCACCATACACATAATCATAAAAGCGTCATCATATCATATCATGAACATCCATATCATCCATGCATCATCATATCATCCATTGCATATAATCATCTCATATATATCATCAATAATGTCACTGTCATGGTACAAATCAGGATCAAGTGTGTGTAATATATCAAAATAGGCACGAGGCTAGCCATGGCTGATGACTGTCTACATCATCAAATCTGTCTACATCAAATATTTGAGTTGAACTGATCTTGAACCTCTTTTTCAAGAGATCTACCCTCAAATCAAACCTCTTCACTCGATTTCTCGAGGGGGCAGTATACTAGTGTAATTCTTCATTCGCTGGGGCAGCAGTGGGGCATCCGAAAAAAATCAGAGAAATTTTGACTTTTGATCATGGCAAGGTTATTCTTTGAACCAACGCAACAAGTACATTGCTTCAAAGAGGGGGAAAATGTAGACACATGAAATTAGCATTATCCACTTAGGTCACATTCATCCACTCATTAATTTAACCAAACTCATCAAATCCATTCACCAAGTAAATAAGGATTATTAAATAAATCAACTTGTCTTACATCATCCCTCTTATCAAATAAATCAAACATTCATTTAATTAAAATCCAAATGCATATAATTCCATCTTTTTCTGAATTAAATAAATCAAATATTTAAGTCATAAAAGTCAAACTCACCTAATCATCATTAAGCTAATCTAATCCTAATTAGCCTAACCTAACTACCCACCACATTCTCTAGATTTTGCCACTTGCACATATAAATCAATTTATTGATTTATTAAATCAACATTTTCTTTCAACATGGCATTTATGGGGAATATTCCCTCAAGTTTGAATTCAAAATCAATTGGACATGTACATCCAACAAAGCAATTAATGTCTCTTACATGTCCCTTGCAAAGGTCAAACTAAGCATTAACTCACAAATTCAAATTTGAATTTCCCCCTCTTGGGCACATTTCCCAAATCTTGCACACTCCTCAACCACTCACAAGTTGACAAGTGGCCTCATCTCATTGGTCCAATATTTGTCCCACATTCATCCATTTGGCTATTCCTCTCATCCAAATAATCTATAAATGGAAAGCTTTATTCATCATCAAATCCTCCACAATCTTAGCATTTCATCTACAATCATCATGCAAGGTCACTCTCTTCAAGGAAGAACTAATTTTGTCCACTCCATATCTTAGCATTCCATATCATATTCAAATTGTTTTCATCATGGAGCTTAATCAAGGATTTGGAAAGGGCTTCTTTCCATAGAAGCACCAATCCACTATAAGATGCTAGTTTGATTATTAGAATGATGTTTTTCTATGTTTTGCTTGCTTCTTTTGCATTATTCTTGTGATTAGATGAATCTTATAGGGAATCTTTTGTTTGCTTTGGTTTACTAACAATACTAAGGGTTTTTTTTTTGAGCTAATGCAGATTTAAGGTTCTACATGTCTCTATGTGTGCAGATTGTTCATTTAGAGCATTACAAGAGATTGCATAGCATTGGACCTCTCATGAGTTTGTTTCAATCCTTTATCTCTTTCTATTTATATTTCATTAGCTTGAATCCTTACATGTTAGTATTATTTTTATTGTCATTTCCTTTATTTTAGAATTATGTTAATATAGTTAAACATTCAGATTTCAGTTCTTCAATAGCTAGTAGGCTCTATGCATTTTTGTCTACAAGTTCTACTCTCAGACCATATGAGATGATAGCATGTTGTGGGGACATCCACATGCCTTACTATTGTCCTTTGGTCGATACCTAGCTAGCTTGCATATAAATCAACTGATCAGTCATAAGCTATCAGATACAATACATCACTTCAAGATGCATGAGTCACAATAACCATATCAAGTAGTATTAGAGGAACACTACAAAGCATAACACCCATAATCACAACACTGTCTTCCAAAATATGCACTATTCCCATCATCAATCATAAATCCTAATAGGGTATCAAATATCATCCTCAATAAATAAATATGCATCAACAACATACTAAGTCTCATAATCATCAAGAATAACCAAAAGATCATACCAGAGGACATAGTATAAAACTGATTGATTAATCATTAAATATTTCATTCATCAGTAAGCCAATTACCAGTAACCAACAACCTTGATAACTCGATACATCTGATATACACAGTGCCATTTCTAAAAATTGCATAATCAACAAAATAACACATATGATAATCAAAGAGAAATCACAATACTTACTAAATAGGTAAAATTTCCTAGTTAGCCCTATCCAAAAATTAGTCAAGCAATGAACATCACTCCTAACTCATGAATAACATCCATCATGGAGCACATAGAAATGTAGACAAGAACATCAAAACATGTAAACTCAAAAAGGTCACAGAGGGTAGGGTCTCACATAATATTTATAATTATTTACCAGTTACATACCTCTTCACTTAACATCATCGTGTAATTGGGAGGTGGAGGACCATGAGAAGTAGTGTGAACATTGTGACACTAAAATTTTATTATAATAAATATAATTTAGTTAATCTTAGATTTCAAAATAAAATAATAAATTGAATTAAATGAACTTGTTGAAATTTACCTGACTATCAAAGCTGAATGTATCAATCAATAGATCTTTTTTCATGACCATCTAGTCCATTGTAGATGTATCCTAGGCACATGCATCCTAACTATCCTCAGGATCACAAACACAAAGTGATCCACAAGGACGACATAAATGAGGTGGAACTAGACACCTAGAAGACTCAGCCACCTCACCCTATACTAGAGGCCTAGTATGTTTTATAATATTTTGAGTGAGCGATCTAATTGATTGTAAGGTCTCCACATCAACACCCTCCTTCATAATGGAAGGGATAGTCACATGCTCATAGTTTGGTCTATCCAATGGTCTCACTGCCTAGTGTGGGTAAAGATGTGCCCCCACTCTATCCTATGTGGAGTCCCCACTTCTACCTTAGAACTCCCACATATCAAATTAATTTTGGATTTCATTGAGGACAAACTCACAATAGAGTTTCCTGAAAAATTATTGTGGTGCCTCATTTTTATTGCATGGAGGATGGTCAAAAACCTTCCACCACCTATAACAAAAAAATTTCTTTATCCCTTGGTGGTGGTACCAATGGATAGGGAACCTCTTGCATGCATTGTGTAAGGTTTGATTAGTTTGTGGATTAGTGAAGATTGCACACAAGTTAGATTTCAATTTTTGATTAACTTGTTTATATGATAATTTGTTTGCATACAAAAGTTTTTGTTCTTCCCTCTTGTCAAGCCAACTATTTATTTGTTCACTAACTAATTATACATGGGAAACTATGGATTGAAATGATTGGGCAAGGGTGGGCCTATGGGATTTTGTTCCCATAGGATCTCTCAACCTTTCAATTAACTCCTCAAGTTCTTTTCTATTATTTTCAATTTTCCCTATTATGTTTTGTTGTGTTACTGGAGGATGATGAGGAACTATAGGAGGGTTTATTTGTGGATTTTCCTTCTGAGGGATTTCATGATGAGGTGAATTAGTATTTTGAAGATTTGGGGGTGAATTATCAACTCCTAAAAATTAAACTAATTTCAATTAAAAAAACTAATTCAATGTACCTATTTAATATAAATTTGACAATAAAAAACTAAAAAAAGTTACTCCTTTAACCTCTTTGATGTTTTGGTGGTATTTTGACAAATATTTGGCAAAACAATTGGCGCAAAATCAACTCTGTAAGAACACAAGCACACTTGGGAAGGTTTGAAGGCCATGGGATAAATGAGAAACAAAAAAATAAAGAATGTTTATTATTTTATTTCTTTAATGAGCAATAACATGAGGGCGTTATTGCTTTAATGAGCCATAATGTGAGCACATTATAATGTACTCGTGTTATAACTTTGATGGGACAAACAAGTGGGGTGGCCACTTTTTGGTCCCCCATATTTTTGCACACACTTATTGGTATATTAATAAATAAATTTGCATATAGTATATTTACTGTTTTGTTACAAATTACATACCTGTAGACTTGGAATACCCACATAAACATATGATGAAAGGATAAAATATGTAAGATGCATACATTGACCCAAGAATTTTAAAATACATAAAAATTTACATTGATTTTTATTCACAATGGATAATATAGTTAAGTTTAAATTTCAATACGAAATATGCTAAATTGCACAACCTTATTAAAAATTACATGTTGATCAATAGGAAATGATCATATCTAGCAACTCATTTTTCATGACTATAATATTCAATATAGATGTATCATGTGCCCCACCTTATGTGGATTACTCCTAAAACTAGAGCAGCCTCTTCAACATGCACACCAACATTATTACCATGTACACATTGTGTTGTATAACTCATCAATAAATCCTAAAAAACCTTTAAGGATCACCCACATCAACTTATGAAAGATGCCTACTATGCTACAACAAGATATATTTGATTGAATGGTGGATCATACATTTTTCACCTCAACAATTTCCTCCATAATGGAAGGTATTATGATATTTTGAATATATGGAAAAATAGAGGGACTCTTTGGTTGGTCTTTGGAATTATATGTCCCCTCTCTATTCTATGTAGAACCTTTACCTCTTGTAGTGTCATAAAATTGCACCCCAAGCAATTTCACACTACATAACCCTCCCTTTAGCCTAATAAAGATGATAATGCAAATTACCCTTTTCCTTACCTTCAAATTTGTCCTTAAACCATTTGTTTTTGGTAGTTATGTGAATTTTTGTTGGGGATGCATACATGACATGTAGATGTCTACATGTTGCATGAACATCCTAACAATATTGTTGGGTATGTGGTTATTAGGATGTTACACTTCCACCTACCCACAAACTGTAACACCTCTATGATCGTAGACATGCCTGAAAATGACCTTTTGCATGCTATACTTCCATTCTTTTACTCTCTCATTATAGAAATTCATTGTCTCAATTTGATCTTTCATTCTATCATTCTTATTCGTGCAAGCTCTCATTCTACATCACATCTACACCACTTTTCTCAAGCTCTCTTTAATGTTCTTGGCTTCTACATCAACATCTTGGCTCTCTCAGCTTATCTACAGTGTTGTACTCTCCTTCAATATTAGAAGCTTTCTAAAGGGAGGGTAAACACTCTCTTTTTCTTGCATTATCATTTTTTAGTAGCATATTGATTTTCTAATTTGTATATCTTCTTTATCTCATCAATCTATCTTTTCTATTATCTATTTCTTTCTCTATTTTTCTACTTGGTTTTCCATGGAGGTTGAAACACCAAAATGGGGGTTTGAATAAGGAAAACCCCAAAATAGCCCCAATATTTTTTATTGTCTCTATGTGTACAGATTGTTGATTTAGAGCATTATACGAGATTGCATAGCATTGGACCTCTCGTGAGTTTGTTTCGATCCTTTTTCTCTTTCTATTTACATTTCATTAATTTGAATCCTTACATGTTAGTATTATTTTTATTGTCATTTCCTTTATTTTAGAATTTTGTTAGTATAGTTAAACATTCAGATTTTAGTTCTTTAATAGACAATAGGCTCTATTCATTTTTGTCTACAAGTTCTACTCTCAGACCATATGAGATGATAACATGTTTTGGGGATGTCCACATTCCTTGCTTTCTTCCTTTGGTCGAGAGCTAGCCAACTTGCTCTTGAGACCTCAAAGTCTACTCTTTCAGTCCTTGAATTCCTTTTCCCAAAATCTATCCTAAAACACAAAATATATTCAAAACTCCCCTTGTTGTCTTTTATCACTTGAGCTTATCCTTTGAGGTAGTTGAGGACCATTTTCTCCTTATAGACTCTTCTATGTCCTAGACACTCAAGAACAAAAAATCTCCTCCTCTACATTTTGGTGAACTTGACATGAACCATTTTCCTCTATCTTTTTGTCAAAAAAATTCTTCTCCTATCGAGACACGTATTGGATAGAGTGTTGCAAAATTTTTATGAGATTCACAACCCAATCCAATACCTTTGGGCACATAGCCAGAAAGAGTTATTGACATCTTAATATGGGGTTTAGAAGGTTTAATCATCACCATTAAGGTATGGATTTTGAGGAGTTCTGTACAAAACTCACTACCAAATTCTCCCCTTCTCGTGTTGAAATTGAAGTGTATACCCTACCAATCTCTCATTTGAACTCTTCCTCTCCCTTAGTTGAGGAATCTAATCTTAGGGTTCCTGTTGATCAGAATCACCCTTTGGAAGTAAGACTCAAAGAGTTCAAAGAGTTCTTAGTAAAAGAAAATTCTTATTCTCAGGTTGCTCCTCTCCTTAATAGTCTAAGAAATTTACTAATTTATGATCTTACAGGTTTGGAGTTGCTTCAAGGAATTGAAATTATTGTAGAAACCCATGTATTTTAATACACTTCCATCTTTGATAACCCCCAAGATTTTTAGTTGGAAATCATTGGTCACTAATTGAATTTTTCAATGGCTAGAGTGTTTGTACATATGGTCGACATGTGTTCTTCTGTCAATATTGCTACTAATAATGCTACCACCACATCCGAGGAAATTCCTATAATTAGAATGAATTGAGTTCCCTTGAATTTTTAAGTTACTACATATGGGACTTGGAACACCTCCACCTCTAGTGTTTTAACTAGTCATACCCCGTCAACATATCCCATCCTCAATGCTCTATTACAGAACATGGGGTGGATGAAATCTCAATCGGTGAATTTGACTAGTTCTACTTCTTAGCCTATGTTCCAACCATATTTTCACCCTAGCCCTTTGTATTTTTTTATCCTAAATACCCCCATCCCTTAAGGGATAGAGATTTCTAAATTAGAAAAGTATAGTGGTAGAGGAGATTCGTAAACACATGTCTCATCTTTCAATGCCGTGAGTACTGATTTCTTCCATCATGATACTGTATTGGTAAAACTATTTCCATGTTCCCTCAAGGACGCTACTTTGGAATGGTATTGCTCACTTCCTGATAATTATTTTTCTCTTTTGAACAATTAGTAAATCAATTCTTATAGAAATTCTAGGAAAACATCAGATCGAAGGTCACCAAGTTACTGATCTTGTCTGATGCAAGAAGGGTGCACATCCAATTTATTTCTCATTACCAATATCTCTTTTCCTAATCTCCTATGTCCTGCTAGATTCTAATGTACAAAATGTGTTTTTTCAGAACTTTTTGTTGGTGTTATGAGATAAATTTTGTTTAACAAACTATCCCTCTTTCACTCATCTATGTGCCACATTGCATGAGTATTAGCAGACGGTTTATCAATACAAGGATTCCTCCTTGTCCTCCCATCTAAATGGCCAATTTGCTATGTTTGTCTTTGGAGATTCAAGAAAAAATAAAGTGGTATCAAACATGGTGTCTATTCCTACTAATAAAAGTTCTACAAGCCGAAATAGAATTTTTACAAAATTGTCTAAATCTTATACAATTTCCTACAAAAATTGTTAAAAGATGGTGTAATTTCTCTTTCAGAGGTAAGATCAATCTCTAGCCCTATCCACAATGGTATGATGTGCAAAAGGTTTTCCAATACCATTCAGTATTAGGTCATGATACCGAGTGATGCATGTGTCTTCGTCATGTTATACAAGACCACATCGACAATGGTACTATTCGACTTGATGATGAAAAGAAACATTCCAATAAATCCATAGCTAAACCTAATAGTTAGTTGTAAATTTATGAAAATCCCTTTCCATCCCATTTTTCTAATCTTGTACAACTCACTTCTTCATCTATCAATCCGAGTCCATCTGTGTATGTGAAAATGGTTTGATTTACTCATGTTCCTCCTCTAGTCCACATGGATAAAACACCTGATATAATATTCACACCGCATGACCTACCTCTTAATAAAGATCTCTCTCCATTGTATATACCAACTTGCATCAATCATAATGTCATAATTGGAATTATGGTTGACCCTATGAGTCAAGTCAATATTATCACAAAGGAGACTCTTTTCATAAATAATTTACACAAGGATAAATATGAGGAGTCACAAACCACACTCCATACTCACAATTGTCTTTTTGATCCACCCATTGGTTCTATCTCTTTATCAATCTTGGTTGGACCTAAAAATTTGGAAGTTTCATTTATCGTGATACCAAAGTCTGACCTCTTCAAAGTTAGCCTAGGCATCTCATGGCTAGTCTCTATAAATGTCATTGCCTCTTCTATACATAAATACTTGAAGTTTCCTCATGAGGGCATAGTGTAAACTATCTAGTACATTGGATACAAACCACTGGTGTCACATGGGGGCTTCTCTCTTGATCATTTTTCCCCTCTCCAGTTGGACCCTTACTGCCTAGAGGGGACTTGTTATACAAGGCCTATTTTAGGTATAAAACTGGAGGTTTGGTTTCTAATTGTTCATTCCCATCTTTTTCTCATACCATTTCTTTGAAGGAAGAAATACATGTACAACATGCTTCATCCTCTACCCCTCTGAAGGCTAAGGAAAAGTAATATCTTTCCCCTAGACCTTCTCCTTCCTCTTCATCTTCTTTTGTAGCTTCCCAACCTCTGGCGGTGTTCTATGTTCCTTCTACTATTCTTGGAATAGGAAAGGGAAAGGAACCCATGTTGTGGGAGTCTAAACCACAAGTCTTCCAACTCTCTATTTTTCCGAAAATCTCTCGACCCACCCTATATGGTAAGGGTAAGCATTCCTATGGATCATTCCTACAGCTTAGCATTTGTAGCCTCCCCTTGTTCCTTCACTTGACCCTAAGGAAAGCAAATGAAAGGAGCTCACCATTGAGACACTTGTTACTCTTCCTACCTCTGTCCCTCCTCCTGTCCCTCCTCAGGAGCATTCCCTTCTATTGGTAATGATTATGGAGGTTACTCCTCTTGTGGAACATGATCCCCTAGAGCCTTCTCAATTTTCACCTCCTAGTGCCCATAGCCATCATAATCAAATTGCACATGAGCATAAGAATCATCGACAGGCCTTAGCTCAAGAGCATGCAACTTTGTAGAAGACCGATGGTAAGCCTCCTCTTTTTTCTTTTGCTTCCCCTACTACTTTCATTTATTCTTTTTCTCTTATTCTTGCTTCTCTTCCTACTTCTATTCCCATCACCTTTGTGTTGCTTCTAGATTCATTAGTGGATCTCGATGAGCCTCACCCCAAGAGGGTGCAAGTGTTCATTGATCTTTCTATAGAGTCACCTCTAATTGCTTCTCTTCTAGATATTCCCCCTTTTCCTCAACCCATATATATTTCTTTTACAAAGGTCATGTCTTCCATGGCTCCTGAGCTCCTTCTCCCTATTTTTCTTCTACTACGAGGATCCCACATCCTCTATTGAAGCATAAGTTAGAGAGTGACCTTATTTCAAATGATTTTTAGAAAAGGAATTCTTTGTCTTATGCATCTTGTTCCACCTTGGCTTGTACCATCCTTGTGATGAAAAAATGCCTCCTTCCAAGAGTTTTTCACTACCCATCTTCTTGGGGTCGGTAACAACTCTTGGGTTTCTCGTCCTTCTCTTCTTTAATTGCATCACTTCACTTCAAAGAATTGCATGTTTAACTCATTGGAGGATATTTTGAATTTGTCATCCATCTTTTCTAGATTGATGATGTTAGTCTCACATGAGCTCAATGAGGAAGAACTCAAGGGGGCCTCTTCCTTGGTTCTTGCTATAGGCGATTCAGCAAGCATCACTCTTGCTATCCTCCCTATAGGCTCATCATCCCCCCCCTATGATGATCTATACTTGGAATAAGATGAATTGTTGAAGGTATCAGACTAGAGTGGTACCTCTTCTTTATCTTTAGATTATATTTTTGTGTGCTTGTTTGTGTTCCCCTGTGCTTGTTTATTAATTTTTGTGCTCTCTCTTGGAGGACCCTCACTACCCTTATAGGTGCTTGGACATAGCAGAGAAATTTTTTTGTACACTTCTTATATTTCTATAATCATTCTTCTATATGTCATATACTTTGATTTTTCACATTGGGAATGATGCAAAGCATTGGGGAATTTAGGCCTCTTCCATGTTGACCCAACTTTTTATTATTTATTCATGTTCTCTTCTTCCCATTCCAATCTATCTGGGGGGTGATGATAGTTCATACATATTATACTATTTTATATATCTAAATCTATGATCAATTCTGACCTCAAATAATTGGATCCCCCTATGATCTTGATTTATTCTTCTTTACTTTTTGTGATGTTGTTGATTCTGTGTGTTGTCCCTCGCATGACAACATTCCATGAATACATCTCACTATACATTTTTTTTCCACATCTCTTTTTCCACATGTCTTTATTTCTTGATGTCTTATGATCTCATCATCTAGCTTGGGGAAAACCTGGCTAGACCTATCTTGATAAAGTTAAACTCATTAGACCTATCTTATCTTTTCTCTGACTGTCCTACAATGCAATTTTTAGCAACCACATGCCTATTTTCTTGTCATATGGTCTCTATCCTTGCTACCCATACCTATCAGCATCATCTTTTATTTGATCAAATTATGGCATGCCATGTATATAAAATTTATCATGGCTATTTTTTTCTTTTTTCACCTAACATGTTTGTTTGTAGCTAACATGTTTTTGGTGAGATCATATTCAACTTTGTAGGATAGAATACATGTGTCCTCTTCGCATCCTATCTTAGCTTCTCTATCACATATACTAGATTGAAGACATGTGTCCTCTTCATCATGGGTATATTCTCTTCAACCTCTTTCTACTTTAGCTTGCACATATTTAGAATACATATGCCCGCTAAAGTGGGGGAAGAGTGTAGTATTATAAAATTACACCCCAAGAAATTTCACACTACATAACCCTCCCTTTAGCCTAATAAAGATGATAATGTAAATTCCCCTTTTCCTTACCTTCAAATTTGTCTTTAAACCCTTTATTTTTAGTATTTGAGTGAATTTGTATTGAGGATGATTCAATAATGCATAGATGCATGTGCACCACGTGAATTTTTTGACAAGATTCCTAGGTTTGTGGTCATTGGGATGTTACACTTCTACCTACCCACAAAGTGTAATACCTCTAGGGTCGTAGACATTCTTGAAAACAACCTTTTTACATGATATCCTTCCATTCTTTCACTCTCATTCTGGCAATTCATTCTCTCAATTTGATCTTTCATTCTCTCATTCTCATTCTTGTAAGCTATCATTCTAAATCACTTATATACACCATTTTTCTCAAGCTCTCTTTTGTCTTCTTGGCTTCTACATCAATGTATCAACTCTCTCAACTTTCCTAGACTGATGTACTCTCCTTTGACATTATAGGCTTACTAAAAGGAGGGTAAACACTCTTTTTCTTGCATTATCATATTTTTAGTATCATACCAATATTCAAATGTGTTTATCTTATTTATCTCATCAATATATGTTGTCTAATATCTATTTATTTCTCTATTTATTTACTTAGATGTCTCTGGAGTTGGAAACACCAAAATAGGGGTTTGACTAAGGAAAACCCCAAAATAGCCCAAACATTTTCATTATCTTCATGTGTGCAGATTGTTCATTTGGAGTGTTATGGGAGGTTGCATACCACTGGACCTCTCATCAGTCCATTTCGATCCTTTCTCTCTTGCTATTTTTGTTTTGTTAGTTTGAATCATTGTATGTTAGTATTATTTTTTTTGTTGTCATTTCCTTTATTTTAGCATTATGTTAGTATAGTTAAACATTCAAAATTTAGTTCTTGACTGAATAGTAAGTTGTATATTTTTTTGTTGACAAGTTCTACTCTTAAATCATACAAGACAACAACACGCCACAGGGGCATCCATGTTGAACTATCGTCCTCTAATCGAGAGCTATCCAACTTTCTTTTGAGACCTCGAAAGTCTTCTCTTTTGGTCCTTGAATTCCTTTTCCCAAAATTTGTCTTAAAACACAAAATATAGTCAAAACTCCCGTTTGGCATCCTTTGGCATCCTTTGTCACTTGAGCATAGCCTTATAGGTAATTGAGAACCATTTTCTCCTTGTAGACTCTTCTATGTCCTAGAGACTCGGGATTATCAAATCTTCTCCTCTACACCTCTACCCTAATAATCACACATATCAAAATAATATATAATTTCATTGAGGGACCAAACTCACAATAGAGTTTCATTAAGAAATATTGAGTTGCTTCATTATTATTGATGTGGGATGGTAAAAATCCATCAACCATTTATCTCAAAAATTATCCTTTATTCCTCCATGTTGGTAGAAATAAATAGGGAATCTTTTGTAACTTATATGCATGGGATGATTAGTTTTAAGGTCTATAAATAAGACACATAAATAATTTGTTATTGTTTTTAGTCCTCCACTTATTTATATAGTTGTTAAATGATGGATAATATTGAAAAGCATTATCATTAAAAAATTTCCATGTACATTTATTTTCCCACTAACTAAATCTATTTAAGATATTTTAGACTTCAATGATGTTGCAAGAGCTTGTTGATGTGATTTTTTATATTTAGGTTTTCAAGGTTGTTACTAATGTTTGAAACTTCTTTATATTATGTTTGATTTTCCCTCAAAATATTTCTTGGCTATCGTGATGATGGCTCATAACTACTAGAGGGTTTTGAAGGGGTTTATTTTGTGAATTCTCTTTAACAAGAGTCTCATCACACGTTTCATTAGGTGAATGAGGGTTTGGAGGTGTTGAGGGTTTCATAATTGCTAAAAATTAAATAAATGAATTAACATTATTTCATTTTAATTCAAATTGCTAAAAAACTTAATGAACATATCTCTTGCACATCATGGTGGAATAATTCCTTAAATTATATTGCTCCAAACCACCCAAAAAATGCTCATATAATGACATAGTCATATTATGAAGAAAATAGCATAAATTACTCTTGACTATTCTTTCTATGCAATCAAAGATGTGAATACATTATAACATGCTCATGTTATAAAAATAATGTATTTATGATTGGTAGTGATTAAGAATTAGGCTTACCTCTACCAAACCATAACTCAATAATTTTATAATGTAAGCACATGCTATGGTTCCACAATGTGATCTCTTATTGATTATTTTGAATTAAAAATAGTTTTTGGTCACTTTTTTCCCCTATATTTATCCTATTTAAAATTTTCCTTATTGAGATATCTATGTTCTCCAAATTTTATAAAATAGCATAGAGATATGGAGTACAACAACCTATGTTAGGAATTTATTTATGTATATGGTTTAGTTATCCTAGTCAATTGTCAATTAAATCCTAGAAAGGTCTTTAAGAACACCCTCTTAATCTTGAAAATGATTGATGAGTAGAAGTCAAACCACTCTTGTTAATTGGTCCTTAATTATTCTCAATTTGATCATAGGTTTGCACCTTTATCTAGATCAAATATATTCCCAAGTCTTGGTATTCTAACTCACCCCTTAGAATTGGGAGTTTTAATTTTGAGAACCAACAAGGTCCCCAAGAAAACATGGATAACATCAATGACCAAAATTTTGTCAATTTATTATAAGGGGAAAAAAGAGGCACTAGATGGAACCCTTTGATAAGAATAATGTATGAAGAGAATTGGAGTAACTTGAGTTGTACGATAATTTGATGGATAATCACATTGTGGTGTGTAGTATATTTTAGCCCTTGTTAATGAGTATCCCAAAAATCTAGGTTTGTTTTTTAAAGAATGATGAGGTGATTTCTACCTTCAACTTATTTAAGGAAAAAGTGGAGAACTAGTCTTATAGGAAGATCAAAATATTGTTTATAGATAATGGCACTGAATAAGTAAATAAGTCTTCAATAAAATAACAACCTAGAATACATCATTTCATAGAGTATTAGTGTTTCCTTCTTTATTATGAAGATTACACTTCATAAAAAATATTTCTAATAAACTAAAATTTATTTTATAATTTAAAAAAAAATAATGATTGATAATATTCTTTAAGCATATTTTTCCACCTATGATATAAAAAGGTTCATATAATTGAAAAGTGTTCACTATGCTTCCAAGTATTTAATTCATAGTATCAATGACTAAATATATCATTTAAAATAATGAAATAAGTACATCTTGAATAGGGCTGAATTTTGTAAAAGTTGGAGGGTTCATGGTTACTTGCTATAGCCTAATGTGAGCCATATAATTATAAAATTTTGTATATTTTTTTTATTAATATAAATATATATATAGGCTTATAGCCTTTTAACTAAAAAAAAATTACATCTATTCATCATTTGTATATTTTTTTGTACATCAAATATGAAGATATATATTGATATTTTTACTCAAATTCTAATAAAAATAGGACATCACTCACTTCTGATATTTTCCCCTCTTTATTATAATGATAGAAATTGTACTCCCAAAAAATTATATGTCTCGTTCTCCATCATAACAATGGGTTCACCAAAATCAAAACTCGGATCGGATCTACCCTATATGGATCCTATTATTAGAATACAACCCATGAATTTTTGAAACAAAATGAAGAATACAACCCTAAATTTCTAGAATGAAGAATACAACCCTGAAAAAATAGGATGGCACCACAAGCAAGCAAAGTGTGTTATGCAAGGTGGCCATATAATAGTTATTGTTAATGCAAAATAGTGTAAGGGTACATTCAAAGGAGTTTTTCTTAGTCCATGTAATGTCTTAAATTAGGGGACATCATTCCTAATGTCTCCAAGAGAGAACCAATCGAAAGTAGACTGGAATCAATAAGGTCTGGCACAAGATGTTTAAGACGCTTACAATGTTCTGTATCATGTCCATTTTGTCAATGATAATGGCAATAAGCATTTGATCTAAAGTTTGGGGGTAAGGGTTTATTAGGATCATGTGCTCTAATGGGAGGTAAGGTAATCATTTTCTATTCTAAAAATTGTGACATTGTGATATGAAGGGTATCAAGTAAGGGAGTAAATTGCCTAGTCGAATCCCCAAATGTAAAATGAGTTGTCTTCTTTATAGAAGCCACTTGGGCATCAACATGTTGAGTCAGTTGAGGAGGGGTATAAGGTGGATTAGTGTATGTATGCAAAGGAAAAATGAATTGTAAACTTGAGATATTTAATGGTTGATGAGTGAGGGTAGTGACATAGCTGACGACTCGGGTCCATTTGCTCATGAGTGGAGAGATCTAGCTCCTACCCATGTTACCAAATCATAGTCAACAACCATGACACGCACTAGCACTTATGAGCATGGAGAGGCTAGCACATCCTCCATGCCTCGTACACAGAATGAGACTATTTTTACATAGCTGACTAGATATCTAGGTGATGACATTTTATTTATGCTCATGCTTATGTTTTCATGTTTATGCTTTTACATATATATAAATATCATGATGTGTATTGATTAGCTTTATGATTTCTATCTTACAGGGTCTGTGAGGGATTTGCAGGATCTCTACTAATAGGTAGTTGTAGAGATAGTGCCTTCTTCAATTTTTTTATCATGGTATTAGTACATACTAAATTCCCTTACCCATCATGGAGTAGGACCTAGAGCTATTCGAGCCTTATGTCAGATTAAGAGCAGCATATGAGGGTACCACTAGGCATGCTAATCAAGCCAAGGCTACCTATGAGGAGGTTCAGTCATCTCGAGGTCCAACAGAGGTCGAGATACTTCATGTAGAGGTATCCAGGCTATAGGTAGATAGGGACCACATAGAGTGAGGGCACCTAGAGGCCATCAGACAGGAGACCGTGGTTGTTGGACAAGCACGGGGCCTACATTATGCATTGGATTATCTTTTTAGTTCACGATCATGATTGCATACTACCATCTCTCAATGGAATATCTCTAGATAGATGTGATTACCAGATCCCAAGGGATCTGGTAGCCATAGGACACCCTAGCATTATATATATGATGACATGTATTTATTTAACTTTGTGATATATATTGATCATTTGGTTGTTTGTTTATGCTTTTGTGTTTTAAGTTAAATGGAAATGTGATTTATCAAATAATCTTTGCAATACTATTTAATAAATGTCTCCATGATTTAATATGTTTGATGTGATCTAATTAAAACTATTCTAGTTTCTTTTAAATGCAACATTATGATTAAGTATGTTATGCTAAATTATATGCACTTATGATCTAGTTGTAGAATATTAAATCCAACACAACACACAAGATGAACTTGAATAGTATGAAACCTAAAGTAAGCACCTAAAAACTAATTTAAATAATTACTTTTAGTTTTCAAGACACACGAATAATTGTTTGTCAAGAACGAAGCAATCCAAGAGTACATAGAATGTCATCTACTGACTCTAACACCTCTTCTTTATCATTCACACTATTCAAGAAGATTATACATAGTACCTACACAAATGAATGACATTAATAGGTTCTTTAAGAGGTGTACCATCCATTTCTATTAACATATATGGTCTGGACCCATAACTTTCATCACTTATATAAAGTCCCAACCAATTAGGGCTGAATTTTCCTTTTTTTTGTCGAGGCGGTATTGACATTACGTTGATTCTCTCACAACACCAAGTCACCTTTATTGAATGAATGAGGTATGACATTATCATTGTAACTACACTGCATTCTTCTATAATAAGCTTGAACGTTCTCAAGAGCGTTAATGTGTTGTTTTTCAAGCATTTCAAGCTAATGCAAACATTCCTTATAGGTGTTTTCATCAATAAGTCCTTGGAGAGTGATTCTTAATGAAGAAATCTCTAACTCCAAGAGCATTATCACCTTAGTTCCCTAGACAAGGTTAAAATGGGTATTCCCAGTTGATGCTCTAACATTCGTATGATAATCCCATAATGCATAAGTTAGTTGTGTGTGCCAATCCTTATTATGTTTACTTACTGTCTTCCTTAAGATTTTCTTGAGGAATCTATTGGTTGATTTAGCTTGGCCATTAGATTGCGGGTAGTAGGGTGTTGAAAATGGATGATGTATGTTAAAATTTCCTAATAACTTCTTCACATCCTTATTCTTAAATGGTGTTGAGTGATCCCACAATATTGGTTTACAATTTTTGGCCAAACTGGACATTGAAATAATTTTTTCTAACAAAATCTTCACTTTCGGGCACCTATAGCAGCTAAACCGTGAGGAATTTGAAGATGATGCAAACTAGATTTTTGTGAAATTTTGTCTATAGATTATAAATATAATTTTTTCAAAATTTTTGGAATCAGATTGCACTTCTTTTTCCATCTCCTTCGAAAACTAGTTTTTTTCATAAAATAACATTTTTAAGGAGTGACGCTCACTGTATAACGCATAACTTTTTTTCCATGAAGGATAAAATTATAATTCTTTCAAATTTAGATTTGTAACTCCGATATCTAGTGCTTCCAATTGGTTAGATAGTGTTTTCTTGAATATTTTTTCCTTAATCAAGTTTTGAAGTCAAACCAATTACAATTCAGACATAGGCGAACCGTATAACGCATAACTTTTTTTGTATGTATCGAAATTCAATTTTTTTGTTTGATCAAGGACTTCAATATCTAGTGCATGCATATTTTTCAATTTTTTTTGATAATCTACTATTTTTCCACTTGTGCAGAACATAGAGCTTGATTTTTGGTGAAAAACCTATGTTTAATAAAACTAAATAAACAAACACATAATAAAACCAAAACATATTAAAATTATATTTGTTGGATAGCTCATTCCGAGGACTACCATCATCCAGTTGGATCTGTGAAGTATCCTCCATTTTCATCCTCAACCTGAGCTTCGAAGGGAAAAATTCTGATGTTTTTATGTGCTAGAGAGTGGGAACATGGGAAAAGGGGGTTTTGCTTGAACTAGGGGGTTCGAGTGAACCCCCAGGGGTTCATTCAAACCAGGGTTCAATCGAACCCTAGTTCATTCGAACCCCCTTTCAAAAAGGGTTTCCTTTGGTTTTTTTGGTGTGAATGGTGATAAGTTCATTGAATGGGTTCTCTCAAACCCTAGTTCATTTGAACCCTCTTTTGGTTCGTTTGAACCCCAAAAATGATTTTTTTTGGCATGGGGTCATTTTTTTCAACTTTTCCTTCCTCACTCCAATTATAAACCACTTTTGTGGGTTCATCTTGTCCCATTGTCAGAAACTAACACAAAAGGAAGTCCAAAGTGAGCAATAATGTGTTCTAGTATGAAACAACATATTACATCGGCAATTGTTGAACGAAGGGGAATTGCTTCCACCTATTTCATGAAATAATATGTTGTAGTAATTATAAATGTGTGTCCAATATAGGAGGGAGGTGAAATATTTCCAATAATATCCAGGTCCCATACAAAGAAAGGCCAAATAGGAAATTGTGTGTGAAGCTTGAAATCAGAAATGTGAATCAATTTGTTATGTTCTTGACATTTATGACATTTCTTAACATATTCAAAGCAATCTTGTTCCATATTCCTCCAATAGTATCTTATACGGATTAACTTTCAAACTAATTTTCTTCCTCCAAAATGTCCCCCACAAGCACTTGCATGGGCTTCCACAAGTGTTATAGGGATTTTGGATTGTTTAAGGCATCTAAGAAAGAGACTATCAAATGACCTCTGATACAACATGTCGACAAGAATTATATATTTAGACACAAGATTATGAAGGTGAAATCAAGTATTCTTAGTTGTCGGCTCAGGAAAGGTAGTTTTTTTTAAATAATTAAATATCGGTGTGTACCATTCACTAGAGCTTTCCATGGTGGTTGATAATACTTCTTCTCCCTTAGATTCTATCAATGGTTTCATAATTGTATGCATGATAAATGCGAAATATTTTGAAGGATCTTGAGGAGATATCAAAGAGTCGCACTCACCATTGCATCCACATGTCAATTATCTTTATGTGGGATATTATTAATGGTGAATGAATCAAATCTTTCTAACAGGGTCATTGTGAAATCCTTATATTTTGATAATTTGTCATTTTTTGCTTGATATATTATGTTTATTTGCTTAGTGACTAATTGTGAATCATGAAATATTTTAACATTTCGAGCTTCTAGAGTCAAAGTAGCATGTAATCTAGCAATTAATGCCTCATACTCTATTGTGTTGTTTGTGGATAGGAAGTTTAAGTGATAGGATAGGGGAATAGGCTTACCTACATGCATGATTATTATAACCACTACGTCGGGGCCTATTCTACACTTAGAGGCATCAAAGTATAACTCCCAAGTACTAGTTTCAATTATCAACACATTATCATCGGGGATTGAATCATTATTAGGTAGTGCAAGGGGAGAGGGAGCGTCAGCTAACAGGTTGGTCAAGGCTTGTCCTTTAATTTATTTTTGTGAAATAAACTTAAGGTCAAACTTAGTCAATAGCGTAACCCACTTAGCTAAGCATCTCGGATAAATATTTTTGGTGAATATATGTTTCAAAGGATCAATTTTTTAATCACATGTATTTCAACATTCAATTATAAGTATTGTATCAATTTACTAGTAGTGAATACAAGAGCCAAACATTGTTTTTCTATCACTATGTATCATTTCTCATAATCAATTAGAGTTTATCTAATGTAATAAATAAGATGTTCTTTACCACTTTCATCTTGTTGAGCCAACAATGCTATAAGAGCATGAGCAAATGTTGAAGTATAAAGGATGAACGACTTGTCTTGGATAGTGGGTTGTAAAATAGGTGGAGTAGCAAGATAATCTTTCAAACTCTCAAAATCCTATTTACAATCCTCATTCTAAGTAAATTGAACCTCTTTCTTAAGAAGATGTGTAAATGGTCATGTTCAGTCCACTAGGGATGCTACAAAATGTCAGATAGCCTGAATTCTTCCTTGTAAAGTACACAGTTGAGAAACATTTCCAGGAGGTGGCATGCTAACTATAGCATCAATTTTCTTCGTGTCCACCTCAATGCCTCTGTGAGATACGATAAAACCTAAAAAAATTCCACTATATATGCCAAAGACACACTTTTTTGGATTCAATCTCATGTTATATTTTCACATTCACTCGAAGATATTTCAAAGGATATTCACATTGTCTTGTTGAGTTAAAGATTTGGCTAGAATGTCATCAATATAGTCTTCCAAAATCTTATGTATCTAATCATGAAATATCAATGTCATAGCTCGTTGATATGTTGCACCTGCATTCTTTAATCCAAAGGGCATCATTACCCAAAACTTTTTTCCCCAAGTTATGGTAACTTTTGTTTTGTATTGATCTTGAAGGCTGATAAAGATTTGATTATATCCAGAAAATCCATCCATGAATGACAATAAAGCATTTCCCATAGTCGAGTCTACTATCATATCATTATTAGGAAGGGGAAAGTCATCTTTCAAAGATGCTTTATTCAAATCACAAAAATTTGTACACATCCAAATATGATTATTAGGTTTCACAATCACAACAATGTTCAAAATCTAAGGAGAATAATCTATAGGACGTATAAAGGGCTAGCTTTGAGGAGTTTTTCAATCTCACCCTTAACTACTTAACTGGTAAGGATATCTTAGGATTCATCTTTTGTATCTTTTCTCTAACTAGTTTAACATTTTTCAGTGAGGACTATATTGTGTGTTAAGATCTTAGCATCGATTCCTGGCATATCCAAATAATTCCAAGAAAAAAGTTCAAGAAATTTATGAAGTAAAGCTACATTTTTTGTCTTGTTCATCTTCGTCCAAGAGCTTCCCTACCTTTATCACTTTTTCTTTGTTGTTGATGTCCATCAGTATGTCAATAGTGTCTCCCAAGGGAAGCACATTTTGTTTCAAAAATTCAGGGTTGTATTCTTTATTGTCTTTATCAATCTTCATTCTAGAAATTCAATGTTGTATTCTTCATTCTAGAAATTTAGGGTTGTATTCTTCATTCTAGAAATTTAGGGTTGTATTCTTCATGCTTGACACCCATGAACAAACAGTATGGCAGCATAGGGAAGCAAAGTGTGTTATGCAAGGTGGCCAGCCATATAATAGTTATTGTAAATGCAAAATAGTGTAAGGGTATGTTAAAAGGAGTTTTTCTTAGTCCATGTAAGGTCTTAACTTAGGGGACATCGTGCCTAATGTCTCCAAAAGAGGAACAATAGAAGAATAGAAGATTCACCACTTAGGGGATGCAATGTGCCACATCAAACCACTAAGAGGAATATAATATGCTAAGAGGTATCACACTCTTGAGGAACATCACACCAAATGTCACCACAAAGCGAAAGATGCATTGCATGAAGTAAGAAGACTACACAATGAAACATGAATTGAAAAAGAATAATGCCAATGAAAAAGGGTTTCCCCCAAAATCACACAAGGGGTCCATGGATTCAGGGTTAGTATTTTTTTGCTAAAATTTTTTTATAGAGCTTAGAACTATCATCATTCCCCAAATACTCATGGAATAGGAAGAATGACACAAAGAGAGTGAAAACAAAGAAAAATCCTTTTGGGTCAACATGGAAGAGATGTAATTGTCTCAACGCCTTGTGTCATCCCCAAAGGAAAACATAAGACAAACAAAAAAGGTAAAATATTTATAAAATAAAGAAGAATATAGGTGCAAATAGAGGAATATCACAAAGAGAGAGGTACATCAAACATAATAGCATGAGGAATCACATTACACATGCAATCAAACACACAACATGAAAAAGAAAATAATTTAAAAGAATAGTAAGGCACATGTGAGTCAATCTATAGTAGGTCATCCACATCCCAACCATGTTCATTGTATGCAGAAGGCAGAAAATTAGCCAAAGGGACAATAGCGAGTGTCGAACTAGGATCATTACCAAGTTCAACGCTCTTCTTAGGGGAATTATCATTTAAGCTCATAGAAGAGGAAAACAATGTATTCAATTCATCATGCACTTCTTCATCAATTTTAGGAACCTCATTATCGTCATCTAAGTTAATCACAATGGGAGGTCAAATGATTATGTCCAAAGAGGGGTTCAGCTCCTATTGCAGTTTGGGTATAGGATCTTTTTTGTTGCGGTGAGGGAGACTCATCATGCATTGCTGCAGTCAAGTTTGGATGTTGATTTTCTTTTTGTTTTCTTCATCTAACCTTTGAGCAAGAGTGTGACATCTATGCCTATGCTCTCTAGTGATTTTGTTTCTTCTAGTTCAATTTTTGAGTTGCATTTGTGTAGGAGCGAGTCTATTAACCATAGGTTTCTTTTCTTTCGTAAGGGGACTAATGGAAGGAACCATGAGAGGTTGTTTAACCACTTTGTCTTTAGTATTGTAAAATTGTTTTATCTTAGGAGGTGTGGAAGGATTGTTTTCATTATCTCTTGGTCATTTGTAAGAAGTCATAGGAGGAGTTGTTATAGGTTGTTTTTGGATATGCGACATGTCTTTAGGTTCAATCATAGTTTCATCAAGGAAAAGAGGCTCACTCATGGGTTGAGGCGTGTTTCTGGGGGATAGTTTTGATATAAATTTTTCCTTAAATTTTTGGTAGGATTTGAAAAATAAATCCTCATGAGGTTTAATAGGCTCCATAGATTAAGGCAAAAAAAAATCTAAGGAAAAATTCCCACGGGAAGACAGAGGAATAAAGCCACTATGATGTACAATAAATATTTCATTGTCAAAGGGAAAATTTAACCATTTATGCACAATCTATGGGACAACTTCCATGGAGCGTAACAAGGGATAACCAAGCTTCACACGAAATTGGTCCGATGTCAAGATGATGTAGAATGAGGTGTCTAATTTTTTTGGTTCTACAGTTAGAGGAAGGGTGATCGATCCCATCGTAGGGAAAGCAAAACCATTATGTGTCTTTATCCATGCTTTCAATTTATCATATGTTTCTTGATAGAGTTCATGCACAAGTAAGAATTCCTCAATGATCACATTCTCTCCATAGATAGGATCATTTAATATCCCATTAGTGGGCTTATCATATATTCAGCTAGCTATGTAAAGAGGACCATCAGGTGCATGTTTAAGTATATCTTGTGAGGAGAAAACAATGTCAAGAGGATTTTCAGTTCGACCCTTACAAGGTTGAATTTTGATCAATCCAAACATATCATATAAAGGACTTTGTTCATCTATATCCATAAGATCTTGTTGAACAATATCTATGTTGTCATCATCTGTGTCAACATTCAACACATCATTCTTTTTAGTTACTTTGACAAATGAAACATCATGTTTTGGCATAGGGTTGGTAAAGTTTTGCAAATTTTGGTTAGGAGGGGCAACAGACTTATTTCCTTGATCATTAGCACCTCCAATTGAAAGTAGACCAAAATCAATGAGGTCTTGCACAAGATGTTTAAGACGCTTACAATGTTCCATGTCATGTCCATTTTGTCGGTGATAATGGAAATAAGCTTTTGATCTAAAGTTCAGGGGTAAGGATTTATTAGGATCATGTGCTCTGATGGGAGGTAAGGTAATCATTTTCTATTCTAAAAATTGTGACATTGTGTTATGAAGGGTATCAGGTAAGGGAGTAAATTTCCTAGTTGGATCCCCAAATGCGAAAGGAGTTGTCTTCTTTATAGCAGCCACTTGGGCATTGGCATGTTGAGTCAGTTAAGGATGGTTTAGTTGGAGGAAATTTTTATTATGTTTTCTAAAGGATTGGAGAACCCTAAGTGAACACCTCATTTCTGATTTGGAGTGCATTATAATCCTAGATCTAGCTTGCATTAACTTTGCATTACAGTTTTGCATTAGTTGATTTGCATCTAGGGTTTCTAAACCTTGCATTAGTGAAAGTGTATATAGGTTGCATTTTCGCATCTTGCATCATTGAATTTCATCTGAAATCTATAATTTCACTTAGCCTATACATCATACAAACAAAAAAGCATAACTTTCACTTAGAATTTTTTGAAATTCATGCAAAAACCCTAGTCTGGGACTCATACACCCCTCAGGGTGATTTAGTCCCAGTATAGGTAGTTTTTCTTGATTTTTGGGTATTCTATGGTGACTGTTATTCAACATTTAAACCCCTAAAAACCATGATTGGGACTCATCTGCCCCTTTGGGTGATTTAGTCCCATTCAAGATTTTAAACTGCATTTTCCAGCATTAAAAACTTTGTTTCTGTGTTTCTATCTGTTACTGTTAGTTACCTATTTCGGTTTGCAAAGTTTCTGTTTTCCAAAATTCATTACACCTAGCTTAAATCAGTTCATTTTATGCATTTCTTAAATTCAAATTGTATTTAGAGCATTCCATTTCATATTGTTGCATAGTGTAATCAGTAAATTACCTTGTTTAGAATCTGAAACTTGCATTCTCACTTCATTTTAGGTCCTTGCATTACCCTTTACCCTCTTTCCATTTTGGTTTTGCACACTAGAAGTTTGTGAAATATTATATGAGATTTACAACTTGGTGTCATATTAGCAATAATATTGTGAGATGTAGTTTGAGAATCATGTCATCCTGTGATACACCATTTTTCATGGATCTTGGGCTCTCTATCTCTTTTCCTGATAGTGTTGATAATCAACCCAATATGGATCCTATTATTATCATTTTTTATTTGGAGTGCTATTGTTAGAGGTGAATTTTGTTTGTCCTGCATGACGTGGATCAAATATAGGTTGTTTATCAAAAAATAAATGTTTACAAGTGGAACATGATGTCCATTATGAAAACCAACGTACGCTCACAAGGGCTAATGGAATCTAGTATCCACTAGGTGAGCCCCCAATGAGACACATACACATGCGGTGGTATGAGCTCACACAAACAAGCAAGGGGCTATGGGAAAGTCACGCCTAAGTTCGGATCCCATACGGTAACCATAACAAAATTATACCTCATGATAACTTTGATAAAGTGCTACACAAATAGGGTTCACTAAAAATCTAAGGAACAGTTCCTAGAAGAAATCTAAGGAAATGCTCCCATGGTTCACCAAAAATGTAACAACAGAAATAGGGTGCCCCACCTTTTAGGAGATGGAGTATGAGGATATGGTTCCTATTTCACACTTGTTACACTCAAGGAAACCTTGGAGATCTCAATCCGAAGGTAGCAAGGGGGAAAGATATCTTGCAATAAGGTATCCTAGGGTGTGATTAAGGGCTGAAAGGGGGTTCACCAAAAAATGTAATAACTTTGATATTTTTGAAAAAGGGTTTCCAAAAGAAATATAAGGAAAAGTTCCCACAGGAAGACAAGGATTAAAGCCACTATGATGTACAGTAAATATTTCATTTTCAAAGGGAAACTTTAAGCATTTATGCACAATTGACAAGATGGCTTCCATGGAGCGTAGCCAGGGATAACCAAGCTTCACATGAAATTGGTTCGACGTCAAGATGATGAAGAATGAGACATCTAATTTTTTTAGGACATCACTCATTTCTGATATTTTTTATTAATATAAACATATATAGGCTAATATCCTTTTACCTAAAAAAAATTACATCTATTCATCATTTGTATATTTTTTGTACATGAAATATGAAGATATATATTGATATTTTTACTCAAATTCTAATAAAAATGGGACATCACTCAATTTTGATATTTTTTTGCTCTTTATTATAATGACAAAAATTATACTCCCTTCTTGGAGATGGTACAATTTCTCACTTAATCTGGACCTATTTTAGTACCCTTACATTTATGACCCTTTAAATAATCATTAATAGGCCCTTAAGACCCTTTATTTTTGAGCTCAAGGCTTATTTTGACTAAAATCTTGACAAAATCAATAAATGCACTTAATTTTCTTACAACCCATCATTGGCCCACCCCAAAAAACTAGAGTGGGACTCATATTCCACCTTGGGCATATGAGTCCCCCTAGGTGGGACCCATATGCTACAAGTGGCGTATGAGTGTTGTGTAGCCCATTTTTAGGGTTTGACAGGAAATTCAAGTTTTTAATTCAAAATTTTGGTTGATTTCAACATTTGAGATCTAAATAATTGTAAATTAGGTGTATTTCCTATATAAACAAGCTTTCAAGTCATTATTTTCATCTAGATAAAGCAATTCAAAAGTCTAAGCATTCACAAGAACTCAAGCATATTTTCACAAGAGCATTCAATTTTCAAGAGCAAGCAAGGTTGAAGTCTTGGAGCAGCATAATTGTGTTTTTGTAGGTCTTCAATCTCACTTTCAATCAAGATATAACATTTTCAAGGATTGATTATGGTTGCCTATGGTGGATCATGATGGATTCTAGGTTGGGGAGATGCAACCAGCCATCAAACCAAGCCTAATGACTTGTTTCCTAAGTGATTCCATCCTCCATTATCACTCTACTTTCAACCTAAGGAAGGTACATGTCTTATTATGGCTTATTAGGGTGATTAGACATAACCCAAAGTGAGTCATTCATCTTCATTTTTCACTCATGCATCTCATTCTATCACATTAGAATAGGGTTGCATTGCATTTTAGATTTCCTAATCTTAGATACACTTAAGATTAGGGTTTGTATACACCTTTACTTTCAAGATTCATTATTTCTATCAAGGTTTAATTACCAAACTGAGGGTTTTACCGAGGCAAACCCCCCATAAGAAAATCAACACTATATTCTATTTTTTGGTTCCTTTTACAGGTTCAGACTCAAAAATCAGATTGGGAAGAAAGAGTAGAAATTGTAGAGTAGATGTGAAGTTTTATTTTCTAAAAATGTAGGATGGGACTGATACGCCACAAGTGGTGTATGAGTCCCAATATAGGCAATTTTTTAGATTTTTGAAGATCCTGAGTCAACACGACCATATTCCTGTTTTAGCCTAGAAACCCTCATCTGGGACTGATACACCTAGCCTGGCGTATGAGTCCCAGTGTGCCCTAAAGTCTGCATTTTCAAAGTTTCGAAGCTTATTCCAAGTACATTAAAGTTTCCAAGTGCACTTCTCTAATTTCTCAGTTTCCTATTATGTTTTGCATTCATTTTTAGGTCATCTATTGAATTTTTTCAAATCATTAGGTTTTGCATGTTGCTTGTATTTCCAAGCCCTAGCTTGGTGTTGAACCACCTTTCAGCTCTTAATCACATGCTAGGATACCTTATTTCAAGATATCTTTCCCCCTTGCTACCTTCAGATTGAGATCTCTAAGGTTTCATTGAATGAAACAAGTGTGAAATAGGAACCATACTCTCATGCTCCATCTCCTAAAAGGTGGGTCACCCTATTTCCATTGTTACATTTTTGTGAACCTAACATGAACACCTCTTTTCTAATTTGGAGTGCATTATAATCCTGGATCTAGCTTGCATTAACTTTGCATTAGGGTTTTGCATTAGTTGATTTACATCTAGAGTTTCTAAATCTTGCATTAGTGAAAGTTCATATAGGTTGCATTTTTGTATCTTACATTCATGAATTTCATCTGAAATTTGTAATGGCACTTAGCCTAGACATCATACAAACCAAAAAACATAACCTTCACTTAAAATTTTCAAAAATTCAAGCAAAAATCCTAATCTGGGACTCATACGCCACTTTGGGTGATTTAGTCCCAGTACAGGTGGATTTTCCTGATTTCTAGGGTATTCTATGGTGACTTTTATTCAACATTTAAACCCCTCAAAAACCATGATTGGGACTCATATACCCCTCTAGGTGATTTAGTCCCATTTTAGATTTTAAACTACATTTTACATCATTAAAAACTCTATTTTTGTGCTTCTGTTGGTTGTTAGTTTTCTATTTCAGTTTACTAAGCTTTTGTTTCATGCATTTAATTAGGTTTATATCCTACTTTAGATTCATTGCAATTGTGGATAGAATTAGATTACTGAACTTTTCATTTCTAGCATCAGTTAGTGTAACTAAGGGAAAATATCAGGTTAGCATTATAAAGCATAAACAAACTAAACCCTAGCTAAACAATGAAGAACAATGGAAGGAAATAGCATGAAAACAAGAAACAATCTCACCAAAGCCTTCATGCACTCCATGAATCACCTTCATTGCACCTTCTCCATTTGCTTCAATATTATGTTTGCCCTCAGATTTTAATGAGCAACTATGACTATGACAAGACCTAAGCAAATATTGAAAGATTGTATTATGGATGCAAGTGTACTCAGAAAATACTCAAGGAAGTGTATGAAGTATGAAGTGTAAGTGTGTCAAATGAGGTTGAAATTTCCTTTTTATAGAAAAGTCAATTTTGGACGGATGGCCAGGATTGACAGTTGAGAAATGCCCTGAGATCAATGGCTGAAATTAAATGTGACAATTAGCAATTAGGGTTAGGGCAACATTAGGGTAAAATTTGAAATGAAGGACTGAGACTTGTTTTCAAAAAAATCAAATCTCGAGAATCAAATAATGATTTAAATTTATTTAATTTTAAAGAATGAGTTTTCTTTTTGAATTAAAAATTAATTTAATTCAAAAGTGGTGGGGCCATGTGACAGTAAATAATGATTTTTAATTATTTACTTAGAGGGAAATTACAAAGTGGACAATTTTAAATAATGCCTTTATTTAAAATTAGAAAAAGCCAAGGTGGATAATAATTAAAAAAATCAAAGAGATTTATTTAATTATAGAAAGACATAAATTAGAAAAAGCGAGGGTGGATAATAATTAAAAAAATCAAAGAGATTTATTTAATTATTAGAGGACATAAGAAATTAATGACATATTTAAATAAATAAATAAAGTTTATTTATTTAAATAATCAGGAAGAAATAGATAGTGGACAATTTTAAATAAATGATTTTATTAAAAAATAGAAAAAGCCAAAGTGGATAATAATTAAATAAATTAAAGAAATTTATTTAATTATAGAAAGACATGGGGAATTAATGACATATTTAAATTAATAAATAAAGTTTACTTATTTAAATAACCAGGAAGAATTAGTGGACAAGTAATAATTAAATAAATTTAGGAATTTATTTAATTATAGAGGGACATAGGAAATTAGCGACGTATTTAAATAAAAATAAGTATACTTTATTTATTTAAATAGTTAGGAGGAAATAAAGACATGAATTAATTAAATAATTGAGAATTATTCAATTAATAGTTGAATATGGACTATAGGACATAATATGATAAAACACAAAAAAATGTGGTTTGTGGGTCTAGGACATTTTTATGTGTCTACATTTAGAGTAGATTATATTAGGAATTCATTAGAAAAAAAAACTAAAAACACCTGAAAAACCGATGAACCACTTAGAGAAATCATAGTTATTTGAGCATATCAAATCTTTTTTTCCCCTCAAGCCTTTTAGTAGTGATGACTTTGACATGTTAGATGAATCCCTTGAGGATTTCATCTCACAAGATTCATCCACTAAGGCTTGCTACAACAAGCCAAAACCAAGAGAAGTTAACATGATTCAACCTCAACTTATCCTTTACCCACCGTCACACAAACCTCAAACTCAAAACAAACCTATTTTCACCCTTGAACCACCTAAGAACAATGTTTTGCAGCAATGAAGTTACATTGTCATTGCTTATACATATAACACTAGAAATAATCCACAACCAAGACAAGCAACCTCAACATCCTTACCTTTTCCTAACTCTGCCTTACCTAGTGCCCCTCATTTTCCTTCAAATAGTGGAAATAAGTATGATCTTGTTGAACAACTTAAGGGTATGTGCAGGATCATCAGGGAAAAAATAGGCCCTTAAGTGGCAATAAAATTTAGAAAAATCAGAGTTAGGCAACTTGACGTAAAAATTTGAATAAGTTATCTATATTATTTCAAAAATATGTAAGAATAGAATCTGTAGAAAATTGAATGTAGTTTCTAAACTACTAGGTTTATTTTTAAATCTATTTGGTGAAAATTTGAAATTTCAATGCAGATACTTAAATTTCAGGGAAAAAATAAGTAGGTGTTTGTCTGACCACCCTAACCACAATAAAATGATAATATTTTTTTATAAGATTTTCGATATAAGTAGAGGGCTCTTGTCCCGGTGTGATGCATAATTTTTTGTAATTTTTTACCAAGTAAATAATTAATTATGATTTTTTTATTATAACTTTTACAAAATATAAAAACTCGTATGTCTAACCACCTTAACTTGGTCAAAACTTCATGAAATTGATTTTTTTTAATCCTATAGTATGCGAAGCATAAAATGTGATGCATGTTTCAGATTCCAAAAAAGTGATACCATTTGAAAGCTATAGATGTTTTTCAATCAACCTATCAATCAGGACTTTAGTCATAATTCAAATAGAAAATGAATAATAATTATTTATTAAATTCAAAGTAAAGAATAATTTATATTAGTGGAAAGCTGAGAATCTCCTTTAAAAACCCTTTTCATTTCATCAAAAAAAAGTCGTCAGCCACATACCCTACATATACCCATCATATCGCCACTTTTTGGCCCATCATGATCCTGCACATACCCTTAAGAATACTCCGACAAAGATATCCCTAGGGGACCTAATTCAAAACTAACCTAACTATCACACTATGCTTCAAATAGCCTTACAACAAGTTGTAATTCCTTGTAATATAAATGCAAGTGACGTGGCAGGTTTAATTCAAGGAATGAATACGGTTAACGTAGATATTAATTTTCATCAGCATGAGCTACTGCCCTTGGAGATGAGAAAGAGAAATGATTCCTTCATGACATTATCTTTCTACAATCGAATAGGAATAAAAAGAAACCTTGTTGATAATGGCTCTGCTCTCAATGTGTGTAGTGTGAACCTTTTCAATAGACTTGGTGTGGATAAATTGAGAATTCAACCTAATTCCTTGTTGATTTGAGGATTTTATAATGTAGGAAAGCAACAACTTGGTGTGATTACTTTACCTATTACGGTTGGAAAGGCTACCTTACAAACTCCTATTCATATCATTCCTCATGATCTTTCGTACAACCTTCTTTTAGGAAGACCTTTGATTCATGAGATGCATGCAGTGCCTTTGACCCTTCATCATATCATGAAATATGTCTATAATAATAAACTATACCAAGTTGAAATAGACCCTGAGCCCAAAGTTTGATTGCAAGTTGAAAAGGGAAAGAAGAATCCTCTAAACACACTAATTCCAACTTCGAAGATAGATCCACTGAAAGAAAAGAAAAATGAGATGGAAAAAGTGACGAAGTTGTTAGAAGATGATTGGGGTTCCTTAGACTTCACACCTTCTTTTATGGGAGAATACATGATCACAACAAAAGAAATTGAAAAACAAAAGCAACCAATGGTGATGTCAATGTAGAATGTAGAAGAAAACACACAAGCATCTACCTCGAATCTACTCGAGAAGAAGGCACAATTTATACAACAAAATTTGATGAGATAGACTATCAAAAACCACCAAACCCGAAAGAAATGGAGAGACTTTAAATGGGAAAACTTATGAGTTCATGAAACACATGGGTTATAGTGGAAAAGGATGTGGAAAGAAAGAGAAAGGCATCTGTGTTCCTATAGAGCCTGTTGATGGGTGTTTTTGCACCTTCGAGACACAAGAAACACACACATATGTTGTCTCTCTTGAAAGGTAATTTGTACAACTAAGTTTTAGAAATCACCCCAAGGTATCTCAGGTGTCAAGTCATGAAAATGCTTGGAATAGTTCAATTGGTTGATGTGTTTTGCTAATAATCACAAGGAGGCCTTTATGGCTCACAAAGCATGCAAAGTTTGGTTTGGAAATGGAGTTTCAAGGTGTTGGAAATGAATGAATAGTGGCTGCCCACTCAGAACAACAAGTTGAAACTCACCTTAATCATGAAGTTATCATTGTTATGGTTCTTGGAATCCTACATTAACAAAGACCTAAAAGAAATAGAAAAAGGAGAAAGGGTTGAGAGATCTATTCTAAATCTAAGCTATGAACGAACAGTAACAATGGAGGATGCTACAATAGACAGACTCCCATTAAACTAAGTTTTTCTTTACCAAGAGAAACCTACAGCTACACAAAACTAGTGCAATCTTCTAAGGTCTATAGATTTTTAGATTGTGCATTCACCTCATGAACATAAAATTGAACTAAAGTGCATCAAATGAACAAGCCTAGGCTAACTTTACATAGTAGTTTGTCATCAACAAGTGCCAAAAGTATGGGAAAGAAGTCCATCAAATACTATAACAACAACCACCATTAAAGCCATTCAAGAAACTAACTAACAGAAATGGCATGGAGGTTGAATCATCCATGCAAAATGAGAAAGCTCAAAGAAAACACCCAAAATAATGCAATGCTTCCTTCTATTGTTGCAAAATTCCTCTTACAACAATTCACCACCCCCCACTACAAATGAGGAGCAAGCCCCTATTTATAGTTTTCCAAAAGTGAAATGAATGGACAGGATTCATTTTCAATGAATGACCCATATTTGTTACAACTTAGGATTTCACCTACCCCCAATATTTCACAATTTAAAATATACTATTTTTTCCTCTTCTCTATTTTTTCTTGTCACCTATTTTTTCTTTTAGCTACTGTCTAGTTGTTTTGTCTTTTAGCTGCCTTTACACTGTAGCTAGAAACTATTGAAATTTGCCTCTTGTCTGATATGTTGGCAGCATCCTTTCAACCAATCAAGTAGATCTTGCTACAAATTTGTGTCACTAAGAGGCAGATGTGTTGCCCCTAATCCTAGTGGAAAACTCTTTGATTCTTCAGGACTGACTTCTTTGGCATGCATTCATATGTTAGTTGGTCCTCCTTTGGCACACACTTGTGGATAAGCAGATCCTCCATTTTGGTAACCTTAGATCTTCGTTGGCATATTTCATATGCGAGCCTTTGCAACAAAACATCTTCTGTGTTGGATTTTTTGGTTGTGTTTTTGATATGTGGTTGTCATTGATGTCAACACTATTAGCATTGTTGCACTAAAAGTTGTATATGTCAAGGATATTAAGAAAATTGTAATAAGAAGTGCTACAGGTTGTCAGTGGTGAGGCAAAGTTCATTTTGTCAGTGTGTTCAGTACGTTGGTGTTCAAAGGTGGTGGACTAAAGGGTTTTTTTGAGTATATCTATTTTATCCATGTCGAGTTTCAGAGATCCACATGAAGATTTGATTGAGTTATGAAGATTTGTATTCTGACAGTTTTTCTGTTACTTCAATTTATGTTCCAGAATGAAGATCATGTGATTTCAGTTAGTTAAGTTGTTGTGGATTCTTTTCTGGTGTTTCATAATATTTGTGGATGTTTCTAGTTCATGCTCTATCTGTGTTGCACGTCTGCATTGATCGTTGTGCTCCCGATCCGAGATTTTCTCTTGCGTGTTCATGTTTTTCATGTTCTTGGCTGACAAGGTGTTGAAGCGTGTTGTGGATCTTCGAGGTGTAATTAATTGAAGTGGTTTGTGTTTGAGGATGATCTTTTGGGTCTTAACTATGTTATGGTCAATCTTGGTTGATTCACATGAATAATCTTTATTGATCTGAGTCGACTGTTTGTATTCTTTTTTTCTTTTGTTGGAGCTGACTTATAGCGATGTAATTTCTTGTTGCAGATATATAAGAGAAATTATTTTATCATTTGAAGGAGTGTATGAGAATTGGAAGTGAAGTGTGTGAGTCCTATGTGTGAATATTTTTTAGATCATTCAAAGGAAGAGCAGAGTGTGAACAAGAGTGAAGAAGAGTGAAGAATTGTTCATGAGATTAACCAGAACTATAACCAGGCATTAGCAGATGTTATTTTCTCAGTTCAAAGTTTAATGGATTTAATCATAACCTTTATGTAAGACAGTGTGTCTTCCTTTGTAATTGAGCAGTGAGCTCTAGGCAGTGTGCTTGAATGCATGTGCATTCCCCATTCATATTTCTTATACTTTTAACAGGGTATAATCTTGTGGATTGACCTCCACTGTGGTTTTTCCCCTAACAGGGTTTCCATGTAAAAATATTGGTGTTATGTGTGTTTCTGATGTGTTGTTGATTCATGCTTTCATTGATATTGATCATATCTCAGAATAAGGATTAATAAGTTTAATAAGTTTCAAATTCGGTGACAACTAATTCACCCCCCCCTCTTAGTTGTCTATCCTTGTGTTGCCAACAATTGGTATCAGAGCAGGTTCCTTGGAAGAAGTTTGACAGCTTGAGGTGATTCAGGATGGTGACTTATAAGAAGGATAGTATTAGATTTGATGGAACAAATTATTCTTTGTGGAAGACTCGAATGGAGTGCCATCTGAGATGCATTCATGAACCCTATTGGAGCATTACAAAAAATATATATGTCATTCCACAGAATGGTCCTACTAGACTTGAGTTGAGATCGGGGATGCTAAGTATAATATCTAGGCTAAGGAAGTGTTGTTGAGTGCTTTGACTGATACTAATATGACAAATTTGATGGATCTAAAGACTACTTCTGGGATCTATAAAAAGTTGGAGACCTTATATGAAGGTGATGCTAATGTGAAGATTGCTAAGTTACAAAGTTTGAAAGAAAAATATGAAAAGTTGAAAATGGGTGATGATGAAAATGTTACTACTTTCATGCAAAGAGTGAATGAACTTGTGTGTGGTATCAGATGTGCTGGTGGAAAGATAGATGAATTAGAGATTGTTGCTAAAGTGCTTAGATCCTTGCCAGATTCTTAAAAAGTCAAAGCTAGTGCTATTGAAGAGCTCGGGACTGTGACAATTGTTACCAAAGATATGTTGATAGGTAAGCTTATTGCTTTTGAGTTGAGAGAATTTGGTGATGCCCTTCCTAAGGTTGAATCTACATTCAAGGCTACTACTCCTAGAAGAGATAAACAAAGATATTATTTGAGTGAAAGTTCATCAAGAAATACATTCAAATATGAGGATGAAATGAAGCAGCTTGATGAAGAAGAAAGAGAGCTAGAAGAGCTTGAAGCATTGGTTGTGAAGAGAGAAGCCAAGATATAATAAGCCTAAATTCCAAAAGAAGTGTTACTATGTTGTTGATGAAGGTGTGACAGATGATGAATCTGATAAGGGAAATGCAAGTGAGGATGAATTTGTGTTTATTGCTATCAAGGAAAATAATCTTGTGTCTACTAAATCTGCTAGTTGTACAAATGTGAAGAAAGCCCTAGCTGCTCAAGTTGAAGAGAAAGATGAATTGGTAATTGATAGTGGTTGTTCACATCATATGACAGGAGATAAAAGCAAGTTTGTGAGTTTTGAAAAATATGATGGTGGTGTTGTGAGATTTGGTGATGACAAAGTTGGTGTGATCCGTGGAAGAGGATGTATTTCTTTTGATGGTAAGCATAATACTGATGATGTCTTGTATGTTGAAGGTTTGAAGCATAATCTTTTAAGTGTTGGAAAAATGGTTCATAAGGGATACAATCTTCAGTTCAAGGATGGAAAGTGCAAGATATTGGGAGATTCTGGAAATATGATTGCATCGGGTACCAAAAAAAAAGGTAATATTTTTCACCTGAGTACTGCTAGTAAAAGTTGTTTGATTGCTCAAGTTGATGAAAGTTGGTTGTGGCATAGAAGAATGTGTCATATTAACTTTGATAATATTGTCAAGATAAGTTCTACTAAGGTTGTGAGAGACCTTCCTAAGTTGATGAAACCTACTAATGCCATATGCAAGGAATGCCAAATAGGAAAGCAAACAAGAATTTCATTTCAAAGTAAACAACAAAATTCAAATGGATTGTTGGATCTTGTGCATACTGATTTGTGTGGTCCTGCTAGAGTCAAAAGTTTACAAGGTTACAAGTATTTCATGTTGCTTATTGATGATTATTCAAGAATGATGTGGGCTACTTTCTTAAGGGAGAAATCTAAAGCTCTGGAAAAGTTCAAGATCTTTAAGGCTAGAGTTGAGATAGAGACAGGTCTGAAGATTAAATGTTTGAGATCAGATAGAGGTGGTGAATTCACTTCTGGTGAGTTTAATTATTTATGTGAAGAACATGGAATAAATAGACAGTTATCTGCACCGCGAACCCCTCAACAAGATGGAGTTGTGGAAAGGAAGAACAAAACAATTCTAGATACTATTAGAACCATGATGTTGGAAGGAAATGTACCTCATATCTACTGGAAAGAAGTTGTGAGTACTGTTGTATACACACTTAACCGAGTACAAATCAAAGGTGATACTGGTAAGACATCTTTTGAGCTATGGACTGGTCAAAATCCTACTGTTAGATATTTCAAAATCTTTGGAAGCAAGTGTTATATCAAAAGAGATGAAGATATAGGAAATTTTGATGCTAGGAGTGATGAAGGAATCTTTTTGGGTTATTCTACTAATAGCAAGGCCTAGGACTTGTGTTACAATAAGAAATTGAAGAAAATGGTTTAAAGTGCAAATGTTAAGGTTGATGAAGACATAGTTGCACCATCCAGAACCTGTGGATATGATTCTGATGATCAGAATGACAGTACAAACAAAGGAAAGAAAGTTCGGATTTCAAGTCAAGTGCAAATCATTCTGGGGAATCAAGGAGATCAAGAAGAAGGAGAGATTGGTGAAAGAACAGAAGAGAGATAAGAAGAACCTGAAGTTGAAGAGCATTCTAAGAAGACTCTGAGGTATGTAAGGTTGAATCATGCAGAAAATAAAATCATAGTTGATAAGAAAAAAGGTGTCCAGACGAGGAGAAAGATTGCAAAAGAATATTGTTTGATTCCAAAGACTGAGCCTAACAATGTGAGTGAAGCATGCAAAGATGAACATTGGGTTGAAGCAATGAATGAGGAACTACAACAAATTGAAAAGAATGATATATGGATTCTCGTTCACAAACCTAAGGATAAAAATGTAATCGGAACTAAATGGGTCTTTAGAAACAAACTCAATGAGCAAGGTGAAGTGGTTAGAAACAAAGCAAGACTGTTTCTAGAAGGGATATCCACAAATGGAAGGTATTGATTTTGAAGAAACCTTTGCCCCTGTTGCTAGAATTGAAGCTATGAGATTGTTTCTTGCTTATGTTGCTTACAAAGACTACAAAGTTTATCAAAAGGATGTCAAGTCAACATTTCTAAATGGTGAGTTGGAAGAAGTGTATGTTGAACAACCTGATGGATTTCAATTAATTGATAAGGGAGATATGGTTTGTCGGTTGAAGAAAGCATTGTATGGACTTAAGCAAGCCCCTAGAGCATGGTATGCCCGATTGTATAAGTACTTAGTGAAGCTTGGATTTAACAAAGGTACTGCTGACAATAATCTGTATTTCAAGATTGATCAGAATAAAGATTTGATTATTGAAATTTTTGTTGATGATATCATATTTGGAGAAGATGATAGCTTGTGCATGAAGTTTGCTGATGAGATGCAGAATGAGTTTGAGATGTCAATGATTGGAGAGATGAAATTCTTCTTAGTATTGAAAATTACTCAATTAGATAAAGGGGTCTTTATATCTCAGTCCAAGTATGTGAAAGAATTGTTGAAGAAATTTGGTATGGTAGATTCAAAGCCAGTTGGTACACCCATGGTGATCAGATGCAAGTTGACAACTGATGATGATTCTCCGAAGGAAAATCAGACTAGATACAAATCAATGATTGGTGGATTACTTTATTTGAATCAAACTAGGCCTGATATCATGAATATTGTATGTATTACATTGCTAGATTTCAAGCTGATCCTAAAGAATCTCATGTGACTATTGTGAAGAGGATTTTCAGATACTTGAAGGGGATAGTTGATTTTGGGTTGTGGTATTCTAAAGATGATGATCTTACTTTGAGTGCCTTTACTGATGCTAATTGGGCAGGTGGTGTGAATGACAGGAAGAGTACTAGTGGTGGAGCATTTTTCTTGGGAAAGAAGTTGATTTCTTGGTTAAGCAAAAAATAGAATGCTATTTCTTTATCTACTGCAGAGGCATAATACATTGTTGCTGCTAATAATTGTACTCAAGTTTTTTGGATGAAGCAAATACTGAAGGATATTAGAGTTGTGTATGATGAGCCTATTGTTATATTCTGTGATAACTCAAGTGCTATTAACATTTCTAAGAATCCAGTGCTGCATTCCAAGACCAAGCATATATCTATCAAGTTTCACTTTTTAAGAGAGAAAGTAAGTGAAAAGGAAGTCAGATTGGAGTATGTCCCTACTAAGGAGTAGATTGCAAACATATTTACAAAGCCATTGCCTAAGGACACTTTTGAGTATCTCAAATGGAATTTAGGGGTGATTACCCATCCTAATTAGAACTAGGATGCATTGATTTGCATCACTCCGTGCATTTCATGATCATATTTTGATCTAGATTGATGTTGTGGTGGCTACTACTCTGGGGGAGTAGTCAGATGTTCAGATGTTCAGGTGATCAGGTATGTGGTTCAGGAGCTTGTAATGTATATCTTTTCCATTGATGTCAAAGGGGGAGAAGAGTAATGTGAAAACTTTCTGAGAGAGAAGAACCTTGTGGGGAGAAGAGTCAAAACCTAAGGGAGAGTAAGTGTTGCTCTGTTGATGGTATTTTTCACATCATGTGTTTCCATCAATTCCAAATGGGGAGATTGCCAGATTTTTTGGTTGTGTTGTTGATATGTGGGTGTCATTGATGTCAACACTATTAGCATTGTTGCACTAGAAGCTGTATATGTCGAGGATATTGAGAAAATTGTAATAAGAAGTGTTGCAGGTTGTCAGTGGTGAAGCGAAGTTCATTTTGTCAGTGTTTTCAATACATTGGTGTTCAGAGGTTGTGGAATAAAGAGTTTCTTGCAGAGTATATCTAGTTTATCCACGTCGAGTTTTAGAGATCCGCATGAAGATTTGATCGAGTTATGAAGATTTGTATTCTGACAGTTTTTCAATTACTTTAGTTTATGTTCCTGAATGAAGATCATGTGATTTCAGTTAGTTTAGTTGTTGCGGATGCTTCTCTGGTGTTTCATAATGTTTGTGGATATTTCTAGTTCATGCTCTATCTATGTTGCATGTCTGCATTGATCGTTGTTCTCGCGATTTGAGATTTTCTCTTGTGTGTTCATATTTTTCATGTTCTTGTCCAACAAGGTGTTGAAGCGTGTTGTTGATCTTCGAGGTGTAATTAATTGAAGTGGTTCATATTTGAGGATGATATTTTGGGTCTTAACTATGTTATGGGTGACCTTGGTTGATTCACATGAATAATCTTTATTGATATGAGCCAACTATTTGTATTCTTTTTATTGTTTTGTTGGAGCTTACTTATAGCAATGTGATTTCATGTTGCAGATATATAAGAGCAATTTTTTTATCATTTGAAGGAGTGTATGAGAAGTGGAAGTGAAGTGTGTGAGTCTTATGTTTGAATATTGTTTAGATCATTCGAAGGCAGAGAAGAGTGCGAAGAAGATTGAAGAAGCATTCATGAGCTTAACCGAAACTATAACCGGGCATTAACAGATGCTATTTTCTTAGTTCAAAGTCTAATGGATTTAATTAGAACCTTTATGTAAGACAGTGTGTCTTCCTTTGTAATTGAGCAGTGAGCTCTAGGCAATGTTCCTGAATGCATGTGCATTCCCCATTCATATTTCTTATGCTTTTAATAGGGTATAATCTTGTGGACTGACCTCCACCATGGTTTTTCCCCTAATAGGGTTTCCATGTAAAAATATTGGTGTTATGTGTGTTTTTGATGTGTTGTTGATTCATGCTTTCATTGATATTGATCATATCTGAGAATAAGGATTAATAAGTTTAATAAGTTTGAAATTTGGTGACAACTAATTCACCCCCCCTCTCAGTTGTCTATCCTTGTGTTGCCTTAGATCTTCATTGGCATATTTCATATGTGATCCTTTGCGACACAACATCTTCTGTAGAAAGGTTGACCATCACCCTCTACTTGAATTCATCAATGTTCATGTGCCCAAGGTTTGTTTATGAGTTTGTGTCCCAGGTGGAGGTGAGCTTGTAGGTGCACTCCACCCTGTGGAACTAATACTTCATTTGTTCCTTTTCTTCCTTTCCTCTTGGAGTCCTTGTAGGCTTCTTTCCTTTTTCACTCTTTCCCACGAGCTTCCCTAATGATCCTTCAGTGGGCTCCATGAATCCTGCACACACAGAGTGCAGTAAGTGCATTGATATATCAAAAGGGAAAATGTCAATTAAATCCTGTAAATTCACAGTTAGATCCATTGGTATACCCTTAGAAGATCACGAAATTCATCATCATTAAACATTTGGAGCTTTCTTGGGTCATTTATGCAAATGTGGGCTCAGGGTGTGGGTTTCCCCTAGGTGGAAGCTGTTAGGAGAAAGTCAAAGAAAAATAGCGTCGTGACTGCAAAATCCCATAGACATCCATGCGCATGGAAATTTCTGCATGGTTTGATTGATGAGAAAATCTTGCATGGAATGATTGGGCACATGTGAAAATTGGCTATGAGGCACTTGAGGCTGCAAGATTAGGCTTTAGTGTAATTGCGGGTTTGAAGGATGCAAGCGTCGTGGGGGGAAGGATGTTGATTCTTTGTCATTAAATAGTGGTGCTAGATGTGTGATGCCCTGCATGCAGAGTTTCACATAGTGGAACCTGCATGGTAAATTTCCTTCATGAGTTCATTTTATTTCTAAGTTGGAGGTTGCGGACCTTAGAGTCAAGCAATGTGGGTTTTGAGTAGTGGAGGGGTGCTAAGCACTCATCGTTAAGGAGTGACTTTAACAGGGCAGACTTTCAACTGTGGTGGCCCGCATGCACGGACCTATTGGTGTGATTTGTTCAAACACTTGTGACTTGTATGTTTTAGGACCGACAATGACAAAGGCAGGCCCGAGGTCCACATGGTGGGAGGACGTGTGAGATTTTCCGTCAAAGATCGGCGGTGAAATGATGGCCACCCGCATGGAAACCTCCTCAAAGCCACAACTCTTAGCAATTTTGAGTTTTTTGAAATTAAGCATATGGAAGATGCATTAGAAGTGCGCCTAGACTTATTCCTCAATGATTTGGCCCCTTTCAAAATATACAGAAATTTGGAATGCGAAAGCCGAAGGGTCAGGTGCCATAAAAAAATGGCATTCCACACGTGGAAACCCACACACAGAAACCTACGGACGACAACTTGCACATGAAAACCCACATACGGAAACCCACAGACGACAACCTACACACAAAAACACACAAATGTAAAACTGTGGCGAAATTTTCACAAAGTCACAAAACTTAGCAAATTTGAGATTTTTCAATTTTAGCACATGGGAAAAGGGTAGAAAGAGTTCCTGGACATATTTCCTTAAGATTTGACTCATTTTGAAAAATGTGGAAATTTAGAATGTGGAAGCCGGAGGGTCCAGCACTGTTAAAAAAATGGCATTCCATACATGAAAACCCACGGACAGAAACCCGCACATGAAAACCCCCACACGAAAACCCGCACATAGAAACCCACAGATGAAAACCCACACACGAAAACCCACACATGGAAACCCGCGATGAAATTTTTGTAAAGTCACAAAACTTAGTAAATTTGAGATTTTTCAATTTCAACACATGGAAAAGGGTAGAAAGAGTGCCTAGACATATTTCCTTAAGATTTGACTCATTTTGAAAAATGTAAAAAATTTGGAATGCGAAAGCCAGAGGGTCCAGAGCTGTTAGCAACGATATTTCACAAACGGATTTCCATGGACGGAAACCCGCAGATGGCTTCCTACAGTGAATTTTCCGTAATGTCTAAACACTTAGAAAATTTGGCTCAAACCCCATTAGGATTATGGAGACATGCATTTTATAAGCCCTAGATGTTGAAAAATTAAAGTTTGTACCCTTCTTTTGAAATGTGGAAATTTGGAAGGCAGAAGCCGTAGGGTCCAACATTGTAAAAAAAATGGCATTCTGCACACAGAAACCCACACACAGAAACCCGCGAATAGCGACCCACACACGGAAACCCATGGACGACGACCTGCAATAAAATTTCCGCAACTTCTTAAAACTTAACGAAACCTTGGTAGTTCACTTAGGAATCACAGAAACATCCCAAATCCATAGGAAACTTGTCCCCAAATTCAAAAAAATGAAGGAAAAAGTGAAGCAAGCGAGAAGGGACCCAACAGGAGCAAGGAAAAAGAGAATAAAAGGGGGTCCCTGCCTTCAATGGGGCATGTGTGGAAAACATTCACAACAGATCCTAACACACAAGAAACAAAAAGTATTTTGTGATATTTCCCTTCTAAGATAACACAAGTAGCTAAAAGACCCCCGCTAAATATCAACACCATCATGTGTAATCCTAAAATAACTCTCACCTTAAAATATCCTGAATTGATTGACACAAATTTCAAGGAATCAATGGAATAATTTGAAGATGATGAGGCCTTGAAAGAGATGTTAGGAATTTATGATGGACCATTTACTCATCCTAAAAAGAAATGGGTTACATGTGTTGTGATTAATGCTAGACAAGAAAACAGAGAAAAGGAAAATATTGAGATTGATAAAGACAATGAAGAATACAACCCTAACTTTTTGAAGCAAAATGCACTTCCCTTTGGAGACACTATTGACATAGCGATGCACATCAATAATGAAGAAAAAGCGATAAAGGTAGGGAAGTTCCTCGACGAAGATGAACAAGAATACCATGCAAACTTACTTCATGAATTTCCTAAACTTTTTTCTTGGACTTCTTCGGATATGCCAGGAATTGATGCTAAGATCGTAACACACAATATAGTCCTCGCAGAAGATGCTAAACCTGTTAGAAAAAAGATATGAAAGATGAATCCTAAGATAGCCTTAATAGTTAAGGGCAAGATTGAAAAACTCCTCGAAGTTGGCTTTATACATCCTATAGATTATTCTCCATGGATCTCGAACATTGTTGCAGTTGTGAAACCTGGTAATCATATTCAGGTATGTATGGACTTTCATGATTTTAATAAAGCGTCTTTGAAAGATGAATTTCCCCTTCCTAATATTGATATGATAGTAAACTCAACTATGGGACATGCTTTATTGTCGTTCATGGATGGATTTTTTGAATATAATCAAATCTTTGTGAACCCTCAGGATCAATACAAAACAACATTTACCACATCTTGGGGAGATTTTTTTTTGGGTAATGATTCCCTTTGGATTAAAGAATGTGATTGCAACATATCAACAGGATATGACATTGATATTTCATGATTACATATATAATACTTTGGAAAACCATGTTGATGACATTCTAGCATAATCTTTAACTCGACAAGACAATGTGAATATCCTTTGAAAGATCTTCGAGAAAATGCAAAAATATAGCATGAGATTGAATCTGAAAAAGTGTGTCTTTGGCGTAGATAGTGAATTTTTTTTAGGTTTTATCATATCTCAAAGAGGCATTGAGGTGGACACGAAAAAAATTGATGTTATAGTTAACATGCCACCTCCTAGAAATGTTTCTCAATTGTGTACTCTACAAGGGACAATTCAGGCTATCTGTCATTTTCTAGCATCCCTACTGGACCAAACATTCCCATTTACATATCTTCTTAAGAAATAGGTTCAGTTTAATTGGAATGAGGATTGTAAACAAGCTTTTGAGAGTTTGAAAGATTATCTTGCTACACCTATTTTACAACCCACTTTGCAAGACAAGTTGTTCATCCTTTATACATCAACATCCGCTCATGCTCTGGTAGTTTTGTTGGCTCAACAAGATGAAAGTGGTAAAGAACATCTAGGTATGTGTAGGATCATCATGGATAAAACAAGCCCGTAAGTGGTGATGAAATTCAAAAAAATTAGAGTTAGGCAACTTGACATAAAAAAATTGAATAAGTTATCTATATTATTTCAAAAATATGTAATAATAGAATATGTAGCAAATTTAATGTAGTTTCTAAACTACTAGGTTTATTTTTAAAAAAAATCTATTTGGTGAAAATTGAAATTTCAATGCAGAGTACTTAAATTTCAGGGAAAAAATAAGAAGTAGGTGTTTGTCGACCACCCTAACCACAATAAAATGATAATATTTTTTATAAGATTTTAGATATAAGTAGAGGACTCATGTCCCATGTGATGTATATTTTTTGTAATTTTTTCCAAGTAAATAATTAATTATTTATTTTTATTACAACTTTAAAAAAAACTCGTATGTTTGACCACCTTAACTTGGTCAAAACTTCATGAAATTCAATTTTTTTTTAATCCTATATTATGTGAAGCATAGAATGTGACGCATGTTTCAGATTCAAAAAATGTGATACCGTTTGAAAGCTATAGATGTTTTTCAATCAACCTATCAATCTGGACTCTAGTCATAATTCAAATAGAAAATGAATAATAATTATTTATTAAATTCAAAGTAAAGCATAATTTATATTGGTGGAAATTTGAGAATCTCATTTAAAAACCCTTTTCGTTTCATCAATTTTGCATAAAAAAAAGGTCATCAGCCACATACCTACACATACCCATCATATCGCCACTTTTTGGCCCATCATGATCCTGCACATACACATCTTGTTTATTACATTAGCTGAACTCTGATTGATTATGAGACACAATACAAAGTGATAGAAAAACAATGTTTGGCTCTTGTATTCGCTACTAGTAAATTGAGACACTACTTATTGAATGCTGAAATACATGTGATGAAAAAATGTGATCCTTTGAAACATCTTTTCCCCAAAAAATATTTATCCAGATGCTTAGCTAAGTGGGTTATGTTGTTGACTAAGTTTTTTTTCACAAAAATCAATTAAAGGAAAAGCCTTGACTAACCAGTTAGCCGATGCTCCCTCTCCCCTTGCACTACCAAATAATGATTCATTCCTTGATGATAATGTGTTGACGATTGAAACTAGTACCTGGGAGTTATACTTTGACAGCTCTAAGTGTAGAACAAGCTCGAACATAGGGGTTATAATAATCCTACCCCAAGTAAGCCTATTCTCCTATCCTATAACTTAAACTTCTTATGAAAAAACAACACAACGGAGTATGGAGCGTTAATTTTTGGATTACGCTCTACTTTGACTCTAGGAGCTTGAAATGTTAAAATATTTGGTGATTCACAAATAGTCACTAAGAAAATAAATAGAATATATCATGCAAAACATGAAAAATTCTTAAAATATAAGGATCTCACAATGAATCTATTAGAAATATTTGATTCATTCACCATTGATAATATCCCACGTAAAGATAATCAACGTGTGGACGCAATGGTGAGTGTGGCTTATTTGATATCTCATCAAGATCCTTCAAAAGATTTCACATTTATTGTGCATACAATTATGAAACCATCGATACAATCTAAGGGAGAAGAAGTATTATCAACCACCATGGAAAGATCTAGTGAATGGTATGCACCAATATTTAATTATTTGAAAAATGGTACCTTTCTTGAGTCGACAACTAAGAATACTCAAGCTCACCTTTGGAAGCTTGCGTCTAAATATATAATTCTTTCCGACGTGTTGTATCAGAGGTCCTTTGATGGTATCTTTCTTAGATTTCTTAAGTAATCTGAAATCCCTATAGCACTTGAGGAAGCCCATGTAGATGCTTGTGGGGGACATTATGGAGGAAGATCATTGGTTCAAAAGTTAATCCGTATAGGATACTATTGGAGGAATATGGAACAAGATTGCTTTGCATATGTTAAGAAATGTCATAAATGTCAAGAACATAGCAAATTGATTCACGCTCCTACTTTTGAGCTTTGTGCACAAGTTCTATATGGCCTTTCTCAGTATGGGGCCTGGATTTCATACTGGAACACATTATTGCTTGCTTTGGAATTCCTTCCGCGTTAGTTTCTGACAATAGGACACCATTTAAGAATAAGGATGTGAAGAATTTATTAGAAACGTTTAACATACAACATCGCTTTTCGACACCCTACTATCCAGAATCTAATGGCCAAGCTGAATCAACGAATAGATCCCTCAAGAAAATCTTAAGGAAGACAGTAAGCAAACATAATAAGGATTGGCACACATAGCTAACTTATGTGTTATGGGCTTATCGTACGAATGTTAGAGAATCAACTGGGAATACCCCTTTTAACCTTGTCTATGGAACTGAAGCGATAATGCCATTGGAGTTAGAGATTCCTTCGTTAAGAATTGCTCTTGAAGGACTTATTGATGAAAACACCTATAAGGAACAATGTTTGCATCAGCTTGAAATGCTTGGTGAACAATGCATTAATGGTCTTGAGCACCTTCAAGTTTATTCTAAAAGAATACATCATAGTTACAATGATAACATCATACCTCTTTCATTCAATAAAGGTGACTTGGTGTTGTGCAAGAATCAACATAACATCAATCTGCCCCGATGAAAAAAGGAAAATTCAGCCCTAATTGGTTGGGCCCTTATATAATTGATGAAAGTTATGGGTCTGAAGCATATATGTTGACATAAATGGATGGTAGACCTCTTAAAGAACCTATTAATTTTTTGCATTTTCACCAGTACTATGTCTAATATTCTTGAATAGTGTGAATGATATAGCATCATGGTGTTAGATTCAGTAGATGCCATTCTATGTACTCTCGCATTGCTTCATTCTTGAAAAACAATTATTCATGTTTCTTGAATACTAAAGTAATTGTTTAAATTAATTTTTAGGTGGTTACTTTATGTTTCATACTATTCAAGTCCATCTTGTGTGTTGTGTTAGATTTAATGTTCTACAATTAGATCATAAGTGAATTTAATTTATCATAACATACTTAATCATAATGTTGCATCTAAAAGAAACTAGAATAGTTTTAATTATATCACATCAAACATATTAAATCATGGAGACATTTATTAAATGGTTTTACAAATATTATCAAAGATAAATCACATTTTCATTTAACTTAAAATACATAAGCATAAACAAACAATGGAATGATCATATATATATCACAAAGTTTTAAATACATGTCATTATATATAAACAATCCTAGGGTGGTCTGTGGCTACCAGATCCCGAGGGATCTGGTGATCGCATCTGTCTGGAGATAGTCCATTGAGAGATGGTAGTATGCAATCATGATCATGAACTAATAAGATGACTCAATGCATAATGTAGGCCCTATGCTCATACAAAAGCCGCGGTGTCTCGTCTAATAGCCTCTAGGCGCTCTCGCACTATGTGGTCCCTATCTGCCTGTAGCCTGGCTACCTCTGCATGAAGTCTCCTAACCTCCACTGTACCTCGAGATGACCGAACCTCCTCAAAGGTAGCCTCAGATCGATTAGCATGCCTAGTGGCACCCTCATATGTTGATCTCAATCTAACATAAGGCTCGAATAGCTCTGGGTCCCACTCAACAATGGGTGGGGGCACATAGTCTATACCAATAGGCTAATTGAAAATTGAAGGAGGCACTACCTCTGCAGCTACCTATTGGTAGAGATACTGCAGAGATACTACAAATCTCTCATAGACCTTCCAAGATAGAAATCATAAATCTAATCAATACACATCAATGATACGTGTGTGTGTGTGTGTGTAAAAGCATAAGCATGAAAACATAAGCATGATCATAAATAAAATATCATCACCTAGATCTTCATTTGGCTATGTAAATATAGTCTCATCCTATGTAGGAGGCATGGAGGATGTGCTAGCCTCTCCATGCTCATAAGTGTTGGTGCATTTCGTGGTTTCCGACTGTGATATGGTAACACGAGTAGGAGTTAGATCTCTCCACTCGTGAGCAATTGGACCCTCATCAGCCCTGTCATTTCCCTCACTCATCAACTCATCCTCGTCCTCCTCATCCTCTCCCTCATATTCTAGGTATGCATCCTCATCATAGTCCTCATATATCTCATCTGCGAATAGGTATGTATCCATGAGCCTCGTATCCTCGACAGTCTCCTCTTCCTCATCCCTCTAATCTAGAAGTGGTTCTGCAAAGCCTATAGGCTAATCCATGGGAAACACTGGAGATGGTCATGCTACTGCCCACTACTCCTCGTATGCATCTATAGCTCTAACATTATCAGTGTTAGAGACTGGGAGCATATCATGATCATCATTATCTTAGTCACTGGAAATGACATCATCAAAGGTGAACCATCTCATATCTCCAGGCTTCCGAGCACTCTGCACTTATCGCCTGCAAAATGGTCGTGCCACTAGTGGTACCTGTATCTGCCTGAACTACTGCATAACACGATCATAGTAAAATGTTCTTACTATGTAATCATGTCTGCCAAGTAGAAATTTGTCCATCTACATCCTCCTCAACTGTTGGGTCTAATTTGACCATTGCGGTATCAACTAGTATGGTCTCCACACGATCTCCTCCTGATCCAGGTGATCGAGTCTGACACTCCATTATAGAAGATCCCCATACTGCCATGACCGCCTTAGTCGATAGTTGAATTTGCATGGGTATTCGAGGGCAGATATTAAAGGGAACCCTATTGTTCTGGTACATGTGATATGCTCTAGGCACCACACCTATAGTAGCGTACAATGTACCATGCTATCAACCTCGTGATATGCACACCATCCAAGATCATAATACAAATGTGCAAGAATGTTGCGGCCCCAAGAATATATGGTCTTGTGGTTCCCCATCTGCCATATCATATGAACAAGGCCTCCATCTAGATGTGCTCCCAGATCATCATGATCCATCTCAAGAGTGGTGATCATGCATAAAGTAGCTACACTAGCTCAATACATGGCCCTACAATCTCATTTCAAACCAGTCCTCCTAGGAAATATCCTATATCTTCTCACATCTATGCGTATGTACGAAACCCTATAAATCACATAGTCTCGCCTTAGATGGGAACTCAAAGGATACAATGTATGTCCTCTAGGGTGATCATCATCTCAATGGTGGGTAGGCGAAATGTGCAAGTATTGGCATCCCATCTATCTGCAAGCGCCATTAACATGGCATCATGGTACCTCATGAGAGGCATGAGGTACGCCTAGTAAATCTCAGTGGTTTGTAAAATATGAGTATTTTTCTTTGATAATGTCAAGAAAATATCCCATAGACGACATAATAATCTACCGCCGAGACGCTTTCATGACTGGGGTGGAACCTAACAAAAAGAAAAAATATAATCTATAAGCATTCTAAAATATTAAATATGTACAGATCAACAGTCAAAATTTTTCTCTAGGTTAGTTTTTGAAGGGTCCTAGACACTTTATTTCCTATTTGGGACACTTCGTGAAGAAATGAGACACTTTGCGAAAAAGTGGGACACTTTGCGAAAAAGTGGGACGCTGGGACGCTTTGTAAACTTTTCTTTGAGGGTCCTAAATCTACCTAGAAATGCATAAAAACATAAAATAAATGCGTAAAACAAAGCTAAGGCATATAAGGATTTACTCACCTGATGCTGAAGGTCGCTTCACGCCACCTCCTCACACAGGATATCGATCTCAGGGGCACGTACTCTTCAATGCTCGACATTTTCACTCACTCTCCAATGAAGTCAAAATACAAGAAGATAAAAGAAAAATTGATTACAAATTATTTCACTTTTTACTCTTATATATGTTTAAATTAGGTCATTTGCATATTAGGGTTAAAAAGTGCTTTTCAATCAAACTAGCATATCGGGGGCTAGTGAGCTCCTTTTTTATGTCGTTTGTTGCATTGGATTCATGATTTTTCTCTCATTCTCATAAAACATCTATAACTATTTGGTATGGTACTTGGAAATACCCTATGATCAGACTTACCTGATTCGATGCAGTTAGACTGCTACCTTGATTCCACCTCCATAAAGTAGGTGAGATCAAGGGGGGCATACATATACCCTCGAATTTGATTTTGCGAAGAAGTTAGATAAGAGGATTTTTGAGCGACTAACAAATTGGTGTTGTAGGATGTAGTTCCTAACGTTGTGGTTTTGTAGATAGCTACAGTGGGGGCTTCATTCTCCGTATTGCAAATAAATGCATATGACTATCCTTTTATGAAATGAAGTTTATTGTTTGGATTCCTTTAGCTTGCATATGCACGTAGAGTCATATGGGGGCCGCAAAAGTGGGGGATAGATAATTTGACAAAAATTGTACTCCCTTCTTGGAGATGGTACAATTTATCACTTAATCTGGACCTATTTTAGCACCCTTGCATTTAGGACCCTTTAAATCATCATTGATAGGCCCCTAAGACCCTTTATTTCGGATTTCAAGGTTTATTTTGACTAAAATCTTGACAAAATCAATAAATACACTTAATTTTCTTACAACCCATCATTGGACCACCCCAAAAAACTAGGGTGGGACTCATACGCCACCTTGGGCATATGATTCCTCTAGGTGGGACCCATATACCACAAGTGGTGTATGAGTCCCATGTGGCCCATTTTTAGGGTTTGAGCAAGAAACTCAAGTTTTTAATTCAAAATTTTGGTTGATGTCGATATTTGAGATCTAAATAATGGTAAATTAGGTGTATTGACTATATAAACAAGCTTTCAAGTCATTATTTTCATCTAGAGAAAGCAATTCAAAAGTCTAAGCATTCACAAGCACTCAAGCATACTTTCACAAGAGCATTCAAGTTTCAAGAGAAAGAAAGGTTGAAGTCTTGGAGCAACATAATTTTGTTTTTGCAGGTCTTCAAGTTCACTTTCATTCAAGATCTAACATTTTCAAGGATTGATTATGGTTTCCTATGGTGAATCATGATGGATTTTAGGTTGGGGAGATGCAACTATCCATCAAACCAAGCCTAATGACTTGTTTCCTAAGTGATTCCATCATCCATTATCACTCTAATTTCAATCTAAGGAAGGTACATGTCTTATTATGGCTTATTATGGTGATTAGACATCTCCCAAAGTGAGTCATTCATCTTCATGTTTCATTCATGCATCTCATTCTAGCACATTAGAATAGGGTTGCATTGCATTTTAGATTTCCTAATCTTAGATACACTTAAGATTAGGGTTTGTATACACCTTTACTTTCAAGATTCATTATTTCTATCAAGGTTTAATTACTGAAATAGGGGTTTGATTGAGCCAAATCCCCCATAAGAAAATTGAAACACTATATTTTATTTTATAGGTCTTTTTATAGGTTCAGACCCGAAAATCAGATTGGGAAGAAAGAGCAACGATTGTAGAGTAGATCTGGACTTTGAATTTTTCAAAAAGTAGCACAAGAGTGATATGTCACAAGTGGCGTATGAGTCCTAGTATAGGAAATTTTCCATATTTTGAAGATCTTGAGTCAACATTGCCAGATTCTTGTTTCAGTCCAAAAACCCTAGTCTAGGACTAATACGCTGATCCTGGCCTATGAGTCCCAGTGTTCCTTAAAGTCTTTATTTTCAAAGTTTCAGAGGTTATTCCAATTACATTAAAGTTTCCACGTTCACTTCTCTAATTTCTTAGTTTCCTATTCTATTTTGCATTCATTTCTAGGTCATCTATTCAAGTTTTGCATATCATTAGGTTTTGCATGTTACTTGTCTTTCCAAGCCCTAGCTTGGTGGTAAACCCCCTTTCAACCCTTAATCACACCCTAGGATACCTTATTGCAAGATCTCTTTCCCCCTTTATACCTTTTAATTGATATCTCTAAGGTTTCCTTGATGAAACAAGTGTGAAATAGGAACCATACCCTCGTGCTCCATCTCCTAAGAGGTGGGGCACCCTATTTCCATTGTTACAATTAATATCAATATATATAGGCTTCTAGATTTTTACCTAAAAAAAATTACATCTATTCATCATTTGTATTTTTTTGTACATGAAATATGAAGATATATATTGATATTTTTACTCAAGTTTTGATAAAAATTAACAGGTCTTATAAAATATTTTAGAATATTTTAAATTATTTTAATATTTGTGCAAGATGCATATGACAAATCATTTTCTACTTAAATTATTTTGGCAATACAATTGGTTTCTTAACCTTAATTTACTTAAAATTCCATCATGCACCAAGAGTATAAATTCAAAAACATAGTTATCTAAGCCATGCAAAAAATATTAAATTTAGTTGAAATCCCATTTTGGTTCCAAAAATGACATGTGAAATATATAACAAGAGAAAAATAGATATGAAATTAAGCTAAACCTAATTAAATCCCAATTCAAGGCAAGATATTCATCAAACACAAATTTAATTAACTTGAATGTTGTGAGGTCCATTGTCGAAAGAGAAATAAGATATGAAAATAGATTAAACCTAGGCAAAATGTCATATATTAGGCTACAATGTTATTGGAGCTAAAAGTTCATAGGTGACTTAATATGATATAATATTAAGACCTAGATTTGATATGGATATATGACCTAGATTTAATATGGATGTTAAAATATTAAACATATTACATCTGAAAACAAGATCAAATCAAGAAATGATTAAAACTTAAGATCATAGCATGCTCCAAAATCAAGATTGACATTTTAAAAAAATTCATAATATTATGAATCCCCATTATATCACACTAATAAATTGTTTAATACCTATTTTATTATTGTTTATTTAAAAAAATAAATTTTTAAATTCAAAAGAGTTACCAAATTTATGATGAAATATTTTCTTATTATACAAACTTGGAGAACGAAAGAAAATTAACAATGTTAAATTCAAAGAATTGTCACTTAAATAGAAATTTATTTCAAAAGAACATTTTTTCAATCTAACTCTACTCAAAATAGAATTCAAAAGGCTGAAATAATTTATGCAAGCATGCATAAAATAGTTTTGACAAGTAGGGTTGTCAAATTTAGGCTATGTAGTTTTGCTTAGTCAATAGAAAAACATGTCGATTACTTATGGTAGTCAAATTTGGGAATAGCATAGATAGTGATTGGGCTTCTGACGGTGTAATTCCCATTACTCCAAGTTAAGGCACCTGAAAGTAATTCATCGGCAACCATGGATCGACCTTCAATTGTGACGTTATATGATAACTGTTGATTTAGAAGCCAAAATGATAGTGTGTCTGGGACAACTGTCACATTTATTCCAGAGGGTGCAGATATAGTAGCCTTGTATGTACTTTCGACAACTCCTACATTTGTAACTGTTCTAGGAATTTTGGCTTTAAAAGGATATCCTGGGTCAACAACAACCATTATTGAAGGATAGTTTAGTTCTCTTGCTCCATTTTTAGATGGTTGTATAAGGTCACAACTACTAAAATCTCCTGTCACCAAATGCAAAGAGGTGTCATTATAACCTTCCTTACAAAGAAAGTTGACATAATCCTCTACACCTGCATCATACACAAGCCCTGGGTTGATGGCCTTCATTGGATTTATCTGCCCAGCCCCAAACCCAAATTCTGCATCTTCATTTCCAGCCAATGTTGGATCCATTACATATGCTACAGTACAAGTCAAATTATTAAACATTTATATTAATATTATAATTTTAGTTTAAAATATAGTTCTAACCTTTAGCCCTTGTCATAAATCTTTTTTTCTAATAAATTCACCTTATAAAATTAAAACTAATATTTCTATCTATATATTTTAAGAAAATTTTCAAATATTTAAAATTCTAATGAAATATGAATAATACAATACCTATAGTCATTAGAGCTGATTTGATGGCAGCAGCATACCAATCTTGATGATATGACTTAACAAATCCTGCAGCTCCTGCGGTGTGTGGACATGACATGGAGGTTCCAGATATAATATTAAAGTCAGAGATCCTTGTATCTCCTAGATTCTCACTAAGTGAAGAATTTCTCGCCCAAGATGCAAGAATGTCCACACCTGGTGCTGTAATATCAGGCTGACCATAGACAAATACATTATATCATACTATTTCTTATAAAATAATTATATTTTACACTATGTTAAATAATTTGGATAATTTTTCAAGAAACTACACATTAGATGAAAAAATTATTATATTATTTTTTTAACAATTGTAAACTATTATTAAAACTATGAATAAACATATTTTTTTTAATATTAAAATTTAAATTATAATTTAATTTTATATTATAAAAAAATAATTTTAAATTATGTTCTTTTATACTAAATAATTAGATTTGTTATATATTTTTCAATTTTATTTTTTAATTTATATTTTAGCTTTTTTTGACACATAATACATTTGACAAAATTTGAAAATTTTAATTCAATTTAAGAATATGAAAAAATGTACCTTGAGAATATTGGGAGTAATTCGATTGAAGCCTCGAGATGAGAAGGAAGCCACAATGGGTGCCGATGCTTTGGAAGTCGTGGTTTTTTGAATTTTTGCAGTAGGAGAGCTAATGGAATGTAATCAAAGTATTAATTTATCATTCACCATGGTTATTAACATATTTATTTATTTACTATAAAGTATATGTTTGAGGCAATTACCTTGTAGAGTTGATGTAAGACAATACAACTTTTCCTTGTTCAGTAGATATCACAGTTGCAGGATTTAACCACACATAAGCTGTGTCATTGGAATCATCTAAAATTATAATGGCACCCGCTCCACCAGCAATAAAAACTGAATAATCTGGTGGGTCTTGAATATAGTTGCAAAGCACAATCTTTCCTTCCACTTTAGTATGATCTAAAGAATTTAATGCACAACCGCTGGAAATTTTGAAATAAAAAATAATATGTTATAGATTCCTTATAAAATTATAAATTATCTAAAAGATCATTTTTCCTTTCATTATTGAGAAAAATAAAATTTTGTCCTATGTTATCCCTTTAGTTCAATATATTATTCAAAATATGTACTTTAAATTTTGTTTCTCACCTAGAATCATTAGAGTTAAAGCCTCCAGAAATATTAGAGACATCCCCTCCATATACTAAAGGATACCATGGTTGCTCCATTGTATATGTGTTTATAGCAATTCCCTATAGAGATTATGAACCATTAAAATCAAACTTTAAGAAACATAATCAAAATGAAAGGAAAAAATGGGTAGAAGGTAGATAATTACTTCTATAGACATATTGTTTCCTAAAAGAAGTTCAGATTCCATTTTGCGATCAATGGTGCTTGCAGCTACAGTTAGAGACCATGGAGAATAATTGGAAACTGTTTCCCTATAAGGTCCAGAATTTCCAGCTGAATTTGATACCAAAATTCCCCTCTTCATTGCATGAAATGCTCCAATAGCAATGCTATCTTCAAAATAGTTAAGAGGAATATCTGTCCCAAGTGATACAGAAATCATGTCCACACCATCATAGATGGCATCATCAAATGCCGCAAGAATGTCTGCATCACCACAACCATCAAGCCAGCAAACCTTGTACATAGCAATCCTTGCACCTGGGACCCCGCCTCGTGCATCTCCTTGGGCAATACCATAAAAACTTGCATTATTTATATGATTTCCAGCAGCAGTAGAGGAGGTGTGTGTTCCATGTCCAAATCCATCTCTTGGAGACAAAATATCCCCTATAGGTGGTGGAGAATCCGAAGGAGTGCGATAAAACTTTGCTCCCACCAATTTCCTAGCAAGTTTTCCATACTTTTAGCTACATTATCCAATGTTATTTACTTCTACATTAGAAATTCAAGATATTTAAAAAAATTATTTGTGTAGTAAAATGACCAAAAAAACAAGAAAATAATATGTAAAAATGTGTTATCATATAAATTATGTGGACTAACTAAAGGTATAAAATAACATATAAAAATAGTGTTGGAGACTAATAAGAGATGCACTAACTCATCTAAAGAGATGTATAATATTTTGTTAGAAACATATGTAGAATTATGAAAGGTTGTGATAGTTCTACATATTAAGAACAAAATCCTATATATTATACATAATAAAAGTAATATTATATATAATCATATTATGTCAATTCAAATATTTAAATAGAATAAATATATCATTTTGTAAGTTAATCAATAAATAATATTTCATTAATTTTTAATTAAAAATTGACATAAATCTTAATATTTAAATATGAAAAGTTATTTTAAATTATATTATTTTTTTATATATTGGCATGTAAGATATGAAAGTGATTTTTAAGGCCTTCACTTTAATTCTCTTTATTTCAAAATCTATAATATTTTTTATATAAAGATCTAATATAAAAACTTTTAATATGATACTTGTTGTTTGTTATCATGACTTTTCATTCTATATGTTGAAAATATTCTCTATTAAAATATAAAAAGTACATAATGAACTAAGTTTGTAACAATTTTTTTTATGTCAAGAAAAATAATTCATAAGATGCGTTTATAAATATTTAAAACATATAAATAATTTGAATATTTAAAAAAAAAATTGTATAGTTCTCAATCTTAATTTTTGATTGGCTATATTAATATTTAGTAATGTCAACTTAATATTTTTCTATTTTTTGATAGATATTTTTTTAATGTATTAATCTATTTTACTCAAATATCATGTATTCAATGATCAAGCAGTCAATAGTTAAACAATATAAATATTGATCTTATTTTTATTTATCAAAATTAAATTTAAATAATATTTAAAAATAACTTCTTGATTACTAATCATTTAAGTAAAACATATACTTCTAGATCCACTTCAAAAAATTTAACATTAATGTTATTAACAGAAATTGAAATGTTGGAAATTATTATGTAATGCTCTTGTACTGTGATATTTGGTACAGTATGCATCATTCTGATACTGTTATCAGAATTCAACTGCATGATTTTTGAATCAAACTAATTATATATGCATATCTATGTATATATATATGGAATAATAAAAGATGATCATAATAAAAAAGAATGGGTAGGAATGGGACTAACTTGTTGCAGGCTGGGAAATCTGATGTTGTGTGGCATCCACCTCTCCATTTGGATGGCGGTGAACCAAATCCGGCATCGCTAAAACTTTCTGATTCTGGCCATATCCCTATAACACCATATCAATTTGAAACTTTTAAATTAATGATAGCACTAATCCTGCAATTCAAAATAGGATAAATAACATGCTGAGAAATGCATAACATGTTTAAAACCAGGAGATATGTTTCTTTTGTTTTGATAATTTCACCTGAGTCCAGAAGACCAATGATGATATCGCTCTGATAACGCAAATCATTGTTTTGGGCAGATGCAGGAAAGCCAATAAAATCCCATGATCTAGTCGTTAAAAGCTGCAGTTGCTTACTCTCAAACACTGAGACCACGCCATCCATATCTATACAATCATAAACATGTATATTAATGGCCTCTATACGTCTTCCCAACAATGACCAAAATGGGAAAGAAAAACAATAGCCGTTTAAAGAAGTTTTTAATTTGCTTTACCTTTGAGCTGTTGGGCCTGGGATGAAGAAAGCACAGCAGCAAATCCACCAAAGCTTTTCCAATAACTATACTTCAACGATTCCTCTGCTGCCTCCGGGCTTTAATAACAACGATACAGATCATGTTAGCACGGTAATCACAATTCTATCTATATAACAATCAAACATGAGATATAATAATAACCTTCCATGTACAGAGTGAAGCATATCAAGGTGCAATGAAGCAGCTGCTGTGTGAGACTGTCCATTTTCTTGTGATGAAGTGCTGCCCATGTAGACTACATAAAGCTGATTTTGCACAAACATTGCATAGTAAGTAAACATTGTTGGCATGGAGCAAATTTAGATAAACTTAATACTTGTGTTAAAATATACCTTTGTGTCTTGCCCTGCAGACACCACTGTGAATAACATTATCAGAATTAAAAGCATGGAGAGCTGAAGATGGCTTTTGCACGCGGGGACGGCCATTGTAGGTGTAATGCTTATCATCACACTAAACTTTCATAAAAAAACTGTGATGAACTGAGTACTTATTCATTCATGTTACCCTGATAACTCCGCTTTCAAGGATTTAAAAAAATGAAATCCAAATGTATACGTCAAAATCTTTCGCTAGAATTTTTGGTCTTCAAGCGAAGCCAAATGTTTGCGGCAAAATTCTGGTTCTCAATGAAACATCCAAGCATATGTTCATATTAATGTGAATTATAACGCAAGTGTTAAAAGTTCAGGTTCGATGATTATTAGACTATAACAAACAAACCCAATTATAGTATACTATCTTTTTTCTATATTTTAAGATCAAATAATTAGTATTTATTTTATTAATTAAAAATTTAGAAAAATATTGGATTAATTTAGGGACAAGATTTTAGATAAAAATAAAGTGTAAAATTATAAGGCATGTAATTTTTTTTAACAAGTATCAATTTCTAAGACGGTTGGCTTCGAAATATTTACTTAATAATTAAATTTTATCCAAAAATTTACATTTTGAATTTATAAGATAGATAAAATTTAGATTTCAATTTTATAAGATTGATAAAATTTAGATTTTGAATTTGTAAGATTGATAAATTTAGATTTTGAATTTGTAAGATTGATAAAATTTAGATTTTGAATTTATAAGATTGATAAAATTTATATTTTGAATTTATAAGATCGATAAAATTTATATTTTGAATTTATAAGATTGATAAAATTTATATTTTGAATTTATAATATTCATTTGTTCTTTTTTTAAAAAAAAAATTTGGTACGTAAGAGTTTTTATTATATTATATTAAACATAAAAACATACATCTGTCTGCTTAGCAGGAAAATTCGGCCGCCCAATCAAAACCCAGGAACTACCATACTACCCACTACCATCACAAAGAATTGCCATAGCAATATTTTATATAAAATTAGTATTGCCATATCCAGTATCAAAAAACCAGACCAGACCCACCCCACCAGACCAAAACAAATATTTGACTAAACAAAGAAAATAAGCAACTCACAGAAACCTATTGAGATTGGCAAAGGACTCAAAATCTTGCACCCATTCAATGCTACCAACCGCCATTAACCCAGGCAACTTTTTTAAGTTGTCCACCGCCATAGCCAAAATCATTCGATGGTGCATGAGAGTTGCCCCATTCAAGTCCAAGAGGAAAGGAAAGAGTTTAACCACCTCGTCCATATTCCGTAGAAGCTCCAATGTTGTAGGACGTGGGATTCCAATGCTGATTATCGCCGCTTTCAGAATCTCCTCAATGCCACCAACCAAATCCTTGCAAAACAAATGCACCAACAGCTCCTTCGCCTCCGACTTGGGTACTCGACTATCCAACAAAGAAGCCAGAAAACACGAGGAAATGTGTGCATTGTCCCTCCGGTACTCCTTTTGTTCAAGATGTCCTCTCCCCAAAATCATCTTTACTACTGCAACAACGAGAGGATCAATGTTGAGCAGGACTCGCTTCAACCTATGATCGATTATCTCCTAGAACATATCTTGCCTCATCGTTGCCAACAGAGAGATTGGAGTATCCACTCCAAACCATGCCAGACCCTCCACCGAAACTACGATTACAAACTTTGAACGCCCGACCATTACCATCCTTAGATGATTCCATATGCCAAGCAATGATTGTTAACCCACTCACCACCATTTACTACTCATCAACAACAACAAAAATTACTATGCCATACAATTGTCACCTTCACCCATTAATAAGCCCGCGACAACCAAGCAATTCTGACTTCACATGAGCAAGAAATAATTTCAATGTAAGGCAAGTTGTCCTTGCTCGAATGATTTCATCTTGCATCGTCGGCCCCATATACGAGGTTTACCTTGACATACAAGCTTTATGCTATTGATCATCATTACAAATACTTGCCCTGACTGATGTAACCATACACTATTGCCAATGCCCACCTCATCACAGGGCCATGTAGATGCCACCTCGAAGACCAACGAATGCCCTTCTCCAACATGGAGAGTTGCCCTCCCAACCGTCCACATTTTCATTTGTTCATTTTATTTGTTATTTTTTATATAAATTTAAAAAATAAATAAAAAAATATAAGTTGGATACGTGTTTATTAAGGTAAATAGGGATTTCGAAAGGGTAAGGGGAGGATAAAGGCATAAAGTTCAATAAAGCTCAACAAACCAACAAAGAGAAGCAATGAGAAACCATCAAAAAAAAAACTACAACATAACTAGAATTAGATTAACAAATGGGAAAAATAATACCCAACAAACAACCAACCCAAAGTAAAGATGGTTTGAAGCCAAATTATTTCAAAGATCTTTCTTTATCCTCAACCATCTTTTTCTTAGTGCTAAAATCATTTTGCACAAGTATCCCTTTTTGAAGAACCAAGAAAATCTAAAGGGCCACATGTAGTCCCATCTCTCAACCCTAAAGCCTCATTTTGAAAAAGGGTCTCCATCATAATAAGATATTCATGAGTATTCCCCTTGGACTTCTTTTTGTGTGTCATTAGTGGTGATGGCACAAACATCATAAAAAATAGGGGCTCATTACTTTTTCCCCCAAACAAAAAATAATTTCATGTTGTTCAAGGAAACAATAATAACATGGATTTATTTGAAAAAACAATGGTAAACAATCCAAGAGACTTCAAATTCAATCTGTTGCATTCAATCACCCAACATGGATGATAAGGTAATCCATGAAGGTCACACACTATTTTCCTCCACAAGAATACAAAATCTAAGCAACAAACATTTCTTCAAAAAATTGACATCTACTGTAGTGTATTACCCAAAAGTATTGGTAATTCCCATAAAAGCCTTTTCATCTTATGGCACCCATCCCCTTCTAGGTGCCTAAAAACCCACTAAAATGAGAAAATAGGTGGAAAAGGAGGGGTTGTGCTACTATATGCAACCTCACCAACCTTTATAGAGTTCTGCACACATGTTGTAAGTCAAATAACAAGTTTAAGAGGCATAAAATCAATTGCAGAGGCACCAAGTAAGTTGCTGTAAAAAATAGACTATTGCTACAGGTAGTTGAAACAATGGCTGTAGATGACTATTTAAAGTTTTAGCCTCATAAAAGACTTTAAACTTGAAAATAAAAACCCAAACTTCTAGAACAACAAATGTATTTAATATTTCTTACAACCACACATTCAATATTAGAGAACAATGAATTGGAAAGAAGTAAACAAGTTTTCATTAACAAAAATAGAAATAGTTGCAATCTTTTTACACATTAACAACTGCTGCAATGAAATAAGGAGTCTCTTTTCCTCTTCTTTGACCTCTTACTATCTTCTATGAGTTTTTTCGACTACTTTCCAAAGCATTCTTCTATTGTCCTATGATATTCTTTGATATCCTCTTCTATTCAACCATGTTTTATGATGTTCTGACCTCTTTTTCTTTTGTTTTGTCCTCTTCTTTTTGCTATTATGTTCTTCTCCCAAACTATCCAAAATCTAGAAGATTCTTCCCAAAAATCTCCCAAAAATCCCACCTAAATAGCTACAATGTTCAAAAACTTGCGTTAATTCCTCCACCTACCTATTTTTGACTTCAAAATCTCCCACTCAAATTTTCCCTTTACCATTTTTTTAATGTTGTTGCTCATTAAATGAGCTCATGGGAGGTAGTTGTTGTCTCAAATAAAAACAATCCAAATTTAAAATATAATAACTTTCAGCTCCTTCATGTGGCACTAACTAAAAATTAAAAATATATTTAAATCAAAATGATGCCCGTACATCAAACTACCACGCTAAAAAGATTTGTGAGCCCCTTCTCACTGTGTAAAGCTCTTTGTTGTTGAAGGTTAAAGGTCCAGTTGTTGCGGTTCAGAACCTTTGTCATCTTGCATTAACTAGAATGATTCCAGCTATGCTTGGCTTATCCATGTTGCATCATCCACCGGTCTACCCTTCCATTTTACTAAATACTCATTGTATTCTCTGCCTCTTGTCTTCCTAATAACTTTTGAATCCAAAATATCTTCAATTTCCTCTCGTGCTTTCTTTTGTAGCTGCTCCTTCCATTTTTTTTATAATGTTTTTTTTCTTCTTCCCGTTGTTGTGATGTCTCTCCCTCATGGTAAGTATATAAATATGAAACATTAAAAATTGGAGAGATTTCCAAACCTTTAGGTAGCTCCAACTTGTAGGCATTCGATGAAAATTTCTTGATGATCTTGCAAGGTCCAATCTTCTTCCACTTGAGTTTGTTGTAGGCATGACTAGGAAATATTTCCTTTTGTAGGTGCACCAATACAATTTCTCCCACTTTCAAATTATTTTCTTTCGTCTTCAAATCAGCCTTCTCTTTATACTGTTAGCTGCTCCAACTAAGTTTTTCCCTCACTTGGTGATGCAAATCTTCCATATATTTGGAAAACTCTTCTCCTTCAACACTTCTCTTATATCCCTTAATATTTATAAGCTCCATCAATTTTGAAATACCTCTAGGACTATGCACATAAACAATCTGAAATGGAGTCTTACCTGTATTTTTTTTATTGAGATCTTGTATCCAAACTTAGCTTGAGGCAATATCAAATCCCATTGCTTAGGCTTGTCACAAACTAAACATCTTAGCAAATTCGCTAAGCTTTGATTAACAACTTCAATCTGTCCATCTGTTTAAGGATGATATGCATAACTAAACTTTAAATCAGTCCCTAATTTCTTCCAAAGTATCCTCCAAAAATTTCCTACAAACTTAGTATCAAGGTCTAAAACTATACTTCTTGATAAACCATATAATCTAACAACCTCCATAAATAAAAAATTGGCTACATGTGTTGCATAATCTATCTTCTTACATGCTATAAAGTGAGCCATTTTGGAAAATCTATCAACAACCACAAAAATAGAATCCTTACCGCATTGTGTTCTTGGTAGTCCAAGCACAAAAACCATACTTACATCTTCCCATGATTTCTCCAGTATGGGTAATGGCTGATATAAGCCTGTCTTTTGACTCCCTCCTTTGGAATATTGAAAAACTTGACATCCTTGCACAAATTTTCTAATTTCTTCCCTCATCATTTTCCAAAAATATCTTTCACTAAGCTATTTCATTATCTTATCAACTCCAAAATGTCCAACTAAACCACCACAATGTTTTCCTTTTATAAAATTATGCCCCATTGATCCTTGAGGTATGTATATTTTTTTTCCTTTGAACCATATTCCATCTTGTATAAAATAATCCATCCAAGGTGTCCTATAAACATTAGTAGGCTCCATACATGTTGTCCATGCATCCTTAAAATCCAAATCATCTTTATGTAACTCTTTAATGGAATCAAACCCAACTAATTCAATTCTCATTTTAGTCAACAGTGCAACCCTCCTACTTAATGCATACTCTCTTATCCTAATTTGATGATATCCCCTCTTTACATATTTTTTTGTAAAATATCTAGCTTTTTTCAAATAGTCCATGAGATCATCAATTCTTGGTAAAGGAAAATAATAGCTTGTTATTTCTTTTATGGCTCTTGAGTCCCTGCATATTCTCCATTCACCATCCTTCTTTGGTGCTAACACAACTGGCACTACACATGGGATAAGGCTTTATCTAATCAATCATCTTCCTAATAGTTGTTGCACTTGATTATTCACCTCTTCATTTTTTGTAGGTGTCAACCTATAGGCTACTTTGTTGGATAAACTTACCCCTAGAATCAAATCAATATGATGGATAATGCTCCTCATAGGTGGTAGTCCTTCTGATAAATCCTTGGACACAACTTCATCAAATTCTTCTAGCAGCCCCTTTACTTTTAAAGGCATCTCACTGCAGTCATTTGTTGCATCTACTTGTAGCTCCTTGGGAACTACTATAAAACATAGTTTCTCCCCATTAATCTCATTCAAGAATTTCTTCCCTGTCACTAGCAGCGTTCTTGGACCACTTTCTACCTCTTCTTCCTTAGTTTCCAATGGCGTAAGAGTTTTTTTTCTTCCATTTTTCTCTAATGTGTAAGTGCTTGATCTTCCATTATGGATTACCTTTCTATCAAACTACCATGACCTTCCTAAGAGTAAGTGACATACATCCATTCCTGAATAATATCACACCACGCATCATCTTCATATGTGCCTATTTAAAAATTCATAAGGTATTTTTGATCAACCAAGACTTGGTGCCATTTTTGCAACCATGAAACCTTGTAAGGGGTTGGGTGAGCCATCTTTTTTAAGGAAAATTTATCAACCATTTCAACTGAAACTAAATTATCAGTGCTGCCACTATCTATTATGACTTTACAATATTTTCCACCTGATTTACATATTGTCCTAAATAAATTTTTCCTTGAATAGGTTCATCTTCTTTCTTGGTTGGATTCAATAATATCATCCTCATAATAAGTGATTCTCCTCTCTCAGGTTCATCTGATTGACTAACAGACCCTATAGACTAATTATCCCCCTTTGTTACATATGCACTTGTTCCCTTTGATCTCTTTGATCCTTCTAGTCTTCATTTTGGACATTCATAAAATCTATGGCCTGAATCTCCACAGTTAAAACATGTCCCTTGGAAGCCTCTACCTTGGCCTCTTTCATATCTACCTCCACCTCTCATTGGGTATGGTCTTGATCTTACTTTATCCTTCTCCTGTTCAGTTTTTGATAGGTTGGCCTCCTTACCATGGCTGTAATTTTGTTGTTGTTGTACTTCCCCTTTGTTGAATCCACCTTTTCCTTTGTTTGTTCCTTGCTTCCTTACAAATTTATCTTTATCCTTTAGAGCATACTGATATGCTTCTTCCATATTTCATAACCTTATCGTGCTTAGTTCATCTTGAATATTTAGCCTCAATCCATTGACATATCTAGCCACCTTCTCATGCTATAATTCATTATGGCCAGATCTGATGGAAATTTTATAGAACTCCTTTGTGTACGCTTTCACACTCAACTCTCTTTGTATTAAATTTTGCACTTTCTTAAGGAGCTCAAGCTGATAATTACTAGGAAGAAATTTAGTCTTCATATTTCTTACCATTTGATCCCATCTTGTGATCTTATCTCTACATTTCAAGTTTTCTCTTAGCCTACACCTCTTTCCACCAGAGTGTTGCATGACCTTTCAACCTTTTTTGAGAAATCTTTACTCTTTTTGGGTCCCCTACTTGATCATACTCGAACTATTCATATGTCTCTGTTATCCAATTAATCAACTCATCTGGTTCTAAACTTCTTGAGAAGCTCGGTAGTTCTACCCTTGTTCCTTTCCCAATGTTGGAAATAGCTTTTCTAACCTTCTTTCTCATGCATCCATATCTCCATCTACATTGTCACCTTCATGTCCAACCATTTGTGCTCCTCCTTAATCATATTTAATATCACTTTCTTTGTATGCTCTACCTCTTCTCATTCCACCTTCTATTGCATTCATTCTTTCCTGCATCCCCCTTAGGGTTTTCAAAACCTCATATATTCTTCTTACTGCTTCTAGAGCTATAACCTCTTTCATCCTTCTCCTTAGTGGCATCCTACTACTCTAAATTGTCTTCTTATTGCAGTCTCCTATTTGTAATATCCCTTGCTATAGGGACACAACCACATCTCACACTCAAAGGTATTCTTTCAACACAAATCTTAAGCCACTATCCTTCTTCCCAGAGATGTAGCTAGGCTCTAATACTACATTGATGGCACCCACCCCCTGGTAGCTACCTAAAAACCCACTAAAATGAGCAAACAGGTGGAAAAGGGGGGGGGGGGAGCGGGTTGTGCTTCTATACACAACCTCACACAACCCTTATAGAGGTCTACACACATGATGCAGATCAAATAACAAGTTTAAGAGGTATAAAATCAATTACAGAGGCACCAACTAAATTTTCAAAAATAAACTATTGCTACGGGTAGTTGCAACAATGGTTGTAGGTGATTGTTTACAGTTTTAGCTTCATAAAAGACTTTAAACTTGAAAATAAAAACACAAACTTCTAGAACAACAAATGTATGTAATATTTCTTACAACCACACACTCAATATCAAAGAACAATGATTTGGAAACAAGTAAACACTCAATATGGGCTCTCTATGTGAAGGGTACAACACCCTGTAAATGTTGCTTATTTAATCAAAAAGAAGTACAAACAAGTTTTCATTAACAAAAATAGAAACAATTACAATCATTTTACACATTTACAATTGTTTTAATGAAATATGGAGTCTCTTTGCCTCCTCTTTGACCTCTTACTATCTGCTATGAGTTTTTCTGACTACTTTCCAAAACATTCTTCTACTGTCCTCTGATATTTTCTAATATCCTATTCTATTCTTCCCTATTTTTTGTTGTTCTGAGCTCTTTTTCTTCTGTTTTGTCCTCTTCCTTCTTCTATTCTATTCTTCTTCTCCCTAACTATCCAAAATTTGGAAGATTCTTCCCAAAAATATCCCAAAAATCTCCCAAAAATACCACCTAAAGTTTAAATAGCTACAACGTTCAAAAATTTGCATTAATTCCTCCACCTACCTAACCTTCCATGTACAGAGTGAGACTGTGTGAGACTGTCCATTTTCTTGTGATGAAGTGTTGCCCATCTAGACTACATAAAGTTGCTTTGGCACAAACATTGCATAGTAAGTAAACATTGTTGACATGGAGCAAATTTAGATAAACTTAATACTTGTGTTAAAATATACCTTTGTGTCTTTCCCTCCAGACATCCCTGTGAATAACATTATCAGAATTAAAAGCATGGAGAGCTGAAGATGGCTTATGCAAGGGACGACCATTGTAGGTGTAATGCTTATCATCACACTAAACTTTCATACAAAAATTGTGATGAACTGAGTACTTATTCATTCATGTTACCCTAATAACTCCGCTTTCAAGGATTTAAAAAACTAAAATCCAAATGTATACATCAAAATCTTTTGCTAGAATTTTTGGTCTTCAAGCAAAGCCAAATGTTTGCGGCAAAATTCTGGTTCTCAATGAAACATCCAAGCATATGTTCATATTAATGTTAATTAACATGAGTGTTAAAATTTTAGGTTAGATTATTATTAGACTATAACAAACAAACCCAATTATAGTATACTATCTTTTTTCTATATTTTAAGATCAAATAATTAGTATTTATTTTATTAATTAATAAATGTGAAAAATATTGGATTAATTTAGGGACAAGATTTTAGATAAAAAATAAACTATAAAATTATAAGGCATGTAATTTTTTTAACAAGTATCAATTTCTAAGAAGGTTGGCTTAAAAATATTTATTTAATAATTAAATTTTATCCAAAAATTTAGATTTTGAATTTATAAGATTGATAAAATTTAGATTTTGAATTTATAAGATTTGTAAAATTTAGATTTTGAATTTGTAAGATTGATAAATTTAGATTTTGAATTTGTAAGATTGATAAAATTTAGATTTTGAATTTATAAGGTTGATAAAATTTAGATTTTGAATTTATAAGATTGGTAAAATTTATATTTTGAATTTATAAGATCGATAAAATTTATATTTTGAATTTATAAGATTGATAAAATTTATATTTTGAATTTATAATATTCATTTGTTCTTTTTTTTTTTTTGGTATGTAAGAGTTTTTATTATATTAAATTAAACATAAAAACATACATCCGTCTGCTTAGCAGGAAAATTCAGCTGCCCGATCAAAACCCAGGTACTCCCATACTACCCACTACCATCATATAGAATTTTCATAGAAAAATTTTATACAAAATTGGCATTGCCATATCCAGTATCAAAAAACCAAACACAACCCACCCCACCAGACCTAAAAAAGAATTCGACTAAACAAAGAAAACAAGCAATTCACAGAAACCCATTGAGATCTGCAAAGGACTTGAAATCATGCACCCATTCAATGCCACCAGTCGCCATTAACCCTAAATTTTTTTTAGAGTTGTCCACCAGCATAGCCACAATCATTCGATGGCGTATGAGAGCCACCCCGTTCAAGTTCAAGAGGAGAGGAAAGAGTTTAACTGTCTCGTCTGTATTTTGCATAAGCTCCAATTTTGTAGGATGTGAGATCCTAGTGCCAATTATCGCTGCCTTTAGAATGTCCTCAATGCCACCAACCAGATCCTTGCAAAAAAAACACACCAACAACTCGTTCGCCTTCGAATTGGGTACTCGGCTATCCAACAGAGAAGCCAAAAAACATGAGGAAATGTGTGCATTGTCCCTCCTGTACCCCTTTTGTTCAAGATGTCCTCTCCCCAAAATCATCTTTATTGCTGCAACAATGATAGGATCAATGTTTAGTAGGAATCGCTTCAACCTCTGATCGGATATCTCCTGGAACGTAACTTGCTTTGTCATTTCCAACAGAGAGATTGGAGCATTCGCTCCAAACCACGCTAGACCCTCCACCAAAATTGTGATTGAAACTTTGAACGCATGGCCATTGTCATCCTTAGATGACTCCAGAAGCCGAGCAATGACTGTTAACCCAATCACCACCATTTACTGCTCATCAACAACAACAAAATTACTATTCAATACAATCGTTTCCTTCACCCATTAATAAGCCCGCAATAACCAAGCAATTATGACTTCACATAAGCGATAAATAATTTCAATGTAAGGGAAGTTTTCCTTGCACGAATGATTTCGTCCTGTATCCTCAGCCCCATATGTGACGTTTACCTTGACATATGAGTTTTATACTATCGGTCATCATTACAAATACTTGCCCTGACCAATGTGACCATACACTATCGCCAATGCCCACCTCATCACAGGGCTCCCCATGTAGATGCCAGCTTGCAGACCAACAAACTCCCTCTACCAACGTGGAGGGCCACCCTCCCAACCGCCCACATATTCATTTGTTCATTTTATTTGTTATTTTTTATATAAATTTAAAAAATAAAAAAACAAATTTAAGTTAGATATGTTTTTATTAAGGTAAATAGGGATTTTGAAATAAGGGGAGGATAAAGGCATACATTTCAATAAATCCCAACAAAACAACAAAGAGAAACAATGAGAAACCATCAACAAAATAACTACACCATAACTAGAATTAGATTAACAAATGGGAAAAATAATACCCAACAAACAACCAACCCAAAGTCAAGATGGTTTGAAGCCAAATTGTTTCAAAGATCTTTCTTTAGCCTCAACTATATTTTTCTTAGTGCTAAAATCCTTCTACACAAGTATCCCTTTTTTGAAGAACCAAGAAAATCTAAAGGGCCACATGTAGTCCCATCTCCCAACCCTAAAGCCTCATTTTGAAAATGGATCTCCATCATAATAAGATATTCATGAGTATTCCCCTTACTTGGACTTGTTTTTCTGTATCCCTAATGGTGATGACACAAACATCATCAAAAATAGGAGCTCATTAATTTTTCCCCCAAACAAAAAATAATTTCATGTTGTTCAAGGAAACAATAGTAACATGGATTTATTTGAAACAACAATGGTAAACAACCCAAGAGACTTCAAATTCATTCTGCTGCATTGAATCACCCAACATGGATAATAAGTTAATCCATGAAGGTCGCACACTACTTTCCTCCACAAGAATACAAAATCTACCAAGCAACGAACATTTCTTCAAAAAATTGGCATCTACTATAGTGTATTACCCAAAAGTATTGGTAATGCCCATAAAAATCTTTTCATCTGATGGCACCCACCCCCTTCTAGGTGTCTAAAAACCCACTAAAATGCGTAAATAGGTGGAAAATGAGGGGTTGTGCTACTGTACACAGCCTCATACAACCTTTACAGAGGTCTACACACGTGCTGCAGGTCAAATAACAAGTTTAAGAGGCATAAAATCAATTGCAGAGGCACCAAGTAAGTTGCTATAAAAAATAGACTGTTGCTATGGGTAGTTGTAACAATGATTGTAGATGACTATTTACAGTTTTAGCTTCATAAAAGACTTTAAACTTGAAAATAAAAACCCAAACTTATAGAACAACAAATGTATGTTCAATATCAGAGAACAATGATTTGGAAAGAAGTAAACAAATTTTCATTAACAAAAATAGAAACAGCTACAATCATTTTACATATTTACGACTGCTGCAATGAAATATGGAGTCTCTTTGCCTCTTCTTTGACCTCTTACTATCTTAGAAATGAGTTTTTTTGACTACTTTCCGAAGAATTCTTTTGTTTTCCTCTGATATTCTATAACGCCCCATTGTGTGAACCCCAAAGGACAACTAAAATTAACAAATTACTGCACTTTTTTTTTTGAAAGTAAAACACTACATAAAATGAACATTAACAAACGACATATGTAAAGCAATTATACAAATATCCTTGCAACTACGTCCCCTGGGGTACACGTGACAACATTACATAATGTAATTCCTTACCATAATGATGATTAACTAATTACAATAATTCCACTTAACCATTATATAGAATTAATAATCAATGTACGCACATCCATAACGATATATAAATAAGAAGAATTCATCACATCAATGAACATAATTATAAATATTTTGACAGATACAACACCATAAAGGATCACATACAATTAAATAATAACATATAATATTATAAGAATCAATATACATTCCATAGAAGATAAGCATCCCTGAACGTTCATAAGATAGATCCAACAATTACAATAAGAAGTTACATCATTTAAGAATTACATTATTACAGAAGTGTTTTCCAACATGAACAGGGACAATACAATAACATAGAATAGTACAACCGAAGTGAATGAGAACCAAGTATCAAGACTGGATTCAACTCTGTTGTATCTCTGAAGTCACTGCAACTGGTACAACTTTGCACATCTTCAATCCTCGGCTGGGGACCCAATGGGGTACATAGCACATTCCACATGACCACATGGACCGAAAGGCCTACCCCTCGAACTAGGAATTGACAAGAGAGACCCACAACCAAATTAGTTAGGTGAACAATAATAAACAAGACTCCATGACATGACAACATCCGCTTCCAGAGGAACAAAGGCAACAAGGGGAAACAACAAACATAAATGGTTTCTTAAGGGTGGAGTGTCATCACATGGCTCGACATGGGTTACCCATTGTAGATCTTCATAGGTTATCGACCCCCGTCCTGGGTTACCCTGGCAACCTCAACCGATCCTCGGCCCCCATTCTTACACATGTGGAATCAACTCACCTTTCCTGAAGACAAGGTGGTTGATTTTCCATTCCAGGCCTTCTCATCTCATCCCAAGCCTAAACAAGTGCTTGGGCCATGAGAGGCATAAATTATCTTTCATTAGTGTGAATTACTACCCATGCCTTAAATATTTATTAAGTTATCACTTGATTACTCAACTTCTGCACGAGTTACCCACGATACCACTTAGGGTTCCATCCCCCATGGGAAGCCACTCTCCCTTCTAGCAACAACTCTCATAAACACAAATGGGGTAAGCCAACTTGCACAAATATCAAGGCCAAAAGTAAATACATCCCATGAGGCATGCACCATCTCACGCTAAAACTTCATAACAAATCACTTCCAAGTGCAAGACTAAACCCACAAAAACAATTTAGCATAAGAACCATAGTTAACAAGGATCAACACAAAAACCAATCATGAAGCCACATTTTCCCCCTCCTTTGGAAGCCCAAAAGACTAACTACCTAAGATTCCCAAACGAGGGTAAGTCAAAGAAAATCATAGGTTTCAACAAAACTTCAACATAAATAATCTCTTCAAATCAAAATAACTCAAACAGGAGACAAAATGATATGGAACAATCAAAACCAAGCTTTAATTCCTCTAACACAATTAAAGTGATAAGTCTCCTAGGACACTTAGTTCGTCCCTTCCACACGTTATTCTACTAAGTCATCTATCAATAAATCAAATTTATTTAAGTTAAACAAGCTACCAATCTCTTTAACAACCTACTCAAATAAAAAGGACTACAATTTCAAGTAATGATAACCAAAGGTAAACCCTAACAATGATCTACTTTTTTTTATTAATAAAAGTCATTTAAGATATACATATACATATATATATATATATATATACACACACACACACATTGATATTTAGTGAATTAATCATAAATTTCACTATACATTCAAAATAAATAAATGGAGCTACTTATCCTACCTTAACAAAACAATGTTCCCTAACTAACCTTTTCAATTCATTTACCTACTTAAACAAATAATTCACATTCGCATAAACATTATTTATCAAAGAAAATTTTATCACAATCAACTTATTTTCACTAACACTACAAGAACATTTAAAACAACGTTTACATTTTGTCTTTTCAGGTATTAAGAAATGTTTTAAAACATTTAAAGTTATATAAACATATTTTGGTAAATATCCACATTTGCACTTCTACACAAACAAATTTATACTTTTAATAAAATCATGAAATATATATAAATATATTCGCTTTTGTTAACACAATATAATAAATGTTAAGTTTTTACATTTGCTGGCTAATCTACAGCATATTGTATGAAAAAAAAGCAGCCTATACACAAACACATAAAACAATATTATCACAACCTCAAACATAGGGAGTGAACGCCCTAATTCCCAATTCTAATAACAACTTAATTACCCAGATACATTTATATGTGTATAAGAGATTTAAATGCCAAATTCAAATAACAATTACTGTAATATTAAGAAATGCGTGACCTCAAAATCTATTAAAAGAATTTGATTTATTCAATGCCAATTACTATTCTAGGATAGAAACAGTGAGTTTAATCGTAGCACAGAAAACACCCGTCAAACATGCCTTATAACAACAATATAATTCATAACTGCATATAGTATAAACATTGATATATATACATATAAATAAACTATAAATATGCATCTCTATGAAGAAAACAAATCCTCAATAGCAGATTTAAAATTAAATTCTAAAAGAAGCACATTACGCATCCACCACGGTGAAATGTAGCAACCATATCAGATGCCAAACTAAGAACAGATTTAAGCAGTCCTTTTAGGCATAAACAGAAACACAAATGATGAGAGGCACGACCAACATACTCAACAGGTTTAGACTATTAACTAAGCATCCAACTCCTCTTACTCCATGCGCTGGCGCTAATCAGGGCTTACATGAAGGTTGACACTTAGTAAGACTGTTTTCCTAGGCATCCAAAACAAAAGAAAACAACCCATAGAAGCTCAGTGTGGAAGAAGAGAAGAGACCTAGACCATGTGGAAAATATTGGTGATGCTAAATGAAACATACACTTCAAATACCAGCCAAGAGTAATGCACAATACATATTCGCTAGACATGCAAGGCACTGGGCGCCATACCTAACCTTCTTCTACCAAACGTAAACAAGAACGCCAGTCATAAGAATAAAAGAAATCAAACACATATGTCCACATATCATAACCAATAGTAGCAATGTCATAGACAACCAAGTCCAATAAGCAGAACTGTCAACCAACCAAACAACATAGTGAAACAGTCACCAACATAGTCTCAAGTATGCATCAAAGATAAACAGTATCCAAACAATATCAACCACACACAAAAAAGTATCATAAGAGTACCAGTAACACGAGAGGCACTACATCCTCCCCCCCTAGAACTAGGCTTACTATCATAAGAGTACCAGCACGAGAGGCAAATCAGAACTAGGCTTACTCCTGGAAGCCAAGAAACAAAAAGGGAAAAGACTCTCGAATGCAGGATGCATCCGCCCAAGTCGCTGATGTCTCATCATTAGGGTCCCATTGGACCCACACTTGCTCAAACTCTTTTCCCTTGAGAATGAGTCTCCTATGCTGAAGAATGATGATAGGCTCAAGTGCCAATTGCCTGTCCTCGACTGGAACATCATGAGCTCAACCATGTGCTCTTGGGTCAGCTCCACATCCGCTACTAGTAGCCTCAACAATTGCACCCTGGTGCCCAACCTGACGGTTATCAACCACCGCGAATACTCGGTGAGACCTATCTACATCGCCCACTGTTGGCTCAGAAGTGGCTGGCCTTTGACTGAAACCTATAGTGTTCCTTTGTGGACACTTCCTAGCAATGTGGCCTTGTTGGCCGCAAGAGAAACAACCTGTGCCTCAGCCAAAACCTTTGTCGCCAGGAGGTGCATTGGACTACTGAACATTTCCCCCACTAGCTACGGTATGGGTGCTATATGCAGGCTACTTCGAACGGTTGCGCTTTATACGCCACCAATTTTGGTTCTTCCTGGATTGAGAACTACCATCACCATGATGAGATTGTGAATTCTTATGTTTAGACAACAAGTGTGTTACAAGGCACTAGTATTTCTATTCTCTTTGATTCTAGTGCATTAGATTCATTTATTCTCATTCAGTAGTAGAGCATTGTAGACTGGTGGTAGCAAGGCAAAGCATTAAGTGGCAGGTCAAATTGGCCTCTGGGGCAAAGATAGTAGTTGAATCGCTTGTCCAGGGTTTTGGTTTGAAAATTGGGTCACTGGTGACTACAGTAGACCTTCGAATCCTACCTCTTGGTTCCTGTGATGTCGTTTTGGGTATGGATTCGCCTATTGATCCTTTAAGGACGCCGTAGCTAAATTCGAACCACCTTGAAAACCAAAACTAGACGAAGGTGCACTGCCAATCTGAACACCTGTATGACCCCCAAGTGCCATAGCCACATTTTCCTCCACAAGATGAGCCTTTTCTACAGCTACCTTTGGATCGACTTCAGAATTGATCTTGTACCTAGAGCTGAGCCTATATCTCAGGCTCCATATCGGATGACAACTCAGGAACTTCAGGAGCTCCATTTACAAATAGAGGAACTTTTAGAAAAATGGTTCATTCGTCCTAGTGTTTCCCCGTGGGGAGCACCAGTGATATTTGTGAAGGACGGTTCTCTCCATTTGTGCATTGATTACAAACAACTAAATAAAGTGACGGTGAAGAACCAATACCCTTTGTCAAGAATTGACGATCTATTTGATCAGATAAATGGGGCTAAGGTATTCTCAAAGATTGATCTCAAATCAGGATATGATCAATTATGGATAGTCGAAGCAAATATCCATAAAACTTCATTTCGCACTTGTTACGGGCATTACGAGTTCACTGTTATGTCGTTTGGGTTGACAAATGCACCATCAGTTTTCATGAGCCTGATCAATGGGTTCTTTCGAACCTACTTGGAAATTTTTTTTCTAGTGTTCTTCGATGATATCCCGATTTACTCAAAAACTATAGAGGAACTTGAGGAACATCTGAGACACTTGTTGCAATGCTTGAGAGACAATCAAATGTATGCTAATCTAGCGAAGTGTGAATTCTATAAGGCTGAAGTGAAATACTTGGGTCACGTCATCTTTGCTGAAGGTATTGTTGTGGATCCTTCAAAGATCCAAGCCATCGTTGACTGCCCTGTGCCCACGAATGTTCTTGAGATTCATAGTTTTATGGGTTTAGCGGGCTACTATTGGCGGTTCATGTAGGGATTTTTGAGGATTGCACATCCCATCACTACCCTTCAGAGGAAAGGGAAAAAGTTTGTTTGGTCGGAACAGTTCTAGTTAGCTTTCCAAACCCTTAAGGAAAAGTTGACTAGTGCATCGATGCTATTAGTTCTTGATCCTACTAGGGATTTCGTGGTGTGTATAGATGCTTCGTTGGAAGGATTAGGAGCTGTTTTGATGCACAAAGGTCATGTGATTGCATTTCAGTCCTGCAAGCTCAAGTATCATGAGCTGAATTACCCTGCGCATGATTTGGAGTTAGCCACTATTGTTCATTCCCTTGTGAGATGGAGGCACTTTTTATTGGGGCCTCAGTTTGAGCTACATAGCAATCATCTTTGCTTGCAGTATATCTTTACACAGCCGAACCTAAATGCTAGGTAGAGGATATGGATGGAGTTTCTTTGTGAATATTATTTTGAGGTTAAGTACATCTAGGGAAAGTAAAACATAGTGGCAGATTCTCTAAGTTGACAGAGACATGAGATATCAGCAGTGACTCTTGGTGTGGACTTGAGGAGCCAAATCCTCGCAACACTTCCCTCAGATAGCTGGTATCAGGAAGTGAAATCAGAAATTGAGTCAGTGTTCACGAAGCATAGAGGTCGTGTCATTGCAGATGATCTAGAGCTTCACCACAGTTCAATTATACCATGTTCATTTATGTAACATTCTTGTATTTAATGTATTATTCCCACTATGTGTTGGGAAGCACAGTTGTGCATATGTAATCTTGAAAATATGTAATTACATAATGAAGTACATGTACGTTCTGAGTTGATCAATGTAATGGATGGATATTATTGATTTTATCATGTGTTTCATATATAGATGATTCTCTTTATTGTATTATGATGGATGTATGCACATGGTTCACTTATCCTATATCTTGGTTTATAACGTATTATTGGAATTCGCTTGTTATCGCTTTGGAATGGGTTTAGGTTTCGTAATTCCGTCATGTGTACCCTAGAGGACGTAGTGATATTGTAATTGTATAATTGCTTAACCTGTAATGTATATGTTCATGATCATCTTATGCAATGTTCTTCTTTCAAAACAAAAATTGTGTGGTATTTCATTGTCCTTTGGGGTTCGCATGGTGAAGCGTTACATATTCTCTAATATCCTCTTCTATTCTCCCCTGTTTTTTGATGTTCTTACCTCTTTTTCTTTCCTTTTTTCCTCTTATTTTTGCTATTATGTTCTTCTTCTCCCAAACTATCCAAAATCTAGAAGATTCTTCCCAAAAATCTCCCAAAAATCCCACCTAAAAAGCTATAATGTTCAAAAACTTGTGTTAATTCCTCCACCTACCTATTTTTGACTTCAAAATCTCCCACTCAAATTTTCCCTTTACCATTTTTTAATGTTGTTTCTCATTAAATGAGCTCATGAGAGGTAGTTGCTGTCTCAAATAAAAAAAATCCAAATTTAAAATATAATAACTTTTGGCTCCTTCATGTGGCACTAACTAAAAATTAAAAATATATTTAAATCAAAATGATGCCCGTACATCAAACTACCATGCTAGAAAGATTTGTGAGCCCCTTCTCACTATGTAAAGCTCTTTGTTGTTGCAGGTTAAAGGTCCAGTTGGTGCGGGTCAGAAACTCTCTCATCTTGCATTAACTAGAATGATTCCAACTATGCTTTACTTATCCATGTTGCATCTTCCACCGGTCTACCCTTCCAGTTTACTAAATACTCATTGTATTCTTTTCCCCTTGTCTTCCTAATCACTTTTGAATCCAAAATATCTTCAATTTCCTCTTGTGCTTTCTTTGGTAGCTGCTCCTTCCATTTTTTTAATAATTTGTTTTCTTTTCTTCTTCCCATTGTTGTGATGTCTCTCCCTCAATGGAAGTATATAAATATGAAACATTAAAAATTGGAGATATTTCCAAACCTTTTGGTAGCTCCAACTTGTAGGCATTCGGTGAAAATTTCTTGATGATCTTGCAAGGTCCAATCTTCTTCCACTTGAGTTTGTTGTAGGCATGACTAGGATATCTGTCATTTTTTAGGTGCACCAATACCATTTCTCCCACTTCGAAATTATTTTCACTCATCTTCCAATCAGCCTTTTCTTTATACTGTTGATTGCTCCAATTGAGTTTTTCCCTCACTTGGTGATACAAATCTTGCATATATTTGGAAAAATATTCTCCTTCAGCACTTCTCTTATATCCCTCAATATTTACAAGATCCATCAATTTAGAAATACCTCTAGGACTATGCGTATAAACAATCTAAAATGGAGTCTTACCTATACTTTTTTTGACTGAGTCATTGTATCCAAACTCAACTTGAGGCAATACAAAATCCCATTGCTTAGGCTTATCACCAACTAAACATCTTAGAAAATTCCCTAATCTCTTATTAACAACTTTAGTCTATCCATCTGTTTAAGGATGATATGCAGAACTAAACTTTAAATCAGTCCCTAATTTCTTCCAAAGTGTCCTCCAAAAATTTCCTACACACTTAGTATCAAGGTCTGAAACTATACTTCTTGATAAACCATGTAATCTAACAACCTCTGTAATAACAAATTGGCTACATGTGTTGCATCATCTATCTTCTTACATGCTATAAAGTGATCCATTTTGGAAAATCTATCAACAACCACAAATATAGAATCCTTATCGTGTTGTGTTCCTAGTAGTCCAAGCACAAAAACCATACATACATCTTCCCATGATTTCTCCAGTATGGGTAATGGCTGATATAGGCCTGTCTTTTGAATCCCTCCTTTGGCATATTGAAAAAATTTACATCCTTGCACAAATTTTCTAATTTATTGCCTCATCATTGTCCAAAAATATCTTTCACTAAGTTTTTCCATTGTCTTATGAGCTCCAAAATGTACAACTATACCACCACAATGTTTTCCTCTTATAAAATTATGCCCCATTGATCCTTGAGGTATGCATATTTATTTTCCCTTGAACCACAGTCCATCTTGTATAAAATAATTCATTCAAGGTGTCCTATCAACATTATTAGGCTCCATACATGCTTCCCATGCATCCTTAAAATCCAAATCATCTTTATGTAACTCTTTAATGTCATGAAATCTAACTAATTCAACTCTCATTTTAGTCAATAGTGCAACCCTCCTACTTAATGCATCCTATCTTATCCTAATTTGATGATATCCCCTCTTTAAATATTTTTTTGTAAAATATCTAGTATTTCTCAAACATTCCATGAGATCATCCGTTCTTGGTAAAGGAAAATAATAGCTTGTTGTTATTTTGTTGATGGCTCTTGAGTCCCTACATATTCTCCATTCACCATCCTTCTTTGGTGCTAACACAACTGGTACTGTGCATGGGCTAAGGCTTTCTCTAATCAATCATCTTCCTAATAGATGTTGCACTTTATTATTCACCTCTTCATTTTTTGCAGGTGTCAACCTATAGGCTACTTTGTTGGATAAACTTACCCCTAGAATCAAATCAATATGATGGATAATGCTCCTCATAGGTGGTAGTCCTTCTTGTAAATCCTTGGACACAACTTCATCAAATTCTTCCAACAACACCTTTACTTATAAAGGCATCTCACCATAGTCATCTGTTGCATCTACTTGTAGCTCCTTGGGAACTATTGTAAAACATAGTTTCTCCCCATTTATCTCATTCAAGAATTGCTTCCAGGCTATCACTAGCAGCATTCTTGGACCACTTTCTACCTCTTCTTCCTTAGTTTCCAATGGTGTAGGAGTTTTTTTTCTTCCATTTTTCTCTAATGTGTAAGTATGTGTTGTTCCATTATGGATTACCTTTCTATCAAACTACCACGACCTTCCTAAGAGTAAGTGGCATACATCCATTCCCGAATAATATGACACCACACCTCATCTTCATATGTGCCTATTTAAAAATTCATAAGGTATTGTTGATCAACTGAGACTTGGTGCCCTTTTTTCAACCATGAAACCTTGTAAGGGGTTGGGTGAGCTACCCTTTTTAAGCCCAAGTTATCAACCATTTCAACTGAAACTAAATTATCAGTGTTGCCACTATCTATTACGACTTTGTAGCATTTTCCACCTGATTTACATATTGTCCTAAATAATTTTTTCATTGGATAGGTTCATCTTCTTTCTTGGTTGGATTAAATAATATCATCCTCATAATAAGTGATTCTCCTCTCTCAGGTTCATCTGGTTGACTAACAGACCCTATAGACTCATTATACCCCTTTGATACATGTGCATTTGTTGCCCTTGTTCTCTTTGATCCTTCTGGTCTGCATTGTGGACATTCATAAAATCTATGGCCCAACTCTCCATAGTTAAAACATGTCCCTTGGCAGCCTCTACATTGGCCTCTTTCATATCTACCTCCACCTTTCATTGGGTATGGTCTTTATCTTATTTCATCCTTCTCCTATTGAATTTTTTGATAGGTTGGCCTCCTTACCATGACTATAATTTTTTTGTTGTACTTCCCCTCTGTTGAATTCACCTTTTCCTTTGTTTGTTCCTTGCTTCCTTTCCAGTTTATCTTTAGTCTTTAGAGCATATTGATATATGCTTCTTCCATATTTCATAACCTTATCGTGCTTAGTTCATCTTGAATATTCAGCCTCAATCCATTCACATATCTAGCCACCTTCTCATGCTCTAATTTATTATGGCCAGATCTGATGGAAATTTTATAAAACTCCTTTGTGTAGGCCTTCACACTCAAATCTCTTTGTCTTAAATTTTGCAATTTCTTGAGAAGCTCAAGTTGATAATCACTAGGAAGAAATTTACTCTTCATCTTTCTTACCATTCGATCCCATCTTGTGATCTTATCTCTGCATTTCTTCTTCTCTTAGCCTGCACCTCTTTCCACTACAGTGTTGCATGACCTTTCAACCTTGTTTGAGAAATTCTTACTCTTTTGGGTCCCCTACTTCATCATACTTGAAGTAATCCTCCATCTTTGTTATCCAAGATCAATCAAGTCATCTAGTTCTAAACTTCTTGAGAAGCTCAGTAGTTCTACCCTTGCTCCTTTCCCAATGTTGGAAATAGCTTTGCTAACCTTCTTTCTCCTACATCCATATCTCCATTTGCATTGTGACCTTCTTGTCTAGCCATCTCTACTCCTCCTCAATCACATTTACAATCACTTTCTTTGTGTGCTCTACCTCTTCTCATTCCACCTTCTATTTCATTCATTCTTTCCTACATCCCCCTTCGGGTTTCCAAAACCTCATCTATTCTTCATACTACTTCTACAGTCGTAACCTCTTTCATCCTTCTCCCTTGTGGCATCCTACTACTCTAAATCACTTTCTTATTGCAGTCTCATATTTGCAATATCCCTTGTTGAAGGGACACACCCACATCTCACACTCAAAGGTCTTATTTCAATCGAAACCTTAAGCCACTATCCATCTTACCAGAGATGTAGTTGGGCTCTGATACTATGTCAATGGCACCCACCCCCTTGTAGCTACCAAAAAATCCACTAAAACAAGCAAACAGGTGGAAAAGGAGGGGTTGTGCTACTATACACAACCTCACACAACCTTTATAGAGGTCTACACACATGATGAAAGTAAAATAACATGTTTAAGAGGCATAAAATCATTTGCAGAGGCACCAACTAAGTTTTTAAAAATAGATTGTTGGTATGGGTAGCTACAACAATGGTTGTAGGTGACTGTTTATAGTCTTAGCTTCATAAAAGACTTTAAACTTGAAAATAAAAACACGGACTTCTAGAACAACAAATTTATGTAATATTTCTTACAACCACACACTCAATATCAAAGAACAATTATTTGGAAACAAGTAAACACTCAATATGGGCTCTCTATGTGAAGGGTACAACACCCTGTAAATGTTGCTTATTTAATTAGAAACAAGTAAACAAGTTTTCATTAACAAAAATAGAAACAGTTACAATCCTTTTTATACATTTACAATTGTTGTAATAAAATATGGAGTCTCTTTGCCTCCTCTTTGACCTCTTACTATCTGCTATGAGTTTTTATGACTACTTTCAAAAACATTCTTCTGCTCTCCCCTAATATTCTCTAATATCCTCCTCTATTCTCCCCTATTTTCTATTGTTCTGAGCTCTTTTTCTTCTATTATGTCCTCTTCCTTTTTCTATTCTATTATTCTTCTCCCAAACTATCCAAAATTGTGAAGCTTCTTCCCAAAAATCTCTCAAAATAATCACCTAAAGTTTAAATAGTTGCAATGTTAAAAAACTTGCATTAATTCCTCCACCTAGGTACCTATTTTTTACTTCAAAATATCCTACTCAATTTTTCCCTTTACCATTTTTTTACTGCAGCCACTCTTTAAAGGAGCTCACGGTCCAAGTAGTTTCTATCTCAAATCAAAACAAAAAACCAAAATTTAAAGTATAATAACTTATGGCTCCTTCATGTGGCACTAACTGAAAAATACAAAAAAAAATTAAATCAAAATGATGCCCCCACATCATCATCCTAGTATTACAATGGCAACTCCCCAATAATTTAACCTAAATTGAAAATATTAGATTAAAACCTAGAGACTAATTGTCATGCCCAAAAATTTATAGCTTGGACACAATACAACCATTTTTTTAAAACAACTAACATGTAAACCACTATAATTGCTAACCATGACTAAACATGGTATGTAAACTACACACAATCAATGGGTTGCTAGTAAAACATTTCCATGGCCACGTTGTCAGAGAGCAGGGTGAGGGGAAACGAGAGCGATTGGGTGTATCTGGTCCATTTTGCCCACCCCAATTTGAAAGATTAAACCTAGTGCTTAGTATTTTACAAAAAAAATTCGAATCCAATTTTTATTTAAGATTTAACACTAATAATCTCATGTTTCAAAGCATCTAAATCGTATTCATGAGTTTTATATCCTTTTAATATTAACCTAATAATGGTAAGAGGTGTTTAATTGAAGCAATAGGGTAGCATTTTTATTCCTATTAGCCAAATAAGTCAATGATATACTTATTAGCCAAAATTCAAATAAAATTCTAAGGGGTTGCCGTTAGACCAATAATCACCACCAAACATCAACATACACTTTTTGTAGTGAATTTAACGGTAATGGTATTTAGGGATAATGACTTTTCCCTTTAGGGGATGACACTAATGGCATAACTCCCAGCATAATTACAATATTATTAAAAAAGTTATTTCTCATAGTATTATCATTGTTATCAAGTGCTAACATTAACTATCAATATTTCTTCTTACTATTAATAACAATATATTGACTTTGAGTTGAATATACTCGTTGATTTTATCCTCAGGGTTTACTTTGACCCACTAACATTCTTCACCATATAATTTAACTTGGAAGCCTATCTAAATTATACTTACATCAAATAATATTAATAATGGTTTCTCTCTAAGTATTAATGTTCAAGTCAACATGAATGCTTCCAAATCGCCTAACTCAATGTTAAGTCTATCTTTTTGCGTTATCATTAATTGATTGCTTGACCTACTCATTAATATCCACAACAATAGTCGAAAGATCACTAATACTAATAGAAGAGAACACTTTTAATAATAATACCTCTTTCAATGAATCATATAGTTATTTCTATCATCTCTTATCATTAATTTAATATTCATATTGACCTTAGTTATTAATGCTAATATTATTAATTCTCTTGATATTAATATTAATATTGTAATTATTTTCATTATTTTATTTCATTTACCACTATTAATAATTTTTCATATAAAGAATATTAGTTAGATATTTATACAAGTGATAATTATATTAACTTGTATATAAGATATACACTTTAATTAATACTTGTATAGGAGTGAATTTGCACCCCTTATGTAAATTCCCCTTTTGCATACCCTCACCTTAGAAAATCAAATTCAAAGGAGAAATTCCACATCGCCCACCTTCCTTCCATCCACTTGATGGCACCTTCAAAATTTTGAAATTTTGAGTTATTATGATGAAAAAAGTTGATATGCACACTCAAAAATTCCCTTGAAAAATTTGCCCCAGTAACCTACTTTGGAGGGTCATAAATCAGAGCCAATTAATTTTAATGCCAAATCCTTTGGTGGGAATACTAATGTGAGATATGTGAACATGTATGTCTATTTTCAACTTCCTATGATGAGTTTTGATAAGGTTTTGAAAAGCAAAGATGGAGGGTTCTGAGACTATTTTGATGTTTGCAAACTCTCAGACCTGCAAAGTGGCCTCCTATTCAGATTGATATTTCATAGCTGGGAGATTGTCATGACAAATAGATTAATTCCTTGCATTCTAATCACATTCATATGCTCCCTGGTCCATTTTCAAAGTTTCAATATCAAGTTTGATATTTTTACCAGGTCAAAAGCAAAGGCAGTTTGTCATATTTTGACATTTGAATGTTTCAAGTAGGTCAACTTTGACCCTTAATATCTGGTGAAGAATGGTGATTGAAGGAAAACCCTCTTGCACACATGCTAAATGGACCTAAATAATCTAGTTTTTCTAGTGGTGGCTCCCCAAGAGATGATTTGATAATTCTTCAAGGAGGTGACTTAGTGTGCTCGAATTGGTCTCTCATAGGTGCAATTGCAAAAAAGTCTGAATGAGCCACTTTGACATTTAATATCTTGCACCTCATTATTATTTTTTCCAACCCATTTGTTGCACTGAATTTTTGATTCAAATATCTACATGCCTGTGCAGTTTCATGCCTCTCAGATGAGTTTTGATGGGTTAATTGATATGTTGCAAACTATGACAGGGCCAAAATTGGTGTTCCGAAAAGTTTCAAATTTTCAAATTTTAAAGGCCACCCATTTCTTTTTTTTTCTAGAATGTCTCCAACTCCATTTTCGTCAAAATTAGAGGTCTTCTGATGTGTTATTTTAATGCATTTCGGGTGTGGTGCACATGTCCTGAGGGCCAGTTTACAAAGGAGATCCCAGAAATCTTTCGACGATGCAAGTTTTGATGAAATGGGTTTTCTATAAATAATTGATTATGGCCACATGCAAAACATCTCGGCTCCAAGGGTCACCATTTGTTCATAGTGAAATTTCTTTGTTTGGCCTATAGGCATAATTAAAAAATTACAAATTTTCTAATGTTTAAAATATTTTAAACATTTTAAATGTTATGTAAATGTGAAAAATGAATTTAGGGAAAAAAATAGAATACATTTCCAAATGTTTTCTATCAAATAAAGTTTAATTCTTACTTGTGATTGGTCCAGAAGCGACACTCATGACTTTCATGGATTTCATTGTCTTTCTCCTCTGTGTATTGGAGATGAGCAATACATCACCTTCTTTATTTCCCATCATGGTTTTGAAGACTCTCATCTTCATTGTATTTGTGATGTGCAATGGCATCATTTTCTATATCAGGCATCACTATTTGGTTTCTCCTTTTCCACATTGCATCAGTGATATGCGATGATGGCTACCAGTACAATTTGCGTAAAGCAATGGTGGGCTCGGAGAATTAATCTTGGCACTATTTCGTGAATTTTTTCTTACAGTGAAAATAATTAAAATAAGAATGCATGGGATGGAGAGAAAAATTAAAGTCTCTAGTTAAAAACAAAAAAACTCCTTGCTGAAGGTAGTAACATGTAAAATAAAATGGAGAATGCACAACCAGATAAAGGAGTGAAGTTTTTCTCAAGCAAGATACTTTCAGTTGCAGAGTAAAAATAGAGGAACAAAGAGGGTTTTCTATAGCTGGTGAATGTAATCACGTTTTTGGCTCTCGGGTAGAGTTTTAAAGTTGTATATGTGCTGCCAATGATGGTTTTTACCTTCCAAATGATACTCAGAATTATCCTCATGTGTTTGGAACACCTTTAGCGCTGTTCTAGCCATTTTCCTGGTGCTTGCAACCATAAAAATGCCCCTTTATCAAGAAAAATGACCAACTTTGGGGTCCTCTATTTCTTATCGCACATCGTGATTTTCCTTCTCCCATTCTTCATTGCATTAGTGATATGTGATGCTTTCCATCACATATCACTAATTGGTCTCACCATTTCCAAAATGTATCAGCGATGGGTCGGTGTGCTATCATGCATCGCTATTTTGTGTTTCCTTTTCCTCATCCTATTCGCGATATGTGATGAATGCTGGAAATGTTGGAATAAAGGAGATGGTGGGGCCTAGGATAATATCAAATATTATTATTTGATAAGAACTTAATGATTGAAATAAAATAGGAGAGACACAAGTAAAATGTGAAGGTAAAATGCCCGATTGAAGAGAATTAAAGGCATCATAGTGAAAATCAAATAGCTTTCTTTCTTGGAGGAGAAATATGAAGTGCAGGTAAATTATTTTATTGCTCGATAGAATAAAATATCACCCATCGTTGATAAGTTTTTTATTTCTCACACCAAATTGGAGATGTGTGATGGAAGCTCAGTAAAGCTTGTGTGAGATGGTGGTGGGGACCGTGACTCATTTTTTTTAATATTATCATTTGATAATGTTTTAAAGATGAGTTAAAGTTAAAATGTGAGAAGCATAAGTGAAGAGATTTTCTACAACAAATAAAAAAATCAAAGCTTTCCCAATGAAGTTAAAAAAATTTAATTGCTGGGAGATAATTAAGATAAATTATAAGAATCATGGGTAAATGGCTTTTCATAGCCAGGTGAAAAATAAATCAAACCCAACGTGAGGATAAAGGGCTTTGCATTGTTGGGAGAGCAAATGATTAATGCACTGGTGCAATGGAGATTTTTACAGCCAAGAGGGAGGAATGAATACTTTCACTTATGATTTTTTAGTTGCAGGTAAAATGAAGGGGAAAATAAAGTCTTCCCGAGAAGGGAATATTTTTTTGTTGCAAGTGAATGATGAAGCAAGAATGCAGGTGCAAATGGGCTTTGCTTCAGGATCTGGAGGTAGTTATTGATCTATGGAGTTGAGCGTTGCCAAGTGTCTATAGTGGATCACCACTTAGGGTTTTTCATTTCCTTAAGTGTTATTTTGTGCTCCATTTTAGAGAGATGGTTGTTTTGTAATTAATCATGGAGAACATTTTGATGATAATACAAAGCATTTTATCTAGTCAAGTTTTAGGGTCTAAGTCTGTCAATATTTATGTAATTTTGATTACAATACTGGCAAGACAATGTTGAATGTTTCAAGTTTGATACTATTTTACTCTCCTATGTACTAGTTTACAGATCATGAATAATACAATCAAGGTTGTCTTATTTGTCTCTATCAATTTCAAATGGATGTGTTACTCTGTTATTGTTTATTAACTCAAAGAATTAATGTAGGTGCTTGAATATGGCTATAAATCTATATTAAACTGAGTGCTAGGATGTTAGAAAGAAGTAAAGGTTAAGACACAATGCTGAAATACTATAATGCAACATTTCAGAGCTTCATATGATGTTAGGTGTGAAAATTGTTATTAGATTATGTAGGTTTTTGAGTTGACTTCATTCCAAGGATGAGGCACTGATCTAAGTGTGTTATTCATGTTACACTTGTTGGTTAATTCAGTGGCTAATCACATTTTATAATCAAATTACTTATCAATCTTGTTGTGGGTGTGTGTGGAATTCAATGAATCATATCTCTCATGTTTAATGTGTACATTGCCATGAAGGTCAACCATACCTTTAGGGTATTGCATCTATTGAGCATATAAAGGAGAATTATCTATTCACTATGTGTTTGATAGTGTGGCACACAAGTATCTAAAAGCACATTGTTGGGATTACCCTCCCAAGTTTAATAGAGCCTGAAGTGCAAGGGAGAAAAGGTTGTATATCAAGCTCCCGTTCGTTGGCCATTGACCTTGAATATTCTTGAGCATAAGGGTTGGCTACCCTTTAGAGGATTTTAAGTTTCTGCTGGAAAAAACACCAACACCACTTGGTACGTGTTTTGTGTGTCGGTGGGGGAATTTTCGTCAAGGACGCAAGTGCAGCGTACAAACGTTTGTGTGGTGCAGTGTTGTCCTTGAAAGATTCATGTGTCTAGAGTCTACAGGGACATTACACTCCTCATTGGGGATGAATTGTAGATCCTTTGTTCATTCAATCGATCCGAATACTCATTTTGGCCTTCAAATCCATTCCATTCACTATAACTTCATCTCTTTCACACTCATTTGATCTCCTTAGCAATTTTCATTCAATCTCTCTACTATTTTCACAACTTCGTTGAGCATTGCAGAAATTGGTTACTCCGTCAACTTCATCCTTGCACATGTTCCTCTACCATAGAAGCTACGAGCTTGGATTCTTGTGAGACCTCCCTTCATCACCGCTGCATCTATGACAAATTTGCAAAGTTCGTTACCTTGCATTTTCCCTCCATTGGCCTTGAGTGCCTTTGGATGGAGGGGTATGTGCAGGATCATGATGGACCAAAAAGTGGCGATATGATGGGTATTTGTAGGGTATGTGGTTGATGACTTTTTTTAACCCAGAATTGATGAAATAAAAAGGGTTTTTAAATGAGATTCTTAGCTTTCCACCAATATAAATTATGCTTTACTTTGACTTTAATAAATAATTATTATTCATTTTCTATTTGAATTACAACTAAAGTCCTGATTGATAGGCTGATTGAAAAACATATATAGCTTTCAAACGGTATCACATTTTTTGAATCCAAAACATGTATCACATTATATGCTTCGCATACTATAGAATTAAAAAAAAGTAAAATTGAATTTCATGAATTTTTGACCAAGTGAAGGTGGTCAAACATACGAGTTTTTATATTTTTTAAAAGTTGTAATAAAAAAATCATAATTAATTATTTACTTGGAAAAAAATTACAAAAAATATGCATCACATCCAGACATGAGTCCTCTACTTATGTCTAAAATATTATTAAAAAATATTATCATTTTATTGTGGTTAGGGTGGTTAGACAGACACCTACTTCTTATTTTTCCCTAAAATTTAAGTACTACTGCTTTGAAATTTCAAATTTTCACCAAATAGATTTTTTTTTTTAAAAACCTCGTAGTTTAGAAACTAAATTCAATTTTCTATAGATTCTATTCTTACATATTTTTGAAATAATATAGATAACTTATTCAAATTTTTACGTCAAGTTGCCTAACTCTAATTTTTCTGAATTTTTTGCCACTTAAGGTCTTGTTTTTTCCACATGATGATCCTGCACATACCCGGAGGTTGTATAGCATCACTTTACTTTCGCATTGTGATTTGATAGAGTAGCTTTCTATCTTTTGTAGTGTTCAATGCATTCCTTTCCATTTCCTTTATCATACATTCTACTCTGTTTGTTTTCTGGTTGTCCGTGGAGGTGGAAACACCAAAGCGAGGGTTTGACTAAGGAAAACCCCTATATAGACCCAAAAGTTTTCCCTTCTCGTTTGCGTGTAGGTGAATGTGTGCGTGGAGCTTTCTAGCGAGCTAGCACTTCAGTGAGTTGATATTCGTCACCCTTATTTTTATCTCCTTACTTTATCATTTTCGTACTTACTTTTCATACTTTATCATTCTGTTTATTTCATTAAAGTTAGTTAGCTAGGATCTTAGTAGGATTTTGGTGGTTTTCTTACTGCATTTTATGTTTTCTAGCCATACGGATGCCAGTGTGCCAAAGAGACGCCAACACACCATGTTGTCATCCTAGACCCACGTTGCCATCCTTGAACAAACAGCTATCTGAGGTACAGTTTGGACTCCAGAAACTAGCTCATCTAGCCCCAATTAGATTTTTAGGTCTGTAGAGTGACAAAAGCACTTGAGAGTGCTCTTCATTCTTGATCATCATCCCAAAACACCTGTTAGAGTGAGGTAATTTAGGGCAGCCCTCCGCTATTGGCTCTCTGTGACTTGGAGCCTTGGTGTGGTTGGTCCCCCTCTCTTACAATATTAATACACAATATTTAAGAATATATGCTAATATTAAAACATGACATCTAATTATCTATTACTCATTTTGCAAGGCTTATAACATACACTAACCTTAAGTATAACGCTAAATATTAGTTTGAAAAAATTAACCATAACACTATTTACAAATATTAAAATTATTAATTATAACAATGATAAGTTAAATTTCTCTTCATAGTAACCAACTCTTAAGTTATTTATGACTATGAATATTATACCATTTATTAACTTGGCAAACAATTATCCTTTTAACATTTTAAAAAAATATTTTGCATTCAAATTAATGAACTTATTCCCAACCTAATTATTTAATGATTTTAAATATGAACACACTGACCATTTACTAACAATTGCTTGTATTAGAGAAAACAACAATAATTCCTAAGCGACACCAAAAATTTCAACTCATCTAAGTCTATACTTAATTGCTAATAAAATAATTAAAGAGTAACAAGGTAATTTTAAAAAGGGTAATTAAAGATATTGTCCAAGTAAATGTATATGCTTAAAATTTACAAGGGTCACATACGTTTCACGATTCTCGGAATGATGAACACATTAGGTAGATTTATAGTAACAATTAAATTTAAATTACACATTTCCATTAATTGTTTATTGGAGTTATATGGCATTTGAGGCTATTTTGAAATTAATATGGGGCCATTCTATGACCACTGCCAGGAAACAAAAAGGGTCAGGCATGTTGCAAGTTTGGAAACCCTAAACTTGTTAACATTATTATCCTTTTTCTTTCTTTTTCCCTAATCCTTTCCCCACTTCTAGCATTGCCCAAGAGGATTTTCATGGTAGGCATTTCATGGGTAGACTACTATTATGAGATGTCATATCTTGATTTCATTACTACATTTTAAATATTGCAGAAATTGAAATATTTGGAAAATAAAAATTATCATTTTTATTTATGGAATTTGATAAAGATGCAATGACAAAATTGAAAATGAATATTATGCAGTTTTATGAATAAAGAAATTATTTTAAGATAATATAAGTTAAAGGTTATTGATAAGTGGACAAGTATAAGAATTGTGTGTGCAAGAAACAGGTTGAAGGACGAGAACTTGATTGAGGTAGGAACACTTAGCCGAATGACCACAGTAAGAAAGAATAGAATTTGGAGTCTCACATACCACGATAGACCATGAAATCTGCATATGTTAGAAATTTTGATGAATTTCATTTATATTTGATGTGATATTATTAATTTATGAAAAGAAAAAATCTGAAATGGTGAAAATGTGGTTAGAGAGATGCTAGGATATGGTTTAGGACATAGAGCATACCCACACATACTTTTCCAATTTCATTCAAGGGTAACCCTTGATATCTCTTTGCAATGGAGAAAGAGATCTTGCTAAGGGTTGTCCTAGGGGCTAAAGACGATCTATTATGGGATCCACCACCAAGTTTAAAGTTGGAAAAGATAATGAAATGCACAATGAAATGTAAAAACCTAATTGAATGTAGAACAACACTAAATGACCTAGAAAATGCTTGAAACAACAAAGAAAATGATAAAATATGAAGGCGTGCACCTGAGAATTAGGAAATTGGCTGGATGAAGGTCTTGAATGCTAGAAATTATGCTATCACAGTTAACTAAGTCTCATTTTCCAAGCTGGGTGAATCAATCTAATTTCTGGGAAAATGCACTCGAGCAGGTTTCAGCCAAAATAGTATCCAAATGTGTGGAAATATTTTTCAGGCCTATATAGTGGGACTCATTCGCCACTAGTGGTGAATAATTCCACTTTTTCTTTTCTAGAAATTTAGGACTTGATTCTATTCCTCTAAATTTTCTATGCTCTTTTTCACTAGTTTCTAGATCTAAAACTGCAAATTACCACCTGTAGGTCTTCTCCAAGATTCTTTAATGTTTGATGAAACTCTTGACAACTTTGAATGATTCACAACACTTCTCCAACCTTGCTTCTTGACAAATCTACAACCTAGCCCTAAAAATCACACACAAGAAGATGGGAAAATGTTGTGGGGTTAGTGAATAGGGGTTTGCCTTGGTCAAACCCCTTGTTGGTAATTAAACCTTGAAATGAAAGAAAATATGAATGGAGAATGATGAATGAATAAATAAAAATGTTGCAACTCACCAAAACCTAGTAATAAGGTGCTGCAATGGATGTGGTCCTTGACTCTAGCTTGAATGATGTTGATCTTGCTTGAAACACTTGCTTGAATCATAAACTCTACATCGCAATTGTTAGCACAATAAAAAACATGATGCAAGAAGTCTTTGACATGATAATCGATGCTTGAAGAATGCTCTAATATTGTTGATAATATTCCCTTGAATGCTCTTGAATGCTCTTGTGAATGCTCAAATGCTCTTGTGAACTCTCTTGATTGCTAGGTGTGATTATGAGTGAAAGAACCTTGTATTTATACTCAATTATGCAGTAAATCTCAAAATTACAACACTACAAGCCGACATTGGATCTTGGAGAATAAAATACCGCCAAAGATTTAAATTAAATTTGATTTTAAGTTAAATGGGACTCATTCGCCTAGGATGGCGAATGAGTCCCACGTTAGGAATTTGAGGTGGGTTCTCAAGATCTTGGAGTTTTAAATGCTTTTGTTGGGATTATCCTCAAAAATACACAAATAAAACTTGTGGATGCAAAATGGGGCCAATTAAAGCATAATAAAGCCCAATATTTTATTATAGGCCTATAAAAGTGTGAAAGTGTGTTATAACACTTTATAACAGTTTAAAATAAGGCAAGATTAATGAGAAAAAGAGGTTATTTAGGTGTAATTCATTAAAAAGACATTAGAAAAGTGTGGAAGTGAGTTACAACACTTAAGTAAGGTACCATTTAAATCCACTTAGTTCACAAGGTTCCAAGACCTAATGTGAATATGTTAGGCATATTGCAACACTAAATCAAGGCCAAGTTAAGAGGACCTTTTTCCGTCATTACATCTAGCCCCTAGTTAGTGAGAGGAGGATCAAGCTTCGACCATTTATCCATCATGATATGGATTAGATCTAAGTTGTTTGTCTGAAAAATGTATACTCACTCTAAGGTGATGGAACTTTAGGCTTTCCGCCGGGTGAGAAGGCCTAAAAAGGTGAGAAAAATACACTCATGGTTGGTATGCACTCGCACACACACATGAGTGGCTATGGGGAAACTCATGCCTCAGTTGGGCTTCCCACTCAAGCCATACCAAAGTTATACCTCCTAATAACTTTAATAATGCGCCACACAAAAATGTTTTTTGAGCTTCATGAGACAAGCAAAACTTCATATGCTTAGAGCTCATGAACAAACAGGATGGCTCCACAGGCATGAAAGTTGTATTATGCAAGGTGGCCATATAAGTACAAATGCAAAATGCAAAGAATGTTCAAAGGAGTCTTGCTTAGTTCATGTGAGTTCTTTAACTTAGGGAACATTGAGCCTAATGTCTTCAAGAGAGGACCAATCAAAGAATAGAAAATTTACAACTTGGGGGATGTAGTGTGTTGCATCAAGCCACTAAGAGGAATGTAATATGCTAAGATAAATCACACTCATGAAAGAAATTAAACCTAATTTCATCCACAAAGTGACAAACACATTGTATGAAGTAAGAAACTACACCATGAACCATGAAAAAGAGAAATGCAAAAGAATAATGCCAATGTATGCCCCCACTTTAATGAAATTCCTAAGTAGCAAATGATAAATGCAAACAATAAAGATGACATGAAATCCCTATGCCAATTCATATGTTTCTAAGTGAAGTTGTTTCATACAAGAGAGGAAAATAAAAGAGAGGGGTTTCCCCCAAAATGAAAACACCAAACACATAAGGGATCTATGGATTTGGGGTCAATATTTTCTTGCTACAAAGTTTTTTAGAGAGCTAAAACTGTCAACATTCCCCAAATACACATAGAACTAGAAGAATGACATGTAAAGAGAGTGAAAATAAAGAAAATCCTTTTGGGTCAACATGGAAGAGACATGAATTTCTTGATGCCTTGCATCATCCCCAAAAGGAAAACACAAGACAAATGAAAAAGATAAAAGGAAAAAGATTTTGGGTCAACATGGAAGAGACATGAATGTCTCGATGCCTTGCATCATCCCCAAAAGGAAAACACAAAACAAATGAAAAAGATAAAAGGAAAATAATTTTGGGTCAACATAGAAGAGACGTGAATGTCTCGACGACGCCTTGCATCATAACCAAAAGGAAAACACAAGACAAATGAAAAAGCTAATAGATAAAATGTTCACGACATAGAGAAGAATGAAGGTACAAATAGAGGAATGCCAAAAAGATAGAGAACATCAAACAAAACATCACGGGGGATCACATCACACACATGAAATCACACAAAGGTAAATGAAAAAGAAATAATGCAAAAGACTAGTAAAGAAAATGTGAGTCAACCTATGAGCAAGTCATCCACCTCCAAATCTTAGTCTATATAAGCGAAAGGTGAACAATGAAACTAAGGGACAATGACAAATGCAATACTAAGACAAGGCTATCTAATTTGTGCCCCCACTGAGTGTGAGACAAGAATGAGCCGAGGTAGGTGATGTAAAATGGTCATGTAATAGTGAGAATAGAATATTCGACAACTATTACATGACAATGGGTGGAAAAATATTATGCTATGCAATCACATCGGGTTCACCAAAATGAAATGGTGTCAAAAATGTGGTTAGGGAGATGCTAGCATATGGTTTAGGACATAGAGCATACGCGCACACACTTTTCCAATTTCATTCAAGGGTAACCCTTGAGATCTCTTTGCAATGGAGAAAGAGATCTTGCTAAGGGTTGTTCGAGGGGATGAAGATGATCTATTAAGGGGTTCACCACCAAGTTTAAACTTGGAAAATATAATGAAATGCACAATGAAATGTAAAACCCTAATTGAATGGAAAACAACACAGAAAATGATAAAATTGAAAGTGTGCTCCTGAGAATTCGGAAAGAGGTTGGATGAAGGTCAGGAATGCTATAAATTCTGTTGTCATAGTTGACTAGGACTAATTTTCCAAGCTAGGTGAATCAGTCCAGTTTTCGGGAAAATGCATTGGAGTAGGTTTCAGCCAAAAGGGCATCCAAATCTGTAAAAATATATGTTAGGGCTATATAGTGGGACTGATTCGCCACTAGTGGTGAATCGTTCCACTTCTACTTTCTTGGAAATTCGGGACCTGATTATGTTCCTCTCAATCTGCTATGCTCTTTTTCACTAGTTTCCAGATTTGAAACTACTAATTGCCACTTGTAGGTCTTCTCCAAGATTCTTCAATGCTTGATGACACTGTTGACAACTTTGAATTATTCACAACACATATCCAACCTTGCTTCTTGAAAAATCTATAACCTATCCCTACAAATCACACACTAGAAGAGGGAAAAATGTTGTGGGGTTAGTGAATAGGGGTTTTCCTTGTTCAAACCCCTTATTGGTAATTAAACCTTGAAATGAAAGAAAATATGAATGGATAATGATGAATGAACAAATAACAATGTTGTAACTCACCAAATGGGTATGTGCATGATCATCATGGAAAAAATAGGCCCTTAAGTGGCAAAAAAATCAGAAAAATCAGAGTTAGGCAACTTGACATAAAAAAATGAATAAGTTATCTATATTATTTCAAAAATATGTAAGAATAGAATCTGTAGCAAATTGAATCCAGTTTCTAAACTACTAGCTTTTTTTTTTTTTAAAGAAATCTATTTGGTGAAAATTTAAAATTTCAATGCAATAGTACTTAAATTTCAGGAAAAAAATAAGTAGGTGTCTGTCTAACCACCCTAACCACAATAAAATGATAATATTTTTTTATAATATTCTAGATATAATTAGAGGACTCATGTCTAGATGTGATGCATATTTTTGTATTTTTAAGTAAATAATTAATTATGAATTTTCTATTACAACTTTTAAAAATATAAAAACTCATATGTCCGAAAGCACCTTAACTTGGTCAAAACTTCATGAAATTCATTTTTTTTAATCCTATAGTATGGCATAGAATGTGATGCATGTTTGATTCAAAAAATGTGATATCGCTTGAAAGCTATAGATGTTTTTCAATCAGCCTATCAATCAGGACTTTAGTCATAATTCAAATAGAAAATGAATAATAATTATTTATTAAATTCAAAGTAAAGAATAATTTATATTGGTGGAAATTTGAGAATCTCCTTTAAAAACCCTTTTCATTTCATCAATTTTGGGTAAAAAAAAAGTCATCAGCCACATAACCTACAAATACCCATCATATTGCCACTTTTTGGCCCATCATGATCTTGCACATACCCAAACCCTAGCAATAAAGTGTTGCAATGATTCTTGAAATGTCTACAATGGATGTGGTCCTTGACTCTAGCTTGAATGAATTGATCTTTCTTGAAACACTTGCTTGAATCATAAACTCTACATCACAATTGTTAGCACAATAACAAACATGATGCAAGAAGTCTTTGACATGATGATTGATGCTTGAAGAATGCTCTAATATGCTTCATAATTTTCCCTTGAATGCTCTTTTGAATGCTTAAATACTCTCGTGAACTCTCTTGAATGCTAGGTGTTATTATGAGTGAAAAAACCTTGTATTTATACTCAATTATGTAAGAATTCCAAAAATTACAACACTACAAGCCAACATTGGATCTTGGAGAATAAAATCTTGCCAAAGATTTAAATTAAATTTGATTTTAATTTAAACGGGACTCATTTGCAACTATGGGTAAATGGGTCCCACCTAAGGGGACTCATTCTCCCAGGATGGCGAATGAGTCCCACCTTAGGAATTTGAGGTGGGTTCTTGGGATTTTGGAGTTTTAAATGCTTTTGTCAGGATTATCCTAAAAAATACACATAAATAAAGCTTGTGGATGCAAAATGGGGCCAATTAAAGCATAATAAAGCCCAATATTTGATGATAGGCCTAGAAAAGTGTGAAATTGTGTTACAACACTTTAAAATAAGGAAATATTGATGATAAAAAGAGGTTATTTAGGTGTAATTCATTAACAAGACCTTAGAAAAGTGTGGATGTGAGTTAAAACACTTCACAACACTTAAGTAAGGTACCATTTAAATCCATTTAGTTTACAAGGGCCCAAGACCTAATGTGAATATGTTAGGCATACTGCAACACTAAATCAAGGCCAAGTTAAGAGGACCTTTTTCCATCATTGCAGAATCAGTGCATTCTTTCCTTACCTTGTTTTAACCAAATTGATATTCAATAAAATTTTGAAAAGAAACTCATTTCATAAAACATAATTGTCGTGTGTAAAAGTACTCACATTTTTTTCTCTTTAAACAAATTTGTATTTGTATTTGAATGAGGAAAAGAAATGGATAGGAAGGATATGTAAGTTGAAAAGAAAATATTTATATGTCCCTTGAATATATGTGCATATTTATATAATATTAAGGAAGGAAATTGTACATATAAATGTATATATATAAGTATAGATGTATATACATACATACATATAAATATGCGAGTACATGAATATATATATGAATAAATGACTACAAGTTTTAATTTTTTTTCATAGAAAACAATGTAATCTTGGAATAAAATCTATAACTTTTATCATTAATGGGTAGGGGTCGACCCCTTTCATGACAAAAGCTACAGTCAACTATCAGAAATGGGAGGAGTGGGTGACTAGATAAGGTTATGGAGACAAAGGAATTCATGATCCCACAATGACTGAACTAGGGAATAGTAGACCCTTAACTATATTTGAGATATCGAGAGAATAACCAAGTTTGAATTGGTTATAGGAAATGGGAAGGTCCAAGTTAGGAAGAAAGAAAGGGAAAACCAGTAGGGCTATGAAAAAGAAAATTGTTATTGAGGAGAATCCCAAACCCAAAGGCTAACCAAAGATTCCTGATGAAGAAACTCTAGCACATACCCTCACACGTCTCAAGTTGGAGAGAGGGAAAAAGATAGAGGGGGAAAAACGAACTCCGAAGACCAAGAAACCCTCTACATTTATAGATTGGCCAATAGGATGTGGACCTAATGCGCCATTGATGAATAAGGAGGAGAAGGAGTTCTTGCATGAATTTTTTTCCTCACACAAGAGGGAAGATGTAGATTCAGATGAGGATCTTGAGGAATCTCCTCTTTTTGATAATGAGGGAATTGCTTAGAGTAGAGAAACTTTTGTAAATAAGGATCAATGTAAATCCAAACTTAATATAAATAAAAAAGTATTTTGTTGATTAAAGAGATGAAGCTTGAAGGCTTATCTTGTTGAAATGAATGTGTTTATATTTTTTTTCTAGGCTTGCATGTTGTTTTATTTATATTTTATAGATGTAATAGCATAAACATAAAACCTTGTTCTTGAATGCTAAACACAACCATGATGTAGGTCAAGTGTGAGTCACCATGGTGGCCACCAGACAAGATGTGGGTGGTAGAAAAAAATACAATGGACCAAGAAAGAGGCTAGACCAAATCTTGGAACTCTTGAGCTAGCAAGAATCCCAAATAGACCATTTGGAACAAGAGGTCGAAGGGGTGTAGGAAGATTGAAATCTCAAGAATGAGGTACTCGACCAAGGAGAAGGGGATCACAATCGAGGTCAGATTAAGGAAGAATTGGGAAAGGATCTTAAGAAGGTAGCACCACCAAACTTTGATGGAAAGGCCATCGGAGATGGGGCTGAGGCCTAGATCATAGAGATGGAAAAACATTTTGGGCTTCACAACCTATCAGATCAAACCATGGTTGCTTGGGTAGCATATCAATTGTCTGGAGAAACAACTACTTGGTGGGACAATGAGAAGCCCGAAGGGAGACTTCCACAAGAATGGATTACTTGGGAGTTTTTCCTCAAATCTTTTAGAAAGAGGTGGCTACCAAAGCCTTTATTTGACAAGAAAATGGTCGAATTTCATAATCTGACCCAGGGAGGCCTGACAGTAGTGTAGTATTGGGAGAATTTTACCAACTTTCTTAAGTATGTTCCACAACATCAATCCCATCAGTGTTTATGGATTCAAAAGTTTATATTGGGACTAAGACCCCACAATAGAGATGAAGTGTATCTTCACAGTCCTCATACTATGGTAGAAGCTTTTGAGAAGGCTATTAAGTAAGAACAAAAGCTATAGAAGTTGTCCAATCTTCGCAAGGGATTAGACTCCAAGCCTTGGTTTAGAAAAAAAAATTAGAAGGGTGACTAAACAAAAGGAAACAAGTCCCATTAGATTAGAAGCTTGAAAAGGGAAGGCGAACCTCTAGAAAAGGAAGAAGGCAACCAACTTGGTGGAAGGAATACAAGGGCCAACAAGGACAATGACACCTACAACAATACCCAGAGGCACTCAAAAGAAGATAAGTTTGGAATTCGAAAAGGACTGCATGATGGATGTTACACTTGTGGGGGAGATCAGTATACATCTAACTTCCCTCAAAAGTCTAGGTCATAGAAGGAAGGAAACCAACAGCAAACCCCACAACACAAGATCCATGCAACAGTGGATAATAGGCAAGAAGAGTACTAGGATTCTCTAATACAGTTAACAGGTAAGCTCTATGGCCGAACCATTTCTATTTCAATAGATATTGAAGCTAATAAGTGTTTCATAGACCCTAGAATGATTTCTAAGCTACCCATTTGTCCTGGTTATATGAAGAATTCATGGTTTGTTCAATATGCCCAGAATCAAGCAGAGTGAGTAGTAGATTCATGTCTCTATTACAACCAGTTGGAACTTCCCAACTTCATGACCCAAGTTAACCTTTATGTTGCACCATTAGGATCCTATGATGTAATCTTAGGAATCAATTGGTTCACTGAGCACAAGGCTATTATAAATTGTGAGGATAATATGGTGAGTTGTTTGGATGACTATGGGAACCCGGTTTAGATATATGGGGTACAACAACCCTTGGAGCTTAGATAGATCTCAGCTATGTAGATTAAGAGATTTAAAAGGAGGGGTTGTGTCATATATGTTGTGCATGTCAGTGAGCCTGACAATGGGAAACCATATCTTGATGACTATCCAATTCTTAGGGAATTCTTTGATGTGTTTCCCGAAGATCACCTCGAGATGCCTCAGAAGCAAGAATTTAATTTCTCCATTGACTTAGTGCCAGTAGCCGAGCCACAATCTAAGGCCCCATACAAGATTACCACCATAGAGCTTTATGAATTGAAAGCCCAGATTCATGAGTTATTATGTAAGGGTCTTATCAAACCTAGTCTTTCACCTTGGGGAGCACCGAGTATATTTGTGAAAAGAAGGATGGAAGCTTGTACCTATGTATAGATTATCATATGTTGAACAAGGTGACCATCAAGAATTGCTACCCTCTGCTTAGGATCGACAAATTATTTGATCAGATGAAGGGAGCAATAGTATTCTCAAAAATAGATCTCAGGTCTAGTTACAATCAGTTGAGAATAAAGAAGGAAGATATTCCAAAGATAGCTTTTCAAACTCGGTATGGGCATTATGAGTTAACCATTGTACCCTTTGGGTTGACCAATGCACCAACAACCTTCATGAATCTTATGAACAATGTGTTTGGAGACTACCTAGAGATAATTTTGTCCTAATCTTTATGAATTATATTTTAGTTTATTCCAAGTCTATTGAGGAACACAACTAACATTTGAGGATAGTCTTACAGTGTTTAAAGGGAAAATAAGCTTTTTGGAAAGCTAACCAAGTGCTCATTTTATCAGGATAGGGTGCATTACCTAGGCCACATTATCTCAGCTAAGGTAGTCTTTGTGGACCCTGATAAGATAAAAGCAATTGTAGAATGGACGATGCCTTAGAATGTGTTAGAGATGTGAAGTTTTATGGGCCTTTACGACTACTATAGAAAATTTGTGCAACTTGGGTTTTCTAAAATAGAATCCCCAATAACATCTCTTCAAAAGAAAGGAAAGAGGTTCGAGTGGACTGAGAAGTGTGATCAAGCTTTCTAGCTCTTTAAGGAGAAGCTCACTATAGTTGTGGTATTAATTATTCCAGATCTGAATGGTCAATTGTCAGTGATCACAGATGCTTCAGGAGACAAAGTTGGATCAGTGTCAATGCAAGCAGGGAAAGTGGTGGTGTATGAGTCTAGGAAAGTGAAATAGCATGAAGTAAACTATGCACGACATGACTTGGAATTAGCAGCTATAGTGCACACCCTGCATATGTGGAGACATTTTTTTTTGGGAAATCCATTTCAGCTCAAAACATATCACCTAAGATAGAGATACATTTTTACTCAACCTAACCTTAATGCATGTCAGAGGAGGTGCATAGAATTACTTAGTGAGTATGAATTTGGAATTTAGTATATAAAAGGAAAGTAAAATGAGGAGGTGGATGTCCTTAGTAGATAAATACATCTGGTAGCAATGACCTCTATGAGATTCAATTTGAGATAGTAGGTGATGAAACACTTGCAAGGTGATAAGCATTATGAGAGGGTGAAAAGGGATCTAGAAGAAAATCCATCAGACCATTGATTTGATGGGTATGAGTTTGAACCAAATGGTATCTTAAGATAAAAGATACAGATGTACATTCAATATTCTGGAGAACATAGGAAACTAGTCATAGATGAGGTCCACAATGCACCATATTCAGGACACCCTGGAGCTACAAAGATGATCGTGAAATTGAAAACCTTGTACTTTTGGTTGAAACTCAGGAGGGACATAGTGAAATATATATCCAAATGCTTGGAGTGTCATCAATTCAAGCCTTAGTACGTGCACCCAGCAGGGCTCCTTTATCCTCACGATATACCTAAGTATAAATGGCAAGTGATTGGTATGGACTTTGTGGAGGGGCTACCTTTAAGTAAGAAAATGCATGATGTCATTCTCTTACTAATTGATAAGTTGACTAAGGTGGCACATTTTATCCCAGGGAACCTTACGGATGGATCATTGACCTTGGCCAAGAAATTTTTCTAAGAGATCTTTCATTTACATGGAGTGCCAAAGACCATATATCTGACAAAGATACACGAATGACATCAAGGTTCTAGACCACTTTGAATGCAACATTATGGACTAAGTTAAACTTTACTTCAACCTATTATCCTCAGACTGATGGCCAAAACAAGAGAGTGAATCAAGTAGTATAAGGCCTCCTTTGGATGTACTATATGGATCAGTAGTATAAATGGGAAGAGTACCTACCATTGGTAGAATTTTCTTATAAAAACTCCCATCATGCATTCTTAGGTAGGACACCTTTCGAGGCTCTATATGGGTGAAATTTTCATACTCCCATCAATTGGGAAATAATGGAAGGAAGGATCATAGTGGGTTCTGAGATGCTAAAATAAATTGAAGAGCAAATCAGGCTTATTAAGAGAAGACTGAAAGAGGCAACAGATAGGAAAAAGAGTCATGCTGACAGAAATAGAACCCTTAGAAAATTTATAGTTGGGGACAAGGTCTTTCTAAGATTCAATCCACGTAAGAGCACTATTAAACCTTCAGGAATTCATCCAAGCTAGCTCCAAGATAGGTGGGCCTATTTGATGTGTTGGAAGTAATCAACCCAGTTGCATACAGACTTGCTCTACCCCTTTCTCTAGCTCAACTCCATAATTTGTTTCATGTTTCTTTTCTGAAACCATACCACCTAGATGTGTCTCATATACTTGAAATTGGAATTCTTTATAGGTGGAGGATCCAGGAGTGGTGCTAGTAGAGCCCAGTAGAATTCTGGATAGATGCAACGTCAAGTTGTGAAACAGGGACACTGTTCAGTATAAGGTCTAATGGGACCGGTATCATGAAAACAATGCTACTTGGGAGGATGTAGAGGAGATGTAATTCTCCTTCCCACATTTTCTTTATATTGTTGCCTAATATTTTGGATTGGTATGCTCTGATGTTTTGGATTGAAAACAATATGATTGATAAATATACGAAACAATTTTGTTTGATCAGAAATTGGGATGATGTCTCTTTCTAGTGGGGAAGGATGTCATATCTCGATTTGAAAACTGAATTTTAAATATTAAGGAAATTGAAATATTTGGAAAATAGAATTATCATTTTTATTTATGGAATTTGATAAAAATGCAATGACGAAATTGAAAATGAATATTATGCAATTTTGTGAATAAAGAAAATATTTTATGAGATTATCGATTAAAGGTTACTAATAAGTGGACAAGTGTAAGAATGTATGTGTAGGAAATAGGTTGAAGGACGAGAACTTGATTGAGGTAGGCACGCTTAGCCGAATGATCACGGTAAGCAAGAATGAAATCTGGAATCTCACACACCACAATAGATCATGACATCTACATATGTTAGAAAAGTTTATGAATTTCATTTATATTTGATGCAAGATTATTAATTTATGAAAAGAATGAATTAGTGCATTCTTGCCTTACCATTTTTGAACCAAAATGATATTCAATAAAAATTTGAAAAAAAACTCATTTCATCAAATATAGTTGTGTGCAAAAGTATTTGCATTGTTTGTTCTTTAAAAGAATTTGAATGAGGAAAAGAAATGGATAAGAAGGATATGTAAGTTGAAAAGAAAATATTTATGTGTCCCTTGAATAGATATGCATATGTTTATAATCTTAAGGAAGGAAATTGTACATATATATATATATAGATATATATATATATATATAGATATATATATATATAGACGTATATATATATATATATATACATCTATATAGATGTATATATATATATATATATAGATGTATATATATATATATATATATATATATATATATATATACATCTATATAGATGTATATATATATATATACATACATACATACATACAAATAAAAATGTGAGTACATGAATACATATATAAATATATATGACTATTTTCCTCGAGTTTTAAATTTTATTTTTCATGAAAAACAATGGAATCATGGAATATAATCTATAACTCCCATCATTAATGGGATAGGGGCTGACCCCTTCCATGAAAAAAGCTACAGTCAACCATCAAAAATGGGAGGAGTGGGATGCCAAGTCAGGTTATGGAGAGAAAGGAATTCATTACCACTATCTCCTAAATTTAGCAAGAGGAGATTTTAATGAAAAAGGGAAATATTAAGCAGCGAACAAAAGAGGAGAAAAGTAGGAAAAAAATTAGAGGATTGACTAAAGAGGAAAAATAATAGGAATCAAAGCATAGTTACCATTCTCATCATTAGTTTTGCAGAGAAAAGAGGTAATGAAAAATCCTTTATTGTTGTTGCTTGAATCAAATGAATTTTCTTCATTTGCAACATTGTTAAGCTTCTGCAAGCTAGCATTCAATATATCTTCTCTGTTGGTTGATTTGTGTCAAACTATTTTGGCTTAGCTAGGGGTGAAGCCTTCACAACGAGCCTTTTCCTTGTTTATCTTTCATGTAAGGGTATCGAATAGATCCCCATGGTAGATTCATACCCGTTTGTTTATCTTTCACAAGGTCAAGGCCAATTTGTTGAACCATAATAATATGTTATTATATCATTTTTTGTGAAGCATGCATGTTCTTGCTCGACATCATTTGGTGATCAACTTGTTTTTTTCATCGCTGCCCTATAGGTGCCATGTTTCATGGATGAGTGATACATATCGCTAATTTTTCCCAATAGAGAATGACATGCATCATTATGATGTATGATTATGTTTATCATTCCCCCTTTCGGTGGATATCTGTGGCAAATACCACACATGGCAGAGCTAAAGCCTTACTGTCATTTGTTGATATCACTCATTGTGCTCTATGAAGGTTAAACTATGAAAAACGAAGTACCATTCTATGGAAAAATTTGGCCAAACGATTTCATCATTCGATGATACTTCTCAAAAAAATAAGTCAACTTTTGTATAAGTCTAAATGTTTATTGATACTCTAAAACACTATTCGGGATTCCTATGGCCACAAGATATAGAATTCCTTCTGGGATTATCACATGCAAATTTTAGTGCATGTGTATATGTATATATATGTATGTATGTATGTGTGTGTATACGCATACTTTCTTGTGTTATCACTGCTAGTTTATTCCAATGTTATCCAGGGTCAATGAATGATCCATTGTACTAATTGTTATATGAGAAATTTATTGGGTGTTTCCATACACATGCAGACCCCATCGTAGCTTTTATGCTATCGATTTATAATGAAGAACTAGTTGTGGAATCGATAGCATGTTATCATCTTCATGATAACATGCATATCAACCATTACATTTTCCTGAAAGTGGAAACTTGGTTGATAGCTCTTAATGCTTTAAAGGTTGATTTGATTTATTGATGTTCATTATCAACTAGATTACAATGGAAAATATCAAATTGAAAACAAACAGACATGGATAACCTAAAATAGACAACCCAGAAAAATAGAATTGGAAATTGATTGAATGTATTCTTCCTTTTGAATGAACTAATTTTTCTTTGGTTATGATTACTAGGAAAATTATAAATAAATAATGTTGGTTAAATGTATATGGATAAATGTTTCTAGATTATTAAATGAAGCATTAAACAATTTGATATTGAATTTTTCTGAATATGGATTTATCTATGTAAGGATAATTTGTCTTTTTCTATTCAGAATGTATACACATTCTCCAACTCTATTCACTTTAGGCATATATGTGCATGTGCATAAATGCTTCTTTTATGCACATGCAAATACATGTAGTATACCTTTTCATTCATCTTGATTAATCTTTGAGTAAGATTGTTAGAATTGATTTACAAAGAAATAAACTGTAATGATAGAATATTATACTTTTACAACATGTAACTAATAGACTATGATGAATGAATGAATGGTTGTACCTATTTGAAATGGCTGATTTGTGGTCAATTAATGAAATGGAATTATGCATGAATTCAATGGTAGATTGTAGTGCACTAGAATGTTGCTAATAGATGGTCTAAAAGGGACGGATACCCCTTTGATATGATAAGATTTTCTTCTGAGAATACATGTCAGAGAGTGTAGATTTTCTTTTCCAAATCTAACTAGAGTTGCATTTTATGCAACATGAGCTTGGCCAAGCTTTGCATTCAATTTTATATATTTGTATATCGAATAGAGTGTGTTATTTAGCCTCTCTTGGATGTATTGATTTACCTAACACGGAGCTTGCATATTCTAAAAAAGTAGATAGAAATGCATGTAGCTAGGCATGCATAGATTCTGATGGAACCCTTTAGTAAATTTCTTGGTTCCACCCTAAAAATTGTGCAAAGTCTAGCTTGGGCCCTCGTTTATGATTTCAAGTCATATCCTCATCACTATATTAGGGTTTTACATTTATGAAACCTCCCCAAAATTGGCCTATGAATAAAAAAACCCTTGGTTGTTATATTGTTGCATTGACTTGATATTCTTGGTACCCGGTCACTTAAGTTTCCACTTATACCATTGAGGTTGTTGATTTTATCACCCCCCTGATCTTAGTTCTATCGGTCACCTTAGCCCTTCTTGGTTTTTAATTTTCCTATGATCGAAGGCTTGATTTTAATGAATTCAATCCTTATCTTTTGTCCTTTGAGGGTCAAGTTCACGTTTTCCTAGTAATGGCCCCTTTTTTTATGACTAACTTTTGTAGAATGTGTAGAAATGGAACTTCATGTTGACCGCCCGATGGTGGGGAATAAATCCCATCCATAACACATATGCCTATGCTAGATTGTTTCTTCTTATTTTATTCACATGGGCTGACGAGATTCGACCATGTGTCCGGTCATCTTGGTGAAGATTGTTGGCACCTTTCAAAGAAGATCAATGGCTACAGGAGTGAAGTGGCTACATCTCTACCACTCCCCGCATGCCTGTCTTGATTTATTTCATGTTGTTTTAAAGACATGGGCTAGTGAGCGATAGCCATATGGCACTGCCAAATGGTGGGACCAGTATCTCTATAGAGCCAGTGAATGTAGTCTGAAAGAAGATCAACAATGGATGTCATGACACATGTTCTCATCAGAGTCGTTCTCCATGTGCCCATTCATCTACAATAGGAAGGAAAGATAGTCACATAGGCTAGCAGGTGAAGTGACAACTGTAATTATTGTGGGACCCACTAAGCTTTGAGGATGGAGTTTTATTTCATAGGAGATGAGATCGACAGTCGATTTGTAGGTGATGTGGCCTAATCTTCACCACTCCCCGCCATCCCGTGAGGGCTCGACCCATGTCCTGTATTTTACAATGGGAAAGCAAGAAAGTGTCATGTGGACTTTCTAAAAGGCTCTGGTGGGTTTTAAACGAAGTTAGAATACTTCTAAAATTGGTTGAAAAGGTACTATTTCTAAATGGCACTATTTTCAACTTTGTTCTTTGATGCACATGCTTGAGATTTGAGCCATCGGTCATGACAGTTATTGATATGTGTGGAGAAGGTGAAAATAAAGCAGGGTAATGTACGAACCGATTTTGTGAGATTAGATCAAGATCATTCCCCATTGTTTTGTTACCAAGAAATACAGTTGTTTTAATTCCCACAGGTAAGAGGGTAATTATAGCATGAATAGTTTTAATTGATGCTATGTATAGAGTGGATGTATACCTACTCAGGGATTTTCTTATTTAAAGGAGCATTAAAAGAACAATTAAAACTTAATTATAAGTGGTTGCATAGTAATCTACCTATTGATTTATATTTTAAAACATGATCAACGGTTAAGATTAAAAAATTAAAGTAGACTATTGTCAGCTCGTGCGCACAAGCTTTCTTTAAATAATTAATGGTTGGAACACTTGCATGTCTCATTATAATGTGGACCGATGGCCATTTTTCTCATTCAGAAACTAGCAATTGAGTTTGAGTCTAAAAGAAGAATTGGTAGAGGTCTTCTGGTCCTTATCACTGAGAGGATGAGTAAGTTTGGGGAGTTTGTTAGGCCGGTCTGATGGTCTAGGATATTGATTTCGCTCAAGTCTAAGGAGAATGCCCCTAAGGATGAATTTGATACACATGGAGTTCCTGATACACCAAAGAGTAGAAGGGGATGTAGGAAATTCAAGAAATATGGTGTCAGGAGTAACTACCGCTTGAGGAGCTAAACTGTTTCAAAAGAACTGGTCAAGTTCAAAGGAAAAAATTTGGTGGAATATTAAAAGAAGGCAAAGAAAAAGTGTAAGTATTGTAAGGCCTATCTAGGAGGACGTAATTCTCCTAGTGAGGTTTTTGATAGCCTTTCAGACAGTGAGGGTCACACTAATCCAAAGGGTGACTATTATGCCCTCTCACTAGTACCATCTGAGGATTCTGACGAGGTGGTGGTGACGTTTCCCCCAGTTCCACCATGAGAAAGTCGTGGGATAGTATCCTCTGAGGCCAATGACTCAGAGTGAAAACTCTTCCCCATTTTTGTTTTTGATGACACTATGGACCTTTTTTCAGGATTTTTCTATTTAACATTCATGTGATTTCTTGTTTCTAGCGCTAATGTGAATTTTTTTTGGGCTGGTGTATTGGAGATGTGTTAGACTTCCTAACGTTGGTGGCATGTAGGTTTCTTTAGGGTAGTATGCATGTTTTTGCTGGGAGTACGAGTGGAGAATCTTCTTTGGTCAACAAGGACTAGGATTCAATGCTACTGCAAGAAACTCTGCCTTTTAAGGAGCTGGCATGTCTTCATGCAAGGAATGTGGAATGTAGTCTTTTACTCTTCCATTTTCCGCAATGATTGCATTTAACTAATTGAGGATGTCTCAAATTCTAGTGCAAATGATCTTGAAATGAGATGACATGTAAATGTAATTGAGCCTGATGCTTGTTGCTCCCTTATTCTATAAAAGGGATTTCAGGGCTCATTATAGGAGGTCAAATCTTTAAGTCTCAATAGGATTTTAGGTGAATTTTAAGCTCAAGAAAGGAATTTTAAATAGAATATAGATAAATAGGCCAATAGATTGTCTTGGATATGAAATCTTATATGTAATAGTCTTAAATTATATCTATAGAAACTACTGGTATAGAAACAAATCTTATTTTGGAAACAAATACTCTCCTACGTATATTTCTCATGAGTTATAAATGAAAATACTAATCTAGTGTTATCATTTATCTTTAATTGTTCGGCTTGAATGTATGAATTTTTTTTAGCTTTAACTCAAAAAGTTGATTAAAATGCTTGAAAAGGGTTATAGATTTTGTAAGAAAGTGCTTAGGATTTATAAGAAGTGAGTGTTTCAGGCATTGTGAGTTTTCATAAATGCAAAGCAGTATGGAAATAGTCCACCTATCTCTAAATTGAGTAGTTCATATATTATTGATTCTTACATATTTGACTCTGTTGCTCCAGTTGATGAGACATTGGTCAGTTTGTTGGAAAATCTTACATAAAAATGAGAAAAAAGCACACTGGGCCATGAACTTAAAATAAGAACAATATTCATTTAAAATTTTGTTCCAGAACAATATGGGTTAGGAATATCTCTAATTCTTAGCAAATAATTATCCATTCACTTAGAGATTTTCCAAATCTTCCATGAGATGGGTTTTATTTGCAATAAGTAGGAACCAATATGTGTATAAATATGTTACTAATTGAATATACTTCAAGAAAACATAATTGGGAACACCCTCCTAGGTTTCATAGAGCCTAAAGTGAAGGAGTAAGGATCACATAATCCTTGACTCATTGTGTTGGTCACTAACCTTGTAGTTTCTTCACTATAAGAGTTGGCTACTCTTTAGAGAATTATGAGGTTTTGATAGAAAAATAACCAACAAAAATGGTGACTTTACTGGGGAGAATTTGAGAAATATCTAATAAAAGATCATCTAGCCTTAAGAGTCATTGATGTTTCAAAATAGTTTGTAACCAGAGATTGGAAATTGTGGACTCTTATTTTCCCCTCCGAGTCACCAACAGAAATAGTGACTTTGTTGGGGACAAGCTTCAAATTTCTAGTGCAAACTATTATATTATAGAGTCAACAGTTAGGTGAATCTAGACATTTGGTTCAAATATTAAGACCTGGAAGTATTTCTATTGCAGTGATTTCAAAGAATTTATGTGTGATTATTTTGTGGGAGAAGACCCAGAAGGAAATTCATACTCAAAGGAACTTCATACCATTTGAAGTTCGGTCCTCAGTGAAGAGAGGTGGCAACTCTGTCTAAATAACCTATTGAAGATTCAAAAAGAATTTCAGATCTACAATATTTCCAATCAGGATGAATTTACTATAGTTGCAATATATCCAGGTATTCTTCATATTTTGGTTTTCAAAAAGCATAACCTATATATGAAAACCATATTTGTAAGACTAAAAACAATGTGTGATTCCCTACTGAGTGAAAATAAGCACTAACAAAGGGAAGGGTAATTCTATATACTTCTATACTATTTAGTTGCAAAATCTACTATGATGTGAGGTATAAATTATTCCTGAGGTATAAATTATTCTTGAAAAAGAACTAGGATGAACCTTTTATAATTGAAAAGGATGTTAGGAAAATCTTGTAAGGGTATACAAGGGTATATTATCAATATATATACCTTGGTATGATCCAATGTGCAACTATGGTTTGTGATGGGCCCTAGTCAGGTTGTAGAAGAATTTTTAACTCTGACAAACATAGAGCTATTAATTTCATTGGAATTAATGGTTACCCAAATGTTATTCCATCTAAAATCAAACATAAGTTACCAAAATTCAGTGGTAAAAAGTGTGAATCAACAAGTAAATGTTGCAAATATGAGCTAGTTTGGTGGTGTTGTCATTAATATTGTCATTGATGTCAACACAGTTCAGTATGTTGCAGATTGTACATGTATAGCTGAGATGTTGTTGAGATGTTGTGAGTACATGGAGCTACCTTTATGTTGTAGATGTGCTATGTTGATGATTTTCCAAGTGTTTGTGATAAAATTAATAAAGAAGAGAAGTTGGAGTGTTGAATGTGTTCAGAATGTGCTCTGGTATGTGCTCTATGTTTCTCTTGTGTTGATCTAATGCTTTTGTGGATTTGAAGACATGATAATGGTGATCTTGTGGTGATATATCCTAATTTTTAGCTTCTGATGTGATGGTACATGTGAAAGTTATGTTCACTGGTGTGTGAATTGTTCTGGAAGAGTTGGTCTTCTATGGAATGGGAGAAATGTTTCTGCTTCGTAGTCCTCCATTGTTTTGTTTCAGATCTTGCAGATCTAGGATATGTCTTGAGTTGGTCTTCTCTAGGTTCTAGAAAAGAAGGTTGAAGTTTGGTGATTTGGAAGTCATGTTTCAGTATTGTTTTGTGTGTTTGCACAATCTAGATGAACTAGTGAAAGGTGTTTAGAGTTTGAAGCATATTGCATTTGCTACAGATGTATCTAAAGAAATCTAAGATGTATTCTCATGCATAATAAAGCGTGTTGTGGCATCCACGTGTCATCTTCTTGTTGGGTAGCATGTACATCAATGTTCATTTGTGTTTTCATTAGGTTTTGGCCGACCTGATGTTTACAATTCATTTGAAGAATAAAATTAAGTTGAGGAAGTGTGTGGTTGATCTGATACATTATTTTTGTTCTTGGTTAAATGTTTTATTGTTCCACTCTTATTCCTTTCCACCACGGGAATTTTGAGTTTCTGACATAATTTGAATTTATGAAATGAGGTATGTGCACGGTTGACGTTGGAGAAAGTTTCTAAGGTTGAGGATGGTATAAAAGCAAGTCGAATTGTGAAGAATTGTATGATAGTGTGATGCAAAGTGATGAAAGTGAGCCACAAATCATAAGAGCAAAAGTGTGTGTGCAAGTGATTTAAGACAATAGTACTTCATTGTGTTGGATTCTTGAAGGGAGTGAGCTAAAGGTTTTTGCAATCCTTATTCAAAGTTGTGAATTTGTTAATTGTTGTGGTGGATCTTTTTGTTCTCTTTTGTATCTATAGGTAGTGAGCCTCCCTATTGGACAATGAGTCCTTTCTATAGGCAGCGAGCCTTTGTACTTGGACAATGAGTCCTCTTATGGGCAGTAAGCCCTAGGTAGTGAGCCTCTTTTTTATAATCTTTTATATTGTGAGTTAACCCTCCCCATGGGTTTTCCCTCATTGCGTTTTCCACATAAAAAATATGGTTTTCATACTGTTGATTTACTTTCTGTTATTTGTGTTACATGTTTTTACTTAATAACAAAATAGTGTGGTTGTGGAATTGATAAGTGTTGAAGTTTCAAGTTTTGAATTTTGTGACAACTAATTCACCCCCCCTCTTAGTTTTCCTAGGCCTATTTAACAATTGGTATCAGAGCTTTGGTTCCTTGGTGTAGAGCTTAACCACTTAATAAAGATTTGATGGGACATAAGTTGGCGATCCCTATGTTCGATGGAACTGAGTACATTGATTGGAAGGGACAGATGAAAGGATATATTATCTATCTTGGTTTTAATACTTGGAAGGTTATTGAGACAAAGTATACACCCCCGTCTGGTGGTCTTACTACTATAGATGATATTTCTACTTATGAATAAAATGAGAAGGAAAATTATTCTATTTGTAGTGGCTTATCTAAAAATGAGCAAGCTAAGTTTCTTTCTTTTGATACTGCATATGAAGTCTAGAAGAAGTTGGAAGACATGTGGGTGTTGTCATAATAGTGGTTTACAATTCCTGAGAGGAACGAATTTTAGCTGAAATCACATATTTTTAGAAAATATAATGATTTAAGCCTTAAAAAGTTCCATTTTAAGGATTCCAATTGAAGAGGGTTTGATCAAATCACCTTAGATCAAAACCCCTTGGATAGAACCTCGCTAGTTTTAAACCATACCTATAAATGCGTCTCCTTTACACCTATCAAAATGCTGATAAAAAATCACTTTTGATTTAGCTTTTGGGGGATCAAATGAATTCATTTAAAATTTATTTCAAATGATTATGGTATTCCTCAACAAGCTATCCAATGAATATAATTTTAATATGTTTTAGTTTTGTTATGTATTTGTTTTTAAGTTTTATTAAACATAGGTTTTTCATCGAAAATGAATTTCTTTGTTCTTCACATGTGGAAAAATAGAAGATTATCAAAAAAAAAAAATATGAAAAATATGAGTGCACCAGATATTGAAATCCTTGATCCAACAAAGAAAATTAAATTAAATTTGACATATACAAAAAAAGTTACGTGTTATACCTGTCGTTGTGTTTGAATTGTAATTGCTTGACTTTGAAACTTGATTAAGGAAAAAATATTCAATAAAAAACTATCTAACCAAGTGGAAGCACTAGATATCAGAGTTACAAATCTAAATTTGAAAGAATTAGAATTTTATCCTCATGGAAAAAAGTTATGCATTATAAGGCGTCACTTTTTAAAAATGTTGTTTTATGAAAAAATCAATTTTTCATGGGAGATGGAAAAACAAGTGCAATTTGATTCCAAAATTTTGAAAAAAATATTTTTAGAATCTACATACAAAATTTGATGAGACTCTAGTTTGCACCATCTTCAAATTCCTCACAGTTTAGCCACTATAGGTGCCCGAATGTGAAGATTTAGTTAAAAATAATAATTTCAATGTCCAGTTTGGCCAAAAATTGTAAACCACTATTATGGGATCACCCATGTATGAAGGAAATGAAAGAGTGAAATTGACAAAGAAGTTGGTGGCAAAGCAAAAATTTGTAAATCTAAAAAAGGAAGAAGGTTAGGAATTTACAAGCTTCTTTTAGAGGGTTGAACTAACTGCAAATGAAGTTAGAAATCAAGGACAAAAACTATCAGATGAAGATATAATTGAGAAGATCACAATCACCCTACTGGATTGCTATCGTGATAAGATCTCAGTTATTGAAGAAATGTATGATCCTAAGAAGTACACTTTAGAACATTTGTTTGGCACCTTGCAAGCATTTGAGATGAGAAAGTTTCAGAAAGAAGACAGGATGGAAGAAAAGACAAAAATGGAATTTAAGGCAATGAAGATTGAAGGCGAATCAGATAGTTTTGGTGATGATGAGTTGGAAGAAAAATTCACCAAGAAGTTGAAGAAAGGCACCATAAAGTATAAAGGTATGCTACCATTTAAATGTTTCAATTGTGGTAATATTGGTCATTATGCTTCAAGATATTTGAAAAGAGCTATGCATATGAAGAACAAGGATTTTAAGGATAAGGATAGAAAGGATAAGAAATATAAGAAGTGTTATGTTAAAGAAGCAGCAGGAATTTCTGATGATCAATCTGAGAATGAGGTTGATGATAGTGAATGCTTATTCTTAGCTTTGGAAAGTAAATTTGTATCCACTAACCCCAGAAAATGTGTAAGCAAGAAGACTCTGAAGAATAAGAGGAATAGGATGGAAGGGTATGTGCAGGATCATGATGGGCCAAAAAGTGGCAATATGATGGGTATGTGGCTGACGACTTTTTTTTTACCCAAAATTGATGAAACGAAAAAGGGTTTTTAAAGGAGACTCACAGCTTTCCAGCAATATAAATTATGCATTACTTTGAATTTATAAGTAATTATTATTCATTTTCAATTTGAATTACAACTAAAGTCCTGATTGATAGGATGATTGAAAAACATCTATAGCTTTCAAACGGTATCACATTTTTTCAATCCAAAACATGCGTCACATTCTATGTTTTGCATACTATAGGATTAAAAAAAGAAAAAATGAATTTCATGAAGTTTTGACCAAGTTAAGGTGGTCAAACATACAAGTTTTTATATTTTAAAAATTTGTTATAAAAAATTCATAATTAATTATTCACTTGAAAAAAAATTACAAAAAAATATGCATCACATCGGGACATGAGTCCTCTACTTATATCTAAAATATGATAAAAAAATATTATCATTTTATTGTTTTTCCCTGAAATTTAAGTACTACTACGTTGAAATTTCAATTTTTCACCAAATAGATTTTTTTTTTTTAAAACAAACCTAGTATTTTAGAAACAACATTCAATTTTCTACAAATTCTATTGTTACATATTTTTGAAATAATATAGATAATTTATTCAAATTTTTACATCAAGTTGCCTAACTCTAATTTTTCTAAATTTTTTGCCACTTAAGGTCCTGTTTTTTCCATGATGATCCTGCACGTACCCGGAAGATACTTTGGTTACTGCTTTTCATGCAAGACAGGATGAAGACTACTAGGTAATTGATAATGGATTTTCTAATCAAATGGCTGAAGATAAGAGTAAGTTCACTAAACTTGTGAAATATGATGGTGGTTTAGTTATGTTCGGTGATGATTCAAGAGCTAAGATTTGTGGGAAAGGTTCAATTAGTTTTGATGGAGTGCATAGTACTGATGATGTATATTATGTGAAGGGTTTGAGGCATGACCTTCTAAGTGTTGGTTACATGTGTAGCAATGGTTTTAAAATTTTGTTTTATTATAATACCTGTGAAATCATAAAAGGGTCCAAAAATGGAGATATGGTTGTTGTTGGAAGAACTCATGGAAACATCTATCAACTTAAGGGATTTGATGGTCAATGCCTTGTATCTCAAATCAGTGAAATTTGGTTATGGCACTGGAGAATGGGACATGTAAATTTTGATAACCTAGTCAAAATCAGTGCAAAGGAGATTGTTCGAGGGCTGCCCACAACCACAAGATCTGGTAATGCTATTTGTAGAAGTTGCCAATTGGGGAAACAAACAAGATGCAACTTTAAGGGAAAATAACACTCTACTACCAGAATGTTGGAGTTATTTCATACTAATCTCTGTGGTCCAACTAGGACTGGAAGCCTGAATGGTGAAAGGTATTTCATGCTGCTTATTGATGATTATACTCAAATGACTTGGGTTTCTTTTCTTAGGGAAAAGACTCAGGCTTTGGATAGGTTTAAGGCATTCAAAGCAAGAGTGGAAAATGAAGTAAATTTTAAAATCAAGTGTTTGAGATCTAATAGAGGTGGATAATTCACTTCTCATGAATTTAATACATTCTGTGAACAAAATGGCATAAAAAGATAGTTTTCTGCTTTGAGAACCCCTCAGTAGAATGGAGTAGTTGAAAGGAAAAACATGACTATATAGGAAGCTGATAGAACCATGATGAAAGAATCAAATGTACCAGATGTGTACTGGAGAGAGTCGATACACACTATTGTTTATGTTCTTAATAGAGTTTAGATCAGATACAACAACACAAATATTCCTTTTGAGTTATCGATTGGTAAGTCTCCTACTGTGAAGTATTTTAAGGTATTTGGAAGCAGATGTTATATTAAAAGAGATGATGAAAATCTTGGAAATTTTGATGCTAGATGTGATGAAGGAATTTTTCTTGGATGCTCCACTACTAGCACAACATACAAATGCTTTAATAAAAGACTAAGAAAGATTGTTGAAAGTGCTAATGTGAATGTTGATGAAGCCATACACAAACCTATTGAGATAAGTGAAGTTGAACCTGATGATCCTATCTATGGAAATGTACCTTAGGATAATAAGGAGAAAGAAGTAGAGGAAGAGAAAGAAGAACAAATGGAAGAAGAAGAAGAAGAAGAGAATGAGCTGAAACCTATTGTTAAGACTCCTAAGTATGTATAGAAGAATCATCTGGAGGTATAGATAATTGGAGATAAAAGTGAGGGTGTGAAGACAAGAAGCAGAGTTGCAACTGAGGTAAATATGTGTTTTCTCTCTAAAGTTGAACCTAAGTCTGTGAGTGAAGCATGTGAAGATGAGAGTTGGATGATAGCCATGAAAGAAGAGTTGCAACAAATAGAAAAGAATCAAACATGGGAACTAGTCCCTAGGCCTGTGAATAAAAATGTGATTGGCTCGAAATGGGTGTTCCAGAATAAGCTAAATGAAAATGGAGTTGTAAGGAATAAGGAAAGACTTGTATGCAAGGGATATTCACAAGTTGAAGGTATATATTTTGAAGAGACATTTTCCCTGTGGCTAGAATGTAAGCTATTAGGATTTTTTTGGCTTTTTCTACCCACAAGGACTTCAAAGTGTATCAAATGGATGTTAAGTTAGCATTTTTGAATGGTGAATTAGGGGAAGAAGTGTATATGGAACAACCTAAAGGATTTCAGTTATCTAACAAACCAAACATTTGTAAGTTGAAGAAAGCATTGTATGGACTGAAGCAAGCTCCCAGAGCTTGGTATGCAAGATTGGATAGATACCTGACAAAGCAAGGATTCAACAAGGGTTCTACTGACAACAATCTTTACTTCAAAATGCAAGGTAACAAAATGCTAATAGTGGTTGTATATGTTGATGATATCATTTTTGGTGGAAATGAAGGCATGTGTAAAAAGTTTTTTCTAGAGATGCAAAAAGAATTTGAGATGTCTATGATTGGTGAATTGAATTTCTTCCCCGTCTACAAGTGGATCAAAATGATAAGGGGATATTCATTTCACAATCTAAGTATGTAAAAGAGTTGTTGAAGAAGTTTGGGATGGATGATTTCAAACCAGTCTATACTCCTATGGTAACCAGATGTAAACTGAGAAAAGATGATGTATATGCTAAGTTTGATAAGAGCATATACAAATCTATGATTGGCGGACTATTGTATCTTATTGCTACTAGATCGGATATTATGCATGCAATATGTTTAGTTTCTAGATTCCAAGAAGATCCTAAAGAAGCACATGTTATAGCTATAACGAGGATATTTAGATATCTTAAAGGTACACCAGATTATGGATTATGGTGCCCTAAGAGTAATGATTTCACCCTAAGTGCTTATACTGATGTTGATTGGGCCAGATGTGTAGATGACCGAAAGAGTACTAGTGGTGGTGCTTTCTTTCTTGGCAGTAGATTGGTTTCATGGTTGAGTAAAAAGAAAGACTCATTTTCTTTATCCACTGCAGAGGCATAATATATTACTGTAGAATCCTACTACGCATAGGTTTTGTGGATAAAGAAAACTCTGAAAGACATTGGAGTGATATGTGATGATCCTATTTCTATTTTCTATGACAACACAAGTGCAATAAACATTTCAAACAACTCGATTATGCATTCAAGAACAAAACACATATATATCAAATATCATTTCCTGAGAGAAAAAGTGTTGGAGAATGAAGTCAGATTGGAGTATGTGACCACAAAGGAACAAATTGCAGACATATTTACTAAGGCTCTTCCAAAGGATACTTTTTAACATCTTAGGGAGATTTTGGGGGTCATTGGCCCTCCGAACTAAGTGCACATGAAGGTGCATTAGTCCAATGAATAAATAGATTCTTTATTTATTTGGACTAATAAATGGGCCTACTCCAAAGGGGGAGTAGAAAAAGGTTTTTCATTGTTGCAATATGAATGTGCTCCTAAGGGGGAGTGATCATAGTTGTTGATCTTTACCATTGATGTCAAAGGGGGAGAGAAAAGTTGTGTGAAAAATAGTTGTAGAAGAAGAGAAGGTGTTCTCCTGGGATATTGTGAAGGATGTTGTCTTTGATGATTTTTCACACCATGTGTTGCCATCAATGACAAAGGGGTAGATTGTTGCAAGAATGAGCTAGTCTGGTGGTGTTGTCATTAATGTTGTCATTGATGTCAACACAGTTCAATATGTTACAGATTGTACATGTATAGGTGAGATGCTCCTGAGATGTTGTGAGTACATGGAGCTACCTTTATGTTGTTGCAGATGTGTTGTGTTGATAAGTTTCCAAGTGCTTTTAAGAAAATTAATAAAGAAGAGAAGTTAGAGTGATAAATGTGTTCAAAATGTGTTCCAGTATGTGCTCCACATTTCTCCTGTATTGATCTTATGCTTGTGCAGATCTGAAGACTTAATAATGGTGATCTTGTTGTGATATATCCTAATTTTTTTCTTCTAGTGTGATGGCATGTGAAATTTACATTCACGAATGTGTGAATTGTTTTGGAAAAGTTGGTCTTCTATGGACTAGGGGAAATTTTTTTGCTCCACAGTCCTCCGCTATTTTGTTTAAGATCTTGTGGATCTAGGATATGTCTTCAGTTGGTGTTCTCTGGGTTTTGGAAAAGAAGGTTTTAGTTTGGTGATCTAGAAGTCATGTTTCAGTATTGTTGTGTGTGTTTGCACAGTCTAGATGAATTGGTCAAAGGTGTTTAGAGTTTGAAGCATATTGTATTTGCTGCAGATGTATCTGAAGAAATTTGAGATGTATTCTCATGCATAATGAAGCATGTTGTGGTGTTCAAGTTTCATCTTCTTGTTGGGTAGCATGTACTTCAATGTTCATTCATGTTTTCATTAGGTCTGGCTGACCTAGTGTTTACACTTCATTCGAAGAATAAAATTAAATTGAGGAAGCGTGTGGTTGATTTGAGACATTATTTTTGCTCTTGGTTAAATGTTTTATTGGTCCACTCTGATTCCTTTCCACCGCTGGAATTTTGAGTTTCCAACCTAATTTGAATTTATGAAATGAGGTATTTGTGGCGGACCTTGGAGAAAGTTTCTAAGGTTGAGGATGGTATAAAATCAAATCAAATTGTGAAGAATTATATGACAGTGTGATGCAAAGTGACGAAAGTGAGCCACAAATCATAAGAGCAGAAGTGTGTATGCGAGTGAGTTGAGACAACAATACTTCATTGTGTTGGATTCCTGAAGGCAGTGAGCTAAAGGTTTCTGCAATCCTTATTCAAAGCTATGAATTTGTTACTTGTTGTGGTGGATCTATTTTTTCTCTTTTGTATTTGTAGGCAGTGAGCCTCCCTATTGGACAATCAGTCCTTTTTGTAGGCAGTGATCCTTTGTATTTGGACAGTGAGTCCTCTTCTGGGCAATGAGCCCTTAGCAATGAGCCTCTATTTTATAATCTTTTATATTGTGAGTTCACCCTCACCGTGGTTTTTCCCTCATTGGGTTTTCCACATAAAAATTCTGGTGTTCATTGTGTTTATTTAATTTATGTTATTTGTATTACATGTTTTTACTTAATAATAGAATAGTGTGGTTGTGGAATTGATAATTGTTGAAGTTTCAAGTTTTGAATTTTGTGACAATTGATTCACCCCCCCTTCTCAGTTGTCCTACACCTATTTAATAGTAAGCATCTACAAGAATTCAATAATCTAATGGATGATTATGAATTTGATCATGAGGGTCTGTGATTATGAGGCTGTTTGTTCAGTCCCTGAAGGGAGATTCAAGAGACTGGTTCTTTGATTTACCAACATGCCCTATCTATTCTTAGGTAGAGTTCAAAGTAGTGTTCATGGATCAATTTGGTGAAAGAATCAATGCTAATTCTTTGGTCAATAAATTCATGAGCATTGAAAAAGAAGAGGATGAGCTGGTCCCAACATTTAATTGGAGATTTGCTAAAGCATTGAGGTATATTCCTAATTTTTTGAGACTAAGTGATGCAGTATGTCTAGTTGTTTATTTGGGACCTTTCGATAATAAGATGAGCTATCTTATGAGAGATAAGGACCCTAAAACCTTGCATCGGGCATATGGTATGACCATGAACATTGAAAACAACTTGAAATATGGAATGCAAAGGAGTTATCTATATACAAGTGTTTGTTGCCTTGAGATAAAATGTTGATGAAAGGTGTAATTCAGAAATTGAAAATGAAGGTCAGAACACTTACGCCCCTATTGTTTCAGCTTACACATCATTCAATAATGCTGATCACATAGAGCTCCAAATACATTGTCAAGAAGTTGCATGCATTTGTGATCATACAGTCTCTGTTCAAGCCCTCTCTTGCATAAGGAAACATGAAGGAGAGTCAACATATGATCTCTATGCAATATTTATGGATACTCTGGCTATAATTCTTGAGTTTCACAAACCTAAAAATTTAGTGTGCATTGATTTATTTTATGAATCTTATGAACCAGGTTTGAGTGCTCTGCCAAAGGAGTTGAACCCTATTAGGCTTGACCAAGTGTATGAATACTTTTCTCTTTTTGAAAATATTAGAGATGATCATCAAGAAACTATCAAGATTTCAACCTATGATGATAATGATTATGCTGCTCCATATGAGTTAAGAAATGAGATATCACATGAAGAAGAGAGTAGAGAAAAGGTTGAAGATAAATACCTCAATGGAGAAAATGAAATGAACGGTTTCAATTATTGTGATGATTTTAGTACCTATGCTCCTATGGAAGAGGTAAGACTAAGCATTCAGTTTGAAAATTCTAAGCATAGTTGCAATATTGATGAGTACTCTTGTTGTAGTAGTGATGATGGCATTAAGTATGGTAAATTTTCTACTGATTGTGATTGTGCCTATGAAGAGGACACTGAATATGGTGTTTCAGAGTATAATGATGACTTGAAGGATTTGAACCTTCATGTCGAGGAGGCCGAGACTTTTATGAAAACAATTAATGTAATGGAAAACCCATTATTTGATGAGCCTCCATCTTCATCAGTTGATAGAAATGATGATCCTTATTTGTGTAGAGATAATCCACTCTTTGCCGAAGAATCTGATGATGCATCTAATATAGGGTCAAAATGTGACCTTAAGAAAATAAATCAACACATTAATGAGCTCCTTGAGGGAATTACATATGAATTCTTTACATTTGATACAAGTGTTGTAAAGAAGGTTGAGTATCAAGATGCCATCTACTTACAAAAGTGTGAACATTTTCAATTTCTAGATCAGTTGGAAGGTATGGAGCATGACAATAATATGAAGAGAAAGGAATGTTATTTTTAGTATGAACATTTTTCATGCGATGAACATAACACATGTATGTCATGTAATGATGAAAGTTTGCAGTTTATGCCTGAATCTACAATACAGAATGATGGAGATTACACTAGCAATAATTTACTCATAAAGATTCAAAAAAATGCTAGTAACATTGTTTGTTATCAGGTAGACCCCAAGGGTACCCACATTTTTTTTCTTGTAAGGAGAAGATTATACTTATTGCAGTGGTATGACAAAGGTAAATGTGGGTGGAAGGAAATTAGTTCTTTCAATAGGTTGGTCTTTGACAGGGGAAAGAATTAGCCCTAAGTTTTAGTGGCTTGGTGCCACCAAATATTGAAATGAAGCCTAGTTAGATTGTAGTGTGCATACTAAAATTTGCATCTCTAGAGAAGGTTTCAAGTGGAGTGGAGATTGGATCTCCCTTTTTAGGTCTTTTGGCCTGTGTATGATTTTGTACATATTTTGTTTCTTTTTATTTTGGTTTTTTGCATGCCTAGTCTGCTTCACCCAATGATTCTAGGATCACACCATGCCTATAGGAGGCATGTGTCCCATATTGGAACCACTAATGGAACCCTTCAATAAATTCCTGGTTCCACCCTAAAAATTGTGCAAAGTATGGCTTGGGCCCTTGTTTATGATTTCAGGTCATATCCTCATCACTATGTTAGGGTTTTATATTTATAAAACCTCCCAAAAATTGGCCAACAAATCAAAAAACCATTGTTTGTAATATTGTTGCATTGACTTGATATTCCCAATACCTGGTCACTTAAGTTTCCACTTATGCCATTGAGGTCATTGATTTTACTAGCCCCCTGATGTTAGGTCTATTAGTCACCTTAGTCCTTCTTGGTTTTTAATTTTCCTATGATCGAAGGCTTGATTTTAATGACTTAAATCCTTAGCTTTCGTCCTCTGAGGGTCAAGTTCATGTTTTCCTAGTGATGGCCCCTTTTTTATGACTAAATTTTGCAGCATGTGCAAAAATGGAACCTCATGCTGACTGTCCGATCGTGGGGAATTAATCCCAACCATTCCCCGTATTCCCATGCTAGATTGTTTCTTCTTATTTTATTCACACGGGTTGACGAGCTTCAACCATGTGTCTAGTATGTTGGTGGGTCTGGTCTCCTTAGTGAAGATTGTTGGCACCTTTCAAAGAAGATCAATGACTGTAGGAGTGAAGACGTGGCTACATATCTACCACTCCCCATGCACCCATCTTGATTTATTTCATTTTTTTTAAAGACACGGGCTAGTGGGCGATGGCCACGTGGTACTGGCAGATAGTGGGACTAGTATCTCTGAAGAGCCAGTGAATGTAGTCCGAAAGAAGATCAACAATGGATGTCATGACACATGTTCTCATCAGAGTCCTTCCTTGCATGCCCATCCGTCTACAACAATGAGGAAAGATAGTCACACAGGCTAGCAGGTGAAGTGACATCTATCATTATTGTCGGACCTGCTAAGCTTTGAGGATGGAGTTTTATTTCATAGGAGATGAGATTGACGGTCGATTTGTAGGTGACATGGCCTAATCTTGATCAATCCCCGCCATCTCGTGAGGGCCCCACCCATGTCATGTATTTTACAATGGGAAAGCGGGCAAGTGCCATGTGGACTTCCTAAAAGGCTTCCCTGGGTTTTAAATGAAGTTAGAATACTTCTAAAATTGGCCGAAAAGGTACTATTTCTAAATGGCACTATTTTTAAATTTTTTCTTTGATGCACATGCTTGAGATTTTGACCATCAATCCTAAAAATTATTGATATGTGTGGAGAAGGTGAAAACAATTGAGGGTAATGTATGAACTGATATTTTGAGATCAGATTAGGATCATTCCCCATTGTTTTGTTACCAAGAAATACATGTGTTTTAATTCCCACAGGTAAGCAAGTAATTATAGAACAAATAGTTTTAATTGATGCTATGTACAAAGTGGATGTATATCTACTCAAGGCTTTTCTGATTTAAAGGAGCATTAAAAGCACAATTAAAACTTAATTATAAGTGGTTGCATAGTAATCTACCTGTTGATTTATCTTTTAAAACATGATTAACGGTTAAGATAAAAAAATCAAAGCACACTGCTGTCAGCTCATGTGCACAATATTTCTTTGAAGAATTAATGGTTGGCACACTTGGATGGTTCACTATAATTTGGAACAATGGCCATTTTTCTCATTCAGAAACTAGCAATTGAGTTTGAGTCTGAGAGAAGAATTGGTAGAGGTCTTGCGTTCCTTATCACTGAGAGGATGAGTAAGTCTGGGGAGTCTATTACACTAGTCCAAAGGTCTAGGAGATTGAGTTCGCTCAATTCTGAGGAGAATTCCCTTGAGGATGAAGTTGATACATAGGGAGTTCCTGATACACCAAAGAGTAGAAGGGGACGTGGGAAATTCAAGAAATATGGTGTTAGGAGTAACTACCACTTGAGGAGCTGAACTATTTCAAAAGAACAGGTCAAGTTCAAAGGAAAAAAGCTGGTGGAATATGAAAAGAAGACAAAGAAAAAGTGTAAGTATCGTAAGGCCTATCTGGGAGGATGTAATTCTCCTACTGAGATTTTTGATAGCCCTTAAGACAGTGAGGGTGACACTGATCCAGAGGGTGATTATTATCTCCTCTCCCTGGTACCATCTGAGGATTCTTACAAGGTGGTGATGATGGTTGCTCCAATTCCATCACGAGCAAGGCATGAGCTAGTATCCTCTAAGGCCAATGACTCAAAGTGATTACTCTACCCCTTTTTTTTTTTTATGACACCATGGCCCTTTTGTCAGGATTGTCCTATTCAGCATTCATGTGATTTCTTGTTTCTAGCACTGATGAGGAAATTTTTTGAGTTGGTGTATTGGAGATGTGCCAAACTTCCTAACATTGGTGGCATGTAGGTTTCTTCTGGGTAGTATGCATTTTTTTGTTGGGGCTATGAGTGGAGAATCTTCTTTGGTCAACAAGGAAGAGGATTCAATGTTGCTGCAACAAACTTTGCCTTTTGAGGAGCTAGCATGTCTTCATGCAAGGAATGTGGAATGTGGTCTTTTACTCTTCCATTTTTTGCAACAATTGCATGTAACTAACTAAGGATGTCTTAAATTCTAGTGCAAATGATCTGGAAATGAAATGAAATATAAATGTAATTGAGCCTGATGCTTGTTCCTCCCTTATTCTATAAAAGGGATTTCAGGGCTCATTATAGGAGGTCGGATTTTTAAGTCTCAATAGGGTTTTAGGTGAACGCTAATCTCAGGAAAGGAATTTTAAATAAAATATAGATAAATAGGCCAATAGATTGTCTGTGATATGAAATACTATATGTAATAGTCTTAAATTAGTTCTATAAAAACTACCGATATCGAAAAAAATCTTAGTCTGGAAAAAAATACTCTCCTATGTATATTTCTCATGAGTTATAAATGAAAATACTAATGGTGTTATCATTTATCTTCAATTGTTCCACTTGAATGTATGATTTTGTTTTTAGCTTTAACTTAAAGAGTTGATTAAAATACTTGAAAAGGGTTATATATTTTGTAAGAAAGTGCTTAGGATTTATAAGAAGTAAGTGTTTCATGAATTGTGATTTTTCATAAATGCAAAGTAGTATGGAAATAGTCCACCTATCTCTAAATTGAGTAGTTGATATATTATTGATTCTTACATATTTGACTTTGTTGCTCCAATTGATGAGACACTAGTCAGTTTTTTGGAAAATCTTACATAAAAATGAGCAAATAGCACATCGGGTCAAGAAGTTAAAATAAGAACAATATTCATTTAAAGTTTTGTTCCAGAACAGTATGGGTTAGGAATATCTCTGATTCTTAGGAAATAAGTAGTCATTCACTTAGAGATTTTCCTAATCTTCCATGAGATGGGTTTAATTTACAATAAGTAGGAATAAATATGTGTATAAATATGTTACTAATTAAATATACTTCAAGAAAACATAATTGGGAACACCTTCCTAGGTTTCACAGATCCTGAAGCGAACGAGTAAGGATCACAAAATCCTTGACTCATTGTGTTGGTCACTAACCTTGTAGTTTCTTCACTATAAGAGTTGGCTACTCTTTAGAGAATTGTGGGGTTTTGCTTGAAAAATCACCAACATATTCCACCTAGCAAACTATATCTCTTGCTAAGTGTTCCATGCAGGGTCGAGTATTCGTTGACTGACTAAATAATTCTAGGGAATAAGTGCTTCGTGGTTGGGTGGAAAAGCACCTCAATCACATTGTCGTCCACCAATGGAGGCGTGTTATCATAACGAATCATATCATAATTCTATATGTAATTGTATCATTGATGTAAAGAATAATTGATGTAATAGAAAGAAAACTATGTAACTAAGAATTGACTTTGAGGCGTTGAATGGAAAATGGAATTAGCTATGGAATTTGTGTCTAAATATTAATATTCATAATGTCAATTTTGGCTTAATGGTAGAAATCTAGTTGAGCATGTTGCATGACACAAATCGAGGCAAGGATATGGTGTTGCAGACATGAAGGTTGCATAATTCAACGTATGGTCCCCTCTTTTGTTTTCATTATCATTTTATGCTATTGTTTCCATTTGGGTGGCAAGCTGGAAGATCGACATTAGCCATAAAGGGGGTTTTGTTCTGCCCATTTTGCAAGTATCGTTCCTTTTTGTTTGCTACGTTTGCACATATGATGTGATTGTTTTGTGTTTATCCTTTAGGGTTCGTTTTTTTCTTTTATTTTTATTAGAAGAATCTATATGTATTTTATTTTTCTATTTTCTATGGCCACCCTTGAAAGGGGATCATAGCTCCTCTACAAGGTCGGGCCACAGGTGTTGTGGGAGAGGCGACGCCCCTCCCCATCCCCAACCATAAGGGTTTGGGGATTTGGGAGGGGATTGATCCCTTCCCCAAACCAATGATAATTTATTTTATTTTATTCTTTTATTTTTACTATATTTTTTTTAATGTAGCTATTTAACGTGTAGGGCAAGTGCTATGCAATGGTAGGATTCAAAACATTTATTTTTGGTTATTTATTTTTATTTGTTCTCTATGCTATACGGTTGGAATGCTTCCCATAGTATTTACTGATCTTCTTAAGCAATATAGTTATTATTTTGGTATATCAAATATATAAACCATTTATTTTATTCCTTCCCCAAAATTTGCATTTCCTGTGCACAGGTGAACAACTGAAATATCTTGTATGGGTAATGTACACATAGGAAGATCTATTATGTACATTCTAGTACCAAGCAATAACCTCTACTCACAATACTCAATACAATAGTTTGTAGGAATGTTGCATCATTATTTAGATTGCAGTCCATTAATATACCATTGTAAGAGCATTATATTTTTTTTCAAAAGGAATATGATTTATACACATATGCTTGAGGATTTCTTGGTTAATCTCTGTCTTGTCCACCCATTTCTTTTTTTCTTGTTTATTCGATTTTAGTTTGAGTTTTCCCAGATTAAACTAAAATAAGTCTAGTACAAAACCATTTTAAGAAAACCATTGACTCATAATAAATCAGCATACATGTATCCATTTATCATTAGTATTGTCTACTAATTAAATGTTTATTCCCATAACAGATGCTCTTATGCCATATCCTTCTACACATTATTTGTGCTTCTAGATAGTATGTTGTGCATAAATTTCTTTTTTTTTGTAATAACAGAGTTCTTATGAGTAGTAAGAAAATATGTTTATTTTCATTCAAACCAAATAGCATACAATATGCCCAAATCCTTTCTTTTCTTTGGTTTTTTTAACAGGTTAACTAAATACAGTAAAAAGAATAAATAACATCACTATTGAGCAACCCTTGACAAAACATTTTAATATCATTTGAAACAAAGGTGAATGCATTTTCCTTAAACAAATAAATTTGACTTCAATGAATCAAACACCACTTGGAATAATTTATGCAAATGTTTAAAACAAAATGCATTTTACATCTTTATCATTCCTTTTATAGAAACTTGTTAGCCCCATTTTTGGTCATTGAAAATTTTAAAATTTACCCCTGCCAAGGCACTTGTTGAATCTGTGGTCTTGAACAAAATATTTTCTTGCTGACTATGGGCTATACTGACCACAATAAATGTCTATGAAATATTTGTCTTAGGGGTGTATAAGATCTTTAAGCATGCATGGCATATGTCTTGGTTGAGGATTATAGAGGTCTGCTTGTGTGACGCTTTGAAATTTTGTATTGGCAAGATCATTCAGCAAATTTAGATTGTCTGTAGTTGTGCTTGAATAAAGGACCTCATAATATATGTCATACCGGGTATTGTATTGGAGAAGGCTACGCTTACCAAAACTACATTATGCCATGGTTAGCACATGATAAAGGCATTAAAGCTGGTAAGAGAAGATGTAGGATCTTCTATTTCAAAAAGAGATAAAAAGTTCCCTTTATGGATTCTTTTTAGACAGTGAACCACTAATACAGTGAAACAAAGGCACATAGAATAGACATTTTGTTGGCCAGCGACATTTTGTTTGAGTATGCGAACACGAGCGGCTTTTGTCATAGTTACATGAACTATCTAAAGTGTCGCTTGTGGGGAGTTAGAGAAATTTGTAAAAAGACCGCTGCTTTATCTTGGAACCCATGCAAAGGAAAAATTTCTTTGGATTATTATAATATAGGTGGCATTTTTCCTCATTATGCTAACCCAGGCGATGAAGCGGTCCTTAAAACCACATAAAAGTACGCCTCAATATTTCAAAGGAGAAATCGAGATACACTGCCAGGAATGAACATGCCGAATATATGAAGAACCTTCCATTCATTCAGAATGTGGATAAGAGGATACAGAGTGTGAGTTTATCACTAAACAAGAGCTTGCGTTGCTACTTTGAAATTGGCTTGGAGTGTCATAATGAAAGTGTCTTCATGCATGTGTTACAATGAGGTAGAAGAAACTTTTTGATCAAATACATCCAATTTGGAGTTGAAGAATGCAGTCCATGCTGCCATATGTAATTGTTTTTTCCGATGATATGTTTGTAATTAAGGGGAATTTCTCTTGGGAATAAAATGTCTGCCTACACTTACTAGCTTCATACATTGAGGAGCGGTGATTTTAGTGCACCTTTTTAGAATAGTTCAACCCTTTGCATAAATGTCAATCATTCACCGAAATCGAAGGAAAATACTTATTAGCACTCAGATCATATTATGACCATGTGTAGAGAAAGAGAACTAGTGGCATTTGGGAGCATGTAAGGTGGTCTCATGGAATCAAAGATTCATCACCTTGCAGCGAATACTATCTTGAACATGCTAATGCAAGATGACGAGTTAGTTATCGAAGATCCTATTCGATTCATTCAATTTTCTCTTTGTCAGCTAATGTGAAGAAACTGAGAGACGCTCGAATATGATTGATACTAGTGATCTAGCGATGCTTTCCAGTTGTTAGTCTTAGATTGAATCGTTCCAAATTCTATTGCACATATGATGGAAAATTCTATCTCTCAAGAAGCGGTTACAAGCAACGAAGATGGGAATTTGAAAAGTTCTTTAAAAATAATAAAATTGTAACTTGACTTTGAAAAGCGGTTCTAGGAAAAGAGGGAATTTCTTTTATTTCTCATTCTCAAGAATTAGTTACGATAACTGAGAGGTCACCATGGGAGTCGAAGGAGGTGGCTTCCTTTTCTATTTATTGTAAATTTGTTCGAGAGAGGGCATCTTTTGATATGAAACAGTAGCCTTTTTGAAGGTTGTGGGATTGCAGTAACTGATCTATGTTCTATTCATCTAGGGGAGAGACATTATTTTTGAAAGCTCAATATTATTTTAGAATTTTCTGCTATTACTATGAATGAAATCACTGTTTGTCTTTGTGCATTCATTTTGTAAAGTTGATTTGGGTTCTTAAATCTTTGTGTATGAGAGTGTCTTAATGCAGTACCTTATCTCTGTATAAGTAATGCAGTTTTCTTCATGATAGATTTTGTTTTCAGATAATATTGAGTTCATTATTTGAATTCCCTATGGTTTACAAGTTAGGTTGGTCTTTGTGTCAGTATTTTATTATCTATATCTTGCATCTGATATTGGGATTCTTTCTGATATTGGGTTTGGCCTTTTCTGCTTTCTGGTTAAAAGAAAACATTGTTTCCATTTCTTGTCCTTTCTAATTCATTGAAGATCACAAGATGGAGTTGTACCTCTAAAATTTAGAGGACGATCGCTAATCCAATAGCGATCTCCGGAGCTATTGGTAACTGATTTATCTTCATTTCTGGGCATATTTGAGTCATTTTATCTAATTATTTGAAGAAGACCAATCTGTTTGCCAACAAAACTATGTTTACAATTTATCTTTTCCTTGAAAATTTGTATCTTACAATCTACTAGAGTATGGGTTCAAACAACCATATACATAAACATAAAACTAACACTCAGTTGCAATACATCCGAAATATGTAAGTACCCGTAATTTTCAACCTACATAAAGAACAAGGAAAGGAATTTTTCCAAGCCGATGGGGTGCTCACCACCCAATTGTTGGATGAAAAACCAACCACCCTTGAGCTTGGAGGCTTCCAAAAAGACCAGGTACACACAAAAATCCCCTCCCAAATGTAAACCCAGTTTCATAAAAACGCAACACATTGCAAACACTCTTTTAGGCCAGGTAAAAACACAACACAAAAACCATCTAATGGATTTATGGGTAGAGCTAGGAGGATCACAAACATAGGGCAATTTTATATCAACTATTTCATTTGATATTTTTAAACAACAACTTCCTCCATACATTCTTTCACCAAAACCTCCCATTTACACCAAAAAGGGTACTCATACCCATCATTCCCACAATTGAAAGACATTAATTTTCCCAATTGGAATAGCAACCCCTCATGGGGATCTCTCCCCCTCCATTCCCCACATGGGTTGCTCACAGCCAAAATTTGGGGAGACAAGCCAATAAGATAAACACACATCAATGCACTTACACAAACAAAATTGCAAACAAGACAACAAGAAATAACACATCACAAATTTAAATTAACACATACATTCAAAAAAAAAAAAAGAGGATGAAGATCCTACCTCAAAACTTCAAGTGAAATTAGTTGTTTGCTTCCTTAATCCCTTCTCAACTTCTTCCAACTCTTTCTATCACTTTCCCCACCTTAGGAAAAAAACAAGAAGATGAAAAGATAATTACTTAGCCCCAAACTTTCATTCCAAAACCTTCTCAAGAAATTCCCCAACCACCATGTCCTCTTATTCATTTAAGAGGAATGGGTGGATACATGGATTCCCCTTCCTTCTCATAATTAAATTGGGAGACTAAATGGGGTTGGGGATGAGTCAAGTCCATCGCCTCACTCCATTTTCATCACCCATTTTACAAGACATTTATGAGGGGTCAAAAATGAATCATGGCCAAGAGTATGGCATTAAAATGACCCCAAACCATTAGGTCATATGCCTAGGGTCTCTAAAAAGTAAAATTTAGCCAAAACTAAAACATAATTGACCCTTCAAAATTACATTAAACAAGAAATTTTACATTTTACATTTTAGGGTCACATTTATCTTAAAAATATTTAAAAAATTTAAACGCTTAACCCCCCAACATGCAAGCCACAAGACACATAACACTTTACACAACACAAGAATCTATCCCTTTTATACAAGCCGAGTCGGCTTTACACAGTAAACACAAGGGTCTTTCTGGTTGCCTCTAATTTCCATGGCTATGGAAAGTTAACTTGCACACTTCATGTAAACATTAGTCCAAAATCCAACGTAATTAAATGAAATCACATAAATATTGTGAAACACAATGTAAACAAACATGTTTGTTGCATTTAATATACATATAAGCATATTCATTGTTCACAATTCAAAGCAATATCAATTTCACTTCTACAACATTAATCCACGATGTTTAAAATCACTTGCATAATAGTTCAGATATTTTCTTTTAACTCACAAAAATATCATATGTGCATTTCATTGCATGGAAATTTAGAAAATTCACTTGGATTAAAAACATATTGTTTCAAGCTTCATAACATTCAAGATATCAATTTTTTTAGCAGCATATTCATAAACTTACAATTCATAAGATAACCAATCTAACATGCGCATTAATGATTAAGTCCAATGTTCATAATCAACCATCATAAAACATAAGATAAAGTGTAATATATCCAAGAATGGTCATACGAATAAAAAAAAAACATAAGGTTCACAAGTCCAATTGACGATGGGCCTCACACTAATTTTTTTAGGAAAAAATCCATTTTTCCCAAGAAATCAAGAAAATTCTAAAAGGATCCTTGAGAAATCATCTAAATTGGAAAAAAAAATCTTCAATAGAGAAATCACCTCAACTTGTCCCCTTAGTTTCCATTTCCAAAGCACCCATCTTCTAAGAATGTCAATGTTGGTACAATTTATACATAATCCCCCAAGAAGTGAGCTTGTAAGTTGAATATCCAACCTATCAATAAAATAGTCAAGGTTGGTGATTTGGTGTATTAGCCCCTCCCTCATACCTTGGGTAGGAATAATGTTAGCACCAATCAACACCTAGAGAGGGCCTTCAAGGAGAAACTCCTTAGTCAAAGAGGAAATCATTGTAGCCTAGGTAATAGGCTCACCTATTGTAGGGGAAAAAATTTAAAGAACAAACCTCAAGGAAATGACCCTCAAATTCATCCCCCACAACCACCTCACAAGATTTTTCATCTTTACATTCCCTAACCATCAAAACAAAGAGATGTCATTCATGAGCCATCATCTCACAATGAATGAACCTAGCTCATTGTATAGATACCACACCTAGAAAAAATGATTTTATGGGAGAAGGAAACAAAAAATCCCTCAAAATATCATGCCTAAGGTCACTAGCCTCAAAACCAAATGAAATTAGAAACCTAGAAGATAATTGCACCAAAAATATAAGCCTCTACGCTTCCACCTAGATCACCATGTATGATCTCCTCTTTGCCATATTATTAAGGGACAACCCACTCATCTAAGTCTAGCTCATCATCTACATCTTGACCATCACCTTCATTCACTCCAAAATGGATCATGCTTTGTGCTTGGTTCAAAATATTTTTCCCACTCTCGCTACCATTTCCCATTTGATGCCATTTAAGTTAGATCTGTTTAATAAACATATGTTTTGAAATTGATTTTATGATCAAATTTTTTATATCTACATTTATAAAATAACTTCACATTGATTGGAAGGCTTGGTTCATATCAATATATCTAGTCAAAGATATTATAATCCTTATGTTAATGGCTGTGATGCTATGATGGAATTGGCCCTCCTATTAATATAATGGTTTATTGATTATGGATGAATATATTTGTTCAATTTAATTCCCCTCTCCTCTTTCTTTTTTTTTATTTTTAATAACTTTCTTACTAGATTCTAAGAAAGTGTCTTTGCACACAAATTAAATACATGTAAAAATATGCATATTGAATCAATTATATGACTAAGAGAATCTTCATATTTATATTTTTTAAAATTTATATAAAAAAAAAAATTAAACTTAAATTATATCTCACAAGTGTATTACATATGAATCCAACTAGTAAGGTAGTATAAAAATTGATAGTGTGCTTCATTTCTATACAATATTATATCCATAGATGTAAAACTTAAAATGATTAAATTTACTTACCCATGTTCATTCGCATTTAGTTTTAGGTCCATTTTGATAGAATTTTTTAATGCAATCATATATTAACAAATGGTACAATCTTGTGTGGTTGGCCTTATTTCTAATACCTTCACATATCCCCACATTTATTTATTCCTATGCATTTTAACATATCTAATTTTTTATTGCATAAATCACCATACACTTAAATTAATTGTATCCTCCATCTATGAGAATTCATTCCATTTCTAGATGTAATGTCAAAAATTACATACCCTTATAATTTCATATTATATATTTTGCTCACTTTGGTGTCTAGATATGAATTTTCCTAAATTCAAGATGATAGCACTTTGGCATCATATACTTTATAATTCTATAATGATCTTGGCTATGTGCAATCTTTTTAATCTAATATTTTAGACAAGAGCTCATCACATAGACATCTACATGATGCACTTTTATCACACAAAATAATATGATACTAGTAGCCATTTGAGTGTTATTTTCTCCTTGTAATCACTAGCAATTAGGAACATAATAGCTTTGTTTTTTGACCAAGAGGCTATCCAACCCTTATCTTTTTTCTCCAATTTTAAGAGGAGAGAAATCTATCTATCACTTGAACAAAAATATGGGAAGGTCTATCTCTTTGAAAAGGAAGAAAAAATAGAAAGCTCCATGAATGCACTTTGAAGATTCTATTGGTCTATGATATATGCAAATACCACTTTTATGTTATGAAAACTATTTTGAAGTTTTGATAACAATCTATAGCATCAAATAATTCCCTTCTTGACAATTTCAAGCTCTTAAGGTGATGTTATTTTGGTTCTATTATTCCTTCTCATTCTTCTTGTGTCATTTGTGTTGCAAGTATGAAGGTGTTGTCATTGATTTCAATAGGAAGTCTACTGATTGGTGTTGTCATTCATGTCAACTATGTGTTAAAGAAGTTGTTGCATGATGAAAATGTTGAGGATATTGAGAAAATTTTGAAAAAGAGAAGAGCATTTTGTTGTAGGTTGTGTGTGTGTAGTTGAGATATTGAGGAAGTGTTGTGACTACATGGATCTCTCTTTTTATTGCAGCGTCTGAAGATGAGTTGGAATGAAGTAATGAGTTGGGATGATGTCTCTACTACTTGGTTTCTAAGTAGTTTTGAGAAAATTTGATACATAGAGTAAAAATATGTTATGCAAGTGTTGAGAGTGTGCTTTGGTATTGTGCTATACAGTTCTTCTGTGTTGAGGCTATTCCTCTATGAATCTAATATGTTGTTTATGGAAGTTAGAGGCTACTTTACTCAAAATTTAGGTTTCTAGATCATTGTAAAAAGTGAGATATTTTCACCAATGTGTGAACCATTTTTTTAGTGATGTTTCCTATGGTCTGGGAGAAATATATTTGCTTTGTGTTTCTCTGTTGTTTTTCTTTAGCTTGTGTGGCTTCGGAAAGTTTCTTATAATGATTGTATCTTTTATATTTCAATATTTCACTTGATTTGGTGCATTACAGAGTGAGTTTCATTTGTCAATGTGTGAATAAGGTTTACTTGTTTTTCGGAGTTGAAGTATTTATATGATGCAAGCTTGAATGAAATGGTTGATGGATCTCAAGTAGTTCATGCATTATTCTAGATCATGTTCAAATGAATTTTTTTATTTGAAATTCTTGGATTGATTTAAGGAAGCATGTACTTAATGTTAATGGTGTTTAACACGGGTACTAGTTGACCTTGTGTTAACACTACATGTGAGTATTTTCAAAGAATTTTGAGGTGTGTTTGGATCTATTTGGGTCATAATTAAGGATTTATATGGGTCACATTCATTCCTATCCAATGCGGGAATGTTTAGGTGCCGACCTATTTTGAATTTGTAAGTGTAACAAATAGTTGTTGACATTGGAGAAGGTTTTCAAGGTTGAGGTTGATATAAATAAGAGTGGTGTTGTTGTGAGATGCAAGGAATAATCAAGAGAGAAACAAGCGATGTGTGTTATGCGAATTTGAGTAGAGTAGTGTGAATTTCAAGTGTTTGGATTCTGGAAGGCAATGAGCTGAAGGTATCTGAAATATTTCATGCAAGACTATGATATTTTTGGAGCATTGTGGTGGATTCCTTGTTTCATTGGGAAAGTGTTCTTTTTGTAACATTTCTCTTCTATCTTCTTGTATTTCTTTCTATGGTAGTGAGCCCTGGCTATGAGCCTTTTTGGACAGTTTGTCCTATTCTAGTAGTGAGCCCTTATATCGGTTTTGCAATTACTTATATTATTAACTAATCCTCACTGTGGTTATTCCCTCACTGGGTTTTCCACGTAAATATGGTGTTCTCTTGTGTATGGTGTTTTTATTTTAGTTTTTGTTATTTGCATTTCATTTTTAAGCACATTAACAAAATAATGGGTTTAATGAATGCATGTGGATCTAATTGTTGTTGAGGGTTTTGAAGGTTTAATTTGATACAACTGCTTCACCTTCCCAATATCATTTTTCTTGTTCATTATAAAATTGGTATCAGAGTGAGGTTCATTGGAAAAGAGCTTAACCACTTGAGGTGGATCTCAGCTGGCGAACAAGGTTCCTTTGGAATGCCCTATATTTGATGACACAAATTATGCATTCTGGAAGACAAATATGGAAGGATATTTGGCAGCTTAGGAATTTGAGGTTTAAAAGACTTAAAAGAGTACATATACTCATGCTCAAAATGGTCCAAGTACAAGTGCATAGATCAAGGTGCATGAGATCAATGTTAAGGAAAGATTTATTATTGTGAATAGTCTTTCAAATACTAAATTAGTAAAATCTATGAGTTTGAAGACGACTAAAGAGGTTTGGGATAAGATAAAAATCATTTATGAAGGAGATGAAAAAGTTAAACAAGCAAAGCTACAAAATTTGAAGGCACAATTTGAGACGCTACATATGTCTGAAGATTAAACAATCAAAATCTACATGCAGAGAGTTAATGAGCTACTGAGCGCAATGAGAGGTGTTGGTGCACAAGTCAAAGAATATAAAGTGGTAAAGAAAGTTCTTAGATCACTTCCCGATTCTTATAGTGAAAAGGTATCTTCTATTGAGGAAATTGCAAATTTGGATACTTATTCTAGAGATCAAATGATTGGTACACTAACTTCTTTTGAAATGAGAAAAAAGGGCTTGAAAAAGTGTATAAATGTAGAGATTGCTTTCAAGGCTAGAGTATCAAAAAAGGTTGAAGATTTAGATAAGAAAGATCTTGGTGATTTGGAAGCTAATTTTGTAAGAAGAATGAAGAAGGGCACCAATAAGTATAAAGGTAAACTACCCTTAAAATGTTTTAGATGTGGTGATATAGGTCATTATGCTTCAAGATTTCTAAAAAGAGCTATAAACAATAAGAGCAAGGAAAATACAAGAAAAATGAGTAAGAAATCTTACTGCGTGAGAGAAGATGCTAGTATTTCTAATGATGAATCTTATTATGGAGAATTTGATGACAATGAATGCTTGTTCATGGCTATCAAAGAAGAACCTAGTTTTCCTAAATCTGAAATTTTTGTGAAGGAAAGTATTCTAGAGAAGAAGGATAAAGTTGAAGGTACTTTGGTATCTTCTTTTCATGTTAAAGAGGATAAGAATTACTAGGTTGTTGAGAGTGGTTGTTCTAATCACATGACTGGAGACAAAAGTAAGTTTGTTAAACTTGAAAAATATGATGGAGGACTAGTTAAATTTGGAGATGATTCAAGAGCTAAGATTTGTGGAATAGTTTCAATCACTTTTGATGGCAAGCATAACACTGATAATGTTTACTATGTTAAGGGTTTAAGGTATAACCTTTTGAGTGTTGGATAAATGTTTAGCAAAGGATATAACCTTGTGTTTAAGGATGAAACATGTGAAATCAAAAAAGGGTTTGAAACTTTCATTGTTGCTAGTAAGAGAACAAATGGGAACATTTATCAACTTAAGGATGCTAATAGACATTGCTTTATGTCTCAAATTAGTGATAGTTGGTATGGAACTAGAGGATGTGTCACAAGAATTTTGATAATTTGGAAAGAATTAGTTCAATTCATGTAGTGAGAGACCTACCAAGAATCACAAAGCCTATCAATGTTGTTTGTGAGAGTTGTCAATTTGGAAAACAAACAAGGAGTAGTTTCAAGGGAAAGGAACAATCTACTACCATACTATTGAAATTAGTACATACATATCTTTGTGGTATTACAAGGGTGATAATTCTTCAAGGTGATAGGTATTTCATACTTTTAATTGATGATTATTCTAGAATGTCATAGGTCACTTTTCTTAGATAAAAATATGATGCACTAGATAAATTAAAGGAATTTAAAGCTATGGTTGAGAATGAAATGGATTTGAAAATAAAATGTTTGAGGTCTGGTAGAGTTGGTGAATTCACCTCCAATGAGTTTAACATGTTTTATGAAGTTCATGGCATAAAGAGGCACTTGTCTACCCCTAGAACTCCTCAGCAAAATGGAGTTGTTGAAAGGAAAAATAGGATTATTCAGGAAGCTGCTAGGACTATGATAAAAGAGGAAAATCCATCAGAAGTCTACTAGAGAGAAGTTATTCATACTGTTGTTTACATACTTAACAGTGTTCAAGCTAAAGCGAACAACACAAAGACTCCCTATGAGCTATCATATTTAAGGATTCCTACTATGAAGTATTTTAGAGTATTTGGAAGAAAATGTTGCATCAAGAGAGATGAAGAAAGCTTAGGAAATTTTGATGCAAGGTTTGATGAAGGTATCTTCCTTATAAATTCTACTAAAAGAAAATCTTATAGATGTTACAACAAAAGGCTATGAATTTTTTTTGAAAGAGCAAATGTTAAGGTTGATGAAAACTTGTAGAATTCAATTACAATGGATGGATATGTGTTAGGTGAAATTGATTGTAGAGAAGAAGAAGAAGAAAAAGATGAAGTAAAAGAAGTGCAGAATGAAGAGGAAGAAGCTCTGGAAAATACCCCTAAGACCCCTAAGTATGTTCAAAATAATCATTATAAAGAAAAAATAATTGGAGACAAAAGGAAAGGTGTATTGAAAAGAAGCAAAGCTATTGAATTTGAGGTAAATCTATGTTTACTTTCTGAAGTTGAACCTAAAATAGTGAGTGAAGCATGTAAACATGAACATTGGATGAAGGAAATGGAAGAACAACTTATGTAGATAGAGAAGAATTAGACTTGGGAATTGGTTCATAGGCCGACAAACAAGAACATAATTAGAAGTAAGTGGGTATTCAAAAACAAGTTGAATGACAATGGAGAATTGGTAAGAAATAAAGAAATACCTATGTGTAAGGGTTACACACAAGTGGAAGGTATAAAATTTGAGGAGAAATTTGATCTTGTGGCTAGGATAGAAGCTATCAGAATTTTTTTAGCATTTTCAACACATAAGGACTTTAAATTTTATCATATGGATGTGAATTTTTCTTTTCTGAATGGTGAACTAGAAGAAGAGGTTTACCTGGAACAACTGGAAGGATTTCAGTTGTCAGATCTATGAGATATGGTGTGTAAATTGAAAAAGGAACTATATGGATTGAAGCAAGCTCCCAAAGCTTAGTATGCAAGATTGAAAAAATATTTGATACAACATGGATTCAGTATAGGCACCACAAATAGTAATCTTTACTTCAAAATTGAGGAAAAAAATTTTTTGATAGTGGTTGTCTATGTGGATGATATTATCTTTGGAGGAATTGAAGCACGAGTAAAAAGTTTGCTGAAGAGATACAGAAAGAGTTTGAAATGTCAATGGTTGGGGAGATGAATTATTCCTTGGGATACAAGTCAATCAAACAGATAAAGGGATTTTCATTTCACAATCTAAATATGTCAAAGAGATGTTGAAGAAGTTTGGAATGGATGTCTCAAAACTGGTATGCACTCCTATGGTGACTGGTTGTAAATTGAGCAAAGATGATAATTCACCTAAGGTTGATCAGAGTAAATATAGATCTATTATTGGTGGACTATTATATCTAATTGCTACTGGATCAGATATCATGCATGCAGTTTGTCTTGTGGCTAGATCTCAAGATCCTAAAAAAACACATGTTGTAGTAGTGAAGAGGATATTTAGATACTTAAAATCACTTCGACTTATGGCTTGCGGTATCTTAAGGATACCAATTTCACATTAAATGGTTATACAGATGCAGATTGGGCAGTTTGTGTTGATGACAAGAAAAGTACAAGTGGTGGTGGATTCTTTCTTGGATGTAGATTAATGTCATGGTTGAGTAAAAATTGGGATTCAGTTTCTTTATCTACTATAGAGGCTAAGTATATTGTTGTGGAATCATGATGTACACAAGTTTTGTGGATGAGACACACATTGAAGGATATCAGATTTGTATATGATGAACCTATTTCTATCCTTTGTGATAATACAAGTGCAATGAACATTTCAAAGAATTCAATGATGCATTCAATGACAAAGCATATATCAATTAGGTATCACTTTTTTAAAGAGAAGGTTATGGAGAATGAAGTGAACCTTGAGTATGTTCCTACAAAAGATCAGATTGCAGACATATTTACTAAGTCTCTTGCTAAGGATACTTTTGAGTATCTTCAAGAGAAGTTAGGGGTTATTTCCACTCCCTTTTGAACTAGATGCATATGGAGATGTATAATTCTAGGGGATATCTAGATCTATCTCTTTTCAATACTGATGTTGGTGGCTACCTCTCAAGGGGAGTAGGTAGTGTCATGTGTTGTCATTGAGTTGTTGATTTATTTAGGTGTACTCCTAAGGGGGAGTATTTAGAGCTAGCATTTTCGTTTTGTGTCAAAGAGGGAGAATAATGAAAAAAAATTATCTTTTTCCATTGATGTCAAAGGGGGAGATAAAGTATCATATGAAAAAAATTATCTACTCAGGGGGGTGAGTGTAGGAATGTTGTGTAGGCTATCTAATCTAAAAAAAGAGGAGAGATTATGTATGTTGTCTTTGATGGTTTTTCACATCTTGTGTTTCCATCAATGACAAAGGGTGAGATTGTTGCAAGTATGAAGGTGTTTTCATTAATTTTAACAAGAATTATACTGATTGGTGTTGTCATTGATGTCAAATATATGTTAAGGAAGTTGTTGCATGATGAAGATGTCAAGGATATTGAGAAAATTTTGAAAAAGAGAAGAACAGGTTGTAGGTTGTGCATGTGTAGTTGAGATATTGAGGAAGTGTTGTGAGTACATGGATCTATCTTTTTTTTGTAGTTTTTGAAGATGATTTGGAATGAATTAATGAGCTAAGATGATGTCTCTCCTACTAGGTTTCCAAATGCTTTTGAGAAATTTTGATAAATAGAGTAAAACTTTGTTGTGTAAGTGTTTAAAGTGTTCTATGGTATTGTGCTCCATGTTTCTTCTATGTTCAGGATATGCCTAAGTGGATCTGATATGTTGTTCATGGATATCATAAGCTTCTATATTCAAAATTTAGGTTCCTGGATCATTGTACAGAGCGAGATGTTTTCACTAGTGTGTGAACCAGTTTTTTAGTGATGTTTTTTATGGTCTGGGAGAAATGTATTTTCTCCGCATTTCTCTGTTGTTTGGGTTTAGGTTGTGTGGATTTGGGAAGTTTCTTATAATGCTTGTATCTTTTATCTTTCAATATTTCATGTGATTTGGTGCAGTACAGAGTGAGTTTCATTTGTCAGTGTGCGAATAAGGTTGACGAGTTGTTCTGAGTTGAAGTATTTCTATGATGCAAACTTAGATAAAATGGTTGATGGATTTCAAATAGTTCGTGGGTTATTCTAGATCATGTTCAAATGAATTTTCTTATTCAAAAGTCTCGGATTGATTGAAGGAAGCATGTACTTAATGTTTATGGTGTTTAACATGGGTATTGGCTGACCTTGGCTGACCTTGTGTTAACACTACATACAAGGCTTGTGAAAGAGTGTTGAGGTGTTTTTGGATCTATTTGGGTCCTAATTAAGTATTTATATGGGTCACCTTCATTCCTATCCACTACATGAATGTTTAGGTGCCGACCTATTTTGAATTTGTAAGTGTAACGAATACTTGCCGACATTGGAGAAGGTTTTCAAGGTTGAGGTTGATATAAATAAGAGTGGTGTTGTTGTGAGATCCAAGGAAGAATTAAGAGAGAAGAAAGATAGATGTGAGATCAATGCAAGTGATGTGTGATGTGAATTTGAGAAGAGAAGTGTGAATTTCAAGTGTTTGGATTCCTAAAGGCAATGAGCTAAAGGTGTCTAAAATCTTTCATGCAATACTGTGAGATTGTTGGAGCATTATGGTGGATTCCTTGTTGCATTGAGAAAGTTTTCTTTGTGTAACATTTCTCTTCTATCTTCTTTTATTTCCTAATATTTCATGCAATGCTGCAAGATTGTTGGAGCATTATGGTGGATTCCTTGTTGCATTGAGAAAGTTTTCTTTGTGTAACATTTCTCTTCTATCTTCTTTTATTTCTTTTTGTGTCAATGAGCCCTGGTTGTGAGCCTTTTTGGACAGTGTGTCCTATTCTAGCAGTGAGCCCTTGTACTAGTTTTGCAATTACTTATATTATGATTTAATCCTCACCATGGTTTTTCCCTCATTGGGTTTTCCACATAAATCTGGTGTTCTCTTGTGTATGGTGTTGTTATTTCAGTTTATGTTATCTACATTTCATGTTTAATCACATTAATAGAATAAAGGTTTAATGAATGCATGTGGATCTGATTAGTATTGAGGGTTTTTAAGGTTTAATTTGCTATAACTGATTCACCCCCCTCTCAGTTGTCTTGTTCATTCAACAATTTGTCACTTTTATTTTTTATTTACTAATTGCTAATAATTTCTTGTATTTATGATTATATCCATCCTTATTTTTATTTTTTCCTAGTATTTCATTATATATTAAATTTATTATTTAAATCCAAAAATTATCAAAAATAAGGTTGTCCATGGAGGTTGGAAGACCGCTATGGGGTTTGATTGAGGAAATCCCCTAAATGACTACCAAAATAATTTTTCTCTCTTTTATTACAATTTTGTTAGAGAAGAACTTGTTTCATTATTTTCAATACTTGGTAGCATCTTTTCAAGTCTCTTTGTTCTATTTTTCATTTTATTTCATTTTAAATTTTTTTTTTATAGAATTGTCCTTATAATTATAGTTACTCTATTATTTCAAAATTATTTTTGGTGTATTGTGCAAATATGGAGCATTTTAGTATTGGGTTATGCCTTCAATTTTATCATTTGTATGGGACAATATGTCACATAGATTGAACATCGTGTCACGTTGGCATCCCATATAAAGACAATTTTTTTACTCCAAGTTCCTTGTTCTTTTTTTTTATGTCTATGATTAGAAATTGATTTTCATTTATCTATTCCCATTTATTTTCACTATTTTATCTATTCTAAAAAAATAGTTTAATTTTATCAAATTTTATTTATCTTTAAAAGTCGACTTTAAAAAGGATCAACAACATAAAACCTTAAAACTAAATTTAGTTAAACACAAAAAAAAAAAATTGCTCAACCCAATGTAATAGGTTGGAATTATTTTGTAAGAAGTTAATGTTTCTTTTGTAAGAGTTAAATTTCCTATATTATATTTTTGGTGAACTAGACATTCTGCACCACCTTTCAAAACTTTAAAATGATAGTTAAAACATAAAAATTATTTTCTCCCCATTGTTAGTACTAGAGTGTTTGATTGAGTGTTGTAAGATATTTTATGAATCTTAAAACCCAATTCCTTTACTCTAATAATGTAGTGCATAAAATTATTTGAAAGAATAATATGTCTTACTCTCATCCCTATATAAGTCCTATCATAATCACTCTCTACTTTTCTCATGAACATTTCACCATTGGAATGGCTTCATCACCTCTTAAAATAACTATAAAACCAACTTATCCATCTACAATTCCCCCTTGTATGGACATAGGATTTGATCAGGAAATTTCCATATGGGCCTTTGATTCTCAACTCTAAAATTAGATAAACACTTCAACAAAATTTTAATAGTTTTTAGAAAAAGATACTATTTCTATAGAGGTGATTCCTATTGTTCATGTTATTCAAAATATATTAAAAAATAATTTTGAAGGTATATAATTCCTTCAAGGTTTGGTGCATATTGTTCATTAAAATATCTTGACTTATACATCTATTCTTCGAGATATAATAAATGCACATTATGCTAGTACTGACACACAAATCTTTATATATATGATAGTTCAAATTATCTATATGGTCACTTCTAATCTAATGGATCTATTACTACACAATTATTAGGAGAAGACATTGTGCCTATTGAATTCATACTTGGAACTTCTGCCATGAGTCTTAACCTTCATGGCACAAATATCTATACCTCTATCCCTTATGGGTCTCATCCATTGCATCATTTTACATATGTGTCAATACCTAATATACCACCTATACTTCTCCTTTTCATACAATATTATCCAATAATAAACCAATTAATGCAAAACATTAGAAATCTACAAAACTAACTAGTTTATCTTTCCACTACATCAACTCAACCTAACTCCTCCATATCACAGATTACTTCCTTTAGCACTACATATTCTCATCACCCCTCTATCTAAAAGGTTTGAAAAATAAAATGGTAAAGTAGACATGTAAAAACATGTTCTTTCTTCCAATACATTGTGTAGTGAATTTCTCTTCTAAGACATTTTTTTAGGGAAACTCTTCTTGTGGTCCCTCAAGGAAACTATGTTGGATTGGTTTTTCTCACTCTATGACCATTCTATTCAATCATTTAACTAATTGATAAATTATTTTTTATAATATTTTTAGACCAATATTAGGCTTTAAATCAGTTTTATTGACCTTATCCATTGTAAGCAAGGAGCAAAGGAGAAAGGTATTGATTTTATTTTTAGGTATCAATTTTTTTTCTTATAAATTCCTTATGCATTGCCTAATTTTGATGTGTAGTAATTTTTCACTGATAAACTATAGCCTTAACTTAGAGATAAAATGTTATTAATGAAATAAAATTTATTTAATCACTTTTTGTATACTACCTTATATGACTATCAATAGTCAATAATTCATAATGAGGGATCCACCGAGCATCATCTCCCTTTAATGCCCCTAGTGGCTCCTCCACATCCTCTCAAAATTTCAAAAAGAATAAATATTCTCAAAATAATTCTAATTTTGTTAACACTCCTTAAATAATAGATTATTTTTTTGTTATTCCTTAGAGACTTTGATAGTTTACAAAATTGCTTGAATCTTTATACAAAATTTTATAAAAATTACTCAAAAATAATATTGTATAATTACCACCTATCCACCCTCTTCCTACAAATTAGTCACTTATGTCTTCATATGATCCAAAGGTATTATTTAAATTATATTGAGTTCTCAATCATGATATTGAGTGTTATATACATCTTCAATATACAATCCAAGACCACATTGACTGTGGTAGGATACAACTCTTGGATGAGCCTGAAAAAAATAATAAATCAATTGCTAAATTGAACTAAAACATAAATATATTGATCCCTTTCAAAAAAATTCTACAAAATTTATTAAATTTACTTATGCTTTCGATGTACTCCCACAACCTATTCTTTGGACTTTTTCCTCTCTAGATTATATTATAAATATGGTGGATGCCTACTCCCAATCATCTAGGGATTGAACTATTCACGAACAGGCACCATATGGGTATGTGCAGGATCATCATGGAAAAAATAGGCCCTTAAGTGGCAAAAAATTCAAAAAAATCAGAGTTAGGCAACTTGACATAAAAATTTGAATAAGTTATCTATAAATATTTCAAAAATATGTAAGAACATAATCTTTAGAAAATTGAATGTAGTTTCTAAACTACTAGGTTTGTTTCAAAAAACAAATCTATTTGGTGAAAATTTGAAATTTCAATGCAGTAGTACTTAAATTTCAAGGAAAAAATAAGAAGTAGGTGTTTGTCTGACCACCCCAACCACAATAAAACAATAATATTTTAGATATAAGTAGAGGACTCATGTCTCGATGTGATGCATATTTTTTTGTAATTTTTTTCCAAGTAAATAATTAATTATGATTTTTTTATTATAACTTTTTAAAAATATAAAAACTCGTATGTCTGACCACATTAACTTGGTCAAAACTTCATGAAATTCAATTTTTCTTTTTTAATCCTATAGTATGTGAAGCATAGAATGTGATGCATGTTTTGGATTCAAAAATGTGATACCGTTTGAAAGTTATAGATGTTTTTCAATTAGCCTATCAATCAGGACTTTAGTCGTAATTCAAATAGAAAATGAATAATAATTACTTATTAAATTCAAAGTAAAGCATAATTTATATTGGTGGAAAGCCCATAATCTCCTTTAAAAACCCTTTTTGTTTCATCAATTTTGGGTTAAAAAAATGTCGTCAGCCACATACCCATCATATTCCCACTTTTTGGCCCATCATGATCCTACACATACCTATATATTTTTCTCCAATAAATATTCTTGATGTATTGATGGTGTTCCTCTTTGAATTCATGCTTAGTTCAAAAAGAAACCCATTAATGGGGTTCTTATTGATCTTGGAAGCATGGTAAATGTGGTTGCAGACACCTAAATTTGACCACTCCCATATGGTCAAATTCACCACTACATTCCTCCATCCCGCATCCCTAAGCCATATTAACTAAATAATTCATTATTTGGTTAATATTTCATCTTAGCCTAATGTCCTCCAAAGGTTTTTAATTAATTAATCAAATACCTTACCTTATTCCTCTCTAAATTAAATAAAGGGTTAATTTATTTAATTTAGTCACTTTATCTAAATAAATTAAATTAATTTTTAATTCATCTTCTTCTCTCTCCTCGTGTAAACATACCCCATAATCCCCTTTAATCTAGATTAATCTAATTAATCTATGATTAGGATGTGCACATCCCTAATCATCACTGGAGTCACATCCTCCATAATTTGTCACTTGCCCCTAATCTTTCATTAGTCCATCTAATCCTGCATTTGCACAACCTTAATCATTGATTTAGGCTAACCTAATCTTTATGGCATTTATGGCATGTGTCCTTAGTCGACCATTATTAGATGCTTTCTCCTTTTGGATAAGGCATCATCTTCCCCATGTGAATTTAAAATTTACATTTAATTACCCCACACATTTTAAGGAATTTTTAATTCCTTCTCCCATCCCCATGAGGATTTGTGAGGAATTTTTAATTCCTCAAATGTTGTCTCAAAGTACATGTGGACAAAGACCTTAATGAGAAGATCTTGTCTATTCCCAAGGTACATCCTCATACCTCCACATCATATCCACTTCATCTCCTCTTGTCCACCTCATCTGACACATGTCAGCATGAGATGGCTTGTGATTTCTCAACTCACCCTAGCCCTTGATCTCCTCCACCTTGGATGCATCTCAGCCATCCATTGGTTTAGAGGAACTTCCCTTAAAAGTAGTGGAATTTCCCTCATCATTTGACCAACACTCAAGCACACACACTTAGCTAACTCATGCACTCACACAACCAAGCATACTATCCACCATTGTTGCATCACTTGAGGGTCATGATCTTGCATTCAATCAATTACCCACATTCTCCATTGCAATCTCCATCTCACTAGCTTCATTTTGAGCACACTTTCATGCCATTTTTTCAACAAAGGAGCACACAAATCAACCATCAAAAGGTCCAACCAACTCATCAATTCAAGCAAGGTAAAAAAATTCATTTTCTTGTATTTTGTTTGAATTCAATTGACGCCTTATCTTGAGGTGTTGTTAGTATCTTCCCTTTTGCATTTCATCTTGTTTTGCATCTTTAGAATAGGGAATTTCACTTGCACACAATGGTTAATGAGGAAATATTATATATCCAACAACTATAGAGAGATGAGTATGATAAAATGAAATTATTTATATGGAATCATGATGATTCATCCCTCCCTACCTTGGGTTCCACACTCCTTTTTTCCAAGTAGGACCTAAATTCCTATATGTTCATTTTTTTTCATTCCAACTTCTAGTTACTTTCATGTAAAATTGGGCCATCCCTAGCTCATGTCCATGGAAGTGATCATTATTTTTTTTAAATATAAATATTTGAAGTTTTCACATGATGAAACTATGCATACTATCCATCACACTATATATCAATCACTCACATTATCTAGGAATTTTTCTTTAGACTATTTTTTTCCACCACCATTTGTACCTTCATTACCTCACTTAGATATCTTATTCAAATATTACCAAAAATTTAAATTGATTCATCTAACATATTTGATTTCTATAACTTCTTCTATTCCCTAGTAGTTTATCTACCCCTAGCTTTCCAACCTTCATAGCATGATTTACATCCTTTTCCTACCTCTTTTATAGCTAAGAAAAAGTATTATTTATTTTGATTCCCTCGTTTTCCCCCATTGGTGTCACAGACTCTAGTGGTGTCTTCTTCTCCATTGTATGTCTTTCAAGTGAACTAGAAGAAAGGCATCCCTACTAAATAGGCCTTTCCCTCAAGATTTTTTCCCTCCTATGGTTCCCTTTGTTCACCCACTTTCCTCTTTAATATAAAAGGGAAAGAAACCTATATAAAAATAATCTTTCCATTTATTAGTTGGTCCTCACCCTCCAGTGGTAGCTTCAATTCCTCAACTTGTCTCTTCAATAGAAAGAGGAAATCCACCCTTAGTACATGACATACCTCATCCAACCCCAATCTCTCAACCTCCAACTATTAGCGTTTCCCCTTCCCCTATCCTCTAGATATAGAATATCAAAAAATTAGAGAAAATAGATCTCCTCCCTCCTACAACTCAATATGAGGCTCATCACAATTAGAACTACCTTACGATAGAACACAAGTGCATCAACATGTGAAGTGACTAGATAGTGATCTGCTTTGAAGGTACCTAATACTAATCAACCTCCTAATCTAGTTATTCCTTCATCTCCTCCTTCCCCATATCATAGGGCTCCTACTAAAACAACTTATATACCTCATCAAGGGGTGATCCCACAATAATGGGTTACAATTTTTGGCCAAACTTGACATTAAAATCAGGATTTTTCACCAGACATTCACTTTCTTACACCTATAGCAGCTAAACCATTAAGGTTTTGAAGATTAATCAAACTAGTTATTTGCTAGATATTTTGTGTAGATTCTAATTATATTTTTTTAAAAAAAATTAAAAAATAAATTGTGAATCATTTTATGTAATTTTTAATAACTTATTTTTTCTACTAATCAGCATTTTTAAAAAGTGATGTTTACTTCGGCCCTTGTAACTTTTTTTATAGATAGGATACAATTCTGATTTTTAAAATATAAATTTTTCACACCAATATCTAGGGATGGATATTTTTTCATAATTTTTTGTTACATATTTTTTTTTTATTTAATTTTCCAAGTCAACATAATTATAATTTGGACAGAGGTGTACTTCGACCCGCATAACTTTTTTTGTATTCATTTGAATTAACTTATTCTTTTCTTTTTTTGGAATAAGGACATCAATACCTAGGGCACATGTATTTTTTAGAATTTTTTTCTCTATTTTTCTATTTTTTTGTATGTGTGAAATAAATAACTTGATGTTCATTGAAAATCCTACATTCACAAGAAATAAAAAATAAATATAATAATCAAATTAAACATATTTAAAATAATACTTTTTAGGAAGCTTATAATAAGGGCTATAGGCTTACAAAACATAAATTTTAAATGAATTCATTTGTTCACCCAAAAGGTAAATCAAAAGTGGTTTTTTATCAACATTTTGATAGGTGTAGAGGAGACTAGATTATAGGTATGGTTTAAATCTAACAAGGTTCTATCCAAGGGGGTTTGATCTAAGGGGGTTTGATCAATTCCTCTTTAATTAAAATAATTTAAATGGAACCTTTAAAGTCATAAATCATTGTATTTTCTAAAAATATGTGATTTTAGGCAAAAATCAGGATGTCCCAAAAAGTGTAACCCATTATTGTGGCAGCACCCCAAGACCTATAATAGCCTCACCCCAAACTATTGCAAGTAGTCTTGGTACCTTTGATGTACCCTACTTTGATGCTTAAAACTCCTAAAATACTTCCATTTTCAATGCCCATTGACATGCCTAATTTGTTAGTGTGATTTATAATATCACTCATTTGATGTACTCTATCTTTCCACCATAGGTATAGATATTACCCATTCACAACCCAAAAGAAAGCCAAAATATTATCTTACATCACCATTCTAAAAAAAATTAAACCCACCTTCTCCACCGCCTCAAGAACACTCATTATCAATTATTTTATAGAGGAAATTTTTCCTTCTAATATATTTTTTCTCATACTCCTATTGAGGCTATCAACAATGAATTACCACTTGTATCATATCTAGATAGTGGCTCATATGCATTCTCTTTTGAGGATTGCTTGCTTTAGTCCTTTACGAAGATCTTGAAACTATTTATATCTATATTCTACCCTTTTTTGTATATTAATTTTCAATTTTTGGAATGATGCAAAGTGTTGAGGCATTTAGGCCTCTCCCATGTTGACCCAAAATTTATATTTGTCTTCATGTTTATTTCCTCATTTATACTCATGTAACTCCATGTGGCTTGGAGAATGTTGACATTTCGAACCATTCATTCACATAATATTTAATAATTATTATCCCCATAATCCAACAATGACTTAAAGCCATTGGATCCCTTAATGAGTGTTTTTCCAAAGGATGTTTCTTGTTTCTATGTCACATCTATACATGTTGAGATTTTGCCCCATGGGAACAATGTCATGCATTTCATGCTTACAATATCCTTTTCAATGTCTCATTTATCTAGAATTTTTTTCCCCTCTTATACCTTCAAATAACTTGCATCTTTTTTATTATGCAATTAATTTAAGGGGGATCTCATAGCACGTACTATATTTTTATGCTCCCCAAGAAATATTACTTCATTGTGTTAATTATTTTACAATCTTCACAGTGTTCATAACATATGAACCACCTAGCATAATTTATTTTTCTAGTCTATGGGTCCTCATATGTCTTGTCTCCTTCTAGTATTTTCATGTTTATCCTACAACATAACTTGTAGTGTCCATGATTTATTAAAATCATTTTATGGACTCTAGCATAAAAAAACTTGCAATAATTGGTATTCCTTCTAGCAACACATCACTAGAAAATTTCTCTTTTACATATCTCTCTATTATTTATCTCTTTCTTCTCTTATATTTTTGGTGTTATATATTTGTTTTTTATGATTGTTTGTATTATTTTTTCCTTTTCTACATGATGTGTATGTTAATTATTCTAGGAATTAGCTAATGTGTTTTTTTTTATAGAATTTCATTTAATTTTTATGCTTTGTGTAGGATATTTATAGATTAGTTTTGTAGGAATTCTCTCTAGGGGAATATACACATAATTTGAAGACTTTGCATCCTCTACACTATCCTTTGGTATATTTCATTATTTTTATTTACTTTAACATGCATATGTAGTCTAGATCATAAACCCACTAAAGTGGGGAAAATATAAATTATCCTAAATTTAAGATGATATCACTTTGGAATCATATCTTGCATACTTCTATAATGATTTATCTCTCTACATTATTTATAAATCTAATTTTATCATATGGTAATGCATCACGCAAAAAATACATGGCATACTAGTGTACTACAAAAATTCATTATTCCTATGGTCACTTGAATATCAATTTATCTCTATCATCACTAGTAGTCAGGAAGGTAATAAATCTTCTTGCTAAATAAGTAACTATCTGGCCCTTATCTCATCTTTTGTTTCCAATTTTTAGAGAAGAAAAATCTATCTATCACTTGCAAAATTCTAGTCTACGATTATGTAATCATAATTCTTATGTTAGGAAAACTCATAAGGTTGTGACAACAATCTAAAACATAAAATGACTCCATTCTTGAAAACTCAAGGCTCTTGAGGTAATATTATTTTGGTTTTATTTTTCATTCTCATTGTTCTCATGTCATTTGTCACTTTTATTTTTTATTTCCTAAGTTCTAATAGTTTCTTACATTTAGAATTATATTCATCTTTGTTATTGTTATTATTTCCTAATATCTCATTCTACATTTTTTTATTGCTTAAATCCAAAAATATATTAAAAATAAGGTTTTCCATGGAGGTTAAAATACAAATATGGGGTTTGGTTGAGACAAGCCCCTAAAAAACCACCAAAAGCATTAATTTTCTCTCTATTATTATAGGTTTGTTGGAGAAGAAAAATTTTCATTATTTTCAATACTTGGTGACATATTTTATAGTCTCTTTGTTCCATTTTTCTATTTTATTTCATTTTGATATTTAAATAGTTTTATCCTTGTAATTCTAGTTAATTTATTATTTCAAAATTATTTTTGGTGTTCAATGCATATAGGGAAATTATTTATTATAGTTTTATCCTTGTAATTCTAGTTAATTTATTATTTCAAAATTATTTATCCTCATGTTGCACTAACATCCTAGATAGAAACTGTGGACAATGGAAATGGAGTCACAACTTCTCTTATCCACACCTAAAAGGGGAATGAGGGAAGAGGAATCTGATTTCACAATGTTCACACTCAAGAACAATTTCGTGAGATTCCAATGCAATGAAGATTGAAATCTGTCAAAGGAGATTATTGCTAAGGCTAGAAATGGATAAAGACAATAAACTAATTGATGCAAAACTAAGGAAATGCACTTTTTTTGAAAAACACACTGTGATATGCAAAATGAACTAAAAATGCAAACAAACTATAACAAAAATTAATAAAATTGAATATGTGCACCTGGAAACTGGAAAATGATGGAGAGGCGCTATGGAATCCTATAGAAATCACTGTTGAAGCCTACTAGGATACTTACGCCAAGTTGGGCGACTTAGTCCTATTTCGGGGAAATTTTGTCAGAACATGTTTTAGGCAAAAGGGTACTCAAAACTATAGAAATCACTTTTTCAGGCCTCGTAGTGGGACTAAGTCACCACTCATGGTGACTTAGTCCACTTTAAAATTTTAGGAAATTCAAAAGTGGAATCTGTAGCTTCTAGTCTGCTCTTTTTGTTCCTCCAAGTGTCCGGATCTAAAACCCTAATTTTTGAGGTTGTAAGTGACCTTTTGTGTGGATTTTGACCTTTCCAATAGAGAAATGACTTCAACAACTTTGAAACCTATTCTTCAATCATGTCCAAGCCATCCAAGCACCTAGATTTGCAATTACACAAAGCAAGAGAGAGAAAATGTTGATTGTTAGTTGGTCAAACCCCGTTTAGGTAATTAAACCAAAATGATGAAATACGATAATGAAACAATGCAATTAGAAACTTTCCATGATGATTGATCTTGAATTTCTACAACAATGGATGAAGAATCTTGCTCTTAAATGCCTTAGAATTGAGCTTGAATGCTATCTTGATGACCTTGTGAAGACTTAAAATGCTAAAACCCTAGCTTGATTGAATTGACAACATGCATGAATGATGAATGAATAATGAATGAATGAATGATGAATTAGGGTTTAAAGGTCTCTTTTTATTAGTTAGTGGATAGAATAAGGATCATGATCAAGGGCCAAGATTAAATTAGAAAATAATTTAATCAAGGGTGGAGATTAATTGAGAGAAGAAAGACATAGATAGATAAAGACTTGAGGTGGAAGATAAGATTGGCTCAGACAAAGAGGTGATAGGAGAAATTAAATAATAAAGATTATTTAATTTAGGTGGTCAACATAGGAGAAATAAAATATTAATTTTATTTATTAAAAATAAAGATGAGAATAAATAATTAAATAAATAAAAATAACTATTAATTATAGAGGAAAGGTGAAGTGTTAAACATTAAATAATTAAAAACAATTATTTAATGGAGAGGGAAGGGATAATTAAATAATTTAAATAATTATTTAATTGGGGAGATAAAGAAAGGATAAATAATTAAATAAATATAACATTTATTTAATTATAGAGATAAAAGGCTAACGAATAATTAAATAATTGAAATAATTATTTAATTATAGAAGAAAAGGGAAAAGCTAACTTTTGAATTAAAATAATATTTAATTCAAAAGTGGGGGGGAAAGGACCATTAGACTTAAATGATTAATAAAAGTCAAGAAAAGTGTGAAAGTCATTTACAATTCTTTACAACACCTTTACAAGACATGTATTCAATTTACAAGGGTCCAAGACCTAATGTGAATGTGTTATCCACATTACAACATTAAATCAAGGAGACATTAGGTCCAATTTATCATTAATTATTCCCAAATCAAGCAAGGAAAAAGGGATACTTTTTCGGTGTCCACAGAAACTCCAAAAACATTTCTCCAAGTTTCATGTTCTTTGTGTTTCCATTTTTGTGATCAATAAGTGAGTTTCATGTTTTTTATAATTATTTTCACCATTTTATCTATTCTAAACATTTTTTTATTTTATAATTTTTTTATTTCTATTTAAAATTAGAATTTAAAAGAGTTAGCAACATAAAACCTGAAAGTTAAATTTAGTTAAACACAAACTTTATTTATTAACCCAATGTAATAGGTTGGAATTTCTCTCTAAGAAGTTAATTAACCTTTTGTAAGATTTTAATTTCCTATATTATGCTAGATCTTACCACTCCCTTATCCTAGGTCAATCTCAAAGGTGTGGGATCAATCGTGCATCCACGAAGATAACCCATAAACTTAAAAAAAATGATTTAAATTTTTCCTTCTTTCCTTGAGCTAACATGGTACACATTTCATGTGATTATTCTTATGTACTCAAATTTAAATATATTTCATCATATTCATTTTGGACATCAAGGAAATCAAAAACTTATCCAAAAATTATTCACATTTAAGAAAGGAGTGTGGTAGGAAAATTTCAATTGGAGAACCTAAAAGAATCTAATATTTTATCACATCATCCCATAATATCTAAATATTTAAATATTGTAATTTCCATTATCATTAATAAAATCATATGTAGGAGCTAAAGATTAGCTCAATACCTAAGACCACCTAAAAAAGTAGTCAATACCTTCCACAAGAGAGTATGCAAGTAATGAGCTTGCTTGATATTAAGATCTATAAAATTTATGATACCGAGGTATATTTCAAAAGTGTACAATGACCTTGCTTATATAGACAAGGTGTGATGAACTACCTAATGAAAAACATTAAATGACTTATGTCATTATCAAATGGCCTAGGACACTAGAATTAAATAAAATTTAATTTAAGATAAGATGGGATAAGAGATTATCTAGAAAACTAAGATTTCTAGAAATATTCCTAGAAACTAAGTGGACTTAACATGTAAATATGAACCACTAATAAACTAGTCAGGAAAAATACCTATTTACTCCAACACCCCTCTTAAGTGCAACTTATTGAGAAGCGATTATTATGAAAATTATGCAAAGCTAGGTCTTGGCTACGAGGCCATTTTAGATGCACATGTACAAATGCAACCTCTCACAAATAGAGAAAAGGATAAAAACCAATGGGTTAAAATCCTCTCCAATAGAGAGAAAATATATAAACAAGGATGATAAATAGAGGACTCATTGATACCCCCAAGGACTACATCCATCATGAATATAGAATCAATGACCCCCCATAAGAGGGAAAGAGGGAGACTATGTAGCCTCCCCCACAATGTATAATCTCTTACAAAAATGGTAAGTTATTGAAGAGAAAACATGAATGAATGTGGAAAAACAACTTTTATCCCTTTCAAAAGAAACAAAACCAAGTAAAAATGTAGGAATTTTTCCAACTTTGGATAGGAATTGATAGGAAGAATCATAAGCATGTAAGATGATGTCTCTAAAATTTTCTCATGTGTCTCCTTATCCACTGAAGATGAAGATACCATAATCAAATCAGGTACATGCCTAATCAAAGAAGATAGTGATAAACCAAGACTATATGTAAATTGATGTTGAATAAGATCCAAAGACAATGATGGTTTGATAACAATTGTGCAATGACTATAATCAAAGAGGAAAGAAAACCCCTCAAATGTGAAATGTGTCCTCCAAATCTAAAATGTGAGATTCCACAAAAAAAGATGCAATATCTGATATATAGGAATCCTGATCAAGAAGATAATTAGATACATGTTACAATAAATCATTGGAAGTTATCAATGAATCACCAATATAAGATGAATAGACCTATTAAATAGGAATTATGAGAGCCTCAATCAATGAGTCTACACAAGGAATTATTGAAGGTTAAGGATCAACAACTATCTCTGAAGGAGAAGAAGGAGCATCTAAAGAAACCTCATCATCATCTTCTAAAGATTCAAATTGTAGTTCCCTTTTGTGATTCACCCTGTCGGCATTGTCCGTAAGGTTGATTGGTGTTTAGTCTATTTGATTTAAATAGGGTTGATTTGCGCATTGATTGATTATTATATTAAAATAAAGATTTTTGTAGTTAAAAAAGTATTTTGATGATTGCAATAAATGTTTTAATATAGTTGTTGTGTTGATAAAATAAAATATTATTAATATTTTATTTGGTTTAAATAAATTAAAATTATAATTAATAAACAAATATTGAAATAAATATATTAATTATTTTTTTGTGCAAACAAAACTGAATGAAAGGATTAAATTAATAAACTAAATATTTTAATAGTTGATTTAATTGTGTGCAAATTGTAAGATATGGCTAAAAATTATAAAATAATAATAAATTGAAGAAGTTGTTGGTAGTGGGGGAAAATGAAATAAAATAATTAAAATTAAAGAAGTCGAGGCTACAACGGATGGGAAGAAGTAATAAATAAATTAGTTATATTGCAAAAGAAAGGGGGTTTTTGGTTATTTTTCTGAAAACTAATCTTGCAACTCTGCCGTGAATAATTCTTTGGTTCTGCAAAATGTTTCTTTGGGTTTTTGGAGCTTTGAAATTTGGGATTTTTATGGAGGTTGTTGGATTTAGAAGGGATTAGAGCACAAATTTACAAATTGAAGTTGCAACTTGGGATTTGAACTCAGCAACAACTCTCAGCTCAGTTATTCAAATTATTCTAGGTTCCACAATTTCTCCTTAAATTAATGTTAGTTCGAAAATGATTATTGCATGACTGTGTGCCTAAACAAAAATAATTATTGACTAAATTAATGAGTACTCTCTAAAATTGCTTGCTTTGTATTCCTTCCTAATTTGACTGTAATTCTTTTAAGCATCTCAGCTACAACAATGATAAAATGTTTCCATTCCCGTTTTAGGTGAAAAAATTCTACCCCTCTTTTGATTGCTTTTGAATTTCACTTCTTATTCATAAATAATAGTATGGAATGCTATATTATTGATGTACTCTACCCTAGAATCTTACTTAGACTGTAATCCTAATAGCTCGAATCTTTTATCCTCCTTGTTAATCTCATTTTTGTGTACCAGGCGCTAGTATTGTTTGGTTTAAGAAATGTTATCATTGTGTTCTTGGGGCCATAGAGTATATGATTGTAGGCCGACTTCTCACATCTCATTTTCTTTCCCTATTGATGCATGTGGGTATTCGAAGTCTTTACTCTGCAATTCCTTTCTTGGTATATGTTGTGCGTAGTGATTTCATTTCCTGTATAAAGTAATTGTTTAGGATATTTTGTTTTAACCTTCTCTTGGGCCTCTGATAGGTCAAATTCTTGTTCACATCTAGCGTCCCTCTTCTTGTCAGGCAATAATTTTTTTTGTATGAAATGACTGAGTTCTTGTTTACTAAATCATAAACCTTTTCTGGTGCGGCGTCCCTTAGCATCTAGTATTTTGATTATAGATACGGTTGTGAGGTATTCGAATCTGTGTGCATCTTCTTGGCATTTGATTTGAAGTGATGGTTAAGGTAGTTGTCATTTATTTTGTTTGTCTTGCCTTTGAATTTGTGTCGTTGGATTCAAGCCTTTTTATCTATGTAAAAATCGGCGGCCATATCTACACTTAGCTGCATAAAAATAGCAGTCATGTTAGAGTATAACTAGTTTGTAGGAATTGGTAGTTATCCATAGACTTTCCTTCGATTTTGATCATGAGCTTACTATTTTTTGTCTGGAAATGGTGTCCTTTCATGTATTTGACCTACCTTGTTAGATACCCGATGTCATCGATAAGTGCATGGTTTTAACCTATGTCGTTGTATGTGTATGTGCATCCAAACATGTAATAAACCACAATTCGATGAATGTGGTATAAACATATTGTTTACTATTAGAAGGCTTGAACTTCGATTTGTGTCGATATGTAATATGTTGAGTATGGGGTGAGTTTAATATTAATGCGTTGGCATCCGATTTTCTTTATATATATATATATGTAAATATATATATTTGTGTGTATATGTATATGTATATGCAGTATTATGTGTAATCTTTTATATATATTAATTTCTTATAGTTGTTTGTTAACAACAAATTAAGATTCTAAATGCATTACTTTTAATATATATAGGCTTTCTATAAATATATACGTATGTATATATATATACACACATATAAGCATCTATATACATGTATTTAAATATTGTGTGAAATTGTTAATTATAATTTTGGAAATCTGATAAATAAGAAAGTTTGTTAATTCTTTTGATGTTTGAACAATGACTTCTAGTTCGATTACTTTCAATGATTTAGAAGTAAAATTGACTTCACTATGTATACAATGGTTGCATTGTTAGAATTGTGACTAATAAGATGTATTATGAGTTAATTTCCCGTTAATGGGATGTTATCGTTTGTGCTCAAATGAAAAGGTTATTTGTGTAAGGTAGATAGTATAGTCTTCCAGAGGCTTGGAAAACCATGTTGTAGGCTAAGTATATGTGATGACCCTGTAATCTTGGTTGAATGGATTGCTTATTCATGTTGAATTATTGGGTTGATTGTAGTGTTGAGTTGTGAATTGGTTGATTTTACTATTGTTGTCGTGGTTGTTTGATTTTGAGAAGATTTTTATTATTGTGGTTGACTTTGATTTTGAGATCATGTTATTGTTGCCACTTCGATTGGGGAACCATTGTGTTAGTGATTTATGAAGACTTCCTGAGGTTGGAGAAAAAGAGTTTTCTTTATGATTGGCTTTTCATGTTGGTTCTTTGTGAACACTTGATTCTATACTTGGTTTATGATTATGTGGATTTTGTCCTTGCACTGTGGAATTGTTATCTATGGAGACTTTGTGTAAGTTTGTGCATGCATCGCTTAATTTTATCATTCATGTGGTTTTATATGTTGTGCAAGTTGGCTTACCCAGTGAGTGAACTATAGTCTTTGTTTTGTTAGTAGGGGGAGTGGCTCCCAATGGGAGTCCAGCGCACAAAGTGGGAGGTACAAAGTAACTCATTGAGAGTTTCTTAATCATTGATAACCTAAAATAAATTAGAGGGTTGGGTAGTTCACATTAATTAGGATAATGCCTCACTCATGGCTCAAGTGCTTATTTAGGCTTACGATGAGTGGGAAGGCCTGGAATGGAAAGATCAATTGTCTAATCCAATTGGAAGGTATGTTGATCCCACATGAGTTTGTATGGGGGTCCAAAGGTTGGTAGAGGTGGCCAGGGTAACCCGGGATAGGGGTCTGGTAGCCTAGAAAGGTTATGCCAGGGTAACCCATAGCAAACTATGTGATGACACTCCTCCCTATAGCAGCCTTGTATGCCTTGTATGTTTTCCCCTTGTTGTTCTTGTACCTCTAGAAGCAGTTGTTTCTTTATGTAATGTAATCATTTCAGTTGTATCTTATCATGTATTTGATGTATCCTTCCCATTGATATAAGGGAAGCTTTGATGTAAACTTGTGAACAGTGTAATGATCTACCCCCATGTTTGGGAAGTTGTATATACGTTCATTGGTTCATATTCTATGCTCTTGAATGGTGTTGTATCTTTGGAAATATGTTTATCTAATTCTTTTAATGCATTGGATGTAAATGAACTCTTGTTGTAGTTATTTTGTGTTGTATGTTTGGATTGGATAATTGAGGCATTCGTAATGCAGTCATGATACCCTAAAGGACATAGTCAGTGCAAATGTACATTTGGATTACATTATATGTAATTAATAGTATGATCTATATCTTAATTCACTTAAACAAAATTTGTGTCATAATTGTTAGTTATTGTGTTGTCCTTTGGGGTTTCGTGGCAGGTTGTTACACATGGTATCAGAGCTTAGGTTCATACATTGGGCACTCTAGATACATATGAGCCCATTACGTTGACCTAGTTGCTTGTACTCTTGAGTTTATGTCTTCACATTTATGTCATCCTCGCTCAATAACCTGAGACTTTTCCTTTGGTGGTGTTGGTTCAATGATGCAAAAAATTGGTGGAAAGGATAGGACCGTCAGTGTAGTGCGCAATGCACCAATATTCTTTCTATCAATGATGCATTATGGAATCTTGTGTGGCCTTGTGATAAGACTTCCGGTGATGTGAAAGTGTGGGTATGTGAAGAATGCATGTTGAATCTAGAATTTTGTGTTTATCATGTGATAAATTATGTTTTCATGATTCTAAAGAGGTGTAAAATCATGATTTGTGTTGAATATGTTATGAGACATAGCATTGCCTAATGAATAAAGTGGAATGTCTTGCGTTTAAATAAGGGAAATTTAATGAAAATTTTGTGCTTTGAGTGCATAAATAATGCAGTCAAGGTAGGAGGGTCCAATTAAGGATTTTTCAACCTTGCAGCCTAAATTACTAACTCCATGATCACAATAGATATGCAACAAAAATTAATAGCTAATCAACATAAAGATAAAAGATATTTATGAACACATGACACAAAATATATCCTGGGAAAACCCTAACAGGGAAAAACCCATCCTTCAAAGCTCATTCCTCATTATATTCTAATCTCAAAACACATTACATATGCCTCTCAGGCTTAACAGATTCTAGGCCACAACCAAGGGATTACAAATAACTCATACAATAACAATCTTACATCGACTCCTTCTCCTGCTCCACACTCCCTCTGCTCTATGATTCTTCCAGATCAAAATACTTCATCACTATGCTTCATACTTCATAATATCAATCATCTTATTGATCCTCACCTTGTAACAATCCTCTATCTTCCATTTATATCCTCTGCAAGCCTTCTAACTCTTAACAAGTTGGCCTAAATACAACAGCTAGTAAGGTAACACGTAGACTCAAATAGGTCTCAACGTAACGCATTGCTCTGTAAATACATAGAACTTCATGCGGTTCCTACTAAAGGTCAACCAAGTCCTATACTTCATTGAACATTATTCCTTTTAGCTCTGCAAATCACAAAATTTCTCCATAAACCAATTAAGCTTCACTAGACACTATTGGCTCTACACTCTGAACATAGGTAATCTTTTGATGATGATATCTCTCCAAAATCGAACCCAAATGATCTAAATTTATGATATGTTATAGCTAATAGTGTCTAGTAACTAATTTTAGCTCCCCGGCCTCTAGCAATCAAATGTGGTAAAATACAGTAATCTGGTACTCTGCAACTTCACTCTCAACTGTCTCAATTGTTCTGAATGCTTTTGGATGCTCCTATATCAGACTCTCAGGGTTATTTAGAAAGTGAGCCTCTTACTTTGATCTGTACTACGCCAAATCCAATGTTTTCTCTTTGAATTGGTTCGACGATGTGTCTACAAGAACCTGCAACTGCCTCAAGGTTAGCATTATGTTCAAGTCCACCCTACAAAATGGCCTCAAGTTCTTCTAAGTGCAACGTTCTACTTGCAATCCTTGCACTGCCTCACTGGTCAACGGTCTGAGCAAGCCCACCCTGCAAGTTGCCTCAGGTTCTTCATCTTGTCATGGTCAAGGTTTGGTGGTCTATTTGAAAGCATTGCACTGCCTCACAGGTCGGTGGTCTGAGCAAGCCTTCTCCACAAATTGCCTTAAGATCATTGTCTTTTTCTATTCCTTCATTCACATTTACTTCACTTTGGTACATAAAATTTCTCCTTAAGATCAATTGTTCACCTTCTTCTAGTTCCTCTATGAAATTGGATACCTCCAAAGGTTCCCCTTCCTCTGCATAAACTAATTCTATATCAATAGGCTCTTCTTCATCTACACAAACTATCTATGCATCCTTTATTGCTTCTCTTTCATTAACTTCTATGGTATTAGGTCCTTGATGACATTTATTACTTTATTATTTCTTCCTCCAGAATTGAAAATAGGTTTTTCCTCTAGAAAATCCTCTTTCACTCCTCTAGTACCCTTCATTGTGATAAGTATTGTGACTCTTGTCACCTCTCCCTCTATAGTTTGAATAATTTTCCTTGTTCTGCTTTACATAAGGTTTTCTTTCTCTGCATCTTGATCCCTCTTTTCCCCCAACATATGAGTTTTTCCATCTGTACAAGCTTCTAAACATGCAAGTAACATGTTTCCCTTTTTCTCCATCAATTCATCCATAATTCAGCTGCTTACAATCTGTCATAGGCTTTCTCCTTCTCATTTTATCCCAACACATCTTTTCAAAATGATTCTTTAATCTACATAACTTACAAGGATATAGATCCCAACACAATTACTTTTCATGTCCATTCCTATTACAATGTGAACAATACATACTTTTTCTTCCCTGATTCGAATTGTTTGAACTTGTAACAACATCCTTACCTCTGTTATATCCAAGACCTTTACTTTTGGGTATCATTATTGGTTCAATATGTTTTGTAATTCCTTGCTAATGCTTTCCCAATCCTTTTCCTTCATACCTCATTCTCTGCATGATTTTGAAACCAATACCATCACCAACAATTGTAGGCTTCATTACATTGTTATCTTCAACTTCACCTTCTAAAGAAACTTCTCAGTATGTGGAGGATCATCATGGAAAAAACAGGCCCTTAAGTGGCAAAAAATTCAAAAAAATTAGAGTTAGGAAACTTGATGTAGAAATTTGAATAAGTTATCTATATTATTTCAAAAATATGTAAGAATAGATCTGTAACAAATTGAATGTATTTTCTAAACTAAGTATAGGTTTGTTTAAAAAAAAAAATCTATTTGGTGAAAATTTGAAATTTCAATACAGTAGTACTTAAATTTCAGGGAAAAAATAAGTAGGTGTTTGTCTGACCACCCTAACCATATTAAATGATAATATTTTTTTATAATATTTTAGATATAAGTAAAGGACTCATGTCCCGATGTGATGCATATTTTTTTGTAATTTTTTCCAAGTAAATAATTAATTATGAATTTTTATTACAAATTTTAAAAAATATAAAACTCGATGTCCAACCACCTTAACTTGGTCAAAACTTCATGAAATTATTTTTTTTTTTTTAGTCCTATAGTATAAGGCATAGAATGTGACACATGTTTTGGATTCAAAAATGTGATACTATTTGAAAGCTATAGATGTTTTTCAATTAGCCTATCAATCAGACTTTAGTCATAATTCAAATAGAAAATGAATAATAATTACTTATTAAATTCAAAGTAAATCATAATTTATATCAATGGAAATCTGAGAATCTCCTTTAAAAACCCTTTTCGTTTCATCAATTTTGGGTAAAAAAAAGTCGTCAGCCACATACCCATCATATTGCCACTTTTTGGCCCATCATGATCCTACACATACCCTTCAGCAACATCACACAAATAATTAGTATCACAAGAAACATCACAAAATTCGGGCTTAGATCTCAAATTCTCATTCTCCTTCTGGCATGCTATAAGTGATTGCTCCAACTGATTAACATGTTCCTTCAAGCCAAATATTTCCTTCTACAAATTGTTCTCCTTGTTCAACTCTTTCAAACTTTCCTCTAGATCTATGTTCCTCTTTTCCACCTTCACAAACAACTTAAATCCTTCTACAAATTTATTTTCAACATCCTCAAACATATCTAGCTCTACTTCTAGTTCTTCATTTCTCCTTCTTACATTTTTTTAGTTCTTGTTCAAGAGAATCATACTTGTTTCCTCCTAGTTCTTTCATCCTCTCCATCAATTTTGAATTACACTTCTTGATTTTGCACAATTCTTCCTCCAAAGTATCCCTTTCGCATATTAGGTTTTCATTTTCCTTCTTCATCCTCTTCCCCATCTTCCCCATTGAAAAAAATCAGATAAACAACTAAATTCGAATGCTTACCCGAATCTTTCTTGCCTCAATCTTTCTTCTACGATGAAACTTATTACTTCTAGGGTTTTGTACTAATTTCAACACTATCTTCCTCCCCAACAAATTCACAACCAGCTAACAGACTTGCAACCAGCTTTGATACCATTTAATGTATTCAAGGTAGGAGGGTCTGATTAAGGACTATCTAGCCTTGCAGCCTAAATTACTAACTCCATGATCACAACAGATATGCAATGAAAATTAATAGCCAATCAACATAAAGATAAAAGATATTTATGAACACCTAACACAAGATATATCCTGGAAAAAACCCAACCTTCAAAGCTCATTCCTCATTATATTATAATCTCAAAACACATTACATATGTCTCTCGAGCTTAACAAATACTAGGCTGCGACCCATGGATTACAAATAACTCATTCAATAACAATCATCCATCGACTCCTTCTCCTGCTCCATACTCACTCTGCTCTGTGATTCTTCCGGATCAAAATACTTTTTCATCATGCTTCATACTTCGTACTATTGATCACCTTATTGATCCTCCCCTTGTAACAATCCTCAATGATCTTCCATTTATATCCTCTGCAAGCCTTATAACTCTTAACAAGTCAGCCTAAATACAACGGCTAGTATGGCAATGTGCAGACTCAAATAGGTCGGCCTCAAACATAAAGCATTGCTCTATAAATACATAGAACTTCATGCAGTTCCTATTGAAGGTCGGTTACTTCATTGAACATTATTCCTTTTAGCTTTGCAAATCAAATAATTGCACCACAAACCAATTAAGCTTCACTGGACACTGTCAGCTCTGTACTCTGAACACAGGTAATCTTCTGATGATGATATCTCTCCAAAATCGAACCAAAATGATTTGAATTTTTTATATGTTATAGCTCATGTAGTGTCTAGTAACTAATTTCAGCTCCTTAGCCTCTAGCATATCTCTCTAGAATCGAACCCAAATGATCTGAATTTCCAATATGTTATAGCTCATAGTGTCTAGTAACTAATTTCAACTCCTCGGCCTCTAGCAATCAAATGTGGTAAAATACAGTAATCTGGTACTCTGCAAATTCACTATCAACTATCTCAATTGTTCTAAATGCTTTTGGATGCTCCTGCATCAATAAATATGTTGTGTTTTGTGAAAGTGTGGCATTTTGATGTAATGAGTTAGCTCTGATGATTGATATGTAGTAGATGGTTTATGTGATCTGAGTTGTTTTTGGTTGTGTCTTGGTGAGAGGGATAGTATTGCATTGCTCATTCATGATTACCCTGCTATGTTGTGATTTTCTTTCACGGTGTGCCTAATCGTATGATTATATATATAATATATATATATATGTTCAACAGTTTGTTTGATGTAGGTTGCAAGTACTAGGAATCAACTCCACCTACATTGTCAGGTCTGAGTGTGCCTTAAAACCCAATGGAAATGATGTTGTAAACAAAGATGAAAAAAGGTCCCCTACCCTTCCCATCATCCTCGGAGAGGATGTGTATCCCGCCAATCACCCATCAGTCATGTTTGTGCTCTTGGTCAATTGTTTTCATCTTTGTCCTTGTTGATATTAGGTTAGATGAGTATTTGATGTTGCTTGTATTTACATAAGGAAATGTGAACGTGGTGTTACTTATCAAAATTTGAACTAATGTGTGTATGTTTTATTCAAACCTTGCGACTTCCAGGAGTAAGTCGAATCTTAGGAGGGGAGGATGTAGTGCCCCTTCGTGATTCACCCTGTCGGTGTTGTCTGTAAGGTTGATTGGTGTTTAGTCTATTTGATTTAAATAGGGTTGATTTGTGCATTGACTGATTATTATATTAAAATAAAGATTTTTGTAGTTAAAAATGTATTTTGATAATTGAAATAAATGTTTTAATACAATTGTAGTGTTGATAAAATAAAATATTAATAAATAAATATTAAAATGAATATATTAATTATTGTTTTGCGCAAACAAAACTGAATGAAATGATTAAATTAATAAACTAAATATTTTAATAGTTGATTTAATTGTGTGCAAATTGTAATATATGGCTAAAAATTATAAAATAATAATAAATTGAAGAAGTTGTCGGTAGTGGGGGAAAATTAAATAAAATAATTAAAATTAAAGAAGTGGAGGTTGCAACAGATGGGGGGAAGTAATAAATAAATTAGTTATATTGCAAAAGAAAGTGAGCTTTTGGTTATTTTTCTGAAAACTAATCTTGCAACTATGTCGTGAATAATTCTCTGGTTTTGGAAAAAGTTTCTTTGGGTTTTGGGAGCTTTGAAATTTTGGGTTTTTACAGAGGTTGTTGGATTTAGAAGGGCTTGGAGCTACAACTTGGGATTTCAACCCGACAAAAACTCTCAACTCAGTTATTTGAATTATTCCAGGTTCCACAATTTCTGCTTAAATTAATATTTGTTCAGAAAATGATTATTACATGAATGTGTGCCTGAAGCAAAATAATTATTGACTAAATTTTTGAGTACTCTTTAAAATTTCTTGCTCTATATTCCTTCCCAATTTGACTGTAATTCTTTTAAACATCTCAACTGCAACAATGATAAAATGTTTCCATTCTCGTTTTAGGTGCAAACCTTTGACCCTCTTTTGATTGATTTCAAATTTCATTTCTTATTCATAATTAATAGTATGAAATCCTAGATTATTGATGTGCTCTTCCCTAGAATCGTACTTAGACTATAAGCCTAATAGCTTGAATCTTTTATCATCCTTGTCAATCTCCTTTTTGCGCACCAGGCACTAGTATTGTTTGGTTTAAAAAACGTTATCACTATGTTTTGGAGGCAATAAAGTCTATGATTGCAAGTCAACTTCTCACATCTCATTTTATTTCCCTATCAATGCATATGGGTATTCGAAGTCTTTACTTTGAAATTCCTTTCTTGGTATATGTTGTGTGTAGTAATTGCCTTTCCTATATCAAGCAATTTTTTAGGAATTTTTTTTAACCTTCTGTTGGGCCTTTGATAGGTCAAATTCTTGTTCACATCCAGTGTCGCTCTTCTTTTTAGAAAATAATTTTTTTTGTATGAAATGACTGAGTTCTTTTTTATTAAATCATATACCTTGTTTGGTGCGGCGTCCCTTAGCATCTAGTATTTCGATTATAGATATGGTTGTTAGGTATTCGAACCTATGTGTATCTCACCTTATTCTGTAGGTGTTGGTTTAAACCCACATTTTCTTGAGCCTCTTCTTGGCATTCAATTTGAAGAGATGGTTAAGGTATTTGTCATTTATTTTTATGTCTTACCTTTGAATTGGTGTTGCTGGATTCAAGCCTTTTTATCTATGTAAAAATCAGCGACCATATCTACACTTAGCTGCATAAAAACAACAGTCATGTTAGAGTATAACTAGTGCGTAGGAATTGATAGTTATCCATAGACTTTCCTTCAATTTTGATCATGATCTTATTGTTGTTTATCTGGAAATGGTGTCCTTTCATGTATTCGACCTACCTTGTTAGATACCCGATGTCATTGATAAGTCTGTGGCTTTAACCCGTGTCGTTGTATGTGTATGTGCATCCAGACATATAATAAACCATAGTTTGATGAATGTGGTATAAACATAGTGTTTACTGTTAGAAGGCTTGAACTTTGATTTGTGCTGATATGTCATATGTTGAGTATGCAATGAGTTTAATATTAATGTGTTGGCATCTGATTTTCTTTATATGTGTGTGTATATGTATATGTATATGTATATGTATATACATATAGTATTATGTGTAATCTTTAATATATATTAATTTTTGATAGTTTTTTGTTAACAACAAACTAAGATTCTAAATTCATTACTTTTAATATGTATATATAGGATTTCTATAAAGATATACAAATGTATATATATATATACATTTACGCATATACGCATCTATATACATGTTTTTAAATATTGTGTGAAATTGTTAATTACAATTTTGGAAGTTTAAGAAATAAGCAAGTTAGTTAATTCTTTTGATGTTTGAATAGTGACTTCTAGTTCGATTACTTTCAATGATTTAGAAGTAAAATTGATTTCATTATATATACAATGGTTGCATTGTTGGAATTGTGACTTATAAGATGTATTATGAGTTAATTCTCAATGAATGGGATGCTATCATTTGTCCTCGAATGAAGAGGCTCTTTGTGTAAGGTAGATAGTATAGTCTTCCAGAAGCTTGGAAAACCATGTTGTAGGCTAAGTATATGTGATGACCCTGTAATCTTAGTTGAATTACTGGGTTGATTTTAGTGTTGAGTTGTGAATTGGTTGATTTTGAGACTTTAGATTTTGATTATTGTGGTTGACTTTGATTTTGAGATCATGTTATTGTTACCACTTCGATTGGGGAACTATTGTGTTAGTGATTTGTTAAGACTTCCATAGGTTGTGGAAAAATATTTTCCTTTATGATTTCCTTTTCATGTCGGTTCTTTCTGAACACTTGATTCTATACTTGGTTTATGATTATGTGGGTTTCGGCCTTACACTGTGGAATTGTTATATGTGGAGACTTTGTGCGAGTTGGTGCATGCCTTGGTTAATGTGATCATTCATGTGGTTTTATATGTTGTGCAATTTGGCTTACCCAATAAGTGGACTGTAGAGTCTTTTTGTTGCTAGTAGGGGGAGTGGCTCTCAATGGGGGTCCAACGCACAAAGTGGAAGGTCCAGGGTAACTCATTGAGATTTTCCTAATCAGTGATAACCTAAAATAAATTAGGGGGTTGGTTAGTTCACATTAATCAAGATAACACCTCACTCATGTCTCAAGTGCTTGTTTAGGCTTGATATGAGTGGGAAGGCCTGGATTGGAAAGATCAACTTCCTAGTCCAACTAGAAGGTGTAATACCCCTCCTGTTACTGTTTGGACTTGTTATTTTTTGATGGTTTTGCTTGATACTTTTATACTTGATAGTTACTGTTTATTGTTTGGATTGGTGGATTGGATAGTTTAGACTGAGTGATGATTATGCTACTTCATTTTATGACATGGATATTTGATATGACATTATGGTTATATTTGGTTTGGTGATGTTTAATTTGATTTTAGTAATACATTGTGATGCAATGGTTTAGTAATTAGTTTATGATGTGATCAGTTAGTTTAGCAATGTTACTTATATCTAATGTTGTAATTGTTAGGATAACTTTGGTGAGAGGACAGTGTAGCACCACTCGTTTATGAGTGCCCTGCTATGCTGCAATTCCTTCTCATGATATGATGTTTTGATTATATATATATATATATACATGTTGTACACAACCTTGTTTGTATGCAGGAATTGTAGGTACAGATTCTCAATTCCACCTGCTTTGGTAGGACAAGGCAAGCATCAATTTAACCCAATGGGAATGATGTTGAAATAGAGATGACAAGGAAGTCACCCCGTCCCATGTTTTATTAATCCGTCTTTTGTTTAGTGGTATTGAGCGTCTTTGACCTTTGTCATTTTTGCATTTTATTATAGTAGTTTGTGTGAGTGTACTTTTGGTATTTATTTTACGTAGGTGTTTTGTATGATGTAATTTAAATAATTGAATGATGTTAATAAATGTTTGGAATAATTTGTATTAAAATATAGAAGTCTTATTTTAAAAAGCCATATATTTATTAAAGATAAATAAATGGAAAAATGTAAATTAAATTATTTAAAATTAGTATTTTGATAATTTAATTAAAAGAGCATGTTGAGGATAATTATGAAATAAATTAAATTGTGTGAACTGCAAGTAAAACTGCAAAATCAGAATTAAAACAAAAAGTGTTGTTAAATGGGAAAAAAATCAATAAAAGAAAGAAAAAAATGAAAAGGACGAATGAATGTTGAGTTTTGGTTGTAAAGCTGAGAATAAAATTAGAAAATTTCTTTTAATTTTGATTTTTGGAGCTTTCTAAAAAGAATAAGATATATTTTATATAATAGCAAATTTCTGAGATTTTTGATTCACGAGAAAATTTACAGAAGTTACACCAAAATATTGAGTTTTGAGAATTAGATTCTCTCTGGTTCTTTTCTGTAGAAATCTATTTAGTTTTTTATTGTTTTAGAGGAGAGGTTCTTCTGAAGTAAATTTTAGATTAGAAGATTGGTCAAGGGAATCGAGTGAAGAAGTTCTAAAGGAAGGAACAAGAGCTCTTCGAAAAGGCTATTTGGATCAAGCAAAGCTTCATCAAATTTTCAATAGCGGAAGACTCCAGGTTCCATTTTCTTATTCTTTAGTTTTCTGATTCAAAAGAAAAATAAAAATAAATAAATATGTTTGTTGTGAAAGAGAATAATTCTCATGGGGTTTTAGAAATCTTTTTGGGTTGCAAGCAAATGGAAGAAATTAAAGTGGGTTTCTGAAAATATTCTGTGTTTTTACAATTTGGCTATAAAAAAATTTGAACGTCTGAAAATGTTCAATATGTTTATAATTTTGTGTTTGAAAAATTATTTCCCCCTCTAAAACAAATGATTTTTTGAATATATATTCATATATATATATAAATCTTGGGATATATATATACAGTTTTTTTTAATGATCAATCTCTTACAGAGGAAGTTTTGATAAATATATACATATACACATTTGTATCGAAGTATATATATATATTTTTTTTATTTGAATTTACATTTAAATGAAACTGTGTTTTTGAAATTGAATTCCGGGCCGAACTGTTGATCTGTCGGCACCCTTGTTTTTTTGTGAAGGGGTTTAAAAAAATATCCATATTTTTTTATTTGGGGTTATGGGGGGGACGGCTAGGTCGTACCTCCCCCTCTCCCCACTAGTCGTGGACGGCTACCACAGCAGTTTGTAGACTGCCACGCACAACAGTCCTACAAACTGTTGTACAATCCTCCCTACGGTAGTAAAAACTGCGATTATATTTTTTTTTATTTTTTTTATGTTCTATTTACATTTTTTATATATATGATATATATTTCATGTGTATGCATAGTCTAAGCAAAAATTTAACCAGTTTAGATTATTTGTTTGATTTTGAAGAAAATAGAAAAGTAAATATTTATATATATATTATATGTATATATACGCAATAATTTGTATATATATATAAATATATATATATATATGTATATATATAATATAAATGTTAGAATGTACTGATTTTGTTTTAACTGTGAAAATTATAAAATTGAGTTATATTGGTTGATTAAAATGAAACAAATTAAATAGTTATGACAAAATCGTTATTGAACTTTATTTCAAATTGTATTGTGGAAAATGAGGATTAGGAAATAGAATTAATCAATTGTTGATTTTTGTACTGCGAAAACAATGTACGAAAATTAATAGGTTTTTCTGAGTTATTAAATCCTATATATTTATTTGGATGATATTGTTGTTATTATATTATTATTGTTTTGGTTTTTCGTTGAGGGAACCCAATTTGGTTTAGAAACCCGATTTTGGATGTTGTGATCCTTACAATTCCAGAGGTGTGATTTTATTGTTGGATGTTTATCCTCATTTTTTGTGCTCTTGTTATAGCAAGTTATTGGTATCATCATTGTGAAAAGGGTTGTACAAGATTTTTTGGAGACTTTGATTATGTGTTTTAGAGAGATGAGTAATGCCTCGCATGTCATTGGTTGTGATTTAATGCCTTGATCTTTATGGTACAACCCTTTCTTTGACTTTGTTATGTTTGGGGTCTCAGGGAGAGTGGCTCTTCATGGGGGTTGACACCTCAAATAGGAGGAAGGGCTCAGGATAACCCATGTAAGAGTAGATTAACAAGTGAAAACCTAATAATAGAACTTAGTGGGATGAGTAGTAAAAACATATAAGATAATCTTGGATACCTCATCTAGTCATTAGGGCTATCGCAGACTAATGGTAGACTGAGAAAGTCGTGGTTGGAAAAGTCATAATCTCGTCCTCAGGAGAGGTTAACGGCTCCACATGAGTCACCCTATGGGGTTGGCGCCTCAAGTAGGAGGAAGGGCCAGGATAACCATAGATGGGGGCTGGTGCTTCGTGTTGGAGGAAGGGCCAGGATAACCCATGTAGGCTATGCGATGACACTCTCCACTAGATACCCTTATGCCTTGTTTTCTTGGTTTCCTCTGGAAGTGTATTATGATTGTCTCTATGGTTTACTTGGCATGTGGTTAATGGTTATTGCCTTTGTTTATTTATAATATGTTTTATGGCTCTTTGGCTATTATGAGTGGATCCTTGTTATTGTTGTTTATGATCTATGTATTCTTTGATGTTGCTTTTGGAGTTATTGTACTATGTTATTCTTTATTGGAGTTAGTCTTACGGCTTTCATGGTTGTGGTTACTTCCTTGTCACCTCTGAGCATGGGGGGTGGGTTTTTCTAAACCCACGTGGTCAGGTGGAACGTGCTCCGCACCCGTTGGGTTCCCCATCAACAATCCTTCTTCAGCAGCATTCTTTAGATGGAGCTTGTACCTGATATTCTTCTTATTTTCAAACATTATTTGTACTATATGTTTATCCCACATGTATGGGAGATTTCATTGTATTCATTTATTGAGAACATGTAATGTGTTAAATGATTATGTATTAATTATGCACTTTTGTAACCATTCATTTTATGAGTTTTATTATGGTTGTATCACGTGATGTAATTATACTTATGCTTATGGATATATGTATGTTATCTTTTAAAAATGGATATTGTAATGGTTATGATGGTTGTTAGTTTAGTTATGTTATTATCCTTTTGTGGAATCTTTCATTTTGAGTTTGTTTATGCGATGTGACCTCGCGTGCCCTAGAGGACTTGACATTGTGACCATCTACTAATGTGTAATGTAATTATGTTCTGATGGTTCATAATTATGTGTACTTTGTATTATTTAAAAAAAAATGTGTGCATTGTTTTGTCCTTTGGGGTTTGCACGACGGGCGTTACAGAAGGTATGTTGATCCTGCATGATTTTTTATGGGGGTCTGGTGGTTGGTAGAGGTGGCCAGGGTAACCCAAGATGGGGGTCTGGTAATCTAGGAAGGTTACGCCAGGGTAACACATAGCAAACTATGTAATGACACTCCTCCCTATAGAAACCTTGTATGCCTTGCTTATTTTCCCCTTTTTTTCTTGTACCTATTGAAGCGGTTGTTTCTTTATGTAATGTAATCATTTTAGTTGTATCTTATCATGTATTTGATGTATCCTTCCCATTGATATAAGGGAAGCTTTGATGTAAACTTGTGAACAATGTAATGATCTACCCCCATGTTTGGGAATTTGTATATACGAACTCATTGGTTCATATTTTATGCTCTTGAATGGTGTTATATCTGTGGAAATATGTTTATCTAATTATTTTAATGCAATGGATGTAAATGAACTCTTGTTGTAGTTATTTTGTGTTGTATGTTTGGATTGGATAATTGAGGCATTTGTAATGCAGTCATGATACCCTAAAGGACATAGTCAATGCAAATGTACATGTGGATTACATTGTATGTAAATTTTGATAGTATGATCTATATGTTAATTCACTTTTTAAAAAAATTGTCATAATTGTTAGTTATTGTGTTGTCGTTATGGGTTTCGTGGCGAGGCATTACACAAATTATTCCAAATAATCTAACTCCTAAATAGTATCATAGTCATAGGGTATCCTGTGTGAAATATGAAGAGGTACCAAATAGTAAAAAATATGATCATGTGGGAATGGTCGAGTATCAAGATCTCCATATATCTATCAAATTTTAGTCCAAAGTGTGTGGACACTAAAAATAAAAGGTAGAATTCAAAATTTCATCATCAATATGCATAAAAAAAACTCCTAAGATATGATCCCTTTTGAAATTCCAAGCAAATTTCTTACTATCAATACCTAGAGGGGGAACAAAACCATACAAATGTGGCAACATATGAAGCCAACAAAGATTTTTTATGATTTCATCTTGTTGAATACCCAAGATACTGAGAGGGGGGTGAATTAGTATCTTCTTAAACTTATTGAACAAACACCATCTAATTACTCCAATGCATATAACAGTAAAAATGAGCAAGAGCATTAACAGAACATAAAAGCACACAACACATGAACACCAGGATTATTACATGGAAAACCAAAAATGGAAAAAACCAAGGTGAGGATTAGCTCACAATATAGTATAACCAGTTATAATATATTACAAATGGTGGATCATTGCAGGGACTCACTGTCCAAAATGGGAGGCTCACTGCCTACAAAAAGATACAATGGCAAATGGCTTATAGCCAGAAAATGAATTGATAAAGTTACACCTAACAAGTGTTGATTTAGTTCCTTTGATGCTTAGTAAACTGACTTAACACACTTCATCACCTTTACATACTTGTCTCTCTTAGCACTTCTTCACATTCTCAATTCACCAACAATCTCAAAACTGACATATATATATATATATATATATATTTATTTATATATATCTGGCATATCCGCAAGAATCAATTAGGTCGGCCTAATTAGATGCAACCCTTATTCACCAAAAAGATAACTATCAGATTTAAGCATGTACAAAATCTTTCAAAAATACAATTCAAGTGTGTATCATGCTACATCATGTCAGCATGGACCAAAGATAGGTCACACATACATCCACAATACAAAAATTAATCCATTACAACATCAACTATACATTTGGTTGGTCAGGGATAGACCTAATAGAAAAATCTAACAACAAAGTAATGCCAACTCACCATACGAGCACTTGAGCACATGAGATTCTAAAAATACAAGCTTCCAACATCCAAAAACCATTTCCCAAAACTACAAGCAACAATAATCATCAACAGAGGATTGCGGACCAAAATACTAGAGGATAATAACTGCATACCGGTTCAAATACCAGTTTAGAATACCAGATCAAACTTGAACTTAAACTTGTAGTTGCAACTCATATAACATGGTGACATCAATCATAACACAAAACTGTATAATAAGATGTTCTTCTTCATTCTTCCAACAATCTCTCACTTTGTCATTAATGGCAACATGTGCCAAAAGAATATACAAAACCTCTTATGTACAAGACACTCTTTCCTTTTCTTCTTCACAACATTCTCTCCCCCTACAGACCTCTTATTATATTCTCTCCCCCTTCGACATCAAGGAAAAAGGGTGGTCCAAAAAATATGAAAACTAAAATGCATTACCCAGAGGATGGCGAGCCTTGAAGCTCCTTAAGAATACCTTGCCAAGCTGCCTTACCATTCTCCCAACTCTTCTTAGCAGTTATCAACATCATGTTCAGAGATTCCAATTCCATCAAATTCTCTTTTGCATCATCCAAAGTTCTTGGAGTCAAATTGATCTTCTCTACTTTCTCTGCATTTTCCAAAGCATTGGAAACCATAGTTTACTCCATTCTTACAAGGTCTCTTAACTGACCAAATATTCTAATGATATCTTCCTTCTAATTTTGTAAAATAAAGAATTTGTCTCAATGAGTAGAGATAGCATTCCAGGTTGTTATGTCTCTATCTTTGGATGCATTGTAGGTACTGGAGACAATAGTCAACTAGGACTCAATGGAGTCCATGAGATCCTTGATATTTTGAGTGGCATCAGGCCACTTAATGCAGTAAGAAAATACAGTATTTTCTTCAGACTCACAATCCTGCACAACTTCTAGATTCTTTTCAATATTTGTGTGTGCCAGAGCACACTTATCATGAAATGCCAAAATTCTTTTCTTTACCAATTTCTCTTCAACTTCTTGCCCTATCTTCTCACCAAGTCTGGAGGCATACTCCTTAAAGGAGTCTAATAATTTTTTTAAATTCTCTATCAGAGTGAGAGATGTATCCATTGATGTACCAGGGGTGGCCTCCTGCAAAGCTTTGAGAGCATCATCAATAAGCTTTTTCCCTTTTTGATGTGTTTCCAAAATTTATCTTCTTCCAAATTCATGCAATGCATCCCCTAACACTAACTTATGAATAAGAGAAATCTTATCCAAGTCCACACTCCCTTGAATCATGGGGAGTTTTAGAAGTTTCAAAGGAATAACCGGCTGGAACCTCATTTTCTTGGATAAAAATCCTTTCAAAACATCATCGCCAGAGGAGGATTCTCTAGGGGACCTTTGAGATTCTACAACCTGCCTTTAATCTTCTTTATTCTTCCCAGCAAATTCCCTATTTCTCTCTTCTTCCTCTATTCTTTATTTTTCCTCTATCTTCTCTTCTTATTATTTTCCATCTTCTTCTTTTTCAACTTCATCTTTGTTTCCTTCTTCTTCATTTCCTTCACCTTCATCTTTATTGTTTTCACCTTCAACATGCTCTCGAGGGACAACATCATGCTTCTCTCATTCAACTTCTTCTTCATTCTATTTTTTCTATCTCTAGAGGATCAATTGAAACACATGTATTCAGAGGGATATCTATATCATTTATTTCTAAAGGAATGTCTTCCTTTACCTCTGCAAAAACTTCTTCTCCCAATTTAGGTGCAAAACCAGATGGAAGTGCACCAAACATGCCATTTTTCTCACCCATACCTTTGATGGCTTCTACATTTTATTTCCTTATTTTCTTTATCTGCTTCTTGTCCTTAGTCATCAAAGTATTTACTCTCTTCTTCATCCAGAACATCTTTGAACATACCTTCTTTAAGGTTTCCAGATCATTTGGGGTCAAACAGGACCCAAGTTTCCTTATTTACTCTCTTCTTCATTCTTCCAATAGATCTCTCCATTGTTTATAGTTTCCCCTTTTTAGGATGATTAGAAATGAATGAAATGAAAAACCCCATAATGAACTATGATAATATCAAAATTACAAAAAAAAATTAACCTTCAATGAAATTTAGAAGCATCCAAACATGATGTATACTACAAATGAAGCCTTCCTAAAAAGACAAACCTCTCTAGGAGTTAGGATGTCCAAGTAATTAACCAAAATGCAAATATGTTAAAATATGAATAAATGATACATGTGGTTGAAACTAGAAAAAATTCATGTGCACAATGATATAGCTCCTCAATACCTTTTCAATGTAAAAAACATGAAAAGGAAAGATCCAAAAAAATATTATGAGCTCAGAGGTCCAAATAAGAGATTTGAATTCAAATAGTAATAAAAAATACCAAGAGTAAAATATGATAATAAAACTTGCACCACTAGAAATTTCTTATAGTCATCTTTTGGACAATATCTTGTTTTCCAAAATACACTACCTGATTCCAAAGTTATGGCGATTTTAAAAATCTCGCCCAATTAAGGCTTGAGGGACCAAAATTAAGCCCCCTAAGGGCTAGCAAGTGGTTGTCCCATATGAACAAAAGATAGTGAAATAGGATGAGTGCTGGTATAATGGTCATTTAACTATCAAATTTAACACAGTCCTCCATGATGGTCATTTAGCTATCAAATTTAAGATAGTCATTTAAAAATCTTAAAAAACTACCAAAAAAATTTCTTCAAAATATGAAGTATTTTATATGAAAATTGGGGGGTTTGGGGCCTTTTGGATTCAATGGAATTATTATTTTTGATCCACAATATTCCAAAAATAAACCTATAATAGAAATAAATAAATAAAAGACACCTAAAATATAGTATTTCTTTCAAGTTTGTTTGATTCTCTAATTCACCATATAGTGCAATAGAAGAGCACAATCAAATTTAATTAAATCCACCAAGATCTCTCATCGAAATAGCTTTACCCTCATATTTGAGAAGGGATTTGCATGTTCATATCTCTAATACCATGTAGGAGTTGAAGATTAAGTCAATACCCAAGACTACCTATAAAAGCAATGGAAACCTTTCATAAGAGAGTATGCAAGAAATGATCTTGTTTGATATTAAGATCTATCAAATGTGATAATGAGGTACAATTCAAAAGTGTATAATGACCTTGATTATATAGAAAAAGTGTGATGAACTACCTAACATTAAATGACTTATATCATTATTAGATGACCTAGGACACTAGAATTAAATAAAAGTTAAAAAGATAAGATAGGATAAGAGCTTATCTAGACAATTAAGAATTCTAGAAATATATATAGGACCTAAGTGGAATTAGCAAGCAAATAATACCTATTAATTAACTAGTTAGGTAAGTTACCTATTAACACCAACCTCATATAAATGGGTTTGACCTAGAGGAACAACACCCTCAATAAACTAATGTCCCCTAGATGTTTATAAACACTTGAAATCATAGAAATTCAATGAGCTAAAGAAAATCAAGTGACCTAGAAAGTAGAATTATACAACCAAAAGGATTAGATATGTTGGTTACATAGTGGACCCATAATCATCTAAATGATCTAGTGTCATATATTCAAACTATAAAAAGGGTATATGCGGGATCATCATGGACAAAATAGGCCCTTAAGTGGCAAAAAGTTAGAAAAATCAGAGTTAGGCAACTTGACATAAAAATTTGAATAAGCTATCTATATTATTTCAAAAATATGTAAGAATAGAATTTGTAGCACATTGAATGTATTTTCTAAACTACTAGGTTTGATTAAAAAAAAAAAACTATTTGGTGAAAATTTGAAATTTCAATGCAGTGGTACTTAAATTTCAGGGAAAAAATAAGTAGGTGTCTGTTTGACCATCTTAACCACAATCAAATGATAATATTTTTTTATAATATTTTAGATATAAGTAGAGGACTCATGCCCCAATGTGATGCATATTTTTTTGTAATTTTTTTCCAAGTAAATTATTAATTATGAATTTTTTATTACAACTTTTAAAAAAAAATATAAAACTCGTATGTCTGACCACCTCAACTTTGTCAAAACTTCATGAAATTCAATTTTTCTTTTTTCAATCCTATAGTATGCAAAGCATAGAATGTGATACATGTTTTGGATTCAAAAAATGTGATACCGTTTGAAAGCTATAGATGTTTTTCAGTCATCCTATCAATGAGGACTTTATTCGTAATTTGAATAGAAAATGAATAATAATTACTTATTAAATTCAAGGTAAAGCATAATTTATATTGGTGGAAATCTGAGAATCTCCTTTAAAAACCCTTTTCGTTTCATCAATTTTGGGTAAAAAATTTGTCATCAGCCACATACCCATCATATTGCCACTTTTTGGCCCATCATGACCCTACACATACCCAAAAATCATAGGTCCATGTAGAATCCAAGATAAAGAAAATATCTCTTTTTCAAAACCTAATAATCTTGAAATCAACAACACACATCAAATTTGAGATATCACACTAGTTATAAAGATAAGTAAACAATCAATTTATAAACATTACTAAAATATAATTTACTTCTTAATTATCCATCCCACAACTAAAATTAATTAGTATAAATTAATAAATAGTTATGTGCTTGTATCTTATTGGATTCCCTTTGATTAAACTTAGAAAAATATTATTTTCCTTTATATTTTGGTGAATCCCTCCAATCATACACCACCCTATATTTTAATTGAGCATTTACACCTTCACTTTTTTTGTAGCATCAAAAATTGTCACCCTTGATAATTTCACACTAGGTTTAGCTCCCCCTATGTGCTTGGACCTAATTATGCATTTAATTTCCCATTTTATAAACATCTTCTGAAAATCAAACAAGGGAAACAAAAATAAGCATTTAATATTTTCCCCTGATACTTTGGGCCCCAAAAAATAATAGGTCTTGTCTAAGGCACCCCATGCCCTAGACCACCTCTTTTTGGCTCCAATTTGAATATTTCAGTTTCAATATTTAATTATTTAAATTTCCAATTTGAGTTTTCGTCTATCAAAATTTTATTTTCAAGAAATTAGAATAATTGCATATAAATACTAGTCCTAATATCAAAAAAGGTCCTCTTAGAAAATGACTCCCCCCACCAAATTGGAGCCGAACCAAAGATCATAGTTTTCCAGAGTAGATTCTAGAACATACAATGGGAAAAAATGTGGTAAAAGATAAGTGTGTGCAATAAACTTAACCATTTGATTGCACCAAAGAACATCCTTGAGATTTGAGACGAATAATGAAGCCAATTCGTTTGAGGATACATAGGATGCATGAAAAGCCAATCCCTGTCCAAAACCACGAAGATAGCATCCTCAACCTATGGATAGTGCACTGTGAAAGCTTTGCAAATAAAATCACTCTAGGAAGAATGGAAAACACAAGCTTCCATGAAGTGAGAGGGAATGAAAAACTAGAACAAGGAATCCATAATTCATTAGCTTAGCAGGTGATAAGGAAGAAGAGAAATAACTAGAGCTAGAACACCATAAATTCTAAAAGAAAGGAATGAACACCACCCAAAATATAGATACCAAGCATTGAAGCCACATACGTGTGGGAGCAGAGCATAATACAACATGCTCAAATTATAATTTTCCCACACGAACAACACAAGAACATTTCTCAATAACCAAAGCCAATAATAAATAACCAAGACAGGTGTCAAACAATGAACATGCCACATTAAGAAGAAATGACTAGAGAATTAAACCAAAACATGCCAAGGTGATGCCAACCAATCTTTCTTAATTAGGTAATCTTACCCAAAAAAGCCCGACCATGTGAGAGGCCCCACCTAGACGAGAATGATGGGAGAGATAATATAAAGTTACACAACCCACTTGAACTGCACACAAACCATAACAAGTCAATGGCGTGATGAGGATCATCATTCCAAGTGGTAGCAATAGTCGATGTCATGGGGACCATTGGGCGCCACCACAACCAATGAAAAAATAAAGATTTATGCCACAATTATAATGATGTTGTGAGGACCATTAGTGAAAAATGAAGATTTATGCCACAATACCAATGATGTCGTGAGGACCATCAAGGAATGAAATGACCTAGCTTTCCAAAAGGTTGAGGTAGCTGACATCAAGGGGGCTGTCAGACGTCACCACAGACAATAAGATATTGAAATTGTGCTATACGGCCAAAGAGCCTTGAAAGATATACCATAGTGCCACCAAAACATTGAAGTCATGAATACCATTAGTGAAAGACATAAAGGGGACCATCAATCACTAATATAGAATTTTTCCAAATATAATTTTAGCAATGCCACAACAATTCAAATGTCGTGAGGACAACCAGGCATCAAAGTAAAAAAAACAAATAATGTATAGGAACCAGACCAACCCAAGAACTGCCAATGAGGTTATCAAAATGCTGCCACAAAACAAGAACATTAGTCTGAAAAATCACTAATGTCAATATGAAAAAAAATTGAGAAGGGGAGAGATTGATCAATAGCCCTATTAGCTAACCTGTCAACAACCATATTAGGGGTGTTGGCAAGAAGTTGAGTCCACTTTTCGGCTAGAAAGTGGAAGTGTTTTCCCTAATTTTTAGAATTTGACACATTTTACGTTAAAATTTGAAGTACTTAGAGATGGAATCTTGAAAAAGGTCACTAATCATAAAATGTAGTACTTAGAGTCTAGTTTCGAAATATGTAATTTATTTCAATACCCAGATGCTACAAATTGATTTTCAATAGACGTTTCTAAAAACCACTATTTAAAAGTCACTTTTCTTTTACCATACCATGCACATGTACATCATTCATATTTTGACCTAAATTATTGTTGGAAATAGGATGCCATTTAATTGCAAATCCTAAACATTAATTATTTCATGTATCTCCTAGATTCTTGGGATGTGTTCAACAACACTAAGATTAGGATGAGATTAATATTTGATGAAATAAACCATGAAATTGACATTTGTAGTTATTCCTAAATAATAGGAGCATGTGGGTGCACACATGGTAAGGTGACACTCAACTTGAGTTCAGTTAACTATTCAGAGTAAGAGATAACACTTCTGAATGCATGTAAAAATCCTAGGAGTTAGGGTTTGATGTTTGCATGCTTGAAGTTCAGTTCAGTTCAGTTTAGATTAGTTCAGTTCAGTTTAGTTCAGTTCAGAATTAGTTTAGTTCAGTTCAGTTCAGTTCAATTCAGTTATGGTTCAATTTTCTTCAGTTGCATGCATGTTGGTTATTTTTGAGTTGCATGTAGTTAGCTTCAGTTAACTTGGAATGCATGGCTAATAACATTGAGTTGTATGATAGATAACAGGGACTACCTCCAGTTAATGGGGGATGACTATTCTTTGGGAATGGTGTTGAGTAAATGTTTCAGTTAACAAGAAATCACTTGGAGCCAACTTGGGTGCCCAAGATGCTTTCTTGGAATTAACTCCAATGCATGATAAGATATTTCTGAAGGCTTTGTTAAGTGGGACCCTCTTTTGGGTGTCATCTTTGAGGAAGAGCTTTGTAATTATCACTGAAGTGAAGGATGACTTGTAGCTTTAGTTTGGGATGCCCAAATGGGTAAAGCACATGTTCTAAGCTTTGGTCTTCATGGTAAAACTCAACTTGAAGCAATATGGTGTACCTTTTCAAGGGCTTGAGCTTGTGCATTGTAATTATCACCATTTGGAGATTACAATGTTGCATATTGTCTATTTATCTCAAGCAAGTTGAATAGAGTTGTGAGAGTTTTTTATTGTAGGTTGTGAAGAAGATTGGTGAAGATAGAAGAAGCATTAGAAGAAGCATTCTCGAGCAAGAATTGGAGCTATTGTAATTCAGAGATTGAATAATAGAATAATTCTTGGTGGAGTTTTTTCCCGAAAGGGTTTCTCCATGGTATATATTGTGTGGTCTTTCTAATATCCTGTCTAGTTCTTCTATCAACTTCTCTCTACATTCTACAACAATAAAATGGATTAATCAAGATAATCACCCACAAAGAATATATGTAACAAAGGAAAAGCCTACTTAGATCAGAAATATTAAAGTTTTACAGAGTATTCAGCTAAGAAAATGCCTCATTTTTCAACAATTATCGTATTTTTCTAAATCCTTTACGGAAAAGATTTGTAACTCATTGAAGCACATTTTTGATATTTTTTGTAATTTTTTATTGATTTTTTTTTGGTTAAATTTTTACTAGCCATATTTGTCATTTTGAAAAATTGTTGTGTACATCATGCATAAGATGACCTAAACTTATCATTTTTTATATTTTTTTAAATTGAAAATAATTGTTTGAAGTACGTTTTCATGCAATTCATTTTACAAAAAAAATGGTTTTAATAAAAAGTTATTAAAATAGTAAAAAGCCTTGATATTTCAAATTTATGGAAAAGTTTCATCATAAATTAATTGAAAAATAGAAAAAATAATCCAATTGTAAAAAAATTACATATTTAGAATCTACACTATCTCATCTATAATGGGTTTTAATTTCGTCAAAAAATTATGCAAAAAATACCTTCAGACATATGACCAAAGTTAGTATTTTCTCATGACATTGCCAGGACCTTCAACATGAAGGTCAAACTAGGTCCAAAGCTTAGGTTTGGGTCCCCAATCCTTTTCTCGAATAGAAAAACAAAGCAAAAATTTGACCAAAAAATGAAATTTTAAAAAACATGATCCTGTTTCATAAAAAACATGATTTTTTTATGATTTTAAGAAATGGGATCCCGTTTCAAAACAAGATCCCATTTTTTAAAAAGTGGGATACCATTTTGAAATGGGATCCCATTTCTTAAAATCATAAAAAAAAAATTATGGTTTTTTGAAATGGGATATCATTTTCAAAACAAGATCCCGCTTTTAAAAAAATGGGAAAACGGGATCCTATTTCAAAAAACATAATTTTTTATATAAAACGGGATCTTGTTTCATAACAAGATCTTATTTTTTAAAAAGAAGGATCTCGTTTGAGAATGGGATCTCATTTTTTAAAATGCGGGTTCTCATTTTTGGCTCAGGGTCCCGAACCTAAATGGGATCCTGTTTATTAAAAAATAGGATCTCGTTTTGTTGAAGGGTATGTGCAGGATCATCATGGAAAAAACAAGCCCTTAAGTGGCGATAAAATTCAGAAAAATCAGAGTTAGGCAACTTGATGTAAAAATTTGAATAAGTTATCTATATTATTTTAAAAATATGTAAGAATAGAATCTATAGCAAATTGAATGTAGTTTCTAAACTACTAGGTTTATTTAAAAAAAAAAATCTATTTGGTGAAAATTTGAAATTTCAATGCAATAGCACTTAAAATTCAGGGAAAAAATAAGAAGTGGGTGTTTGTCTGACCACCTTAACCACAATAAAATGATAATATTTTTTTATAAGATTTTAGATATATGTAGAGGACTCATGTCCCAATGTGATGCATATTTTTTTGTAATTTTTTCCAAGTAAATAATCAATTATGTATTTTTATTACAACTTTTAAAAAAATATAAAAACTTGTATGTTTGACCACCTTAACTTGGTCAAAACTTCATGAACTTCAATTTTTTAATCCTATAGTATGGGAAGCATAGAATGTGACACATGTTTGATTCAAAAAATGTGATACCGTTTGAAAGCTATAGATGTTTTTCAATCATCCTATCAATTAGGACTTTAGTCAATTCAAATAGAAAATGAATAATAATTATTTATTAAATTCAAAGTAAATCATAATTTATATTGGTGGAAAGTTGAGAATCTCCTTTAAAAACCCTTTTCGTTTCATCAATTTTGGGTAAAAAAAAAGTCATCAGCCACATACCCATCATATCGCCACTTTTTTGCCCATCATGATCCTGCACATACCCTGAAGCTAATTTCAGATTTTTTTCTAAGGAAAAAACTTCCATGTTTCATGGACTCATCTCTTCTTGCATTTACCCTTAGCTCTATAATAGTGTTGAATCTAGAAAAACAAAAAACAAATTGAAGCAGAGATAATGCATTTTGTAACAAATACTCTTAGTGCCAAGCATCAAGGTATTTTCTAGAGAGAGAGCCCCAATGAAAATTTGAGAATCACCCTCAATCATAATTTTAGAAAAGTTACTGCTTATTGCCAATTCCAAACCTAGAATTAAAGCATTGAATTCAGCCACATTATTTATACAAATGCTTAACATTTGATAAGCAACCTTCAAAACAACACCATTATAATCTCTAAATACCATACCTACCATAGATAACCTAGGGTTACCATGAGAAGCCCCATCAAAATTCAATTTAACCCAACCAACCAAAGGAGGAGACCATTTGAGCAATTTTCTTAATGCAGTAGGTTGGTAACTTTGGATAGAACCATGAGCAGGAGGCAATTTAAGAAGTGATCAAGATTTGAGAAACGAAGCATCCCAAGAAGAAAATGATTTTAGATCATGAAAATTTATCAAAACAAAGGACATCACTGATTTTGATATTGATTTTTCAATTTTTACAATTACTTGATTAACATTTGAAGTTCTCTTTCTAAAATTTTTGTTGTTTCTCTTAGACTAGATGTTCCAAATAATAATGGACAAACTAAGATTCCAAGTGCAAGAAAAAAATGAAAATTTAAATAAGGATGACCAACCCTGAAATTGTTGCAAGAGAGATGATCAACAAAGAGGGCTATTCAAACCAAGCTTATTATGAAGCCACTTCCAACCTCTATAAGGAAAATTACAAGAGAGAAAATGTTGGTTCATGCTCTTGAAAATCCTATCACAAATAACACAAGGAAAAATGAGAGTGATACCAAGGCGGTCTAACTGCACGTCAGTTAGAATTTTATCTTTTAATGTACGAAAAGAAAAATCTTGGGTCTTAGGGAGCACCACAAGACCCTGACATAATTTGGAAGGCCAAACAAGAGACTTTTCATCTTTTACAAGAGAGTTATATCCATCTTTTACATTGTAGGAGCCATATTTTTATTTTACCCATATAATTTCATCATCCTTGGAAGAATACAAAACTTTCCTCAAGGAAAGCTCCTTCCAAAGAGAATCCTTTAATGCATTAGGGAATTTAGAAGGTCCAATGACCTCCAATTAGCAATTAAAGGGGAGGAAGAGGCATCAATTACCAGATAGTCCCACACTTTACAACCCTGTAGACTCTTAAGAGAAATAGTAATTTCTTCCCACTTGCCAAAAGACCAAAGAGGAAGATGACCATTCCAAGTGTCATCCCAAAATAGATCTTTCTTCCCATTGTGAATCACCCAAGATAAGTGGGGCAGAATGATGGACCGATAGGAGATGATAAAATTATAAACCTTAAGCCTAAGGGAGGGTTTTTCAAAGTGAAAATGTGTTCTCACTCCCAAGAGTTGAGGTATTTATGTTTCATAATTTTACACCACTTGGCCTCTTAATCTTGATAAATCCTCCACAAAAGTTTGGCCCCTAGATCCTTGTTTTGGAGAATCATATCCCTAAGACCCGCACCCCCCAATTCTTTGGGAAGGAAAACTTTCTCCCAAGCAACAAGAGGTAACATTTTCTTCGCCTTCACATTTTTTTCCCACAAGAAATCCCTCAAGACCTTCTACAACTCAACAGATTTACCTTTCAAGAGCTTTAAAAATGAAATTAAATAAATTGGTAAGCCTGAAGCACAGATTTAATCATAACAATTTTCCTTGCCAGAGACAACCATTTTGACTTCCAAGTCAAAATTTTATTTGGGATTGAAGATACAATCTTGTCCCAATAATAATGTTTTTTCTTCCCAAAAAGAAAGCTACACCAAGATACCTGCAAGGAAGAGAATCTTGTTTAAAGCCCAGAACCAAAGAATCCTTCTTTTGACCACCAAATTTACATTTAGGAAAAAAATCTTTGAGTTCTCCTTATTTACTTGTTGACTAGAGAAAACCAGGTTGAGAAACAAGACTCTTTGCATGGCCTTAGCCTCAAAGATACTCGCATGTCCAAATAATAAGTGTCATCAGCAAAAGAGAGTGAGTGATTGGCCAAGGGATATGATTTATCTTGATTCCTCTCCAAAGATTCTTACTTTTGGCCGTAGAGATATTCCAACTGAGACCTTCAGCCATAGGGATAAATAGAAAAGGAGACAAGATATCACCCTATCTCACCCCCTGGGTGGCTTTGGTACATCCATAAGGGGGACCATTAACTAAGATTGAAAATTTTTCCCTAGAAATACATTAATAGACCCACTTACACCATTTTTGAGAGAAGCAAAAAATTTAAACACGCAAGCAATAAATCCCAACTTACTCTATCATGCGCCTTCATCATGTCAAGTTTTAGAATAACAGAAGGAATTTTCTCCTCCATGATGGAATGAAACAATTAACAAGAAAAGATTGCATCACCAACAATTTCTCTACCAAGGACAAAACCCCCTTGCTCCTCAAAAATAATTAGGGGAATTTGAGTGGCAAGTATGATAGCAAAAATTTAATACAAGGTGTTGCAAAGAGAAATAGGCTTGAAATCAAAAAAAGAGATAGGGCACGATTTCTTAGGAATCAAGGAAATAAAAGTATTATTCATTTCTTTCAAAATATTTCCATGATTTATATATTCTTCCAATGCAAGGACATTATTCCCCACAAAGTCACAACATTTTTGAAAAAAAAAGAGCAGTGTAACCATTAGGACCAGGAGCCTTATTTGGAGCCATTGAAAAAACCACTTTTTTGACCTTCTCAAGAGTGAATTCACTCGTGTGAATCTGATTATGTTCTTCAAAAATAAGACAAGGGATATAATCTAAGGTTGAAGGATCAAAAACTACTAACAACAATAGGAGCCAAGAATCCCTTGAAAAATCTAATAGCTTCCACTTCAATATCCCCAAGGGAAGAAAGGGAAGCACCCACCCCCTCTAAGTAGACACAGGTATGTGTAGGATCATGATGGGCCAAAAAGTGGCGATATGATGGGTATTTGTAGGGTATGTGGCTGCCGACTTTTTTTTTACCCAAAATTGATGAAATAAAAAGGGTTTTTAAAGGAGATTGTCAGCTTTACAACAATATAAATTATGATTTACTTTGAATTTAATTAATAATTATTATTCATTTTCTATTTGAATTACAACTAAAGTCCTGATTGATAGGCTGATTGAAAAACATCTATAGCTTTCAAATGGTATCACATTTTTGGAATCCAAAACATGTGTCACATTCTATGCTTCACATACTATAGGATTAAAAAAAGAAAAAATGAATTTCATGAATTTTTGACCAAGTTAAGGTGGTTAGACATACGAGTTTTTTATATTTTTTAAAAGTTGTAATAAAAAAATCATAATTAATTATTTACTTGGAAAAAAATTATAAAAAAATATGCATCACATCTAGACATGAGTCCTCTACTTATGTCTAAAATATTATAAAAAAATATTATCATTTTATTGTGGTTAGGGTGGTTAGAAAAACACCTACTTCTTATTTTTTCCCTGAAATTTAAGTACTATTGCATTGAAATTTCAAATTTTCACCAAATAGATTTTTTTTTAAATAAACCTAGTAGTTTAGAAACTACATTCAATTTTCTATAGATTCTATTGTTACATATTTTTGAAATAATATAGATAAGATATTTAAATTTTTACGTCAAGTTGCCTAACTCTGATTTTTCTGAATTTTTTGCCACTTAAGGGCCTGTTTTTTCCATGATGATCTTGCACATACCCACACAATGCTATCAACTTGATGCCTAACTTTCACAGAAGCATGGAAAAAATTGGTGTTTTGTCCCCATCCTTCAACTAGAGTTCTCTTGATTTCTGACGCTAATGTATCTCCTCCTTCCAAAGAGCTTCATCTAGCTCTGCCTTCAAAGACTTCTTTTTCAAATGAAGATACATCCATGCCATTTTTATAATGTCATATAGAGCTAAAAATTCCTTTCCAATTCTAGATTTTTCCTCAAAGATGTTCTTAAAATGATTGATATTCTAGACTTTTATCTTGCCCCGCAAGATTTTCAACTTTCTGAATAACTAATACATTCTTGATCCTTCAACAAAATGGCCCGAAACCCACCAATCCTTGTGTGTCGTTGAAAAATGGACCCTTCTCATTTTCATGGTCTTTTAGGTCTTGTTTCATAGTGTTGGAACTATGTTGCTTTAATTTTATGATTTATCTTGGCTTGAACATGCTTATTTTGGTGCTAAAACTCAAAGAACAACGTCTTGTGAAGGTGTTGTGAAGTGTTGTAAGACATTTCTACATTCTTCTAGAGTCTATTTAATGCAATTCACCTAAAAACCACCTTTTCATTCATCAACAAGTCCTATTTTTAAGTGTTGTAAAGTCTTGTAACAAGATTTCACGCTTTTCTAGGCATATTTTCACTATTTACACCATTCTCATGCTTTAGTTTGTCTCTTTATTCCCTCATATGGTTATATTAAGTGTATTTTTGGGTCCTATCCCGACAAACAACATTAAACATAACATTTTCCTGACACTTGGTTTTGGGTCCCAGGTGGGACTCATTCACCAAGGGTGGCGAATGAGTCCCCCTTGGCCCCAAATTCAAAATATTTCAAAATTTCTTTCGATATTTTACTCAAATTCACTTCATGTCGGCCTGTGATGAGGTATGAATGGATACTAAGGCACAAGATTTCTATAAATATGTGATTTTAACCTTATTTTACATCTCCTACAATCTCCTCATTCAAGTATTCAATATCCTAACATATTCAAGCAATCTTCAAGCAATCAAGCATTCTACATCATCAATTCAAGCACTTTGGAGCAACCATTGACATCACTTCAGATTTGCATATTCAAGGATGTGGTAAGTTTGTAATACTTGCATTCTATTCATTTATCATTTCCTTTTAATTTCATTCATTTCTTTTGGGTTTGATTACCAAAGTGGGGTTTGACTAAGGCAAACCCTTATTCACTAACACCCCAACATTTTTCCCTTTTGTGCATGTGTATTTGTAGCTTTTTTTTGCAAATTTAATAGGTTTAAAGGTGTTGAAAAGTGGAATTCAAGTCAACTAGGCTCTTCAAGTCAACTCATCACCTTTTCAAGCATTTTCAGCATTTTCAGGCCATTTTCTGCAGAGTTGACCCCGACAACCTAATATTCAGACATTACCAAATCTAGAGTAGCAGTGTTGTATCTTGATTTTTCAAAAATCTTGGGGAGGACTAATTCGCCACCCCTTGCGAATGAGTCCCACTTGAAATCTAAAAACCTGAATTTTGTTAGAAATCAACTCCCAGCTATCAGAAATCAGTTTCCAACACTTTTCCAACAGTAGGAGGACTGATTCGCCACCCTTGGCAAATGAGTCCCACTGTGAAAAATCAAAAATTTTGATCAGCATTATAGACACTCCAGAAAGCTCATACAACATCTAGGTGCACTCATATTTGACCCAGTACCTTCTGTTTTCCATATTTCTTTCAATTTCATCATCTTTTATAGTTGTTTTCATATCATAATGTGTTTTCAAACATAGCTTAAATTTCACTTTTGCATCCATTTTAGATCATTTTATTTAGTCATTTTCATTTATTTTAGGTCATTTACATAACATCACATTGCATACATCCTAATTTGAGTGTTACATAAGCATTTTAGAACCCCCAATCTCTTTCTTTCTAGGTGGAAAACCCTAGGAAGAGAGCAAGCATTTAGGGTCCCAAAATCTATGTTTCACCTTGAGTAGAGAAATGAACTTCAAATGCCTGAACCACATGGCCTCAAATTTGAAAGGTCACTTAATACTTGTTTTCTCCTAAGAAACAAAAAAGTGATATAGGGAAGTGTTTTGAACCAAGAATTGCATGAATCAATGAATAGAAACCCTGAGAAGAAGATAACCAATTATCTGACAACATAAATTTTTCTAAGCACTCAACAATATAACAAAATTCTAGCCTCTTATTAGTCTAGGTGAAAATACCATTCTTTGGCACACTACCAAACAACTTATTTTCCCCTATAAAAGAACTGAAATCCTCCACCACCATGGGGGACAGAATAATCCCACCCTTCTTTTCTGCAACATCCATAACTACATTAAAATCACACCCAAACACCTTTATACCCCCTGGAAGTAGGGAAGATACAATAGAAAATTCATCCCAAAGGCATTTTTTCATGGGGGAAGAACATGAACCATAAAAATTGAACAACCATAAGGAATTCATAGAGAAGAGACAAGACATCTGAACCCCATCCAATTATCAAAAGAGTGAAAAGAAGCCACATCCACCTTCCTAGAATCCCAAAGGATAGCAAGGCCACCAGAAACACCTCTGGTGGAACAAATAAAAATTTCCACCTAATCTAGGAGTTGAAAATTACACTAGCAAGTTGCTCTGATAGTTTTGTTTCTTGAAGCAACACAATAACTAACTAAATACATCTTATCTAATGCTTGACCAAGAATCGTTTGTTAGGGGAATTTAAGCCCCTAAAATTCTAGGATAGAATCTTCATGCTTTTTGAGGAGCATGATCTTCTCTCCTCTTCTTCAGGTTAGTTTCCAGGGCATTATAAATGCTCGCAGCTCCCTTAGACTGCACTTTTTTGACGTGACCAAAAGAATCTACTTCATTGAAAAGAGACCTTTTGCTTGTGGATCTCGAAGTTCTCTCCAATTTTTTTAAATCCTTGTAGTAATTTCTAGTTGAGTTTTCCGACTGGGTATGTGCAGGATCATGATGGGCCAAAAAGTGGCGATATGATGGGTATGTGTAGGGTATGTGGCTGACGACTTTTTTTACCCAAAATTGATGAAATGAAAATAGTTTTTAAAAGAGATTCTCATCTTTCCAACAATATAAATTATCCTTTTCTTTGAATTTAATAAATAGTTATTATTCATTTTCTATTTGAATTATGACTAAAGTCCTGATTGATAGGATGATTGAAAAACATATATAGCTTTCAAACAGTATCACACTTTTTAAATCTGAAATATGTCTCACATTCTATGCTTCACATACTATAAGACTAAAAAAAAAAATTGAATTTCATGAATTTTTGACCAAGTTAAGGTGGTCAGACAAACAATTTTTTTATACTTTTTAAAAGTTGTCATAAAAAAATCATAATTAATTATTTATTGGGAAAAAAATTACAAAAAAATATGCATCACATTGGGACATGAGTCCTCTACTTATATCTAAAATCTTATAAAAAAATATTATCATTTTATTGTGGTTAGGGTGGTCAACAAACACCTACTTCTTACTTTTTCCCTGAAATTTAAGTACTACTGCATTGAAATTTAAAATTTTCACCAAATAGATTTTTTTTTTTAAATAAACCTAGTAGTTTAGAAACTACATTCAATTTGCTACAGATTCTATTCTTACAAATTTTTGAAATAATATAGATAACTTATTCAAATTTTTATGTCAAGTTTCCTAACTCTATTTTTCTAAATTTTTCGCCACTTAAGGGCCTATTTTTTCCATTCAATGATCTTACACATACCCGACTATTTGGCTTCCTTCCTCTAGTTTTCCCTTTTGGAGAAGAATATTTAAGCTTGGGGAAGCTTCAAATTGGGGAATTGGAAGTGAGGAAGGAACCACCTCCACATCCTCCTCACAAGCTACTTCATTTGTAATTTCATTTAACAAGTCATTCTTAGCTTTCTCCATTGTTTCATTCATGAGGCCTCATAGACACTCCTCAAACACCACTTCCACAAGAGACGAAAGCTCTATTTCCTAGCGAGGAGGGGTAACCTCCTCCAGATGAGGCATTTTATCATCTGGCACTTGAAGATCACTCGAAGGCGCAAAAACCACCACTGGGGTATGCGAGGGAGAGGAATGGATCTCCCCAGTAGAAGGTTCATATCTGATGGCCAAAGTATTATCATTAAAATTTATGGAAAACTTTACAGTTGTATCACTAGGAGATCCCAAATCAGAATTTACAGTGAAAGACTCCCTATGGAGCAAAGCAAGGTCAAATCCCACCACAATTTATGCCTTACCATTTAGGGAAGAAATGAAGTTTAGGGGTTGGTTCCAAACCCCAAATTTTGACAGGATGCACACCTCAGACGAAATAACTTTTGGATCCTTCAAGAACACCCAGATCCTAAAAATAGGGCTACCCTTCTCAAGAAAGCAATTTGCTTTAATAAATTTCCCTAGGGCATCACCAATTGACATTAAAGCAACTTCTTCTAAAAATTCAAAGGGAAGGTTTGACAACACAAAACATACTAGTTTTACCCTACCCAAGAACTCAGCCTCTGAGAAATTAGATTTCCAATTTTGCATAACAAAATAGGAGTTTACAAACCAAAAAGGGGGCCTTCATTGAGAATTTTCTCTTTAATTTCTTTATTATCAAAAAGAATAATGAAAGAATCTTTTGAAAAAATATATAAATCAAAGGAAACACACTAGTTTGAAAAAGTCCAATCATTTATTTGAGAGAAAGATAATTTTTCATCCCAAATTTGCCCCACCAAAGCATTTTCTTCTAGATCTAAAAATATTTGAATCATCTGAGCATTAGAGAGACTTACTAGCTTTTTCCCCGAATCCCCTATTTTTGACAAGACGGCATAGGCTTTTCGTTGCCCAGATTACCATTCTTTTCCAACACCTGCAACGACGATCTGTGGTTTACATGTGCCGCCTTGAGGGACAAACCATTGTCCCTTTTTCCATGACCTTCCCACCTCCAAGGACCCAGCGAATGCCAATCTATTGCTTCATGCTCTTTGTTTGCCCTATCAGGCACAAAACCAAAATTCCTCCTTCCTCTGGCAAGAACGAAGTTTCTCCTGAAAGGAATATCATGAGAACTAACTTGAGGACAACGATATCCCTTGTTAGTAGGTAGCCATCTTCTATTAGGGAACCGAGAACCAGAGTTAGGGTTTCTACGGCCCCCTATTTTGTTGATACCCACTGCGAGGATGAGCATTGGGGTAAACCTGACCACCAACACTTTTTCTGTTAGACACATTCTTGTATCTATTACCACCACGGGTTAATGGATTACCATGGTCATCCTAGTTACGCCAAGTATTTCCATGCAGATCTGACAACTGTCATCTAAAACGTAGGGAAGGCCATTCATGGTCTGCAACATCTTCCCACGACTCATGCTTTCTTCAGTGCTCCATTTTTTCGCTCCGCAAGATTTATTTATGTATAATTTCAATATTATTCATCACAAGTGCAACCATGTGCTTCTTTCAAAGTTAAGATAATGATTTGATTTATATTATTCACTCTTCATGATCTTAAGGTGTTTTCATTCATCATTGATTTATGCATATTCACCATAAAAAAGCATTTAGAAAAGTGAAAAAAATGCATTACATTTTGCATTCAAAAGACATCTAGGATTAATTTCAGTTATTGCAAAAGTGGATCTAGTTCATACTTGCATTTATGAATCTACATTAGGGTATATTCAATCTGAAAATAAATCTTAAAGTGTTCAAAATTAATCATTTAAGCATATGCATATAATGAAAAAGTGGAAAAAGTGCATTATTGTTAAAAACACATTGAAAGATATCAATTTCTAGATTTTCAAGTTAGGATCAATCAATTTATGCAATTTAAAATCTAAAAATTGTATTTTGGATCACATTTATTGCTTCAAAATTTTGAAACTCACATGCATAATTATATTTCACACGGAAAAATCATAATTCTATATATTTATGGAAAATTATTTTCTCTCAAACCTTAAGATTCAAAGAATATGATATCCAAATACTATAGCACATATCAAAATTTTGAACTTAGCAAAAGAATATTGCTGGTCTAGGGAACATCATGCCCCTGACCTGCTAAAGTTGGCTCAAATTTGGACCACAGATCTATCTTTGTGTTATTTGTGTGGCTTTGCTTTTTTTTCTACAAATTGTTTGATTTATGATGACTTTCTTGTACCTTTCCTTTCATAGTAGGCTTACCTAAGTGCTTTTAATCTCATATGAGCTTCACAACTTGGTGTACTACTACTAATACACTTGTGAGACATAGTTTTTGACTTATGGAATCTCATGTTGTAACCACATCCACTGTGGATCCTAAGTCCTATAACTCTTTCACACAAGGTATGGCTTCAACCCAATCCATTTTAGATTACAATCCTCACCACACATTATTATGGCTTCTTCACAATCCAACATTCATGTGGACTTGGAGGCTATTATTGCCCATGTTCCTAAAGAGAAACTAAAAAAATTGGACAAGGATTTAGAAGGTCTTCAAGATTATCTAAGTATTGAACCTTTAGTTGGAGAGATGATGCCTATTATGGACAACCTTAAGAAGTTGATAAGTGATGCTCAAAGAATAGAAGTGTTGCATAGTCTAGCCCACATATTAGATGCTAACATCCCTATGATAGCTATTTATGCTCATTTACCAATGCTCAAAACCAAGGAGGAAAACAAGTTCCTCTCCCATAACTATGCCTTCTACTCCCACATTTACACCTCCAACCATAACATCAACCATATAATGCACCAATGGTCTAAATCCAAGCTTAGGTCTTCTTAATGTAAATCTCTATAGTTTTTCACCTTACCCATAACACCACCATGTTAGTCACCCCTCCTAAACATGCAACATAGTAACCCATTGGTCACTCTCTCTAGTTCACCATATTCAATAAAATATCAAAACTTGTCACCCAATGATCCAGTCATAAATCAAATTTTATAAAATGTGACATCACTTCAACCATAAATTTCAACATTAAATCAAAATCAAAATGGTAAAGCTCCACAATACCTCACACAAAATCCATTGTCATTTTCCAGCCTTAAAACACCCATACCTCCAAACATTGAAATACCTCAATTTGAAAAGTATAATGGTAAGGGAAATCCTAACAACCATGTGTCAAATTTTATTATGTAGTGATTCCATTTTTGAAGATGTGACCTTAGAAAAACTCTTCCCTATAACATTAAAAGGAATGACCTTAGAATGGTTTTTCTCATTGCCAAACAACTCAATAACATATTTCACACAACTTGTTAGTGTATTTCTCCAACAAGTTCAAGAAAACACTAATCCTCAAGTGGCATTAACAAAATTAGTGCATTGTAAACAAGGACCTAAGTAAAAGATAAAAAACTTCATAGGACGATACCAATCACTTTATTCACAAATTTCCTATAGTCTTCTAAACATTGGCATCCAACAAGTGTTTATAGAAAACTTGCAACCTAACATTCGAGACAAGATTTTGTTGATGAAGTACCTATCCTTTACACACTTATGTACAACCCTTCATGATTATTAGATTCTGATTAGTCAGTATGAAGGAACTCCTTCATCGAATCCTACTAGTCAATCTGAATCCATACCTCAAAACAATTATCCATCATTCAAAAATAAAAATAAAAACTTCATAAAGATAAACACTCCTCAAATCACCAATAACATTGACATGCATTTTGTTGCTGCAAGTAACAATCCTTATCAATTTAGACCTTGAGAGATAGGAAATTCTTACAATTTCTTGATTCTCTTCATGCGATAACATTGTATTTATTGAGTAAAAACATGATTCCACTACTCGCGATTAGGCTTGTTGATGAAAGTAAACCTTTACCACAAAATTTTAATGCAAAAGAATTTTTTTAGTATCATTGAACACCCATACATGATATAGAGTGATGTATGCATCTTAAACACCAAGTGCAAGACCTAATCGATTATAATCAAATCTAGTTGGTTGGCATTAATGATAAAGGAAATAAATCAGTCTTGCCACCTAACCAAAACTTGCAAATCCTCACCAACCCATTACCAAGTCACTCATAAAAATTTGTGCAATTTAGTGAGTCGGATGGAGAAGATGATGTTTCTAACATGGTAAACACAATAGAAGTTTAACATCATAAGGACCAAACCACTTCGTTTCATAACACCACTTTCACACATCTTGATGTATCCATAAAAGAACCTGACAATCCTCTCTATATCACTGGCCAAATTGATGACAAACCTACAAGGGGAATACTCATTTATCTTGTGTGTCCAAATAATGTGATCACTGAAGAATTATTATTTATTCAAATGATCTCTACAAAGACAACTATGAACAATAGAAATCATGGTTAAAAACTTTTGATGGTTATGTTTTTCCTACAATAGGTTCGATCACTCTCTTAATAAAACTTGGATCCAAACAATTGGATGTCTCATTTACTATCATCCTAACATTAGACCTATTTTGTTTGAAGTTAGGCTATCCATGGCTACACTCAATGAATGTAGTCCCATATGTTATCCATAAATGCATGAATTTACCATTTGAATATGAAATACATATAGTTATCATAGTGGGTTTAAACCTTTGGCTTCACGTGGAAATTTTTCATTAGATTATTTTTGGCCTCAACCTATTGACCATGTTAAACCTTGTGAAGATCACATTTTTCATATTGTATAAATTTTTTAAAGCTAAGTGCATAACCAAGTTATCCATTAGTAATATCCTACCTCAACCTACTATGACTTAAATGAATATTTCTCCTACCCCAAAGGTAGTAGAGGAACCTCTGTCTGAACCGGGTATCCTCCCTCAACCACCTATAAAAGACTAAGGGATAATCATATAATAAAATTTGTACCCTCAAAGAAAAAAAAGTTATATACCTACAAATACAGTAGTCTCCCAACCCATAGTGGTCCCTTCAATTCCTCCTCCAAAGGAAAAAAAGAGACCTATACATTGGAAAATACCTCAATCAATCCTTCGAAAGATGAAACACGTGCAAGAAGAAACATAAGTGCAAAGGAGAATAAATTTAGGAATCACACCTTAGCTCACCAACACGCTAAAAAGTGTGAAACCTTACCCAATGACCAACCTCCCATCCAAACCAAATCTGATGAATTACCTCTTGTCCATCCAACCTCATCCTCACCTGAATCCACTCCTCCACCCTCACCAAAAAAACAATTGAACCTTACCTATCTCAACCCAAGAAAATAATTAAATAATAACATATGAATGATGTTACTCATGATCATATTTCTCATAAAAAATTCTATTGTGATAAATTTGGATAGTAAAGAAGAAGAAAAGAAAGAGGAATAAAAAGTATCATAATGAACTTTCTCTAATATTTTCTAAATCAATGAACTTGAATGGGGGAAACCATGATGATCCTCCTATTGAGAGTGATCCACCATGTGTTGAACCTACTGGTACGCCTTGTATGACACTTGTTGTAGTCCAATTAGCGTATTGTTTTCCTTCCATTCACAATGAGCAAGATTGGGATGCAGATGATTTTCTTTAGATTAGATCACATGTGTGGTACCCTTGATATGTTTTTTATGTGTTTGCATGTGTGTGATGTAATCTCCTATGATGTGATGCTTGGTGTGTCTTCATTTTTTTAAATTTTCTTTGGATGAACCTTATTATTCTTATTGGAACAAGGATACAAAGGAAAAAAATCTATTATGACATTCATTTATTTGTATCTTCATTCTTCTTTTTGTCATAAAAATTATTGTTATCTTGTATTTTCCTTTTGGGGATGATACAAGGCATTGAGGCATTTAGGTCTCTTCCATGTTGACCCAAAAGCTTGTTTTGTTGTCTTAATGTGTCATTCCTCTATTGTGTTCATAGTTGCATGAGTATCTGAGGAATGATTTTGATTTTTAGCATTAATCATATTACATATTATCTATGGTCTATAATAACCTAGATCTTTGGATGCCTTATGTGACATATTTTATCTTGTTATGCGGCCTTGTCCTAGGGGCAACCCCTTGCCATGAGTCAATCATTTTGGTAACATATCATTGGAATAGAGTTTCCAATAAGCTCTCACGGCCTTGTCATGTTGTATTTATTATTTTACTCTACCTTAAAGGAAATTTCTAACATATGGTGTTAGCAATTATTTTAAGGTGGGAGCATGCATTCCATTATGTGCTTTACCTTGTTTACACATGTCAGACTTGGTGATGTGTTGGCTTGGCATTTTGATTATTTTTCAGCATCTTATCAGAGTTATTGGAATTATAACTCTTGTTATGGCTGACATGGGATCACACCTAGTGGAAAATGGTCCTCACTATCCCTTGTGTGTTTCTCATTTACTACTTTAAGAAAGCTTACCTAGTGAATATCAAACTTCACTAGCTTGTGGTTCTTTGTTTTATGATTCACCTAACAACATTCTAACTTTGTTAGCTTGTGAATCATGAATGCCTTAGGTATGGATACTAGTAATATTTATGTGGATTATACTATTCCATGATTTTAATACCTAATTTGCATGTATGCATCATGTTTGCATTGTGTTTGTATTGTGTTTACATTTTGTTTGTTTTTTTTCTTAATTTTTTTATTTCATGTCATGTTATGTTATGTTTTGTCTTTGTTGTGTATGCTTCATGTTTTCCATGCTGCATTACATCTCATACATGTGAGTTCATTTGTCCTCATATTATCTTTCCTATAAGATCTTGAATCTGGGAGGTAGTGCATCCCCTAGATTCAATATCATCCTATCTCCTCAATATTTGGATAATTGAACCCCCCTTGAATTATCCATACTTTAATGTGAATTTGAGCATAATTTCATACTCTCACTAAAGTGGGGGCTAAATGTAGCATCGAAAATGATCACCCTTGACAATTTCACACTAGGTTTAGCTCCCATATGTGCTTAGACCTAATTATCCATTTAATTGCATGTTTATAAACATCTTCAAAAGATCAAACAAGGGAAACAAAAATAAGAATTCAATATTTCCCCTCAGCACTTTGGGCCCCGAAAAGAATAGGTCTAGTCTAAGGTACCTCACGCCCTAGACCACCTCTTTCTAGCTCCAATTTAAATATGTTGATGTTGGTATTTTATTATCTGAATTCCAATTTTAATTGTTGGATATCACCATTTGATTTTCAATAAATTAGAATAACTACATATAAATACTATTCATTCTATCATTTGAAACCATAGAACACACCTAAAAAATATATTGAACAAATTGAGCAATCCTAAAAGTAGTCAAGAACAGTCACGAGAAGAATTATCAACATTTTAGTATCATTTATTTTATTCAAGCATCATTTCCATCATTCATCATTTTTTTATGTAAGTTTGTTAATGTTTTATGAGTAATAACACTTGTAGGAATTCAATCAAGCAATTCAATTATCCTTGAAGGTGATGAGTACATGGCTTTAGTCAATCAAGGAATTGCAGATCTAAGTGGTGAGTTATAGTATTAGTCAATTCATTAAGTTTGTTTGTTTAGCCTCTACCAAACCAAAGGTAAGCTCTCTTTCATACATGATTATCCATTGTGGAGGTAGAAATACCAAAGTGAGGTTTTACTTAGGCAAGCCCCTATACGGCATAACCCTTCCCCCTCTTTCATGTGTGCAAGGTTTTAGATATAAAGAAAAAGCAAAGGAAGATTAAGGACTAATTGATCATTTATGCATTCAAACCCTACAATTTTTTAAGGCATGAAAATTGGATCTTCTCATCAACAAACAAAGTTCCAAAAGTGACCCCATGAGAATAGGAGCTACAGACCAAGGATCTTAGGCTTATGTTTTTAGATCTTACAAAAAAGGAGGATACTATAGGGTGCATTACGCCCTAGACTAGCTAATTCAACATCAAATTTACATCCTAGGATCCTTTGTGTCTGCTCTCTACCTTTTTGGATTCTATTTCTGTCTTGTTGCATTCAATTTCTTAGAAATCATAATAGAATGTTTCATATTCATAGTTTACATAATAACATTGTTGCATCATAAAAAATAGTCAATTAACAATCTAATCATCAATCTATTCCCCATCAATAGTGGATTAAAACCCTAATCCACCATTTTGACTCTTCCATTGAGGTTTGTAGTCAAGTGTCTTTTGAGATCAATTTTAATCCACCATAACAAAAACTGGGACAAGTGTGATTTAGGACATATATCCCTTTTCCCAATCAAATAATTGTAAGGTTATAGATTTGTACATTATATGATTTTATTAGAATTTTTAGATATTCCTATAGTTTTGGTACCTCTCATTGTTCTTTTTTTGTTATACATTTTTAAGTTTAAGATTCGCTATTCGCTAATAATTTTTACTACACTACCCAACCTTGGCTGCCCCATATGATTTTAACTTTCAATATGATATGTATGATTTTTTAATGTAAGAGTGAAATTTTGAGTTTATATTTTTACCCTTTGTTTATGTAATAATTTATTCATGGTCCTAATCTTTCATGGAGTTCTCATCTTTACCCTAACATGGATGTTGAATCTATTGAGAGTTAGATTTATTTTTATTTTCATATTGAGAAAATTATGGAGGATTATGATCAATGTGGCCAAAAAAAAATTTGTAAATGACCTTATTAATTAATTTAATGTCAAAAATCTTACACAACTAGCTAATATGATTCATAATATTTTTTTTCAATAAGCCATATAGATTAGAAATATTTCAAGTTTTTAGTGCTAAATTACTTCATCTACTTTGATTACTACATCTACCTCCTCTCTCTCTTCCTCTAGTATCCCTTCCACTACCATTATCTAAACCTATTTACTAGTATACCACCAAATAGTTTTTATCCTTTCTCCACCTTTCCACTTTCTTATTCCCTTCCTTCTAACTATATCCCTATTAAGATACATACATTTCATATGATTTATTACACTTTTATTCCTATTTCATCTACTACTACTCTGTAGGAGATGGAAACCCCTTCCCAGGATCCTCAACCTACAACAACAAATCACCCTCACACAGACGAGAGAAACAAACACAATTCTGCCAAATACCAAAATGATATTAAAAAATGAGATGATAAAATACATGTTGTATAGGCCTTTTAAAGGAATGAAAAATGTGATGGGTGAGAAACTAGTTACCCGATACAGGAAAAAACCACCCAAGTAATTAACCTAAGTTAAATTGAACACTAACACCCCCCTTAAGTGCAAACTTAGGGAGATTATTATGCAAAATAAAATGCAAGATGGGTCCTAGCTACAAGGCCATGTTAGGTACCCAGGCACAACTACAATGCAGAAAAAAAATCTCACAACTAGAGAAAAGGAGGAAAGCCTTGTGGGAGAAAACTCCTCTCCAAAAGAGAGAAAATGCAAACAAAATAAAATCATGTGAGGAAGGATGGAGGACTCCATGATACTCCCCCAAGTACACCATCTATCACATATATGCATTAAAATAAAAAGCCCTCCATAAGAGGGAAAAAGAGAGATTATGTAGCCCCCCCACAATGTGTAATCGCTTGCAAAAATGGTAAGTTCCTGAAGACAAAACATGAACCAATGGTGAAAAACAACTTATCTCCCTTTTGGAAGAAAAAAAACCAAGTACAAATGCAAGAATGCTTCCCATTCCAAATAGTAATTGCAAGAACGAAGCATAAAGGTGTATGATTATGTCTTTAAAATATGCTCGTGTGTCTCCTTTTCCATTGAAGATGAAGACACCACAATCAAATCAAGTACATGCCCAATCAATGAAGAAGGTGACAAATCAGGACTATGTGAAAACTAATGTTGAACAACATCCAAATACTATGATAGTTTGACAATAGTGGAGATACTGTCATCAAAAAGAAGGGATATAACCTCAAAAGCATCATGCAAATCAGAAATGTGAGATTAACAAAACAACTTTGCAAGACCTGTCAAGTGACTATCCCACAAAGAATGATCTGAAGGATCAAAAACATCATGTTGTACTGAAGAACCAACCTCTAAAGCAACATGAGATGAATCAACATAAGCTTGAAGAAGTCCAAGGTTCAAATGACTATTCTCTCCCAAGGAATTGCTACCAACACTAGCAAGAGGGGTGTGAGGCTCATAACCATCACCATAAGATGAATGGCCCTACTGAATAGGAATAGTGGAAGTCTCAATTAATGACTCTACACAAAGAATCACCGAAGGTGAGGATACATCAACTGTCTCTGATGGAGAAGAAGGAGCATCTGAAGAACCCTTTTCATCCTCATCTGAAGATTTAAAATATTCAAAAATTTCAAACTCTTGCATAGTAGCATGATCATAGGCTATCATGTCTGAAAAATGAAGAGGCACAAGACAATCTGAAACAAGATCATCTAGGAATAGCTAGTATCAGGATCTCCATGTATCTCCCAAATTTTAGTCCAAAGAACATGAGGACACTCAAAGTGATCAATAGCATTCAAAGTGGCATCATCAATATGCATTGCAATAACTCCTAGGACATGATCCCTTTTGCAATTCCATGCAAATTTCTTACTATCAGTACCAAGAGGTGGGACAAGATTATATAAATGTGGCAAAAAATGAAGCCATCTGAGATGTTTTATGATACCATCTCTCCATTGTTTATAGTTTCCCCTTTTCAACATAATCACAACAGGATGAAATGAAAACCCCCTAATGAATTATGACAAATCTCAAAGAATACAAAGACATTAACCTTCAAAACCAATTAGAAACTCTCAAATATGATATATTGCAAATGAATCATTCCCACAATACTTCAAGAAGTAATAATGCAAAAAGGGTTGAAAATCTAAAAAAATTGAGCAAAAAATTAAACACCTTACTGGGCATTTTGTGGCAGGTTCTCGTGTCAAATCACAAAGCCAAATCTCAAAATCAACTCACCAAGCAAACTCCACCAAGCCTAGAGAGTACAGTCACAAGTCAACAACATACAAACCACCAATCACCACACGTGAGAGACATTTCACAGCCACGTGAGCCTTTGCTCACAATAATGAAGGGAGTAAGAGGCTATGTGAATAGCAAGAAACTGCATCACACCACCAATGTGGGATAAATGTCCCTATGAACTACTTTGAATCTGCAACGTGGGCCCTCCTTCAAACGCTACATTGAAGATGAGAACCCTAAAATGAAATATTTATTCAAGAATTTATAAATAATAAAGTCTATTCACAAATATGTGGCCAATCAATGGCTTGTGAAATGCTTCCTCTGGGATATGAATCATGCCTACAAACAAATGCCATAGCCTTCACTCACAGCCAAGACTAGTGAATTCACTCCAAATTGATGATTCACAGCCTCCCAACAAAAACATGCCTCTATTGTAGTCAATAATCTTGATCAACTAGGAGGAATTTGTGTGGCTTGTGGAGGGCTTGATCTATAAATCATGACTGAAGTATGGTCTTGGCTCGCTGCACATGAAGAGGCTCAATGCAAGGAAAGCAACTCGACCAAAGAATATCATAATTCCTGGAAAAAGGGATTCACACCTCTTGAATAGATGCAAAAGTGCAACAAAAATGGTTCACACGGGTTGGGGCCTATAAACGATGATTTTGGTTTGACCCTCGCAATGCTTTCCTCCTCTTAGGGTTTTTCACCTAAAAGGAGAAAAGGGGAATTGTATGGGGAACCAAAATGCAAAAATTTTACACTCAAGACTAATGTTAATGAGATTTATTATGGCTAATTAAGATTTCCTAATGATCTGATTTCAAAATGAAATTATTTAATGATCCAAAACTATGAAAATGTAAAGTGTTGGAAAACACAATGTGATATGCAAAATGCCTAAGAAATGAAATGAAATGATGAAATGATAGAATAGAAAGGAAGAGATGCACCTAGAATCAGAATTCTGATGCTGGGAGATTTTGGAATTCTTTAAATTTGACTAGAATGTTGACCGGGACACTTAGGCAAGTCTAGGCAACTTAGTCCCAGTTTCAGGAAACTTTGCCAGAAACAAGAATCTGCCAAATGGGTATCCAAAATGTCAAAATTAGATTTCAGGTCCGGAGGCGGGACTAATTCCCCACTAGTGGTGACTTAGTCCTCCAAAAATCTTGAGGAATTTTGTATAGAATCTTGAAGTCTCTAATTTGTACTTTCTTTCCTGACAAGTGTTTGTACTTGTTTCTGTAGAAAATGAGATAGAAAGTCTTCTCCAAGCTTGAATTAGGGTTGTCTTGACTTGATTGACTTTGTGCACTTTTGACCTTCAGGTTCACCAAAATGTAAATGGTGATTTTTAGGTGAATTATAATGAATAGAGTCTAGAAAAGTGTAGAAATGTTTTACAACACTTCAAAACACCTTCACAAGATATCATAATTTGAATTTTAAAGACCTAATATAAATATTTTGACCACATTACAACATTATTCCTAGGAAAAATCAAGCCAAAGCCTATTAGAAAGACTCAAGTGAACATAAAAATGTCAACTATACATTTTTTGGCAACACATTAAGCCCCTACTTTGGTAAGGGGATGAACTTGCTTCAAAATTTTCCTAAAGTAGCCCAACATGCACATCGAGAGGGATCCTAATGCACTTATGTTGGTAAGATGAAACAACAATAATCAAGAGGGGTGATCAAGCCCCTAGGATCAAGATATCATGGCAAACCAGTCATAAGAACAAAAGGAACACGCGTGATGAAGAAAAGGAGTGAAAGCTTCGATCATCTGTCCAGCTTGTTGTGGATTAGATCTAGGCTGATTTCTTGAAAAATAAAATACATACTCACTCTAGGGTGGCAGAACTCATGGTGGTTCGTCAGGTGAGAAGACCCAAAAAGGTGAAGTACATACACTAGTTGGCATGCACCCACAAACACAAAGGTGGCTATGGGGAAATTTGTGCCATTGAATGGGCTTCCCGCTCAACCATATCAAAGTTATACCTCCTTGAAACTTTAACAAGGTGCCACAAAGACAATGTCGGTTCGTGTTTCATGAGACAAGAAAAGATTCATTTGCTTAGAACTTATGAACAAACGCAAAAGGTACCACAGGAATGCAAGCTGCGTTATGCAAGGTGGAAAAATTGTAAAGGTTAAAATGCAAAAATAAAATGTAAAATGAAAAATATGTTCAAAGGAGTCTTTTTAAGTTCATGCAAGGTTTATTACTTAGGGAACATTGTGTCTAATGTCTCCAAGAGAGGACCAATCAAAGAATAGAAGATTCACAACTTAGGGGTTGCAATGTGTTGCATCAGGCCACTAAGAGGAATGTAATATGCTAAGATAGATCACACTTATGAAGGGCATCATTCCCAAATGTCACCCACAAAGTGACAAACACGTTGTATGAAGTGACAAGGATACACTAAGAATGCAAGAATGCAAATGAAATGATTCCAATGTATGCCCCCTACTTTAAAGGAATTGCTAAACACCATTCTAGGAGCAATTACTTTAAAGTAGTGAAGGAAAAATGCAAAAAGAAAAAAAGAAATGAGATCCAACTTGGAAAGCCCCTATGCCAAGTCATATGTTTCTAAGTTAGGCTGCGTCATGTAAACAAAAAGGAAAAAAAAAGGAAAGGAGGTTTCCCCCCGAAAAGGAACACACCAAACACATAAGGGATCTATGGATTTGGGATCAGTATGTTCTTTGCTGAAGTGTTTTTATGAAAGAGCTTGAAAATTTCATCATTCCCCAAAACACATAGAACTAGAAGAATGACACAAAGAGAGCAAAAAAAAAAGAAAAAAATAAAGTCTGTTTTGGGTCAACATGGAGGGGACATTGCAGTCTCAAAACTTTGCATCATCCCTGAAAGGAGAACACAAGCAGAAAGAAAACAAAAGGGAAAAATTAAAGGGAAATCTTTTGGTTCAACATGAAGGAGACATTGCAATCTCAATTCCTTGAATCATCCCCAAAAAAAACACAAGGAAAACAACAAAAGGGAAAAAGCAAGGGGAAAGATTTTGGGTCAACATGAAGGAGACATTTCGGTCTCGATACCTTGCGTCATCCCCAAAAGGAAAACACACTTGAAAAAAAAGTGAAAAAGAACCTTTCAGGTCAACATGGAAGAGACATAGGGTGTCTCAATGCTTTGTGTCATCCCAAAAAGGAAAACACAAAACAAAAGCAAAGAGACAATGCACGACATATAGAATAATATAGGTATGAATAGAAGAAGTGTACAAAGATAACATCAAAGGGATGATAGGAAAGCAGTCGGTATCAGTGAAGTGATACTTGTCCAGTATTTCATTCAATGCCCAACATTTTTTGGTTCGATGTCCCAAAACACGATGATATTTGCAATAGGGTATGTTATAATCTTTAGGACGAATGACCAACCTATTTGAAGGTGGTAAAAGTATAAGAACTTTGTTTAGAAGTAAGTGAAGTATCCTTTTACATTCAGGTGGTGGATGAGTAGGAAACTTGAGTTTCTTTAATTTATAAGATTGTTTTTCGTTTACTAGTTTCTCCTTGTTCATGAATGGAAGAAGGATGAGGAACCATGGGGATCCTAGCATCCTTATCATTGGAATCACGTGATGGTCATTCACATGGAAGGAGAATGTGAAGTTAGGAGGAGATTCAAAGATCACTGTACCATTATCCTGAAGTCTACAATATTCAAAAGGAGGGTTACGGTTATTAGGAAGATCGTGATATCCTAATCCAGTTGTGTTTTCTTCTTGTAGTTTTTGTTCAAAAATTTGATGAATGTTATGTTTTTTTTTGTATCACAACCTTGTTTGTTTAATATAGTAAAGTCCTTGCAATAGGTTTCTTCAAGGTTGATTGGTGTGTTTGTAACTTTGTTATCATAAAATGGTTGTGGAGGTACTTGTTGAGAGGAACTAGGTCCACCTGAGGGAGGCAATTTAGGTCTGTTGTTTGTTTCAGGGTGAAGATAACCAAATGTATCAGGGGGTGCAACAGTAGGGAGAGTTTGTGACCTCATAGAGGGGTAAAATGTTGCATGGGCTTCAAGATTATCAAGAAATTCATTTAAGAACTTATTCATGCTATTGACATCATCTCCAATGATGTCTACTTCACGAGGAGGACCACCATGAGGAGTTGGAGGAGCATGAGGAAGTTCAATGTCTTTAGGATCACAGCTAAAGGCACAATTAGACATGTCTACTAAGGATTTCAAGGAAGTCCAAAGCTGATTAAAGGAAAAGGCCATGATGAAAGGAAATTAAATGCAAGAAACAAAAAATCTAGAAATTGTAACAAAGTCCAGTAACAGAAAACAAAGATACCAAAAATACCCAGAAATTACTAGAAATTTCAATGCAAAATATGCAAAAGGACTAAGTTGCCTAGGGTGGCAATTTAGTCCCACTGATGATTTTTTTATGTTTTTTCAAAAAAATTAAATGTAATTATATGTCTTTCAAATTCATAAATGCAACTACAATATGTAAATGCATAGTTTTTTGTCTTTTTCAATGCAAAAATGATGCCATAATGTAGGCTAATATGAACTTTTTCAATAATGCAATTTGAAACCCTAGCATTCACTTTAACTAATGCAAGATGCAATGCAAGTGCACTTGAAAATCAGAAAGGAACAATGTTCAAAAGATGCAGGTTCGCCAAAATGTAAATAGTGATTTTTAGGTGAATTATAATTAATAGAGTCTAGAAAAGTGTAGAAATGTTTTACAACACTTCACAACACCTTCACAAGGAATCATAATTTGAATTTTAAAGACCTAATATAAATATTTTGACCACATTAAAACATTATGCCTAGGAAAAATCAAGCCAAAGCCCATTAGAAAGACTCAAGTGAGCATAAATATGTCAACTATATATTTTTTGGTGACACATTTTTTTACAACACTTCACAACACCTTCACAAGACATCATATTTTGAATTTTAAAGACCTAATATAAATATTTTGACCACATTACAACATTATTCCTAAGCAAAATCAAGTCAAATCCCATTAGAAAGACTCAGGTTCACCAAAATGTAAACGATGATTTTGGTTTGACCCTCGCAATGCTTTCCTCCTCCTAGGGTTTTTCACCTAAAAGGAGAAAAGGGGAATTGGATGGGGAACCAAAATGAAATGGTTTACACTCAAAAATAATGTTAATGAGATTTATTATGCCTAATTAATATTTCCTAATGATATGATTTGAAAATGAAATGTTTTAATGATGCAAAACTATGAAAATGTAAAGTGTTGGAAAAAACAATGTGATGCAAAAATGCCTAAGAAATGCAATGAAATGATGAAATGAAAGAATGGAAAGGAAGAGGTGCACCTGGAATCAGAAGTCTGATGCTAGGAGATTCTGGAATTCTAGAAATTTGACTGAAATGTTGACCGGGACACTTAGGCCAGTCTTGGCGACTTAGTCCCAGTTTCACGAAACTTTGTTGGAACAGGAATTTTCCAAATGGGTATCTAGAAATGTCAAAATCAGATTTCAGGCCTAGAGGCAGGACTAATTTTCCACTATGGCGACTTAGTCCTCCTACAAATCTCAGGGAATTCTAGATAGAATATGGAAGTCTTTGATCCATGCTTTCTTTCCTAACAAGTGCCTGTACTTGTTTCTATAGAAAATGAGGTAGAAAGTCTTCTCCAAGCTTGAATTAGGGTTGTCTTGACTTGATTGAATTTGTGCACTTTTGACCCTGAGGTTCACCAAAATGTAAATGGTGATTTTTAGATGAATTATAATAAATAGAGTCCAGAAAAGTGTAGAAATGTTTTACAACACTTCAGAACACCTTCACAAGACATCATAATTTGAATTTTAAAGACCTAATATAAATATTTTGACCACATTACAACATTATGCCTAGGAAAAATCAAGCCAAAGCCCATTAGAAAGACTCAAGTGAGCATAAAAATTTAAACTATATAGTTTTTGGCGACACAAGGCCTTCACCCTCAAAAAATTACCTGCTCCAATGCTCAAATCCACCACTTCTTCTAGATGAATTCTACCCACTAATCAGGAAATGCCAACTAGGGGATGAAAATGAGATTTGTAGCCTCCTCTATCTTCAACACATGAAAATTATGATTCCTTTCAAACAAATAAAATCAACCCTTCAAAAGGAAAATCATGCCTTCAAAAAGAAACTACTACCCACCAAGGGCTTGCAAAATAAATTTGCAAGCTCCAGATGGGATATGTGGCCTGCAGAAAGGAAATTGGGCTACAAAGAGGAAACCGGACCTCCAACAAATCATGACCTCTACAAAAAAAATTACCACCTACCACCAAGAATAAAGCCAAATAGAGGAGAATACAGGAAAAATCATGGTGAAAAATAAAGGATGAATCAGAAATGTTAAAGAAAAAATGGCATGGCCAAAATGATGTGTCGTATGGGTTTCTGATCAGAATCGGGCCTCAAACTAGAGGCGTCTAACCCCAAATTTCCCCCCCCAATTAAAATTGAGGCAAAAAACAAGGCCTCTCGTTTACACACAGCCAACCTAGGATGGAAAAAATGGATTGAAATGGCCTCCACAACACTCGAAAACGCATAGGAAAAGCATTTTTACATGGGCTACCAAGCACAAAATCATGCCAACAATCACAATGATTCACGAGCCTCTACAACAAAAAAAAGGAAATAATGCCAACTTTGAAATTTAATAAATTTCAAATGCCAAAAAAAACTTTAGTAGGAAAAACTATGCCTGGATCTCCTCAGTAGAAACTCTCTAGGAAGGTGAGCAGGAGGAGGAGCTTTGATACCATGTAGGTGATGGAAGCTCCTTCCTAGGATCCTCAACCTACAATAGCAAATCACCCTCACACATATGAGAGAAGCAAACACTATTCTGCCAAATACGAAAATGATATTCAGAAATGAGATGATAAAATACATATTTTACAGGCCTTTTAAAGGCATGAAAAATGTGATAGGTGAGAAAATACCTGATAAAGGAAAAAACTAGCCAAGTAATTAACCTAAGTTAAACTTGACACTAACATACACAACCTATCACAACACCTTGTATTCATGTTATTATTACATCTACCACTCCATCCCATGTCATGTCCATTCTATTAGCGCCCCTTTTGATCTCTTTTCTCTTTATTCTACCCCTATGTTGTGAATTTGACCGTATCTTCCTAATGAAACCCCTTATTTGGTCTCGCTTTGTTAATTTTTTCCTAAGTATTCTCCCTTTCCACCCCAATGTGCCTATTAATGTGTTGGAAGTTGCTAAGGCCCTAAAATTTTTGTGTGAGGATTTTATATTTAAATTCCTAAGGAATTTACTTGTCTTGAATTTTTGAAGTTCACCATCTTGGTATGGCTTCCCTTCAATCTCTTCATTTCCCTTCATTTTAGTTTGGGCATTAGACTTTCTCATATTGGCATAATTTTCACATGTTCATCGTCTTCAACCCTTTTTACCATCAGGGTATCAAATTTATCATTTTTGACATCCCTTTCCATCAACCTCCACTTTCCCTTGCTTTTATCAAGATGTTAGGATTGATGGTTTTTTGAATCTAAGAGTGAAATTTTGAATAAATTAAATTTCTACCCTTTTTTATGTATTTAAGTTACTCATGATCCTAATCTTTCACGAATGAGTTCTCATCTTTACCCTAACATGGATTCTTAATCTATTGAGATTAAAAAAAAAATTAATGTTCATGTTGAGAAAACTATGGAGGATTATGATCAATGTGGACAATCAAAATCTTATAAATGAGCTTATTAATTTAGTTAATTCCAAAAATATTACAAAATTATCTAATAATATTCATAATATGTTTGTCAGCAAGCCATATAGATTTTAAATTTTACAAGCTTTTTGGGCTAAATTACTCCATCTACTTTAGTTACTACATCTACCTCCTCTGCCTCCCACTAGTATTTTTTGAAACTATGAAACACACACAAGTCAAGATCAAACAACAAACAAGAACACCTTCCATGCAAAAGAGCTACAAATAATGAGTTTTTATTTCCTCAAAAATAAAAACTTACAAAATAGAATAATAAAAAGAAAGAGAATTCTTATAAGAAAACCCTAAATGAGAAAGGTATTAGATCATGACAAGTATTTTTATCCTATGTGATGATAAATAATGATATAATAATAGCTCAATCTAATAAAATAAAAAGCACTAGGTATGTGCAGGATCATCATGGAAAAAATAGGCCCTTAAGTGGCAAAATTTTTTAAAAAATTAGAGTTAGGCAACTTGACGTAAAACTTTGAATAAGTTATCTATATTATTTAAAAAATATATGTAATAATAGAATCTATAGCAAATTGAATGTAGTTTCTAAACTACTAGGTTTATTTTTAAAACAAAATCTATTTGGTGAAAATTTGAAATTTCAATGTAGTAGTACTTAAATTTCAGGGAAAAAATAAGAAGTAGGTGTCTGTCTGACCACCCTAACCACAATAAAATGGTAATATTTTCTTACAATATTTTAGACATAAGTAGAGGACTCATGTTCAGATGTGATGCATTTTTTTTGTAATTTTTTTCCAAGTGAATAATTAATTATGATTTTTTTATTACAAGTTTTAAAAAATATAAAAACTTGTATGTCTAACCACCTTAACTTGGTCGAAACTTCATGAAATTCAATTTTTCCTTTTTTAATCCTATAGTATGTGAAGTATAGAATGTGATGCATGTTTTGGATTCAAAAAATGTGATATTGTTTGAAAGCTATAGATGTTTTTTCAATCAGCCTATCAATCAGGACTTTAGTTGTAATTCAAATAGAAAATGAATAATAATTATTTATTAAATTCAAAGTAAAGCATAATATATATTGGTGGAAATTTGAGAATCTCCTTTAAAAACCCTTTTCATTTCATCAATTTTGGATTAAAAAAAGTCATCAGCCACATACCCTACAAATACCCATCATATCGCCACTTTTTGGCCCATCATGATCTTGCACATACCCCAGTGCTCATAAGTTTAGCTTAAGTGTATAAAGTTAAATTATCATAATAATTAATTAATCTAATGCCCCCCTAAGTGCAATATAGAGAGAAGATAAAAAAATTTAAAAGAGAATGCATAAAAAATAAATAATGCATGAATAAGTATAAAAAATAAGGCCTGATGAGGTACCCATGTACAATCAAATAAATCTCTCATAATTGGAGAAAAGGAGAAAACCTCATGGGAAAAAATCCTCTCCAAAAAGAGATGAAAGTATTTATAAAAATCATGAAGAAATTCAGCCTCATGAAGACCCCCCAAGGAAAACTTCCCTCACCCCATGCATTAATCATAACTAGAGGTAATGAGGTGATGATAAAGGTTTCATGAAGATGTTTTCAACCTAATCCTTTTTAGGGATGTAATCCAAGGTGATAAAATCATCTTGAATCAATTGTCGAATGAAGTGAATATGGATATCTATGTGTTCATTAATGCTCCACTGGGTTGTGAGAAATGTGAATGACACTTTGATTCTCACACCAAAGAGTGGTGAGAATACATGAGGAGGAAAATTGAACTCAATCAATTACTAACAAAGCTACAAAACCTCTCTGCTAGCCAAAACCAGGGCAAAAAAAATCCAAAAGTGGAAATCCTATCATTAACATCACCATCCCAATCTAAGTCAGTGAAGCCAACTATATGAGAATATTTTGATGGATAATAAATACCATAATGTGAGGTGCCCTGAATATATCTCAAAATATGTTTGGAAACTTTCTAATGACTGGCGTAGATCATGAGGGAACCGAGAGACAAGACCAAACACAAAAGAAACACCAGGGTGTGAATATATCAGGTACAAGAGACTGGCAACCAACTACTTATATAGTATAGCATCTATTGAAGGATTAGTACAAGTGGAAGACAAATCAACACCTGACTAAAATAGTGTGGAGGAACGCTTGCAATTAAGCATGCCAAATCTCTAAAGCATTCCAAGAGCATACTTTTTCTAATAAATGGAAATCCTATCTGAATATCAAATAACTTTTAAACCAAGATCTATAATCTCAAACCACTCTGATACCATGTTGAAATTGTGAAATACACACAAATTAGGATCAAACAACAAATAAGAACACCTTCCACACACAAGAGGTGTAAACAATGATTTGGTATTTCCTCAAAAAGAAAAACCCACATAATAGAATAATACAAATAAGGAGAATTCGTATAAGATAAAAAGCTAAATGAGAAAAGGATTAGATCATGGAAAGTTTCATCATCCTATGTGGAAACATAATGATCTAATAATACCTGAATCTAATAAAATAAAAAATCACTCTTAAGTTTAGCTTAAGTGCATAAAACTTGAAATTATCCTAATAATTAATTACTCTAACAATATCCCTTCCACTACCATTATCCAAACCTATTTACTAGTGTGCCACCAAATAGTGCTTATCCTTCCTCCATCTTTCCCACTTTTTATGCCCTTCCTTCTAACTATACCCCTACTGAGATACGTAAATTTTATATGAATTATAACACTTCTATTCCTATTTCATCTACCACTAGTCAACATATCACTACACCTCTTATTTATGTTATTATTACATCTACCACTTCATCCCATGCCACGTCCATTCTATTGGCACATCTTTTTTATGTCTCTTTTCTCTTTGTTTTGCCCCCATGTTGTGCATTTGACCCTATTTTCCTATTAAATTCCCTTATTTGGTCTCCCTTGGTCAATATTTTCCTAAGTATTCTCCCTCTCCACCTCCATGTACCTATTAATGTACTAGATATTTTTAAGGCCCCAAAATATCTAAGTGTGGGGTTTTTATGTTTAAATTACTAAGGAATTTACTTGTCTTGGATTTTTTAATTTCACCATCTTGGTATGCCTTCCCTTCAATCTCTTCAATTCCCTTGGTTTCTGTTGGGGTATTAGACTTTCTCATCATGGCATAATTTTGACTTGTCCATCGTCTTCACCCACTTTTCCCATCAGGGTATCAAATTTATCCTTTCTGACATCTCTTTTCATAAACCTCCACTTTCCCTTGTTTTTATCAAGTTATTAGTCTTTTTCTTACCATCATGTTCATTTGATGCCCAACCCCTAATCCTTGTATTGAATTCCCTTCAAAACCAAATTTTCAGCCATCCCTTTAAACCTAACTACCATTTCATTAATCCTCCTAAAATTCCCATATGTGAATGCAGAAGGGGGACCAAAATGGGGTCGCAAGTGGTTTTTTTTTAAATCAATAAAAATTGATCTTGGATGAGAAATTGAAGATATTCATGCTCAAAATTTGAAGATGTGGCAAGACAAGAGTAGTAGGTATCTGAATCTACTTTCTAAATTACTATTTTTTTTAAATGGTGTAGATTACTTCAGGTTCAAATAGGGGGAGCGCATAAAGTGCTATTTTTGTTAGAAAAAAATAACATAGCTTCTAGTGTGCTCCCACTAAAATTTTGACTTTTTAAAGTATTTCATAAATCCCTTCAGTGGAAAATTAGCTAACATCATGCAATTTATGTCTACTTATCTACTATTTTTAAATGAATATATGATTTCTCACTAATTTTCAAAGTGGACACATCTTAAAATATAAAAATTTGAGCATGCTCCCCCTAATTTTTTGGAAACTAATTAAAATTCTTTTTTTTGGAATGTGTATAGAATAGAGTCTAGAATGTAAAAAAAAAAAATCAAATTTGGATGAATAGGTAAAAAAATACACCAAAAATAAATACATATGATTGTAGCAAAAAAAGAAGGCACTAAAAAAATAAATTAAAGATAAAAACCTTAACATATTTGGAATGTAGAAAAATTTGCATGGTTAGAAAGGTAAGAGAGACCTTGACATTATTTTGGTATTTTTTAGATCAAAATTGAAAGACATGCAAACTTAATGGAGAGTAAACTCAATATTTATGTGTTTTACTATATTTTTCAAAAATAAATATTTGGGAATTGACATGAAAGTTCAACCCTTTAGGTTAGACGCCACTAGTAGAATTTGGAAAATAAATGACTACGTGACTAAAACTTTTAGTCACATGACTAAAAATGACTAAATTCTACTAATTTTTTGTAATTCATAAGTATAAATGACTAAATAAATGACTAATTTGGTCATCGGGTAAAATCACAACTAAATAATTGGTCAGACAAATAAAAATGACTAAATAAATGACTATTACTCCTTTATTCTTTTTTCTTTCAAATTTGATCATAATCAATAGAGCTTAAGCCCCCCTCATGGGAGCCCTACCTAAGCGGGCCATTTGGCCGTCTAGGTTGCTTGGTGCACCAAAAATACCTATTGCGTGGAAAGAATTGCCTCTCAGTGCAGTCTTAAGGCCTTCACATATTTTATAAAAAAAATTAACATTTACATTCTTTAACTTTTATTAAGTTCATTATGTTAATAAATCATTAATTTTTTTAGCTGTGATTTGAATCCAGTTTGATTTTCTTGTTGTGTTAGCATGTCAAATGTATCAAAGAGAAATTGTGGTCAACTTCACTAATAAAATATGATTTAAACAATCCAATTTCATTTCGACAGCTATCTTGCAGACACTTTCATTTCAAAAGGTCAATTAGTTATTTCTAGAAGCAATTAGATTCAATTTACATGGATTGTAGAAACGTAATGGTCGAGTCTACTGAAAACGAAGATTTTTCCCTTAAAAAAAGAACTTTTTCCCTAAAAATGAAGATTGATTAACTTCTATCTTCGCTTGCTGATATACTCGACCATCTTAATAATGTGATATAGAAATAACAATGATCGCTTTTGGTATGCGAAATTTTTCTCTTTCAGGCTTTATATTGTTAATTATTTTTAAAAAATAGAATTATTTTATAATCTATTAAATAATTTGTGTGTTGATCATTTTTATAGATGTTATCTTTTTATACAAGTTTGAACTCTAGTAATTTTAGGAGCGCATTATGCTTATCTTAATTTTCACAACCTATATTAAAATGACAATGTAGATAAATGATTTTTTCCCCTAAAAATGAAGATTAATATCTGCATTCCTTCCACGCAATAGTTTTTTTTGGTGCATTTTAGCAATAGGTATTTTTGGTGCCTTGGTCGGATCATGTAGCATTTGGAGGGAATTTTAGGTAGTTAATTTTTGGCGTAAAAAATTGTGATTGCATGTTGGAGGGAAGTTTGGAAGTTTAATCAACAATTTGGTGTTTCAGCTCCCACATTTTTTTTTTGTATTGAAAATATGATAATTGCAAAGAGTATGCAGTATTAAACTACAGAAAAAGCACAAAGAAACAAGCCAACAACAACTAACATAGTTTTAGCAGCAGAAAATCGGCTTAAGAAAGACTCCCTTTCAACAATTATATGTGTTTTAAGGTTTTCCCTTGGTTTGCATAGCAGAAAATTGGCTTAAGAAAGACTCCATCAATATTAAAGGATCATTGGCATTAATGCAATCACAAAGACACCACTGTTAAAGGATCATAGAGTAGTTTCTTTGTCATGAAGAGCAAAAAAGGTATCCATCCACCAAGGCATTGTCATGAGGGCATGATGCATAACATCCAAGAGAGTTTTGTAGTTGGGGTTCTAGAAGTATAAAATTCACACTTTCAAGAGGAAAAAACCCCATAACAACAAATATCAAGCAAAAGCTTTGATCTGAGAGTACATTGCAAGTCTGACAAAGGAAACAACCATTGAATGCAAAGAGTGGTGGTTTCCATTTTTGTAATGCCAGAGCTTGTTGAGCAATGTTTTCTGAGTTGCAACACCAGTATCATTCAAGAAAGGGTAGGACATTAAACAAGGTTACAATCTAAAGGTAAGTGGAAATCTGGAATCCTAAAACCTCATGCTTCCCTTTATTTGTTTGAGATGCATTCACTTCTATCAGTTCCCTTTTCCACCAATATTGAAGAAGGTCTTCTCACTGTTATAATCTATATTTTCTTCTATGAATGTGACCTTTATTTAGTTGCCATGATTGGACATCATTTCCCACTTGAATACACCACTTAATTTTTTACATTGAATATATCTCTGTACTTTTCCATGAACTCTACTCGTTTTAAAGGTCCCTGTCCTTTGTATTATTTGACAAATACTTTTAGGTCTACACTAAGAAAGAAATCACGATCCGTAGGATGAGCTGTTGTTTGTGTGAAAATCATTATTATATGCATTAAGATAATTTTTTATCATTGCATATTATTGTGATAGTGTTGCTACAGCAGTCCCATGACTGTAAAAACTTTAACATGTATTCCTTTGATCTTATGGACTACTGCTCCATTTGATGCCCATGGTGCTTTGGAAATCAATGTTTTGGCATATCTTATCACTGTCACAAAAATTTTGTACTCATAATCACCTTATCATGTAATCACCTGGATCTGCATTATTATAATAGTTAACTATAATAATATATCCAACTCTTTCATATCACTGTTATCAAGCTTGGTGTTGTTCATTGAAAATCAATATTATTAGGCTTCAACAACCATTATCCCTTTGTGACATAAATGCCACTATTTTTAGACCCTCCATTGTGTTAATATTATATGGTAAGCTGATCTTCATCCTTTATGACAGTGATCCTAATGTTGCATATCACTATTCTTGCTTTCCATTGCTTCATTGCTATTACAATATTTTTCTTTCATTGATACAATGATAATGCTCTTTGACATTCAATGAATCTCATTGACTTTGACCCCTTTTTAATCTATTCCATGGTATTTTACATCTTCTTTGTGCATGATATTGGGTCACATGGCATTCATAACAACTGATATTATCTCCTTCATTTTTCTATGATCCTCTGACACTCATATGCTTTGATATAACAATGATCATTTGCAACTATTTTCCCTCTATATATTGTCTTTCATTCCTATCCCTTGCATGCCTTGGGCTACTATTATCATGCATTGAAAATTGGAACTCTTTATTCACTGTATTGATAACTCATTGGCAATATCATTGTTTTTATTCACTGCTATCTTATGATGATTGTTCTTCATAGTCAATCCTTAAAATCATTGTTCTGATAAAAACAAAAAAAATCTCTTTTGTTTTTACATTATGATCTCATTGGTTTGAACCTTGTGCTTTGTGATTATCACATCTTTGTTTCAATCTCTTCAAGGACTGACTTTCTTTCTCTATTGACTACAAGAGACCCCTTTGATCTTACAACCCCAAGCCTCTTAAAGAAAACTTAGAATCAATTGTCAATAGTGAACAAAAAACCATCATTCTCTATCATTTGGCTCTTTGATTGACTGCCACTACACCATTATATTCATGTGTGCTCTTTATTTGCTTAATCTTGATACATATCACTGTCATCCCATTGATTCTTGCCATCTTTGTGACTGTCAAAACATCCCTCATAGATATGTATCTTGATTGCTATAACCTTAATGTTCTGGACTATTGCTTTCATATGTTCCCACTGTCTTTAGGTATGTACTATTAATGCTCATTGTATCATAGTTTTAACATTGGATGTTGTTGTCATAATGTTGTAATGACAGTGTCTTGTAGTCTTGCTTACATCTCTATATTTTTCATCCTATCTTATAACATTGCTATCCTCTTCAATTTGTCTTCAAGAATTTTCACAGTTTCATTTGATTACTCTTTCAACTTAACACTGCATTATGTCCTTTGGAAAGAGTCTTCAAAATACTAAACGATGGCTTCTTTTCGCTACCTTACAATGACTTGGGACCTCCTTTTTTGCTTCTATTTCCTTTATATGACTTTGTCATCTTTGTTCTAGCATTGATTGTTCTTGGCTTCCCAAGCTCTCATTCTATCTCTCACTGCTCTGCATGACTATTTCTAACACATTTTCCCCTCTCAATCAATGTGATGACATTCCCATTCATGAAATACTTTCAATGAGACTGCAAATACTTATAGATCTATTCCATTTTTCTTTAACATTTGAAAACTTAGGGTGGTTGTCTTAGCATCAAACCATTCATGACCAAACTTTCACTATCCAAGCTGAGACTTTAGATCAAGTAATACTTGATGATGAATCTTACACAACTTAAATAATGAATGAAGTCTAATATTAGACAACCTTAATTGGGGTTTTGAAGTCTAACCTTAATAACTATTTTAGTATTTCTTTTAAATGCTATTTATCTATTGGTTTACATAACTTGTCTATATTTATAAGTTAGACAACTTGTAAAATGTATAATTGTTGGCATGGGAATGAAATTGGATTGTTGTTGACATTTTTTATTCTCATGGGCAGGTCTTGAAGCACTTGCATGGGCAATAAAGCTTGTTTGGATAGGACCTGAAGACTTTTAAAAAGGTGGGAAAGGAATTTAGAGTTTGTTGCAATGAATTTGAAGTCAGCGAGGCCCTCTACAGTGAATTCAGAGGTAATTTGAAACTCTCATTTCTGAAAGTAAGCTGATAGGAAACATAGGCATATTCCATTCTCAGTAGGTAAACTTCAAATGAATGTAAGATCTCATAATAATGACTCATTATATCCTCTTCTTTTTTTTATGGTCTCTACTAAAAGTGACTACTTTCAACAATGTTTTGGCATCTCTGTTTTCATATATATGTTTTTTTCTTTAAATCAGAAACTAAATTAATACTAGAATGCACAATATTACAGATGGGTCAGCGTCAAAGGTTGACTACAAATTAATATCATGCATATGATGAGAGAGAATCTGATGAGAGGGACACTGACAAATATCCATGTCCATGTAAAAATTATCTTGGTGGAAAGGTGAAAAAAAAATATGATTTATTGACATATGATAAGATATGGGAATAGTGGTATAAGCCCTTGGGCTTACAATTATTATGAAGATATGATAGAATGGAATATTGTGCAAGATAAAGAGGCAACAAACATAGATGAAGTGGCAGAAATGTTTGACAAAGGGTTTGAAGTTGATAAAATGTTGAATGAGGGTCTAAATGATGATTGGGCCAAGTTAATGGAGGACGCTTTAAAGCCTGTGTATGCTAATTGAAAGTTAAGTCATTTGACAACAATCCTTCAAATTCTTAACTTGTAAGTGGTGTATGGTTGGACAAATGAGAGTGTGGATTAGTTATTGGCATTATTAAGTTCATTGTTACCAACTGACTCCACATTGCCAACAAAACGAAGTCAATGTAAAAAGAAAATTAGTAAGCTTGGATTGGGGTATGAAAACATCCACATGTGTGAATGGTTGTGTATTATTTTGCAAAAATATTGCAAATGAGAGTGAATGTCTGAAATGTCATGAAGTGAGGTATAGAAAAGGGTTGAAATCAGCTATGGTTCCTAGAAAGGTTCTTCACCACTTTCCGATAATCCCACGATTACTCTGAATGTATAGGTGCAAAGACATTGTTGAACTTATGCAGTGACATGCCCAAAAATTAAGAGAACTATTGGAAAAAAATGACATGTGCCTGATTCTAATACGTGGATGGAATTTGATAACAGATAGCCTGATTTTTCTCAAGATCCTCATAATATAAGGTTGGGTTTGGCTCTATATGGGGTGAACCCATTCTCATATCAAAGCACTAAATGGCCAACTTTGCCAATGTTTCTAATAAATTATAACTTTCCTCCATGGTTAGCAAATAAACCATTTTTCTTAATGTTATCACTAATTATACTAGGAAAGAAAAAAGTGACTTCAGATACAATAGATGCTTATCTAAAGCCATTATATGATAAGCTAATGGAAGTGTGGAAAGGAATTGAAGCAATTCAATCTTTAAGGGATGGTCATTAAGTCAAATTCACTTTAAGAGCTTCCTTATTGTTTATGATTCATGATCTTCCTGCATATGGCACATTGTCTAGTCTCTCTATTCATGGATACCATGGATGTCCTGCTTGAAACTTTAAGGATTTTGTGAGGCACTCAAGAAGTTTGCGCAAGTGTATTTATTGTGGACATCATGCTTACCTTAAAATGGATCATCCATATCATCGACAAAAAACATGTTTCAATGGTCAAGAAGAGAATCATGAAGCACCATTGCTAATAACAAGTGATTACATTGTTGAGAATGGATAAAAAATAATGTCATTTATTGAAATTGATGGGATTGTTGGTAGTAGTTATGATCCATGTAATGAAAGCGGTGTAAAATGGTTGTGCATATTGTATAAGTTGTCATACTTTAAGGATATAGCCATTAGGAATACTGTTGACTTTATGAATACTGAGAAAAATATAGCTTATGCTATTATAGAAACTCTTTTTGGTGCTTTTGATACTATTTCATCATGTGAAAACTTTCGAGAAATAAAGATTCATTGAAATATTTGGGTTGAAAAATATGATAATGAAAAATATAGAAAACGTAGTGCTCCTTATGTATGGACAAAGGAACAACGTGCACAAGTCTTACAATTGATGTCTCAGACTCACTTTCCCACTGGATATGTAAGTAGAAGCATCAGAAACCAAACTGACATTAATAGCTTAAGAGGCCTCAAGACCCATGACTATCATGTCATAACCCAAAATATTTTACCTATTGAGGTAAATATATGATCAAGTTTGGAAAAGGGGCCAAGATTGGAAATTATAAGGTTGGGCCTAATATTAAAGAGAATGAGTTTACATGTATTAGATCCTTTGAACTTTGATAATTTGAGGGAGGAGGTTGTTGAAGTCCTTTGTCTATTGGGATGATAATTTCCACCAACAATCTCTAACATTTCTATGCATCTTTTGATACATATAGAATATGAACTAGAGCATTGTGGCCCAGTAAGAATGAGATGGATGTATCCTATAGAACGATATATGAAGGTTTTGAAAAAAATTGTCAGTACTAGGGAAAAACTAGAAGGCAAGATGTCTGAGGGATATTCAATGCAAGAGGCCATGGGATTTTGCACAGAATATATGAAGGATTTTTAAAATGTCAATCGATGTGTATGGGATGATGACAAAGATGAGGGAGTTGTAGGTGAAGTATTAGAAGGAAATGGATGTCGCTTCAAGCTATCATATCAAGAAAGAAGTGCAATACATGCCTTTATTCTTCAAAACACATCTTCGTTCGATAAGTGGCATAAGTAAAAAACAATTACACAATAGTTTATTTACTCAATTACATTTACACATTTATATTATTAATCTTACTATTTGTACGTCATTATTCTATGTAGAAAATATGAAGACAAGAATCAAACTTGGATGCAACATCAACCTCAAAAGCACAGACGTCATGATTTGATTAGAGGTGATTCTTTTCCAAAATTTGAATAATAGATTGCTAATGCAATCAGTGATGCAAAAGAAGAAGGTCAAGATATAACAACAGAGGAAAGTGAGCTTTCACAACCTCCACATTTATGGGTTATGCGTTTTAGTGGAATGTGGGCCTATGGTAGTCATTTAAGAGTGGAAGGAAAAGACAAAGGAAAGACAAATTGTAATTGTCTTGTTAGTGTTGAGTTTCTTCATGAAATTGAGAAGAAATTTTATGTTGGATTCATCCAAGAAATTATTCAAGTGGATTTTGGTGAAAATAATCCTATATTATTAAAATGTAAGTGGATCCGACCATCCACAGTACAATTTGATGAGTATGGATTTGTACGTGCAAATACACGACAATTTGTATCAGAGACATATGAGCCGTATGTTTCCCCTCTTCAAATTAACCAATCATTTCTAATTGATGATGTAAGAATCCCAGGTTGGTCATATTCCATTCAAATAGTCTCGTTCGAAATGAAAAAATTCATGGAAGTTTTTGATGTAATGCTTGATGGGCAATATGTTAATTTACGAGAAAAATTTGAAGAAGTGGACGAAGACAATGAGGGACTATTTGAAGAATAGATTTTGATTACCAATGAAGAAATTGGGAGAGAGAATGTATTGCATGTCACAAATGAAGATGAGGAAGAAAATAAAGTAGATGTAGACATGAGTGATCAGGATTCTGATCTCACTAGCAATGCAGATGATTATTGATGAGCCCCATTTTATGACCTTTTATTTAAGACTTTTATGTTGTTTTAATATTTTTTTATGTTTTAAGGAAATGGACTTTCAAACTAATACCTGTTTCAAATCTTTAATGTTGAAAAAAGTTTCTATATGAATGCAATATGAATATGTTTTCATATAAAAATGAGGATGCAATATGAATATGTTTTCATATGAATGCAATATGAATATGTTTTCATATATGAATAATATGAATATTTCATATATGAATGCAATATGAATATGTTTTCATATATAAATGCAATATGAATATGAATATGAGTGCAATATGAATATATATACCACCATTGCTTTACTTTGACAATGATCTTTTCTTGACAGCTCCTCTGGATCACTACTTCCACTGCCATGACATGATGTTATAACAGTCCTTGACCACTATACTTTGACTCGATGTTGTGACTATTATAATGCTTGTACTATTTTGATGCATTTGTATTACAAAAAAACCTTCACACATTAATTATGTGATGCAGAGGTAGGGGTTGTTCAAAGTTCTCAATCTATTAGGACACTAGTTTTGTACTCCATCACTTAGACACCCTTGAGACACTACTTGGGTTTTGTGGCTTGAACTTTCTTCTAAATATTTTGGACCGACATCTTAGGTTATTGTTCTCATACATGTTTAGGAAGTGACATCAAAACAAAAGACCTTTGGAGACCAACTTCAATGTCATATACTCATCCTTTGTATTTAGGACTACTCTCATTGATTGGTCAAAATCTCTCTGTTTCTTCCATTGTCATTTCACATCACTATTCTTTACTATCTCTCAATTTCATTCTTCATTGTCTTGACAGTGTTATATATCCTTGTGGTCATGATCATGACTATGACTATTGTAACTCATTATTTCACATACATTTCTACATCATTATGTATACACCATCAAATTCATTGCTTTTACATTACTACCTTTTGCATTCACTTTCTTCTTGGCACTATTTACTGCTTTTATATATGTTATTTATCACTGTCATTGTTCTAGCATCCTTTATAAAATCCATCATTGAATCATTGTTAAACATTGTTTCTATGTTTTCTTTTACACTTTTTTACTAAAATAGCATTGTCTTCCCTACATATGGCATTATCTTTAGCCCTATTTTTTAATATTATTGTATACCATTTCCTTGTGAACTGCTTTGGCATTGATTGCTCACTACCATGAAAGCATTTCTCATTGTTTTCTTCATTTCTTGGATCTTTCACCCACTATGGCACTCGTGTCCTCACTGATATGGTCTTTTGTTCTCTATTCCTTCACTATTTATAGCAGTAGTATACAATCCTTGATGATTGATCACTATTTTTTGGAAATGCTTAAGGCATTAATACAATGATTCCCCATTGCAATAGAAGCATTTCCTCATTATATCCCCACTATTTTGGCATTACATGTTGTTCACATCCTTTGTTTCCTTCACAGTTTTTTTAACAATGATATCATTGTTATCAACATATGTGCTTATGACTTTATGCACTAGAAATCACAGTCTCATATGTATCTAAATATATATTGTAAGGTCATTGCTTCTTCTTCTTTTTTATCAAATGTTCTTCACTTTTTTTGCATATATCTTGAAGTTCACTGCTATTTGACTACTTATTCCTCCTTGATTTTGCTGTTGTTACTTATAATCACTATTTTGAACATCTTCTTCTAATACCCCTATTTTAAGCATCATAGCATTGTTCATTTCAGGGTTATTATTCTTGACTTCATGTGCATTGGAAACATTTTCTTTGGATAAGCATTCATGGATCACTATCAACATACATTGCCTTGATACATATTCATTGTATCCCTTTGATATGATATAATAGTGTCTATTTTGATAATGTTTGTTATGTGTTATAAAAGCATTGTCATTAATGTTGTTCATACCACTACCATTACAGTGACTTCATCTCCATTTTATAGCATTGATTCATAATTCACTCAGTGTCTTAAAACATGATACTTTTTGCTATCTACCTTTTGATCTAACATAACAGTGAAATTCTCTAATCACAATGTCTTGGCTTTGATCTAAATGATAATAACAATATCTCTATTTTTGTGCAGCCATTGATCCTTGAAGGTTTGAATATACCTCTCTAAAAAGGGAAAACAGTGAACGAGGTTCTATAGAAAAGTCATGCTTCTTCAAATAGAGAGTGGAGATTTCATCAAATAATGAACATCTTGTTTATGAAAATTAATCTCTTGTTTATCAAAACAGTGAATGCCACATTTGATAACAGTGAAAAGATGTAGCTAATGGAAGAAGAACCATTCTTATGAAGGAAATACTGAAGAAACACATTCATTCTGCTATGGTTCATAGGTTTCATGTAACCTTACCTCTTTTTAAAACATTTTTTTCTTCATCAAATCATGGCATTCCTTGCTTGTAACTGGCTGTCCACTCCAACATATATGTTCTTTTTCATGAAGTCTACCCCTTCATGAATGTATGTGGGTGTTATGAACAAATTATTACGTAACATAACAACAAAAGTAAGAATCACCAAATACCATAGAAATTTCTTAGTGATGGTGTTATCACCTAAGCAAAGCATTGGTTTACTTGTACAAAATGGTTTCCATGCTACAAGTTCATGTCCAGTTAAAATTTGGTAATACAAATTTTTTTATTGAACTATGAATGAAAACATGATTGCTGAAGATTTGATGGATTGATTCAAATACATTGATAAGTTTTTTATGCAACTGGAATTTCTACAAGGAACAATTATTTAATATCCATTGACTGAAATACCCACACCATCTAATGATTGTTGTTGTTTGCAGTGCTTTATACTTCCTATGTGTTTTAATGAATTTTCATTAAAACTGAGACCTCATAAACTTTTATTTATGCAATTTCTGTTATAGTTAATTATCTTTGTATCAAGTTGCTAATTTATACATTATTTTTTTTTGGACATTAGGAAATGAGGAAAAAGAATTTAAGGCGAAAATTAGATGATAGTGATCATAATGCTGAAATTCCAGTGACAGACTACGAGCACTTTCGTGAAGAACGTGTGGCCAAGAATAATGAATATTTATCGTGTCTTGGTTTGACAAATAGGCAAGTTGTAAATCCACTAAGTAGTATATTATTTATTTAATATTGTTTAATGAAATTTTATAGGCAAGAGATTTATGTATATAAGACACGATATGATATTTTTTTTTGTTTTACAGGCAAGAAAAATAGTGCAAAGAAAATGCAGAGAAAAAACAAAAAAAACTAAAGATACAGTGTTGCCAGCTTGTAGAAGCCAACGCTTTTGTGATTCAACAAATGTAGTTGGTGAAAAAAATAGTTGTGATGAAGTGAAATCTGTGGAGACTAGTACTAATCTACCTACTCATGCCACACCTGATGTGGCCAAGGAGCATGAAGTTCCGGTTAATGAAATTCAAGAAGAGAGTTTGCTTGCATCTGGTGTGCCTCAGACTGCACCTGTTGCATCTACAACTTTTGATGGAATTAGTGGATCAACCAAAAATATTAGTAGTGGTTCAACAGAACATGTGCATGCTTTTGTTAAAAGACAAAGATTGAGTCAAGATTTATACAGATCTATAGAGAGGAATGAAAAAGAAAAAATATTAGAAGGGAAGAATCCATTCTTGGTTGAGGTACCAAGAGATGGTGAACCCATTGGGAAAAATGTTGCATGGTGGGCCTCTAAGTTGGCCGTAAGATGTAGGGCCCATTTGGATATTTAAAAATCAAATTTTGCAGAGAAAGGTCCACGAAATGTGGAATATGTTATACAAAAAATGGAATATTCCTTTGACACTATTGGTGGAAAAATCTCTAGAAAATATTACAAGCACAAGATGAGACTTCTGATGAACAATTTTAGATACAATTGTAGAAAAACAATCATGGAGGGAAAAGAGACTTTAGACTCCACTCTATCTCCCAAATAGTGGGAGGCATTGAAAGAAAGTATGCATTTTGAAGAATATTTGACAAAGAGCAATAGAGGCAAGAAAGCAAGAGATAATGTGAGGGTTGAATACACATTTGGACGAGGTGGCTTGTAGGCCAAAATGGACAATTTTGGAGAAATTGTATGGATTTTTTGTTCAATTTACATTGTGTTACTTATTTCAATTTTGTATTGAACTGACTATATGTTGAAATTGACATTGTATTTTAGTTGGAAAATAATAACAGAGAAGCAGGTGTAGAATATATTGTCAATTATATGGTAGCACTAGATTTTACTAAATCTTATAGTAGTATGAAGTGGAAATCTAGTTCATCAACAAAGATTTCATCGCTATCTGTTGAACGCCAAGTAAGAGCCTCTCCAAATCATGTCAACTCAAATGAAGAGTACCAACATATAATGATTTGCTTACATGGTCTCACTGAGAAAGTTTCACAATTGGTTGCCTCTGTTAAGCCTATAGTTTCTACATGGAATAACCATAATTCCACATATTCAGATTAGGTAAGAGGCTATCCCTCAATATTCTTATTCTCAACTATATCATCTTTATATTGTATTCTAAAGATGTATGCAAATATCATAAATATTTTCCACAACATTCCTTTATAAAATTACTCTTGTGATCTCCAGGAAAAGTATTACGATCACATATAGAACAGTGAATCAATGAAATTTTTCCTTTTGTTTCATTGAAATCCATTGTGACTATCCTAAATGTTGTGACTGTAAGTTTTATGAAAAAATAACTATGAGATCAATGAATTATCTACTCTATGTTTTCATTTTTCTTCTAACTCATGACTCTCTTTAGTTCATGACTTTTCTTACTGTCACTCAGTTCATGACTTTGCAGCCTTCCATGCTAGTCGATGAAGAAAGTCTTTTGTTTCCTTTTATTGAAGTTATTGAAACAAATGCTCAAGAAGAGTTTGAATGGGTTGTGCTTTTGGAAACAAGAGTGAAATCAAGAAGATGAGAATAAGAAAGAATGTAGAAGTGAAAGGATAATTCCCATAAAAGCCAAACAATATTCAAATGAGACAATGGTGGAATTATTTCCTCATCTCAACTATTTGTGGACCAAACACCTCCCATTGTAGAGTTGCAATATAAAATGAATGATGAAAGTTAGGTTTATCTAACTAAGCCACTAATCTCAATTCATAGGTCAAATTGACTAAGTATGCAGCTTGAAGATACTCTTAGTAACTTTTAAGACAATTGGAATTTGAAAAAAAAGAAAGAAGATGAAAAAAAGAAAATGAAAGAAGATTTTAGTGTATTCTTGACACCCAAAGGATAGAGGAGCACTTCACAAGAACCATGATAGATGTGTCCACATTTAAAACCATGTGATATGTTGGACTGCACAACCAAAACCATCCTATACAAAACAAGATAGCATGACAAGCTTGACTAGGGCCAAAGTTGTCCAAACCAATAGAAAACAAAACACAAAAGATCAAAAGAATCAAACACTTGGGAATTTTGTCCTTTCAAGAGCTATTGTCATGCAGATTAACTGTTCAATTCATTTGCTTTGTTTTAGTATAAAAATTACCCTTGGGACTCATGGAGCTGAAACATTTAGTACAAAGTAGGAGAATGTATAGAAGCAAGTTACAAATCATAGAAAGCTAAAAAGTACTGCTGAAATGCAGGTGTTCTTGTAGAACTTCACATGGAAAATTAGAAAATGTAAACTTCTGAGAGATTGTGACAAAGGAAGAAGATACCTTAGTCTTCTAGAGTTTCCCCACAGTGATATTATACATAGTAAATCTCTTGTTTTTCTTTATGTTTCAATTTCTTATTTGTTTGTTTTCATTCATCCAACTACTTACTATAGTTTGCAGCACTTAAGCATCATAAGTCCTAGGAAATTTTCTCTTATCTTAACCAAAGCTCTTTAAGGACGGCAAGGATAATTCTCTAAGACAGGTGGTCTGTACATCAGATTCATGTTGATGAGTTAGCAACATAATATCTAGGATATTATGGATCAATAAAGCATACATCTTATTATCACATGTGCCTTATAATCACTTATAACCTAGAAAGATGTGGCAAAGAAGCTGTTATGCAGTTTTTGAGGACAAAGATGGAAGTTGGCCTTAGCAGCCATATCTCAAGCTAAAGACCAAATGCACCTATTTTATATTTACAAAAACCATATCCTAAGCTAAAGACCAAATACTCCTCTTTTATATTTACAAAATCAATGGACTTACTAACAAATTTGAGGTCATTGAAGACTAGTAGTTACTAGTTATAAACTCCACAAGAGAAAGTCAAAGTATAAAGATGATAATTCTTGCAAGGCAAGCATGTGATATTTTTTTAAATGAAAGTCTAAAATAGTCTCAAATTCGTAAACTCAGTTAGTACCATTAATCTGTATAAAGGAATGGAGGTTACATATGAGTCAATGTACTATAGAAACACATATTATCATGATTCAACTTATGTTCCATTGCAAACAAATAGTTAATTCATCTTGAGAGTACCTTTAATTTCACATTCTATATATTCAAATAATTGAAATCCTCATTTGATTCAACATCAATTGCAAGAGATATTTAACTAAAAGCTTCTAGTCTTGTCAGGCTTTCAGCAAAGAGCGAATTATAGTTAGAGCACATAAATCTAGAGAAGGGAGTTCGATTGTTGTTCATAACTCCCACCTAGAACACCTCCCATGCTTCATTCATGAAGACCTTCTAGTTTCCCATCGCTGTAGTTTCTCTTCATCCTTTGAATCTTTCCCATCGTCCTCAGATTCATAGTACGAACTATCAAACATCAGATGCAAATGGCTTACCATTCCTTCCTCACCAAGCTCTAAGATTGCGTTGGCCACCATAGTTACATTTTCCACAAAAATGAAACCTATGACGAGCTCTAGATTCCTTTCCTATGATCCAACCACATCCATAATAGGTCTGAGCACCACTTCATAGACCTAACCATCACACCAGTGTTGTTCATTGTTCAGACCCCAGGCAGAAACCACTTGTATGGAACCCATCGCCTGGGCACGGTTCGAGATGAACAAGCACCAACATTGGTCGAGAAAATTATCCTCAAGGCAGGAGCAGTTGAGGCCAAAGCATTGCACCTTATTTTGCATGCTAAACATCCCACTGACCCCACACAACCACATCCCAACTTAAATCCAACTGCCATAGGTTGTAGGCACAACTCGTGACCACATGAGCTGTAGTAGAATCCAACTGTTGCAATGTCCAACAGTTGTAGCAGGCCACCAACAACACTACTGCATACCTCAACTCGGGCCAAGCCAACAAGATGACAAAATGTGAATATTCTCCCAGCCTATCCAAATCCCAACCACATACCACAACCATGTGATTGTATTACCCACACACCATGTCTTGGGCAAGCGACAGCATACATGGGATTAACTGTTCATCTTTATCCTATCTTGCTCGAGGAATACTTTCAGTTCCTTCCAACGATCTACATTGGAGTCCACAATGACCAACTTAGTTTGAAGTATGCCCTTGTTCACCAGACAGTCAACAACCTTATTGTCTTCCTTATATGCATGTGCTAATGAGTAATTATCCAATTTATGATACAACGCATCTTTTGAATCCCCAATTTTCATTGTCATTAGATATGGGTATTTCTAATATTCCTAGCCTTGGGGAAATTTATGAGTCCATTAATAGCATGCTTGGCTAGATGAAAGGCATCATTCATGAGGCACACCCCACCCTAGAGTTCTGTCACAAGCATGTTCATCCCATTATCCAATAGGGGAAGGTGAACTTGCAACACCCCTTTACACATGAGCCACATATATACTAAAACCTAAATGGTATATGAAAGCCTACTAGAGTTGTTCTTGTCAATGACGACATGGTGATGGGGTGAAGGAGGGCCTCATTAAGGCCTCAAAGAAAATACATGCAATCCATCAAAGTTTAGAACAATATGGATCAAATTTACTTAATTCAATGGCCATAATAGTTCAACTTGAATAGATACGGCCACTTTAGCACATGGGGAGCCAAATAGTTGATTGTAACTATATCAACCTCCAATATTTATTGTGTCAACTTAACATTTACCTCCTCACAATATCTTGCAAGAGGCATGGCCATGACTTGACTCTCTTGCAACATACACTATCCAACATGCATATAGATAGGAAAATAAGGAAGCAAAATTCCTTGCCAACTTTTCCATGGGCAATAAAGAAGACATCACCATTAAGACTATAGTTGAGGCATGGAACTCAAATCATTTAGCTCTACATTTAATCCCAAACCTTGCTTTCCATACACCGCCAAAGATTCTAACATCTTTACATAAGGCATACATCATCACTATTTATGCCTATCAATCAAGGAAGGTTGCACTTCAAAGTAATCATTTTTCAATAATCATTACTCAAATTCAACACCAAAATGGAGTGGTATTAAATCAACATTAGGGTATGTGCAAGATCATCATGAAAAAAATAGGCCCTTAAGTGGCAAAAAAATTAGAAAAATTAGAGTTAGGCAACTTGACATAAAAATTTAAATAAGTTATCTATATTATTTCAAAAATATGTAAGAATAGAATCTGTAGCAAATTGAATGTAGTTTCTAAACTACTAGATTTATTTATTTTTAAACTATTTGGTGAAAATTTAAAATTTCAATGCAATAGTACTTAAATTTGGGAAAAAATAAAATGTTTGACCACCCTAACCACAATAAAATGATAATATTTTTTTTATAATATTTTAGATATAAGTAGAGGACTCATGTCCCAATGTGATGCATATTTTTTTTATTTTTTTTCCAAGTAAATAATTAATTATGAATGTTTTATTACAAATTTTAAAAAATATAAAAACTCGTATGTCTGACCACCTTAACTTGGTCAAAACTTCATGAAATTCTTTTTTTTTTGTAATATTATAGTATGTGAAGCATAAAATGTGACACATGTTTTAGATTCAAAAAATGTGATACCGTTTGAAAGTTATAGATGTTTTTTAATTATCCTATCAATCGGGACTTTAGTCGTAATTCAAATAGAAAATGAATTTAATAATTATTTATTAAATTGAAAGTAAAGCATAATTTATATTAGTCGAAAGCTGAGAATCTTCGTTAAAAACCCATTTCGTTTCATCAATTTTGGGTAAAAAAAAAGTTGCCAGCCACATACCCTACATATACCCATCATATCGCCACTTTTTATCCCATCATGATCCTGCACATACCCATTACCTTCTCTCATGAGAGCTAGTACTTGATCACATTTGTCACAATTAATTGGTACAAGAAAATTACAATAAACCCTTTGGAGCTAAAATCAAAGCAAGGAAGGAAGAGTGATTATATTAGGCAAGGAGTATATAAAGGTTTATAAGTAACTGAACATTGAATATGGATTACGGTTTATAAGTAGTCTACTCCATTATTAATTCAAAATATAAACATTATAACAGAAGTGTCTCAATATGATGTAAATAGGAGAATTGTGCAATCTATCTTCTTACTATGTCTACTAGAATGGAAATGTAAAAATGAATTGATAATGTTCAATTGGGTCTTGGTCTCCCTTTATATACGGGAGGCAACAAGCTACAAACCCATTACAAAAGGGTATGATGCTTGATAACTAAATGCTAATTAACATAAATAGAAACATGACACTTCAGCAGGTGAATGCATCGATCCATTAATCTCCCAGTGAGCGCCTGTGACCATGTAAGATTTGTTCAAGGCTCTTACTCCATGATAATGCATCACCTACAAAGTACACCTCCCCTATGATGCAGGCTAGTTTTCATGTCCCGATGGTTGTCCTTTTGTATTTGATGCATCCCTAGTTTGGTTGATGAACAAGTTGATAGCGGAAAGATGGCGAATATATTCCTCCTTAGAATAAATCTCTATGTTGGAAATTGCATCCTTCATATCATACTCCATATACATCATCTTTTCAAGTTGTTTATGTGTATTTGGTAACACCATCTCTTCGTCGTTTATTTCTTGCAATGCATTAGGTAGAAACATGGCAATCTCGTCCTTCCAATAATCTTGTTCCCTAGGATTTCCAAGACTGTCATGGAGTGTAGGGGGAAAATCAAAATAGCCAAGATCCTCTTTGAGCCTATTGTGGTACTTATTGTGTGATTCCACTAGCTTAAATTGTATGCTTTTAATGTCTGACCTTTCATGGCTTTCTCATTTAGGAGCTCCTTCCTTTTGTCAATCATCCACTCTTGCAATCTTTCATTCTCCATGAGTGCTAAGTTTGTTTGTTGAAACAACTTCCAATATTCATCAACACGATCCATCATCCTGCTGAATCTTTCTTTGATTATCTCAGACACAACATTATACTTAGTGGTTTTTATTTCTGTTTCTAGCTCCTTGCATTTCTTCTGGGACTTCTGATGACAATTTTTCCAATAAGCCACATCTGCTAATGCATTCAATATTCTCTTGTTACTTTCTATCCATTGGGAATATAATTTTGGTGTGGAAGAGGAGGATGTTTTATCTTTGTAACTATCCACCTCCTTCTTCTATTTATCATTTTATTTTATCAATTTTTCAATTTTTTCCTTAGTAAACTTTTCCACATTTATGTTCAGTTCAGTCATTTCAATGGGGTTAGTGTCCCCTACTCTCTAGAAAAAAAGATGTCCAAACACCTGGTTTGGGTTATTAATGATAATGGGTCTCTTATCCTGTGGATACAATGCCTAAACTAGCAGGGTGGCTTCATCCGGGTTGTACCCTGATCCTGAGTACATTTTTTCACTAGCTTCCTATGTTAAGTGCATTGATTTGTCTCCTCTTCTCCTAAAACTATCGAATACTATTACAAAACTGATATCCCACCCTAGTAGAAGTAATACCCCAGCTTCTTGAAGTAATTCCCTTCCCCTTTCAGGGGTGATAGATTCTAATTCCTTGTTTATTTCTTCCCTTGATTCTCCCAAGGCAGCTACCTCCTGCTCAAGAGTGATATCTTCCATCTTTTGTCTTAGCATCCTTCCTTTATGCTCATAAACAAATGATTTAAATTTAGAAGTCTTAACAAAGTCATTATCAAAAATAAATTCTTACCCAACCTTAATCCTCACATCAGAGAGTTCATCTAAAGCTTCAAATTTGACAATATTATGTTCTTGAGGTGGATGATATTGTGTAACTACATGGGAACTTATCTGTTCAATCTCATCATCTTCCTCATCATTTCCTTCTTCATCATCTTTTCTCATGGATGTATCTACAGCGAAACTCACCTCAGGAGTGGGCTATGAGGGTATGTAATCAAGAGGCTCTATGTCCTCAGCTTGCATTCTTGAATGAGTTGTATGAGTGCTTCAAAGACAACTAGGGGCACATCTTTTATTATTTCATCCACATAAGCAATGAGCTGCTCAATTATTTCCAGAGGATCATGCACTTCATCAAATGCTCTTGAGTAGGATGGGATATTCCCTCTCTTCCATGTCTTAGCCAACATAACTTTGTTATATGTAGTCATCATGTCTTTTGTTGAAGCTTCATCATAATTCCTTATTACATCATCAATAGAAAAGTGATGTTAGTATCCTAATATCCCTTGTGACAAATTTGCTTTATGAATAAAGTTCTTTGTATCAAAATTATTTCATTACCCAATGGTAGATTGCATTGTGCCAACTTGCTATCAATTTCTTCATACCCCTCATTGGTGACTACTGTAAATTCTCCAAAACATAAAGTTTCGGGCATGAGATATTTCTTATTACGTCTCTTAAGGTGTTTTATATCAGATTTAGCCAACTGCCTAACAATTTCTAAATAAGCTATTCTGTCTGGAACCATCTGTGGCAATAAATGTAGGGCTCCTTCGAACCCATAAACTCTTATCACAATACAATCAAGAAATGCATACCAATCCCTCGAGTTATGATTTACCTTTTTCTTGGGGTCCTTTCCCTTTGGCCTTAGGAATTTCTATATTTTAGGGGACAAGTTATAATTACATGGATGTCCCAACAATTTCAACAATGGTTTCACAAAATATTCTTCAAAGTAAAAATAATGTGATCTACCATATATCTATTATCCCATATCGAGGTCCACAATGTATAGGTTTATAATTCCCATTTTCATCAACATCCCTTATCCTTAACTCTTCTCCCCAAAACCTTCTGACGTGTCCTTCATGTAGAAGAAAATGAACAAACAAGGAATAATGTTTAAAACTAATACTATCAATGTTGATTTTGATCCTTTCCATCCCCTAGTTCAGAGCATTGGCTAAATAAATAGCATAGGGTATGTGCAGGATCATGATGGGCCAAAAAGTGGTGATATGATGGGTTTTGTAGGGTATGTGGTTGGCGACCTTTTTTTTACCCAAAATTGATTAAATGAAAAGGGTTTTTAAAGGAGATTCTCAACTTTCCACCAATAAAAATTATGCTTTACTTTGAATTTAATAAATAATTATTATTTATTTTCTATTTGAATTACAACTAAAGTCATGATTGATAGGTTGATTGAAAAACATCTATAGATTTCAAATGGCATCACATTTTTTGAATCCAAAACATGCGTCACATTCTATGTTTCACATAATATTGGATTAAAAAGAAAGAAATGAATTTCATGAAGTTTTGACCAAGTTAAGGTGGTTAGACATATGAGTTTTTATATTTTAAAAGTTGTAATAAAAATTCATAATTAATTATTTACTTGGAAAAAATTACAAAAAAATATGCATCACATCGGGACATGAGTCCTCTACTTATATCTAAAATCTTTATAAAAAATTTATCATTTTATTGTGGTTAGGGTGGTGAAAGACACCTACTTCTTATTTTTTCCTGAAATTTAAGTACTACTACATTGAAATTTCAAATTTTCACCAAATAGATTTTTAAAAATAAAATAAACCTAGTAGTTTAGAAACTAGATTCAATTTTCTAAAAATTCTCTTTTTACATATTTTTGAAATAATATAGATAACTTATTCAAATTTTTACGTCAAGTTTCCTAACTCTGATTTTTCTAAAAAATTTGCCACTTAAGCGCATGTTTTTTCCATGATGATCCTGCACATACCCCATAGTCAAATGGTTTGGTATCTTTACTTTGTATGTCTTCAACCAAGACCATTGGGGTAATTTACATGAGGGGAGGAACCTATACTCCTAACACTTGTCCAACTGAGTGATATGTATAACAAAAATATTATTCAAATAAATCCTCATGAAAGGGAGGGTTTTCAATGCTAGAAGACCTTCTGAGTTGGCTCCCTTCATCCCTAGGCCTATGTAGTGGTAGCTTCCATCTTTTATAGCTTTTTTCCATGTGATGGTATTCAGTTAAAACGTCCTTGATTGTAAATGAAAAATACAGAGAGCACTCCAATTGAAAAATTGTAGATATGACATCCTTAGAAATAATGAGAATATTAGACCCATCATATGATTGAATAGTTCTTCTTCTAGGTTCATATCTAGTGGCTAAAGCTTTAACCAGTTTTGTATTGAAAAACACATTGGGTACCACTAATCTCCCCAAGTTTAATCTCCACGAGTTGTAGAAAGGTTGAAACCTGTACTATTTCCTATAATGGTACATGAACAACTCATATCCCGGCCATGGTGTCCACACGTCTCCTAAACCTTTGTGCTTGTCCCATAACTTGTCCATGGAAGGATTCAACTGTGCACTCCTTTTGGGTCACAGTCCCAACCCAGGGCATTGGTCAATCAAGTCCTAGTTTAGAAGTCTTTTCTCTATTTTTTGTTTCTTAGTTTTCTGTGTTTTTGAGCTTTCTTCCATTGTTAAATTTTTTACAAGCCTTTATAAAAGCAACTTCTTAGTCGGGTTTTGTACACTTACTTGAATTCTCTTTCTCTAGCTCTGAGTTGTGCAACAATGGCGTATTCCTAACCTTCTCTCCTCTACTCCCACTTCTAGCAAATTCTTTCAAGTCTTAATGACCAAATATGATCGAATTAAGATATAATTCACTCAACTCTAGTTCATAAATGCTCCACTTGCTCTCAATCTTGTCATCGAAGAAGAGAATTTAATTTGAATATCTCAACGATATCTTTGAGATGTCACATTAGTAAAAAACAATCATCATCATTACATCGGCGAGATCATGATTCCACTTCCACAGATAAACACCCTTTTCATTGATGAACTCCTTCCCTTCGGGGTATTGGCGGGACACTAGATAATGTCTCCCTGATATGCCTTAGATCCTCCGATATCCTTCCTTAGCATATATTTGATAGCTCATGGTCCACCAATAGGTGTCTCTTCCTCTGATGCCTTTATCCTTTTATCATTGCATCAGGGGAACTGGGTTTTATGTTGGCTCAATAGCCTTTTGTTCCCTCAATATGCTTTTACCACATGTTGAATCTCCCTATTGTATAGTGTATCGCCCCATTGGTGGGACGTTGTGTTATCTTCCGCTGATATGTTCTAGTGCTACCGATATACTTTATTTGGGCCATTGGGGAAATGATAGCATTTTTTCCACTGATACACTTATGTTACTTCGATGTGTTCACCTTTGTTGACCCTATCGGTACATTGGGGAGAGTCCTTTGGAAGTCTGCCCGATGGAGTGTTGTTACGCCGATATTTATGTTGTGAGCTACTTTCATTGGTCTATCGGTGGAGCTATGAGGGGAGTTCCCCCGATGTAGTAATGTTAGGCTAATAGTGTTAAATTTATTAGGAATGGGAGTGGTGACCATGGAGTTTTGGGATTATTGATGGATGTGATCATATGGTAATATGGGTCATGAAATGGATCTTGTCACACAAATCTCTGTAATTTGTGTTACTCAAAAAATCAAATGTAGTACATTTAGCAGTCGATGGGATGTGGATGAGATGAAGGTTACTGAATACTAAGTAGGTTTTTTCAGTCCTAACAGATAGTCAAAGATAAATTTGAACAAGGATTGTTTGTAGGTGCAAAGGCAAGTTCTATATCAATTTCTAATGGTGGAAAGGTAAGTGAACATCTAACAGTTCAGTTGATGAAGTTGGAGTTTCCAAGTACAAGGAACAATGTAAAGCTTCAGTACCTAGTTCAATGGAAAGGCTTGCTAGGTAAAAGAGATGAAGTGTTTAAATGTGGACAAGCTGCAAATCAATTTCCAAGGGACTTGGAATCTTTTTCAAGTCGGGTGTATGGTGCAAGGGCACCATGTTGAGACTTGTAAATATGATCAATTTTGGTCTTTGATAGGATTTAGGTGTGCTTGATTCTTTTTTCAATACAATAAGATCATGATAGACCATCTAATATGTAGTGAGTTGTGTTTGGTCGGTTTAGAGTTCTTATAGTCATATCTTGCATTTTTGTCAAAATTGTCATGTAAAAGTTGTAAAAATGCAACATTAGGGAAGATCAACGGTCACATAACTCAAAATAAAATTTTGTTGGTTGGGTTAGTTTTTTTTAGGAGGGAAAGGTTTAAATATGCTTGGGGTCTTGATGTAATGTCTCTCTTGAATTTTTGGGGAAGAAAATCAATAAAGAAATTTTAAAATTTATGTGTTTACCAGTCAAGTTTGTTATTTCAGATCTTTGTACTTGCTCGTACAGTTTGTTTTGGATCCATGATGCATTGAAATTGATGGAAATGTGAAGTGACTTCAATTTAGTCTTGGTTTGAAGTATTTTCATATCATTTTAAGAATCTTATAGCCAAATCTTTGTAGGCAGGTCTGTACAATTAGTTTTGAGGGTTTGAAAGCTTTAAACATGGATTAAACACCCATTCCACTGTTGGTTTTTTCTATAGCTTGGTGGAATGGGTGGTATAGGGTAGGATTAGGTTTATATGAGGTTTCAATATCAAGGGAGGCCATTTAAGTGGTTTTGTATGAAGCCCTAGTTACCATTTTCATGTGTTTTTGGCTTAATTTGGTGGTTAAAAGTTGCGAATTGTGGAAAACTCTTGGGGAAGTGAATTTTGAAGGTTGATTAAGCATGTGTAGGTCATTTGGGGCATGTTTGATGAGTTGGTAAGATGAAATAGGCTTTGTGAACCATAGTTTCAATAAACCCCCTTGAAACTAGTCAAAAATGAGGGTTTTGTGTTTTGGGGTACTGGTGGTTGTTTCTTTCGATAAAAATTATTGATTCAGTGCTTGCGTAGCCTGGTTGAGACTTTCAAATAGATTTTTTTGTTTGGAAGGAGGATTATTTTGGTGTTGTCTTGTAAAAGTGGGCTAATTAAGCCCCTGTTCAATGTATCAGTCTATTTTTAGAGGTGTTGTTCCAAAACAAGTCTATAAGCCTTTGAGATATGTTGAAGAACTCCTTAATGGGTATCTAAAATTTTATTTCTTTTATGGGTTAGAGGAATATTTTGAGAGATATGCACAAAATTCTCTCTTTGGAGACCTACAAGAGAAGTATGAAAGAACTTAGGAATATGGACAAGGTGGGGTTTTAAAGATCACAAAATTGTTTGAAAGAGTTTGAATAGTGATTGTTAGTTGATTGCCTCCCTGCTTTGCATCACTTGACGAAGGATTAGAAGAAATTGGCATCATTTATTTCAACTTTTCAATGACTTGTCACGAGAAATTCCATTTTTCCTACCTTGCTAGATTTGAGGTGTGACAAAAATACTATTAATTGTCTTACTCTTATTGATGTTTTTTCTTTGTTGAGCTCTTCATAATTGTCTTACTCTGTATGTTTTTATAGTTGCTTCTTACTATCAAGGGGGTGTATGATTGTGGCCCAATGATAGTGACCTATAGCTTGCTACCCTTTTCCTTGTATAACTTTAGATATTCATGAAATATGACTGTATATTGTGAGTTTTATGCTTGGAAAGGCTCTATTGACTATTTTTTAAATGAATTACTCCTCATCTAGATATATTTTTTATGTAGAGGAATTTTATCAAAGCAGCACAAAAACAAAAATGCCTTGATGTCAATCATAGTTATGTTGAAGTTGAGGTAATACAATAGTTGTTGTGGACAAAAAATTATAGATTTTACATTCTTTACTTGACTTATATTAAATTTGCATGATGATTAAACAACATGCAAGGAGATTATATGAAAGAAGAACAAAAAAGGAAAAGACCCTGTCAATAGAGCTCTCGACAAAGCTACACAACTTCAGGACAATGTTGACAGTGATTATGTTGAATTCGAGGAGTATGTGCATGATATTTATAGTACTAGTGGTGGTGAACTTGAGGTGAGTGTTATGAAACGTTACTTTTCCTTGATTCTGAAACCCTTCATGTATCAATAACTGTTATGATCCCAAACAGTGAACAAGCTTATAGAATAGTTAATAGACAACTAAAACATTGAATGTAACCCATAAAACAATCATTGTACCTACTTTGTCACTTTTCAGTGGGGATTACTGGCACTTTAATACTTTATGATGCTTGATTGTGATTTAGGGCATTGTAATTGACCTTGTCAACATCTTAAACTTAGGGGGTTGCTTCTTTCATTTGATGATACCTACTATTGGGTGATCCCACAATACTGGTTTACAATTTTTGGCCAAACTGGACACTAAACTGATTTTTTCTAACTAAATCTTCACTTTCAGGCACCTATAGCAGCTAAACCGAGAGGAATTTAAAGATGATGCAAACTAGTGATTTGTGGCATTTTGTCTGTAGATTCTAAATTTTTTTTTTTAAAAAAAATTGGAATCAAATTGCACTTATTTTTCCATCTCCTTTGAAAACTAGTTTTTTTGAGTAAACACCATTTTTAAGGAGTGACACTCACCGTATAACACATAACTTTTTTTCCATGAAGGATAAAATTCTATTTTTTTTTAATTTAGATTTATAACTACAATATCTAGTGCTTCCAATAGGTTTCATAATGTTTTATTAAATATTTTTTCCTTAATCAAGTTTTGAAGTCAAACCACTTAGAATTCAAACATAGGAAAACTGTATAACACAACTTTTTTTGTATGTATCAAAATTTAATTATTTTTTTGTTGGATCAAGGACTTCAATATCTGGTGCAATCATATTTTTCAAAAAAAAAAAGTTATGATAATCTTCTATTTTTCCACATGTATGTGCAGAATAGAGAGCTTGATTTTCATGAAAAACCTACATTCACAAGAAATAAAAAATAAATATAATAATAAAATTAAATTTATTTAAAATTATTCTTTTTGGGAAGCTTATAATAAGGACTACATACTTAGAAAAAATAAATTTTAAATGAATTCATTTGATCCCCCAAAAGGTAAATCAAAAGTGGTTTTTCATCAGCATTTTGATAGGTGTAAAGGTGACTCTGTTATAGGTATGGTTTAAAACTAGCAGGGTTCTATCCAAGGGTGTTTGATCTAAAGTAGTTTGATCAAACCCTCTTCAATTCGAATACTTTAAATGGGAATTTTTAAGGCTTAAATCATTATATTTTCTAAAAATATGTGATTTTAGTAAAAATCAGAATCTCCTAGAAATTGTAAACCAGCTTTGTGGGATCACCCTGTTCTTTCCTTAACAAATTTGTTGTTAACTCTTCATTACGGTTGTTGTTATTAAAAAAAAGTTTCTTTTGATATTCTTGCCACTTTCTCTTAATGTCTTCTTGATTTTTAGTAATGATATTTGTTGCTCAATCCATTAAACTCGTTGTTACATCCATAAAACTCATTGCCCTTGCACTAAACTCACTGCTACAGCCATGAAACTCACTGCTACTACTACTTGTTCATTGTACATCATTCCTTACTTCTTTTTGCATACTCTTACACTATTTTCTAACAGTGAAAGACTCTTTCTCTATTATTTATGTAACCTCTACATCCAACCTTATTTGTTACTCCTTTACTGATGCTATGAAAGCCACAAAGAAAGACTACATTGTTTCCTCAATGACTACTCTTAATGGCTATCACACATTGCCTTGATACATTTTGTTCTTTGTTCTTATTTTATATGTCATCATTGACATGGTTATGTTGACTGCATGGGGTTATGTTTCAGAGCTTTAATGCCACTGTTTTTGTACATCCCAATGTATTTCACCTTCACCTTGCAACAATATTAGTAGTGCTCTCATATTGCATTCTTTGTTTTTGTGCATTAGTTATCTTTTTTATGTGTAATAGTGTTGTCATAACCTTATGTGTCTGGTATGCGTGCATGGTAATGTAGTGTTTATATTTGTGTCCTTTGTATCTGATTAGCATGAAGCTAATAGTAAGATTGTAAGCACTACTATGAGTGTTTGTTTTTTTAGTAAATTAAATTGATCATTGTAATTATTTTTGAAAATTTCATTTTGTAATTATTTTAACACACATGCAAGTACTATTTAAGTAAGTAATAGTTGTATTATGCAAACAAGGGTAATCATTACCTATGTAATAGAATGTGTTATTTTTTTTCTTTTTATAGAAATGTATTGATAAACTCAAAGAAGGGGATAAAGTTAGGTCGTTGGATCCGTTTGATGATGATGTTGTGGGCATTAGATGGATTCACTCCCTATCTATTATACATGGAGTCAACTTGAAAGGAACAGGATATACAAATGTAAACATTTTAAAGGTCACAAGTAACATATCCCTTGTTTATGAAGACAAAATAGATGAAGTTGTTCATCTGAAAGAGAAAGAGGGAACCTTCACATGGTGGCCACTAAAATATTTATAAAAAATGACATAGTTGAACATGTTTATCATGTACTAGTTCTTAGACATCTCGGCTCGTTGTTTTATGCAGTATTTTGAATGTGTTGTTCAAGTCCTATCTTAATTATCATGGTGTATTTGAAAGAGTTGGAAACTCTTAGACAACTTTGACATTTTATATATATATATATGCATTAAAAAATTTATTGCAGATTACCTTTATTTATCATGATGTTGAATCAATTTTTTAATTCTAGCATGTTGTAGTTTGTTCGTATATGTAATATTCTTATTTTCTTTTATGTTTTAATTCAAATTTAATATTATGTTAGTTTTGCATTATAAAATTTATGGTATTTAATAAATTATTCATTTTATGACTATATTTACTACCAATTAATGGAAACCAATAAATTAAAATGACTAAATTAATTACTAAATATATGATTAAATGACTAAATAGATGAATAAATTAATGACTAAATATATGATTAAAGTAATGACTAAATTAATGACTAAATATATGACTAAATTAATGACTAAATATATGACTAAAGTAATGACTAAATAAATGACTACCATGACTAAATATATGACTAAATTAATGACTAAATATATGACTAAATAAATCACTACCATGACTAAATAAATGACCAGTTAACAACAATCAATGACTAAATTAATGACTAAATCAATGACTAAATCAATGACTAAATCAATGAATAAATCAATGACCAAATCAATGACTATATAAATGATTAAAATAGTTTAGTCATAAATTTGGTCATGTTATAAATGACCGACAATAAACTACTAATGGTCACGTGACCAAAATTAGTCATTTATATGAAATTTTTAGTAGTTTATTTAGTCATATATTGTTATTTTTGTACTAGTGTGCCTAAGGAAAATCCAACCCTAAGGATTGGTAGTTTCCAAAGCAAGTTATAATTTGATCATATTATAACACACTCATGTTATAGTATACTAGAATTATAATGCACTAATATTATGATAAAATGATGCAGATGAGCTTAGTCCAATCTCAAACTTAAATTGACAATTCCTTTTGTCAATTCAAGAATCCCAAAATTAAAATCCCAACCACAAGCAAATTCACTATTTCAATTTCCAATTCATTGAAAAAACTAAATTTTATTTGCAATATCTCATTTCTCACTCAAACAATTTTGGACAATGTCATTTGTCAATCTTAAACTTAAATTCCAAACTTTAACAAACTACAGAGGAAAATTAAAATTATGATTATTTTGTCTTCGCAACTTACTTTATTATACAATCAACAATTCATGAAGTTCCCTATTTGAATATGTGACTCTTATGTGATCTTTTTCTCTACACAGTTATTCCATTTGTTTCAGCCAAAACTCTTTGTGGCATACTTCTCTTCTTTCCTATACAGTTTCCTCTATATGATTTCCTTATGACTGCATTGCTTATCTTTTATCTATATTACTTATTTCTCTATGTGAAACCTCAGTCTAAATGCTAGTTCAATCTTCAATTGTTTGTTTATTCTTCAATGTTTTAGTCGCCCCCTACTCTCCCCTCTTCATGCAACCTTCTCCATCTATTCTATAGAATTTTTTCTTCACTCTTAAAAACCTCCTCTCTCACATGACCCACTTACCTACATGTTCCTTCTCCTATATGAGGCATTTCTCTCCCCTAACTATTGAGTTCCCTCACGACTTCCATTTTTGTAGCAACCCCCTTCCTTTGATGCACATGATAGTTTTTATTCTACTCAAGATCTTGTGCCCCTTCCTATTCTCACTCAAACTTCGTTGATTGTAATCTTCCAATACAAAAATTGGGAGAAGTTAAAACTTTCCCAATTGACCCTTTGGAAGTTGAGGTGACACCTTAGCTATGAGGCATAATGTCAATGTTTTCTTTGAACCAATGTATAGTCCAATTTCCACTAGAAATTTCATGCTCTAATCCCATAGTAAGAATATACCTCTACATGACCTTTGCAACATCAAATTTTGTTGATACAATTTTCTTTATAAAAGTAGCATTGACTTGTCTTTTGATCTCTGAGTTCATTCACTTAAACAAATCCTCAAAAGTAAATACTATGGCTGACTTGCAAGCTCTAGTTGTTCATTCCCCACATGGTCCTTTCATTAATAGCATATAAATTAATCAAGGCTCCCAACATTCGTTAACATGACCGCCACATAGATGCAATAAAATTATATTGATATTTCGACACATTAGCAAAAAAAACATTAAGAATATCCCAAGATTCATCAACCCTTGATCATTCTAAATTTTCTCAAGATGGTCTCATCAATTTTAAGGTTCCTCAATCTAACTTTTTTCATCCTTTTTGTGGCATCAATTATTGATGTAAGGGCACAACAAGGTTTCAAGCTCAAACAATGAGATCTTATGCCAAACAATGCATTCTCCAATGCCTAGAATCCTCATGTAGCTTCTCAAAATTTCCTCTTTCAATCTGGAATTGATATGGACTATGGTAGAACAGTCCAAAACCTGCAATAAAACCTTCAAACAACCTCCTCCATGAATTACATGCCTTCTTCTATGACTTTACTTGTTTTCTTCAAAACCTCAACTCAGAAAATGACCTCCTTTTCTAGATTTTTCCCCATTTCCATGAATTTTTCCACTTTCATTTATCTTCTTCTCCAAAAACTCATGACTAATTCTAGGCTACACCATTAATTCCCTCTAAAAAGCTAAAAATAAAAACAATAAACTCCAACCAATCAAAATCATAACTCCCTACAACCATTTGTTTGACCATTTTCACTCGAAAAGGCCAAAATCTAGGATTAGCTAACCTTGGCCTCCACTTTCCCCAGTCCCTACTTTTTAGGGATTTTTGAAATTCTTTTGAAAACATTATTTTATTCAATTTCCAATGCCTTGTATAGTCCTAGAATATGACGATCACCCCCACCTGTCATATGAAAATTTCATGGTGGTCTGGTCATTTAAATTCCTTTCATTTGACATTTTAAGAAAAATATAAATCATCAAAAAAATGTTTAAATTATAATTTTTTATTTAAAATATTTTATAAATGTGATATCTTGAACAACTAAAAAGCAATGATAATTATTAGTAATAAATATAAAAATATTAAATTTACTGTCATAGTTAACAAAAGTTTCTAAATTCATATTAAAAACAAATCTTGCTAAAAATATTTTTAAAAGTTAAAAACAATTATATTCTATTTTGAAAATATTCTAAATTAATACATATTTTTATAATAAGTATTATAAATCATATATATTAATATAAAGCAATGATAATTATTAGTGAAAATGTGAGAAGTTTCTAAATTCCTATTAAAAAATATTCAAAAAAGTTATATTTTGATTCTAAATTAATTTTTCTTTTTATAATAAACATTAGAAAATGATATATTATTCTGAAGATTCTCCTGATTCTGAGGACTCTAGCACAAATAATAATTATTCCTTTGTTATCCCATCAACGGAAAAAGATGTTAGAACTGGGTCCCCTGGAGCCTCTGACCCTGCTAAAAGTTGCCTCAATCTTGATAGGGAACCTTCTGTTGATTTTTTGGGCATAGCTAGGAGTAATGTTGTGGACCATTTCAAAATGTCAAAATGGGTCTTTCATGAAATTAATGACCTGAAAATAAAAAATTGGGCCCTCTAGAGTAAATTGGATGAAGTGGGAGTTAAGGTTTCTACGTTATGCAAGAAGGATGAAGAGCGTAATGAGAACATTGCTAGTAAAGAGATCCAAGACAAGGTGGGTAAGGACAGAAGGATAGAAATTGACTTGGAAAAAATAAAAAATGTTGAGAAGATAATTATTGAACAGAACAACAGAATGGCAAGACATAATGCTATCATAATCAACGCAATGATTGAAAAATTGGATAAAGCTCAATGTGGGGTTCTTGGTTGTTGATTTGGAAGAGGTGAAAGATAAAAACCAGGAAGAGGACATTGGGATTTCGAAGAGAACCAGGGCTAATCTGAAAAGGAAGGCACCCCCCACGCCACATATGATTCAAACTTTCAAGAAGGGTGTCTAGGATATGCAGGATCTAGAGGCCGAGACTGAGATTGTTCTGAAGACTCTGGATTAGTTGTTGTTGGATTTTTGGTCTGCATTTCGGTTGGCTCTTTGATTGTGCTCCCTGGCTTTTTTTGGTTGGCTGTTGTTTATTATGGATTTTTCTTTTATTGTAGCCTATTTAATTCGTTGGAATTTTTTGTCCTTTCCTATTTTATGTTGTAAACTTTGTGGTTTCGGGTCCCTGTAAAACCCATTTTTTCCTTTATCAAAAACATTAGAAAATGATATATATTATAAATTAAAATAATATACTATATTTTTCCTATAATATTTTTTTATAGTTTAATAAAAATATTGCAAGTCAAACTATACGGTCTAATAAATTTTAAAGTTGTAATATACAGTCTAAAATTGAAAAAATGGTTAAATAGACCATCAAATTCTAGGCCTGACCTTATGAATTCATTTTCAAGAGTTTAAAAATTAGAAAATCAAAATTGAATTATTACCTTGTTTTTTCACTTGCTTTTCACCTTGTCAATGCTTTTCATGCTTTTTGATCACTTCACACAAGGATAAATGAAATTAATCATTCCAACATTATTTTCCACCAAATAATCCATCTCAAAATCAAAATTTCAAAATCGAAACAAAATTTTAACCTTCAAACCAATACAAAATTGCACGTAGCCATGAATGCTCCTGCATCAAACACCCACGATAGAAAGAAATATTTCATGAGTGTGACTCATAAATTTTTATAGATTCCATGCTCAAACTGAATCCATATTCCCACCTTGTCCACTTTAACATTCTTTCTCACATATCCCTGCAACTTGATATCTCTTCCATCCTTCATTCTTCCTCTCTTTCTCCCTCTTTTCACATAATTCATCTTCCACCAACCTACATAGTGAAACTCTAGAAAATCATCAACATTAGCTTCTTTGTCATCAAGAAAGTAATTAAATCCATGCATTACCTCATTCTTTGTTATTACTGCAACTACTTGTTCATCATCACCTTTGGTTACAACACTATGCTCTTCCTCCTTCATGCCTTCTAAAAGACAATTTTCAGCTGCAATCACTTCATCCTCTTCATTCTTATCAATGTTAGTGACTGTTAATGCCTAACAGTGACATAATAAAAATATTTGTCCTCTCCAACCTACAAAAAATTATCATTCTTACCAATCTCTTTATCAAATAAATCAACAAATGCAAAGGGAAGTTCACCAAACAAATCAACATTCTCCTTCTTGTAACCTTCCTTAATTTCAACCATTGTTCCTTCTTTTACTAATGTATTCTTTGCTACAATCTCAACTTCTACAAAACTTTTACCATGCTCAAATAAATCAGATTTAACATCATTATTACAAAAGATAGATTTTACCTGTTCTTCTTTCTCCACTGAAACCTTCACTTTACTTCTCTTGTATGCCATCAATACTCCTGCAACTTGCATTAGAAAATAAAAATCTTCATCTTCATCCTCTTTCACTATTTTTTTAACTCTATTAACCAAACAATTTCCAATGCTTTGACATACCTTTTCATCCTCCTTATTCAAGGGCTTTGATTTGTGTTTGATTCCATCCTTGGTCAAAGAGTATGTATTAGCATACCCATCATGATTGCACAGCTGTCAAACTTCCAAGGTCTTCCCAATAATACATGAAAAACATCCATAGACATTATATCACATAAGACTTCATCATGATAATCACGTATCTTAAACTTTACCATACATTATTCATTTACCAGAACTTTGTGGTCATCTTGCAACCAAGCAATCCAGTATGAATGCAGGTGTCTTCTCCTTTCTAGCTGCAACTTATTCACCATTTCTTTAGAAACAAGATTGTTAGTACTACCACCATCAACAATAACATTATAAACTTTACCTTCACATTTTCATCTAGTTCTAAACAATCTTCTCCTTTGATCAGGTTATTTTCCCTCGTTCATCAAGACTCTTCTTGAAACAAGTGTTTCTCCACTCTCTACCTCTTTTGAGTGTGAAGACTTAGCATATTCCTCATTCACATTCACTGCCCTTGCATGAGTTTTTAGTCCTCCTATTTGTGTTCCCTTGTTCTTGACACTCATAAGATCTATGTCCTTCTCCACATCTGAAACAAGTCATTTTATAATTTCCTCTTCCAAATCCTCTACCCAATCATCCTCTTCCTCTCAAACTTTGATCACGGGTCTTATTTGAACTCTCACCTCTTTCTTCCTTGCTTCCCTTAGTGTCTCCAATATTATTTTTATCCTCATACTGCTACACATTAATTCTACCCTTTCCTCTTTGCTTATTTTAAAATCTTTTGTTCATTATTTCTTCAATCTTCAAGGCAACTTGATATGCATCCTCCATGGTTAAAAACTTGTGACTAATGTCATCTCCTCCTAAATACTTGGCCTCAATCCATTAATGTATCTTGCAACCTTCCCCTTAGTTGCTTCATCAAGTACCATTCTAATGAGATCTGAGGAAACTCTTTAGTGTATTATTTCACTGTCTTCATTCCTTGTTTCAATCCTTCCATTTTCTTAAGCAAATCTAGCTCATAATCCACTGGAATAAACTACCTTTTAATTTTCTCTACCATTTTGTCTCACTTTTTTATTTTCTCCTTCCCTTTTCTTCCTTTTTCCAACTGAATCTCCCTCCACCAAATGGAAGCATGTCCCTTTAATCTGGTTTTTGCAAACCTTACTCTATCAGGGTCCTCAATTTCCTCGAATTCAAAATACTCATCCATATCATTAATCCAATCTATCAACTCCTCTAGATTTAAATTTCCATTGAATGTAGGAACATCAATCTTTGGCATCTTTCCAATATTTGAAAGGGATCTCAACAATGGGTCATTTGCAACTGTTGCAACTGCATCTCTTTGCTCACTTGTCAGGCTAACATTCTCTGAGGCTTCTTCTTCATCACTCTCTAGTTTTCTTCTCCATGCAAACCTTCTTCTTATCTCTTCTTGTAGTGTCTCAAATTTCCTTCTCAAGGCTCTAAAGTCATCTCCATGGAAAATATTTTCCATTCTTCCTCTATCTCTACCCCTACCATGTTGGACTCCTCTTCCATACATTTTCTGAAATACCGACAAGCTCAATCCTGGTGTAAACTGCCTCCTTTCGATGAATCTACATGCACACTCAGAATCTTCTAGCTCTGATACCACTGATGTAAGGACACAACAAGGTTTCAAGCTCAAACAATGAGAGCTTATGCCAAACAATGCATTCTCTAGCACCTAGAATCCTCTTGTAGTTTCTCAAACTTGCCTCTTTCAATCTTGAATTGATATGGATTATGGTAAAACAATCCAAAACCTACAATAAAACCTTCAACCAACCTCCTCCATGAATTCCACACCTTCTTCTATGGCTCTACTTTTTTTCTTCAATACCTCAACTTAGAAAATGACCTCCTTTTCTAGACTTTTCCCCATTTCCATGAATGTTTCCACATTCATTTTTCTTCTTCTCCAAAAAATCACGACTAATTCTGGGCTGCACCATTAATTCCCTCCAAAAAGCTAAAAATAAAAACATTAAACTCCAACCAATCAAAATCATAACTCCCCACAACCATTGGTTTGACCATTTTCACCTAAAAAGGCCAAAATCCAAGATTAGCTAACCTTCGCCTCCACTTTCCCTAGTCCCTACTTTTAAGGGATTTTTGAAATGCTTTTTAAAACATTATTTTCTTCAATTTCCAATGCCTTATGAATTCATTTTTAAGAGTTTAAAATTTGGAAAATCAAAATTGCATTGTTACCTTGTTTTTTCACCTGCTTTTCACCTTGTCAATGCTTTTCATGCTTTTTGATCACTTCACTCAAGGATAAATGAAATTAACCATTCCAACATTATTTTCCACCAAATATTCCATCTAAGAATCAAATTTTCAAAATTGAAACAAAATTTTAACCTTCAAACCAATACAAGATTGCATGTAGACATGAATGATCCTGCATCAATCATGAGTTGAGTTAAAAACCAAGTTTTCTTACAACTTCCTTCCAAGATCTTAAAATTTCTTGAAAAATCATAGAGATGTGGGATTCCACATTACAAATATTTTTTCAAAGCCATTTTACCTCAAACCTCACAAATTTTTAAATTTTAATGTTTCGCCAAATCGTCAGCAGAAGTTGCAAAATAATTACACATCCAAAACTAGGAAGGATCTAATCACAAAAATTTTAGCATCAATTCCATAATGGATTCAATAATTTGTCCATAAGAAGGTTACAAGAAATCTCACCAATCTCTTGAAAAAAAAAAAATTGTGATTTTGATTGTGTGTTCCCCCAAGTGCTCCTGCATTAGACATGTTGAGTAGGAAATTTGTGAGCATAGGCTCACAAAGGTGTGGTTAAGTATTCGAACTACTCTTCTAGGTTGTAATCAACCTATGGAAAACTCCATAACTACCAAAAATTCTCAAGATCAATCCTTCCTCCTCTTTTTCCAGTATCTTATCGAAACACATGTCATCTTCCCCCAACAATACTACACCCTCTTCTTCCTTCTCCTTGTGGAATCATGTACACCATGAACCATCCTCCTTTGCCAAATTATTTATCCTCTCCTCTCATTTGTGGGATCCAACCCACCACAAACCGGCCATCTCCACCAAAATCTTAGAACATCCTTTACAACTTCTATATGCAAATATACATTATCCATGCACCAATCTACAATTACATCTTCTACTTTCATCTTTATAAACAAAACTAACTCTAGATTTACCTTTTTCTCTTTTTTTGTCCCATCATCCTTTTCTTCATCTTGCATTGCAACTTCCTGGCACTACATTGCTACAACTACATCCTCTATTGCTGCAATCTTATCAATAGCTACAATTTTTTTATGTTCTATCATTGCAACCACAATTACATCTTCATTATTTCCATCCTTTACTACTATCTTCTCTTTGTTGCTCACTTATGAAACCTCTCCATCATCAATCACTATTGTTGCACTTGCAAATCTTCTTTCCCATTCTTTACTTCTTCTTTCTTCATGCCTTCCTCATGGCATGTCTTCACTACAACTTCTTCAATTGAATTGGTAGGGGCTGCTCTCAAATATTTCTCCTTCCATCGTAGGCTAAAACACTCATTTCTTCTACTCTTCTTTTTGCTATCCTCTTTCAAGACATCCCTCTTCTTCTCAATTTTATTTTCTAGTACCTCTACCCTTTCCTGAATCTTCCCCACTTCCTCATGGACTATCTTTGTCATATCCTCAAACTTTTCATTTTCTACTTTCTCCCAATATTGTTCCCTGAATAATATTCTCATGGGTATCCTCATGACCCATCTCATCTTCGTCTGATATAATTTCACCTCAATCTGTGATCCACATAACACTTAATATTTGCATAGATTCAAGATCTCTTTCTGCTCATGAATCCTACTTCTAATAGCCCTCACATGATCTTCTTCTCTACTACCTTCATACTTTTCTCTACCTACAATTCCTAGTATAGACTTCCTCATGTTCAAAGATCTATCCACACACTCAAGATCACAAGATCTAATATCATTTGATGTAGAAAACCTCAATCCAATCTCAAACCTAAATTTAAAATTCCTTTTGTCAATTTAAGAATCCCAAAACCAAAATCCCAACGACATGAAAATTCACTATTTTAGTTTCCAATTTATTTACAAACTAAATTTTATTTTCAATATCTCATTACTCACTCAAACTATTTTTGACAATGTCATTTGTCAATCTTAAACTCGGATTCCAAAATTTACCAAACTACAAAGGAAAATTAAAATTATGATTATTTTATCTTCACAACTTACTTTAATATATAATTAATACTTTAATATACAATCAAAAATTCATCAAGGTCACTGTTCGAATATGTGACTCTCATGTGATCTTTTTCTCTGCACATTTATTCCATTTGTTCCAAACAAAAATATTTTTGGCATACTTCTCTTCTTTCCTACATGGTTTCCTCCATATCATTTCCACATGACTTCATTGCTTATCTTTTATCTACGATGCTTCTCTCTATGTGAGACCTCAGTCTAAATGGCAGTTCAGTCTACAATTATTTGTTTATTCTTTAATGTTGCAATCACCCCCTACTCTCCCCTCTTCACGTATCCTTCTTCATCTATTATGTGGAATGTTTTCTTCACTCTTATGTAAACCTCCTCTCTCATGTGACCCAATTACATATGGGTTCCTTCTCCTATGTGTGACCTTTCTCTCCCCTAGCTAGAAACTTCCCTCACAACTTCCCTTTTTACAAAAACCCCCTTCCTCTATTGCACATGATAGTTTTTATTCTACTCAAGGGCTCGCACCCCTTCCCATTTTCACTTAGACTTCATTGATTATTATCTTCCAATACAAAAAATGGGAGGTGTTAAAACTTCCCCAATCACCCCTTTGGAAGTTGAGATGACACCTTAGCTATGAGGCATAATGTCAATGTTTTCTTTGAAACCATTGTACTATCTAATTTCTACTAAAAATTTCATTCTCTAATCCCATAGTAAGAATATATCTCTACATGACCTTTACAACATCAAATTTGGTTGAGACATTCTGCTCTACAAAAGTAGCATTGACCTGTCTTTTCATATTTAATTTCATTAACTTAAACAAATCCTCAAAAGTAAAGACTATGGCTAACCTGCAAGATCTAATCATTTAATCCCCACATATTTCTTTCATTAATAACATATAAATTAATCATGGTTTCCAACATTCGTTAACATGATTTCCACATAGATGCATAAAAATCAAATTGATATTCTCACACATTGGAAAGGAAAACATTAAGAAGAATATCTCAAGGTTCATTAACCTTTGTTCATTCCAACTTTGCTCAATATGGTCTCATCAATTTTAAGGTTCCTCAATCCAACTTTGTTCATCCTTTTTGTGATGTGAATGATGAGTTAGGAGTTAAAAGCCAACTTTTGTTACAACTTCCTGCAAGGAGCTCAATATTTCTTGGAAACTCATAGAGGTGTGGAATTCCAAATTACAAAGCTTTTTTCCAAGCCATTTTACCTCAAACCTCACAAATTTTGAAATTATAATGTTTCCCCAAATCGCCAGTAGAAGTCGCAAAATAATTTCATATCCAAAACCAGGAAGGATTTGATCATGAAAATTTTGGCATCAATTCCATAATGGAGTCAACAATCTGTCTAGAAGAAGGCTTTCCAAGAAATCTCATAGATCTCCCAAAATATTATTTTTTTGTGCGATGCTAATTGTGTGTTTTCTCGAGTGCTCTTGCATCACAAAAATAGAAATCAAAATATTTTATAATATTTTTTATGTTTTCCAAAATGTTCTCACATTTTGGAAAATATAAAAAATAGTCTCAAATCATGTGATTTAGATTATTTTTTAATTTTTCTCATAACATGTTTATGTTATGGCTAGGTAGTGACCAGGAAACTACTAATCCATAATGTGAGTGCACTATAATATGAACATGTTATATAGAAAATGGACCAAAAGTTATTTTGGCTATTTTTGGTCCTCCATCTTTGTGCATTTACCCCTATTATCCCCAACACTTTTCATTATGTTATTTCATCAAGATCATGAGTTTATACATGTCCTTATTTGGGTACATCATAAGAGTTATCCCTCATTCATGATCCTTGACTCATTGATAAGGGGATTAGTTTCTTGTTCCCCCAATCCTTGATACCATTGATGATAAATATATTAAGCTTCATTTTTTAGGAAGTTTACAAGTAACTTACACTCTCATAAAAGATGACAATGTTCTCAATATTGGCGACTTTACCAAAATTAAATGAAGTGATAAGGAAAAATCCAAAAGAGTGGCTAAGTAAATATGAAAGGAGAAGCTTCAATACTCCACAAATTTTGAAGGATCACAAACTTGGGAAAATTTTGAAATGCTTCTCAAGTTTGAAAAAAGTGAAAAAGTATGATAAGAAAGAATAGATTTATGATGTTGATAAGTTCACAAAATTATTAAAATGCTAACAAGGTTAATGATTTTTTTAAAATTCTAAAACCCTACAAAAAGTGCATTTTGACCAAACATCCCTAGCACTACACTATTCCACCTACCCTCACTAGTTCCAAGACATCTCATCTATCAGAGGTAATAGCATGTGACCTTCTAAGGCTCATCCTCCAAATTTTGTAGGCCTTCTCTCACACCATGATACTTCACATCCAATTCACCATTAGTATAGTGGACATTTCAAAATGATAGGAAAAGTTCCACCATGCTTCCCTAGTACATCTAGGCATGTTTACCTAAAATCTCATGTGTTTTTCATAGAGAAATAATACTTGATGGATATGGCTGTCCCTTACTATATTATAGTAATTTTTTTTAATAAATTTCATGCCCCATCTAGTTGGTTACAATTTTAAAAAAGGTATTTAGGGCCTAAAGTTTCTTTTGTTTGGTGGGGGATGGAAAAACAAGAAATCAAGGGAGCATAACATTTGAAGAAACTTCCCAAGTAGAACCCTAGGGTTTTAGTTTCTAGCTCTAGGTAAAGTATTTTGAGACTATAATAATCTAAGCTCATACCAAAATTTATAATAAACAATGTAACATCTAAAGAGTGAATGATTAAATTTTGAGTAAGCTTTGATTGAGTGTCTCTCTATGTATGGTGTGTATTTCTAGATGTGTTGTTGATTAGTTGGTCAGTGAGATAACTATAAAATTCTCACTAAACTTTATTAAGGTATCCTTTTAACATTATTCAAATATTTGTAGTATTTTTTAATGTACATATAGAACCCAATTTTCCTATGTATTATAGAAGAAATAGTATTTTATGATATATTCATTAACATAGTGTAAGACCATGTCAAATTTTAAAGTTTTTCCTTTACTTTGTTCCCTATGTCTAGGGATTACCATTTGGATTCTTCCTTACAATAAAGAGTTCATACATTCTACTCTTCTTTATCGGATTCACAATTTTAGTTGCTTAATACATATTTAATAAATCATATTGGACCAATATTTTTATCATGATGACCTAATTATCTTTCTTTTAGATAATTTTTTAGCAAATTCTAGAGAGTTGTTTAGAAAGTGCAAGAACTATAACTAAACTTCATCATCGTTCAATCTTCCCTAAAATCAAAGATCACTTAATCATTTTTAAGTTGTCAATAAAAAAAATAAGATTATTGTTCCATTCTATAAATTATCTGCATCAACTAAATGGTGCCCATTATATGAACAAATAAGTAAAGCAAGTCTACCTTCAACTAATAAGCTAATAAATCTCATACCATAAAGGAGTTGTTAGTTTGACAATTCTTTCCCATTACACCACTAGTTGGAGATAGGTAGGGTTTTCATCTTGCTAGCCCCTCCTCTTTTCTTTTCTTTTTTTCTTTGTCTTCTATAGTATTTGAGATATAATTTCAATATACTACATGATAAATTGCATTCCATAAAGTAAAATGGTTTATATTTCGTCATATCCATGAATGCATACTGGCTTGGTGGGAATATGTTTCAGCGAATGCTTTTACCTTAGCCATGGCCAGTACACTCTTATGCTCTTTATGATAGCAGACGTTTATTCTTGTATGCACCGTTTCATTTATAAGGATCAAGTGTTTTAGATATGAAGTGCTTTGTGTGATCTCAGAGTACGCATGGTGAATGCCTGTTCGGTGGAAGTAGTTTCAATTATTCAATACGTTAAAATAGCTAAAACTTTGGTATTTGTATCTTACACTATAGGCTATAATTCTCGTTATAATAATTTAATCATGTCATTATAGCATCCATAATAACTGTTGTAATGGACTCCTAAAGAATGCATTTTATTTGAAACAGATTAATAGTAGCAACTGTGTCTCGGGTACTGTGACTCATTGGGAATGGTTTTCGGTTACTTTCATCTTTGTCTACTGCCTTTATTCTGTTTGCTCGAGTTTTCTCGGTTTTTAATTTTCATTACGCTCTATGCATGATAAATACAGTGATGACAATGAATGTTTGATTTCCGCAATAATACCATGGTTTTAGTAGTTTTATTTTTTGCACTATATTCAAAACTATTCTTTCCCCAGCGTAGAAGTACTCATGAATTGAAATTTGATGTAGGCATTTTGCTTTGTGATGGGGCCGGTTTTCAAATCTCTATCTATAATGCATAGAAAATAGTGGCTGAATCATGGCGTATATACATATATATACACAAAACAAATATTGACATATTAATTCAAGTTTGGTAAAGACTAGAATGTAGGAAAAGTTGTTAAAATATTTTAATCTTTTGTGGCAGGCAAGTTTTTTAATCATTATATCCTTATCATAAGAGAATTTTTAATTACTAAGATTTATATTATTTTCACATTTCTGAGTAAATAATTAATTAGGACAAATCAAGACTACAATTGGAAATTACATTGATACTAATAATTGTTTAATTGATAACCGAAATATTTAATTTGTTAAACAATTTTAAAAAGGAGATGTAGCGACAAAATCATTATTTTATTCGTCATTTTAAAGGATTATTTTATTTTCTAGATTTTGGTTATCTAAATGAGATTTCCTAATTAATGTTTTTGAGGAGGGCGTTACAAGTAGCACCATTGGTTTTAGTTATTGCATCTTTTCAATGAATTTAGTTATTTTTTTATCCAACTAGATATAGGCACCAATATACTATTGGTTGGACACTTTTCCATCATCCCAACACACTAACGACAAATTGATTTAATCATTTTTTTTGTTTAGTTTGTTTTAGTGTGTTCTCATTGCCATGTCTAAATATTGATGATAAATAAACAAGTTCTTATACCAATTGTTGAAAATTCAATCTCTATCCGAATATTACTTTAATGGATGAGATACAAGGCTTAGACTACACCAACATGAAAATCTGAAAATTAAGTTTCCTTAATATGGAATTACCATGATTAGATTCATCTTCTTTATGATGCCAAGAGATTAGCCAACATATGCTTATTAACACCATCTTATGTGAACTTATAACAACAATATATAAAGAATCAAATCACCATAAGATAGCAGCAATGAGTTACAAATCAAAAATACAAGATCATCACATAACATATGATTTACATGGAGAAACCCTTGTGGGAAAAAATCCACCAAGAAGAGAGGCTAAGTATGCATTATCTTCAAACAAATGAGATTATAATACAATCACTTACATTCTCCTCTTTTCCTCCACCGTGGCAACACCTATGCACCTATGAACATCCTCCTTATGCCTCAACTTGTCATTGTATCTACAATAAAACTTTACATTCAACTATTGCTTAGATTTTATACATCTAAGAGGTTGAATTTATAGACTTGTGAAGAAGTTTTAAGACCTAAACAAGGCTCCCAAAGATCACCCTTCATTCCAAATTTCCCCAACCCTTCAAATACCTCCTCGAAAAGTGAAAGGACGTCAATTTTTTCTCCAATAATTTCCCTCCAACTTGGACACCCAAACATGGAAGATAAACATTACATTAAATGCAATAAATGATGGAATGCCAATCTTGAGACACTTGTTGCCTCATTCCAAGCTCCCACTTGGAGAATCCCAGCAATCACTTAGTTTTCCTTTTCCTTATCATTTATTATGCCATTATAGGTTTCCACATGTGGGGAAACAATATTAAATATTTATGTCCACAACTCACCTTTATCGTTGGTAGTGGACCCATCACCCCTTATGACTATATTACAAACAATGGTGAGAATTAATATTACAAAATATTTCCCAATACACCCTAAGTTCCTAGAGACACTTTCCAAGGATGTTGGAACCATGAAATAAGATTTTAAAGGTGGATGTCACCTTAAGCATAACAAATATGTACTCAAAAATTAGGAATATCAAAAGTCAAATTTAAAAGTTTTATATTATAGATTATTTTCTTTGATAAGGTGTTTGAATTTGAATATTACAAACTAGCATATAGGTATGAAGTGACAACCAAAATAGGGGTATAGTATACACTAGATATGGTTTGTATTAGGGTAAATATTAATTTAGTATAGTGATATCTATTATAAAACCTTAGGGAAGCCACCCTTGGTTTAGTATAGATTGAAGTGAATGAGGTCCTACCTACCTCAATTACCGGTCCATGATTGCCCAACTTGATCATAGGTTTGTGGTTTCCATCCCAAGTTTGACACCCTTGATCCTTGGGATAAGATCTAGCCTTAGGTATTTTGGGGCCTACAACTCTTATCACCATGGTGCATAATATAAGATTTTATATCAAACATTAGTTTTCTCATAGTTATTTAGCATGACTATCCTTTCCTCCATCATTTTCATATAATCCCCTCCTTCATACCCACATATACTCTCAAGGGAGCATTATTCCATCCTTAGTTTTATAAACCCCATCCTTTTATAACTTCCATCCTCTTATAACTCCCATCCTTTTATAACTCTCATCCTTTTTCATCTCATCATACATCTTTATTCTTCTTTGAAATGACATTTCTTCTTTTAGTTGCAACATCATCTCAAAGAGAAGAAAAATGTAGACATCTAAAAATATCCTAAGACCTAATTCCATCATTAATCCTAGTTATCCATTTTCCCTTATCTTTCTAAATCTATTTTATCTAATTCCTAAATCAATTTCCTAAGTACTAATCCTCTTTCCACACATGATTTAATTAATTTAATTATTTAAATCCCCCTTATAACCACCTAAAAATAAATAAAATAAAATATTTTTTCTTTAATTCATCACCACTTATCTCATAACTATCTCCTAAAATCATTTTTTAATTAATTAAATCCCTTTTATCCTCCACCTTTGATCTTCCAACCACCCAACCAACTCAATCCTATTCATCCATATATTTTTTGATCTCAACCATTGATCTTCATCCTACCAAGCCTATAAATCTACCCTCTCATGAGCCATTTTGGAGGAGGATTTTGAATTATTGCAATGTCATACTACTAGTTTAAGCAACCACATTCCTATCATTCTAAGCAAACCCACTTTTACAAGTGCATCATGAATTGAAATTGGGTAATTTTATTTTTATTTTTTTTTAATTTATTTCTCCAAGTTTACATTTGATATAGATTTGATGTTTTAATGTTTCAATTTAAATCTTCATCTTGATATATATTTTATGTGTACACCATCAACTACAAGCCTTTTAGCATTTCCAACAATGAATGCACTTTTATAAAATTCCTCATTCATATTTAGTGCAAGGGTGCCAATAGTCGTATTTATTGATTTTCATCTTGTGAAACTAAATCAATAACACCAACACATATGAGTGGATGGGTGATTATATTTAGTGGAGGCCTTGTTTCATTCTATAGTAACCCAATTTATTTATCTAAAAATACCACTAATTTTTTTATTTTTCTCAAGCTAATAAACGTTCATTCATTCATTTGTTTGTATCGTTGGAGTATAATTATATGAGAATATTATAGCATGCATTTCCTTGTGTTTATAATTAATTTCAAAGTTTATTTGTTATGTATTTTTAATAATTTTTTTAATTAATCATTATTTTTCCAATGTAACAATGCATAAAATAAATATGGGTACCATAAGATAGTATTAAGAGGGGACCTTGTGACATCCTTCCACCCTTAATTTTTGCATCATCCCAATGCATCAATTAGGTTCACAATATCAAATTTTAAAAAATGACTTAAGCTTATTTTAAGATCATATCAAGTTGAAGACTCTAAGCTTACAAACCTAACTTTTCATACCTCATAGTTCAAGAACCTTGACCAAGATGTAGATATTTCCAATAAAGTAGCCAATTAACCTCACATTTATTATGCATAATAGTATGCAACATTTATCAAGATTTAAATCATTAGAAGAAAAAAATTATATGGTTTGTGTATATTCTTTATGGGTGGACCAAGTTATGTCCAACTATTGTATAATGCATAAGGCATAAATCTCATTGATAAGGTTAATAAACAAGAAAATAGTTAAATATCTTGATGTATATTATATGTGTTAACTAGAACTTAATTCCATCTTTAGTTATAAATGGGAAAGTCTAAAGTAATAAAGATACACAATGACTTCAGGAAAGCAAGTCTATATAAAAAAGGAATATATTCACATCCCTTTTCTAGATCACTATTGTCTTATTCTCATTAAGTCGGTTCTAATTGTTATATAAATAATGTCTCCTTTCAACACAAGTGTATTAACGTGGGAGCATCTTGTTGGTATGTGGTGACTGATCATGCTATACTGTACACCCTAGCATGTCTCCTACTTTTTCGCGTCGTCACTGAAAAAGGAAAAAAATCCGACTTTGTAGAACCTAATCTAGAAGCTTCTAAGCTCGTTAAAAAGGGGTTTAGATGGAGGTTACAGTATGATGAAAAATGTGATTATTCACAAGATTGTAATAGGTTTTTGCACTAGATAATAAAATCATTGGATGGCTGTAGTTTGGTGGATGTAGCCCGAATTGGGTGAACCACGTTAAATTCGTTGTGCTATAATTTATTCTATGTGTTTTTTAGTTTCTCTATTTATTAATTAAATCTGCATTTAATTGTTAGATATCTGTCATTTCTAACCCTAACACATCTTGGGTTGTGAGAGCAATCTTGCATCAACCAAAAGAATGCATTTTATTTTTTTATATTTTCCGAAGGTTTGGTGGAAGATTTATTTAATATAGTAATTTGAAAGGTTAGAATAAAATAAATATTAAATTATTACCCTTTTATTATTTTATTGTAAATTCTGGGAGTGGAGATAATTTAGGAGGGAACTTTGAGAAATTGTCAATTTTAAAAAATTGCAAAAAATAGACTTGGGTGTGAGATTTGGAGGGAGCTATAATTTTGAATGATGCATTTATAAATTTAATTCATTCATTCATGAAAATGTGGGCACCCAAGGTGAGTTGGTAGGAGTTACATTGGAAACTGCTTAAAATCTAGGAATTGACTCCTATTTTTGGCAATTTTGGTGGGAGTGGATTTATGAAAGCATTTTATATATTATAGAAAGTTTTTGGGATGGATTTTTGGAAGTTTTTTCCCAAACTGGTCATGTATTTTTTCTGGAGAAGCTTTGGGAGCCGATTTTTGAAGATTATAGGCAATCTGGACTTGGTTTTGGCAGCCATTCTTGGCTAGATTGTGTAGGTTATTGTTGCAAGTGTGAATTTTCTTGGAGAAGGTGGAAAGGATGTTTTGTTGCAGATATGAGGGTTTGAAGATAAAAATTTTAGGTTATGATATTTTTGTGTAAGACAGGAACAACTGTAGGTTGAATATTGCCACTACAAGTTGTGGGTTGAGGTTGTATGTGAAGGGAAATAGTTGTTTTTGATATAGTTTTTTAATTTCCTATCATAGATCAGTTTGAGACTCATTATATTGTTGTAAATCAGCCCATGAGACTGATTTATTTGTTGTAATCTTATTTCAAATGGTTTTGTATGCATTTCTAAAGTTTGGACAAACTATGTTGAAGAAGTTCAATATAAAAGCTATGATCTTGTTGCAAGTTTTTGCACATTAGTTTTTATTCTTGTTGAAGTGTTTTAATTTCAGATTTGAAGGGAGAGTATCCCTACTTCATCAATGTATCAGAGCTAGTTATTCCTGAGTGTGCAGGAAAAAGCGTCGATGTAAGGCAGTTTGCACTAGGACTTGCGGGTAGAAAGTGAAGTAGTTGCAAAGAGAGTGTGGAAAAGTGTTTGAAAAATTGTCTTGGAAGCTAGGAGAATGTTTTTTTGATGAAGAAATAATTTTTAGAGCCAAAAAGGGAGAATCAAGAGCCCATCTAGAGGATTAATTTATTCCAAATAGGGTGTAAAGTGAGTGGGAAACATTGCAAAGTCATTGTGAACAGCGGTAGAAACAATAATATTGTATCCGAAGAGATGGTAGACAAGTTGAAATTGAAAAGAATCAAGCATCCTAGCACGTACTACATTTCTTGGTTGCAAGGAGATTTCCAGATATGGGTAAGTGAGCAATATGTGGTTGATTTTCAAATTTGTAGATATAAGGATGTGATTGTATGTGATATAGTACATATGGATATATGTCATGTTTTGTTAGGTACACCATGGTTGTATGATCAAAGAGATCTACATGATGGTATGAAGAATATATATAGAATCATAAAGCATGAGGAAGAATATGTTTTTAATCCTTTGCAAGATAGGCAAGAGGAAGTGGAAAAAGAAGTTGTAGCAGATAATAAAGATATAAAGGAAAATAAAATGGGAAGGGTTGAATCTTATTATTCTTTTGGTATTGATATGTTTGCAAGTGGAACTTTGTGTGTAGGGAAGAAGGATGAAAAGGAAAATGTGGAAATCCTTGTTCAAAAGGATAAAGAGGAGGAAAGAGCAGCAATGATTAAGGATGATGAGTGTCCTTTGGAGGACTTGAAAGTAATGGAAAATGAAAGTGCAGCTAAGAGTGAAGGTGAAGAAGATATGGCAGCAGACAATGGTAAATAAAAGGTTAAAGAGAAAGAGGTAATGCTTAATATGTTTCATTTTTATGATGAAGATGAGAGTGGATTTTTTGTGGATGAAAATATTTTAGCTATAGAAAACAAATGGCAAGTGTTGACAGAAGGTGGAGTGAAGATTCCCTCAAAAGGTAATGAGGTGAATTCAAATTTTGATGAATTCTTTGATGATGTTGAGAATGATATTGCAGCGAAGAATGAGGAAAAAGATGTTGGGGCAATGAACAAGAATGAGGTAAATTTTCATTTTGAATTTAGTTTTAATGATTCTATACCTTCTTTGGTGAGTGTAGAAGAGGATTTCAAGCAAGAAGAGAGTATGCAGATGGAAATTTCTAATTACAGATTTGTATAAGGATGTAGTGGATTTTGATTGTTATTTGGATAATACATATTGGGGTGTAGAGTTGGTACAGGATGTTGCAGGTGAAACTTGGTGGAGGTGGTCAGTTTATGGTGGGTTAAATCCAACAAAAGTAGAGAGGATAATGTATGGTATTAGGAGGAGGATGGTACATGGTGGATACAAATTCATGAGAGGTGAGATGAATGGAGTGCAAAGTTGTCAGAGAAGGAGGTTGCTTGTTCCAACTAAGTGTTGGAAGAAGAGAAAGAGGAAATTTCAAAAGAATAAGGAAGAAGGTGGATCCAAAGAAAACATATGGTCTTCAAATGTTCATTATTTTTCAATTCATGAAGCATTCCACTTACCATGGGTGTCTGATGCAGGAGCATCCTGGGTTGTGAGAGCAATCTTGCATCAACTAAAAGAATGAATTTCATTTTTTTTATTTTCCTAACGTTTGGTGGATGATTTATTTAATATGGTAATTTGAAAGGTTAGAATAAAATAAATATTAAATTATTACCCTTTTATTATTTTATTGCAAATTTTGGGAGTGGAGATAATTTAGGAGGGAACTTTGATAAATTGTCAATTTTAAAAATTTGCAAAAATAGAATTTTGTGTGAGATTTGGAGGGAGGTATAAGTTTTAATGATTCTTTTATAAATTTAATTAATTCATTCATGAAAATGTGGGCACCCAAGGTGAGTTGGCAAGAGTTACATTGGAAACTGCCTAAAATCTAGGAATTGACTCCTATTTTTGACAATTTTGGTGGGAGTGGATTTATGAAAGCATTTTCTATATTATGGAAAGTTTTTGGGATGTATTTTTGAAGTATTTTTCCCAAATTGGTCATGGATTTTTTTTCTGGAGAAGCTTTGGGAGCCTTTTTTTGAAGATTACAAACAATTTGGACTTAGTTTTGGCAGCCATTCTTCGCTAGATTGTGTCGGTTATTGTTGCAGGTGTAGATTTTCTTAAAGAATATGGAAATGATGTTTTGTTGCAGGTATGATGGTTTAAAGACATAAATTTTAGGTTATGATATTTTTGTGTAAAACAGGAACAACTGTAGGTTAAAGATTGTCACTGCAGGTTGTGGGTTGAGGTTGTATGTGAAGGGAAAGATTTTTTTTATGTAGTTTTTCAATTTCATATCATAGATCAGTTTGAGACTCATTTATATTGCTATACATCATTCTATGAGACTAAATTATTTGTTGTAATCAGATTTCAAATGGTTTTGTATGCATTTCTAAAGTTTGGAAAAACTATGTTGAAGACATTGAATATAAAAGCTATGATCTTGTTGTAGATTTTTGCACATTAGTTTTTATTCTTGTTGAAGTGTTTTGATTTCAGATTTGAAGGGAGAGTATCACTAATTCATTATGTATAATGAAAATAAAAATATACATGTAACACATGGTAAATATTACTTTTCTCATATTTGATAATTCACACTATTAGTAGTCAAATTAGGAAAAACAATCATACCTTCATTACCTAGTAATTTTAGTTGTTATAATGGTAGTTTTAATGCACTTTCATGACATTATCTATGTTTCCAACCATGACATTATAATTTTCCTTCTCAAGGTCAGAACATTAAAAATATATATATGTGACTTAACTAAATCATCATCCATTCTTAAATATAAATCAAAACTCAACTCACTCAATATTTATTAGATATTATTATCAATAGTTAGAGATCAACATAAATTCCACTTAGTGCTAATAAAGATGCTTAATTAGCATAAAGGACTAATGAAGACTCAAAATTTAAATCATAGAACCCCTAATTCAAGACCGTAGTAATTTAGTAGCTATAAAATTAATTAGAATGATATTGTTAGTTCAACCTATAAGAATATTTTCATAATTCACTTATTTGTGTAATGGCTTGGTTATTTTCTAAAAAATTATCTCAAGGGTACATATTTTTTGTTCTCAATGATTGATATATTTCATCCTCCAAAATTAATTACAATCCCCATTATTTATTACCTAAAATTCATGACTGAATAATATATTTATTGTTTTCTAATCACGACATCACACTTCTCCCTTTAAGGTTAGAGCATAAGATTGTGTCCAAGATAACTATGATTGGTGGACTAAGTAAAACATCCATTCACCAAGATTCATCCTACTTAATCATTTAAATTGATCACATTATTAGATTCAACTAGAAAGAGATAGCATTTTAGTTCATACATATAAATTCAATGTTCATTCAACATTGTCAACAAGGAATTCTATACCTTCAACCATCAAGGTTAATCATATATTATGTGTTTCCATTGTATCTAAAATACTTCATTCAATATCTAATTCAACTTAGTTTTCCAAGATCATGAACAATTACTCTTCACAACCTATCCCCTTATACAACTTGTCAAAGGTATTTCATGGACATAATAGACAAAAAAAATTCAAGCTTCATGGTACTAATTGAAATATTCAAGCATAACCATCTCAAAAATTAAAAAAACACCAAGTAGAATAAATATTCATTCCAAAAAATAATTAAAATGTATCCATTCCATCAATAATATATAAGATAAGCTTAAATTCAACAGTAAATCAAATATAATAAATACCGAGTCTTCACAATTTTATGGCTTAACTTCTCAAAAAATAAATCAAAATCTGATGTTCATAAATGTTTCAAATAATTCATCAAAGGCTAAAAGGAATATCAAAATAAAAAAGATACACTCAAGAAGGGAGTATACCACTGCACTACACATGGATTTTCAAAATCTTGTTATTTAGAGATCATGCACAAGAATTGCCAAATATATAAGCCTTCCATCACACTTAAGAGATACATACATGTCACTTATCGATAAAATTTTGTCCAAGATAAATTTATATAATATGATTTTTAGTAGGCTCAAGGCCTAGCTTTCAAACCTTGATTTGATACCATATGTATTACCCAATTTATTTATCTAAAAGTACCACTATTTTTTTCTTTTTCCCAAGCTAATAAATATTCATTCATTCATTTTTTTGTATCGTTGGAGTCTAAATATATGGGAATATTATAACTTGCATGTCCTCATGTTTATAATTAATTTCAAAGGTTATTTTTTTATTATTTATTATTTATTTTAAATTAATCAATAGTTGTTCAAGGTAGAAATGTACCAAATAAATATGGTGCCATAAGATAGTATTAAGAGGGGGTCGTGACACATTCCCCAAGTGTCATGATCCTTTTAGGCTACACAATTCCATCAAAGTATCTTAAAAGGTCCTTTAAGAGTGTAACATCCCACTACACAACCCCGAAGGGTAAGATCCAAAACATAAAAACATACACATAAAAACACAAGGAAATTTTCTGGTGAGATTCCAGAGCAACAATTTTCAAAGCAACAAGTTCTGAGGCAACAAGTTCTGAAGCAACAAATCCAAAGCATCAAATTCTAGAGAAATAGTTTCATAGCATCAAGTTTCGGAGCAACAATTCAATTGTTTCTAATACCCATTTCCACTTTTAAACATAAGGCCATAATGATCATCATAGTACAAGTGGTTCTCATACCAACACCTGAAAACTGTAAGCCAAACATTAAAAATCACATTTCTTCTCATTAAATATATGATTACATCTTCTCTCTCAAGAGAGTACAATATACATAAAGAGATATACATGATTACAATGGCATAGCCATGAATAAGACACATCAACTGATAAAATAAGTACAAGAGAGAACACCTCCAATTGATGCTCTAATAACCTATACACCGATCCCCAATGGCGGTGGCAATGCCTCCTAACCATGTGGACTCAAAAGAGACCACCCCACTGTGCTTAGAGGTAGTCACAAGGCCTAAGAAGAAGTACCAAGGTAGGGTAAAATATGTCCAACACTCACATCATTCATGGAGCAAACACAAAATACAATGCATAAAGCCAATGTCACAACATGGAGATGTTTATTGAAAAACATGTCAGGTACTACTCACGACTACTAAGGTACTAGGTACTAGAGTGCAGATCGGATGGAGTGTTATCATGTTTGATCGGAGGGATGGCACCACACGGAATCAAGTACATCTCTCATATGGACGAGGAGACTCAATCATGCCCGAATCAACCCCCCATAGATGGATAACTCAACACCCCACAAAAGGATAGGCCTTCTCTAGTGCATCCTTAGCCTTTACAAGCGCTCAAGGCCATGCACGAGGAATCATTATCTTATTAGTGTTTTACCCCATTTTTTTTATTTAGTTATCACTTGTTTACTATAACTCTGCTACTAGTTCCCTTGGCAGCCACTTGCGAGCCCCGAGCCCGTAGAGAGCCACTCCATAAGACCACTCTAATTACCTAGACCTAATCTCATTTTGTTTAACCAAATGATGAATCCATAGCAAATATGAAACAGAAAAAAGAAACTAAAATCCATCATTAAAACCATTTAAAACAGCCAAGCAAACATTGTTGTTAAATCAGTTAAATAGATGATCGCATCCACTAACAAAATAGATCAAATACCATTCAAACATTCATCAAATTAACTTAATAAAAAGAAACCAATCATATAATTAGTATTAACCTCATTAAATAATACCATAAAACCACTTTTAAATCAATTAAAAACTATTATGCGGTTGTGGCATAGAACAAGGTTCTAGTTGTTGCTCAAAGGAATGAAACATCTAGGGCATAAAAATTTCATAAAATTTCAAAGCGCCCATATTTAAAATCTAAGCTTGACCAATCCATATTTTGATGTTTCCTATTGGATTCCACCTTTGGTTTATAATTTTAAGACTAGAAATAAGGTACTATTTTGGAAAACACGTTTTTATGCCAAGCTGGTCAAAAACATGAAAAATGAAAATGCCTGGAATTGAATTCTAACTTTGACTAGTTGAGATATGGGAATTTCTACATGGAATCCACCTTTAGTTTGTGTTTATAATAGGTGGTTAAAGAGCAACATTAAAAAATGTGTTTTCACAAGCTGGGCAAAAACTAAAAAAGGAAAGAAAGAAAATGAAAGTGCCAAGAAATATATTTTGCTGACAACCCATTTCAAATTTGACTGTTTCAAGTTGAATTCCATAGCTGGATTTGAGTTTAAGAAGTGAGGTTTGAACATATTTAGAAAAGTCTCATATTTCCCCCAAAAACATGCAATGACCAGACTAAAAAGAAATCACAAAACCAATATGCCATGACAACACCTAGAACAACCAAGACTCCCAACAAATTTAAACACAAACATACATTTCTAACTCAGAAATTCAAGGAATACATAGAAGAGTACCTTTAATTCTTCCCAAAATTGAAATGAATAAGTGCTTTGCTTGCAAGGCATGACTAGATTCCAAAATAGAGCAGCAAAACAACAATGTTACGTTGAACACCAGGGTCCACTGCCCACAAAAATCCCTCTCATAAAACCAGGTCTTCCTTCCAAGCTTCCATTCCCAACCATGAGGTTTTTCTCCCTCAAACAAATCAATTTTTTTTTGTTTTTCTTTCTTCCTCCCCAGAACGGTTCAAAACAATATTTATATATATATATATATATATATATATATGTCAATAACAAGGCTGCCCATTTTCTTTTTAACTAAACTCCTCCAAAAACAAATCACATTTAAAATAAATCTTTTAAATCAATAAAATATCAAAATTTATTTCCATTTTATAAACTATCAAAACAATATATGAAATAAAACATTTAATAAAATAAGCTATTAAAGCTCTCCAAATCAATTAATTACAATCACTAAATATACAACATTGTCTATTACACATAAAAATACACAAAGCTCCCTAATAAGATTTAAATAAGACTATAAGAGCTCACAAAATGGATTAATAAAATCATTTAAAATTACTAAATGAAATATATCATTCTCTCATAATAATCAATAAAAATAATTTAAAATAACATGTTTAAAATCTCATGAGTATAACAATTCAAATCTCCAATCAATTAAACACTATAAAATACCACATTTGAAACCACGAAAAGATGTCAGTGAAACCACATCAACACCGACAACTAAAATATATAGCCACATAATAAGATTAACGGAAACCATGACAAAGTATGGGTAAAATTACAAAGTTGTGTCACACTTTTATAAAGAAAATGTCCAACACTGATCTAACTTTTAAACTTGAATCGCTAGAAAGTGTCATATATGTTTTGAATTTTGAAATGATGTAAACTAATAAAATGTGTATTTTTTAGTATATTTTATGTTTATATTTTTTGAAAAAATTAAAAAATTATTTGAATATAGTTTTTTTATAAATTAACACTATAATTTAGTTGTTAATAAAATTCCTTAAAATGACGTTACATGAGATGTCAAGCTTTATATAGAAAAAAAAAAAATTCCTTCAAATTTTTTGTGCATATTTATAACTTGAAACTTTAGGGAATGGATATTTTTTTTTAATTTTAATAAATATTTAAATGTGCATGTATTAAAACATAGTTGTTTCCACTCGATGTCAACTTTTATATTAAAGATCTATCTAAAATAGAAAAAAAATGATACTATCTTAATCTAGATTCTTTTATCTAGGGCATCATATTTTTTAAAAAAAATTAATAAGTTTTAGTATTTTTCTTGACATTGTAATCAACCTAATATTTTTGTGTTGATAACATACTTTTACTAAAAATAAAAATAAAATATAGATAACAATTGAACTATTAAAATATATATAATTTGAAAACTACACTTATGTATCTACAAAAGGGTATTTTTACATTTTTTTTAAATGTTATTTATATGAGTAGGAGTTGTTGAAACAATTTTTTTTTGAATAATTTCATTTTTTTAGTAAATTGGCCTCAAAGTGGTGTTACATGTGCATTTAACCAACTATTTTAGTTGGAAAAGTTGTGGACATATTTAACTTCTCTAGAATGAGTCTTACTAGATCATATGTTTGACCAAAATTGATTTTTAGTTATAAATACTAAAATTCACTTGTGTTGATAAGTTGGCCAAAAATGTGACACAAATTTGTACTTTTACCCATATCTCAACAAGACATACTGGTAAACCACATACGACCGTAAGGTAATCTGGAAATTACCGTTAGGTAATTAGACAATAAGAAAACAACACTTGAACACTGCACTAATAGGGTACAGTGGGCTAGGGTTGGGGATAGGGTCTATGACTACCTTCAGTAACCACCATCAGGGAATACAAGTATGCTCAGGCCCGTGAATCTAGGAAAATTTGATACTTAGTACCTGCATCACTCTAATCACACGTCAAAGTACATGTGCATATAACATATATCATATAGTCGAAGCAACATCAATCATTAGGAAGAAGGTCATGATATCGTAAGACTCTCAGATATGAGTGTTACGACATCATCCCTTTCCTATCCATAATCATACAAAGGAAATGATAACAATATATAAACATATAAGCATGTAATCCAGCATAATAACTAATCATGTAAGCATGAAATCTAGCATAAACAATAATTATGTCAACAACATAACAATCTCGTAATTACACCTCTTGGGTGCCAATACAAAATAATGATAGGATGAATAGTGCAAATACAAAATATACAGTTGGTGAAATCCATCAAGGAAATACAAAAGAAAAATGTGAACACAGGGGGTTGTTACATCCTACCCCCTAGGACTAGGCTTACTCCTGGAAGCCTTCAAAAAGATATGGATAAAGGTCTCTCATCCTCGTCACATCTTCCCAAGATGTTGAGGACTCACCATCAGGGTCCCACTGGACCCTTACCTGCTTTATGTCTTGACCCTTGAGGGTCAACCTCTGACGCTGAAGGATGTGTACAGGCTCCAAAGACAGTTTCTCGTCCACCTCGATGTACAAAGCAATCCAATCAAGAACATGGGCCACATCAAGAATACACTATCTAAGAATAGAAACATGGAAAACATTGTGAATGCACGATAGACTCAGTAGCAATGCAAGGCGATAGGTGACTAGACCAATCCTCTCAAGGATCTCAAAAGGTCCAAAAAAATGAGGTGCCAACTTTGAGTCTTTCCAATAATAGATTGGGCTCTTCTGCAGATGAACTCTCAGAAACACATGATCACACACCGAGAAGTGGCAGTCCAACCTACGGGCATCAGCATACTTCCTCTACTGATCTTGAGCTACAACCAACTACTCTCTGATCTGCACTACCTGCTGCTCCATATCCTGAAGCATCTATGGACCCAAAACAACTCAGTCCTCTAAGTGATCCCAACTCAACAAAGTTTGACACGACCTACCATTCAAGGCCTCAAAGGGAGACATACAGAGAGAACTGTGGTACCCATTATTATAAGAAAACTCAACCAGGTACAAGTAGTCTTCCAAACGAGATTGTTGATCCATAACGTACATCCAAAGCGTATCCTCTAAAACCTGATTAACCGGCTACGCCTATCTGTCTGTCTCGAGATTGTATGCAGAACTGAAATTGAGCTAAGCTACCAAAGCATGTTGAAGAGAAGTCCACAAAGTTGAAGTGAACACCAGATCATGATCGGAAATAATCCTATGAGGAATACTATGCAAACACACAATATCCTCCATAAACACTGTGAAGCATTTTTTCCTTAATCATTTTTTATTTTCGTCTTTCTATGTTTTTGGTTTTGAATGTGTCTGTGCTCAAGTAAATTTGTTCGGAAAGGTGTGTGATGCACCACATGGTGGCTGCACAACTTTCATTTATCGCCTTCCTTTTGGGAGTGAGTCGGGACATGTGTCAGCTCGGCAGAGATTTTCTCAAGGAGCTATTTTCACAAGTCTGAATATTTTTGCCTGTTTCACACGTCATCTCTTTCCTGCAGGCAGTTTGTATTTTTGTGAAGCAATCTCTTTTGGAGTTTGTCAGAGCTTGCTAGCCCCTTTTTGGTTTTTAGGATGGAATCTTTTATTTGATGTTGTTGGGTTACGTGATTGGTCAACTAGACTTTTGCCAGGTTGTTTTCTAGGATCTAATCATTTTTAGATAACTATCTTTGCTAAATATCTAAAGGAATTAATGCGACAGTTGAGAATTGATGAGAAAAGATTACTATGACCTAATTTAAGATCTATGATCATATCGTGAACTATCAAATCCCAACATATATAGAAACAATTACTTCTGAATTGTGGTGGAATTTTTCTATTTTTATAGCTATAAATGAGAGGCAGCGACAGAAGGAAGGGGTTGGTTCCACGTTTTAGTTTCTTGTTCTCAAGAAAAGGTTTCTCTAGTTTTCTAAAGTTGTAGAACTATTTTCAGAAGTAGAATTGCAAAACTTCTTTTCTCTGGATTGTTATATTATTTAAGCTCAAACTATTATTGGATTGGCATCTAACCTTTGTTTTAAAGTTCACTTGATATTTAAGCACAAACTGTTTGGAAGAAATCTTTGAGACTGTGCATGTATGGCATTTATCAAGTTTCCTTCTTAATGTTTTCATTCTGAATGAAACATTGTGTCAAGTTGAATTTGAATAGTTTAAGTTGTTGATTTCTATGTTGTAAGCTTTTATGGTAGGATAATAACTTGTGGAAATTGGATTATGTCTATGAACTTCTTCTTTTTCCTAAAAAAAATTATGTTTTCATATTATGTTGTAAGAAGAGGGAGAGTTTATGCAATTTTTGAATTTTTTTCTATTAACCTTAGAAATATTTATGTTTGATTGGACCTTAATGAACACTTCCTGTGGGGAGATTTGAAAGACTACATTGTGCTTGTAGTTAGCCTTTGTTGTTCATTCTCTTCCCAACAATGAAGGGTTGTGTCATTTTTTGTTTAGTATATCATTCATAGGAAAGATTGGGTTTGAAATGTTGTAAAAGCTTTGGCACATCACCATTTTTATGTTTTATATTTACATTTCCTTCTATCCTTTTCTCCAAAACTCAGAGAAGAGCTCGCTTTCTACAAAAATCCCAGACGTATTCAGTGAGGTGTAAATCAGTCCCCCACTCACTGAATTTCCCATAACACAGTCAGAGAGGTGCAAGATTTGATGATCAATATAGTTCTTTTTCTGGGATGCCTGGTGGGACCCAAAGTTCTTTGAATGCTTGAACAAAAGTTAGAAATATTTCTTAAAACAAGCCAAGGAAAGAAGTTGTTTCATTCCTAGAGTCCAAATCAGAGTATCCTCAAGAGGCCATTTCTAGTACTCCCAATTACACATCTCAGTACCGAGGAGAAGAATACTTATAGGTTTTGTATCACCTATAAGGAGCAATAGAGCAAGGAGTGAGATCCTAAAATCTAGAGCCTTATCTACTCCACCTGGAGGCCGAACTTTCCAAATCAGAATACCCATATACCCAATTCATAGGAATTTGTTCTCCATGGCTCATATACTTTCCCTTGCTCCTAGAAATTTCATAACTTGGGATAGTGGTAGCCCTCTAAAACCACCTACACCCCTAGATGTATGGCCTTCCATACCCGCTAACTCCCTCAAGGCCAATCCAAAAAAAATTGGAGAAGAATTCAAAACCCTCTCCGAACACCTTCAAGATATGGCAAAGGTATGTAGGGTACATAACATAGCAGAGGAGAATATTGCTATGAGGTTGTTAGCTACCTCTTTCAAAGGAAAGGCTCAATATTGGTATCGATCTTTAGCCTTCGGTTCTATTTTCTCCTAAGACCAACTCGGAGAGAGGTTGTTTGATCACTTCTCAAAGAAGGGAGATCATTCTTTGTTGCTACATCAGCTAATCACCATCAAAAAATCCCCGCAAGAGGCCATGAGTGACTTTAACACCGAGTTCGATAAAACTTAGTGAAGAATCCATATGTCTGTCTGACCTCCAACTACGATGGCATTTATGTTCTACCTAAAGGCTTTCAATTCAAACATCGCAGTGATGATAACCTCCATGGGAGCAGATATCTTACCTGATGCATACGAGTTGGTTATGTGTGTAGAATATAGTTTTATTGATGCAAGGAAGCTTCCACCATGACCTCTAATGCCTGTGTTTGTAGAAATCTATGGTAGTCATCGAGAAGAAGCTACTACAAGCACTTCCGCTATACAACTGACATTGGCTACACTATAATCCATATACGTGTACCCGTCGCACAACCTAGCACGTCAGGCTCTTCTTCTATAGCAACAGACATCAGTGACATGAAGAGTCTCATGAAAACTTTCACTAACAAGTTGGTTCTCATCAAACAACAACAAGCAGCACCTCTGAAGCAGACCACTCAAACCTATGGTGGAAGCAGGCCATCCTATCAACAGAACACATATCAAGGACCCTCTAGAGGAGGAGTTCAAAAAATGATGTCTGCAAACCAGATAGTTCCAGTCACCATGCCACTACATATGGTCAAGGATAGCCAGAGTAAAGATTTAATCCCAGGCCAGAACAATCTGGCAGAAGATGATAATGTATGGTGCTTCCCATGTAGCGATAGTCATATGCCCCAAAATTTTCTGAGGGGAAATATACAATAGAAGATAGTGGAACAAAGAAACAAGGGTGTGCTCTCGAATGCAGATGAATATGAGTCCTCTAAAATGGAAAATGCTCGCTTCAAAGTGAAAATTAAAGGAATGTCCCTGGAGCAAGAATTGGATATTGCGCCCGATCAAGCGTTGTTTTAATGGATGGAGGAAGAAGATGTGGTGTTCGTGAATGAATCTCTAACAACTAGTGCACCACAAGTACAATCAGATTACAATACAAGATCCAAAATAAGGCTCATAGGAGAATACGTGCAACAAGCTCTGCCACGTCCCCAACCACGTCAACCATCACTGCAAGAAAAGAAGGATCCATAGGCCACTGTCTAACCTACTCTACAACTACACACTCTGTTGTTTCCAGATAAGGAGATGAATAAGATATCAATCCCATTCATGATGGATAGTTTTCTTCCAAAGACAAGAGAAATATCACCATTTAAGCCCAAGGCCCAACAGGTTAGAACACTCAATGTGGTGGAAAAAATGAAGAAGGCGTCTGCCAATGTATCTCTATGGGATGTCATATCTATTCCCAAACAAAATACATTGCTTCAAGAAGCATTAAAGAAAGAGGAACAAATACCATAGACGGACACAACTATGTCGGGTGGTCAAAGCAGAGACAAAGAACCCGTGTTGGAACCTCAAGCTCTAAAAGTCGTAGCTTTCATGAACGATGTGGACAATGCAAAAGAGAAAAAGGTAAGCAATTCAAAGCCCACACCTTTCTTTTTAACACTTATTGTGGGAGATAAAATTTTGCATAATAATATGATTGATTCTAGAGCTAGTACAACAGTCATGCCCAAGAAAGTTGTTGATTCCTTGAAACTTAAAAATGAGCCCCTTGCAAAGGGAATCATGCAATTAGATGGGAAAAAGGTTATGACTATTGGTCAGATAAAAGATCTATCTCTAACCCTCTTCTCATGTCTGAGCCAAATGGTCTCACAAGTAGTGGTGATAGACATTCCCCCGGTCTTCAGAATGTGTCTTTCAAGAGATTTCACTACAATGTTTGGTGGATATTTGGTGCTTAATTGGTCCCACTTGATATTGAGAACCAAACATGGGGTGAAGATGAAGATTTTGTCTGAATATCTACATCCCGAACACATAGCAGACAATGCAGTCTTATGCTTTGAAGTGATGCATACCTCTTTCTCGCAATAGTAGAGATACTAGAAGATGAAGAAGACATGAGTGATCAAACTCCCGAGGAAGAGGTGCTACTCAACCAATTCATTGATTCTAATCCATTTGACAACTTTCATGCAACGGGACTAGGCACTTATGTGATCTTTAATGACGATCAAGTCTTTTCGAAATTGATAAAGGATCAGGAGGAATATAATGATCTAGGTGACAATAGTCTATAGACCTTATATTTTGAGGGCACAAAATGAAAAGTTGGATCTAGAGTGGGTATCCAACTAGTGTCCCTGATAGGAGCAAAGACCCTCAAGGCTTACCATTTTTAGTTCTCATGCTCAAATAACTATGCAGAATATGAAGCCTTGGTCCATATTTTGATCTTTGCCGAGTGAGTGGGTGTAAAGAGAATGCAATCCTTCAGAGATTCAGAATTGGTTGTGAGCCAAGTCCATGGACAAGCGGCTGCAAAGAATACAAGAATGAAGTCATATAGAAATCAAATAGGGGATCTGATTGAGAGTTTTGAAGCTTTCAATATACAAGTTATTCCTCGATCTGAAAATAGTGTTTCCGATCGAATGGCTTCTATTGGTTCGTAATTTGTAGTTTTTGATTCAACCAAGAATAATGCAATGTAGGTCATTGTCCGACCAACAATCCCTGACAATGATCAAAACTGGCAAGTATTTGATCATGACATTCAGATTGTTTCCTTTATACAGAAATCAGGAGGAGCTTCTAACTATTCACAACTAGGAGAAGAATTTCCCAAAGAGTAGGTTACCCAGTTAAAAGGAAATAAGCTTCCTCAAGGATTAATCTCCCTTGAAAATCTATTTGACTGTGAAGATGCAATAAATGGAAAGTAGAGGTTCACTATGGTTGTAAGGGACTATGAAGAGCTTGATGTCAGAAGCGATGGGAAGTTAAAAGTCAGAAGAGAAGTTCCAAGAAGAGACAAGGAAAGACTAAGGGGTCTATGTTCTAGATATGACAAAGCTGTTTCGTGGACCTATGATGATCTAAGAGGGTATGACCCAGGAAAAATTTAGCATACCATTGACTTTGTGGAAGGATCAGAGCCTATTCGATAGAAGCAAAGGCCAATCAATCCAAAGGTAGAAGCGTTGATGGCATAGGAGCTCACCAAATTGATCGTGTTAAAGATCATATATCTGATTAAGCATTCTACCTAGGTGTCAAATCTGGTAGCAGTTCAGAAAAAGAATGGAGATATTAGGCTTTGTGTCGATTTATGAGATTTGAATAAATCCTTGCTAAAAGACCACTACCCTTGCCATCAATGGAGTAGATATTGTAAATTGTGGCTAAATCGGAGATGTTTTCATTGCTTGATGGTTCCCCAGGCTATAACTAGTTATATGTAAAAGAAGGTGACCAACATAAGACAACGTTTTCCACTAAGTGGGGAACATTTGCATACTCAAAAATTTCATTCGGACTTTCAAATGCTAGTGCAACTTTTCAATGAGTAATTGATATTTCCTTCAGAGGATTAATTAATCCGATTATTCTCATATATCTAAATGACCTAACGGTCTTTTCAAAGGTAAAGGATGACCACTTTGATTAAATCTGGAAAAGTTTTTCCAGAAGTATCAACAGTTCGGTATTTCTTTAGATCCAAAAAATAAAAATTTCGGAGTACCCCAAGGTAAGATACTTGGCTTTGTAGTGTCAAAAGAGGGAATAGCAATAGATCCTGAAAGGGTGAGATCTATAATGGAATTACCACTATCATTAAATCAGAAGGGACTGCAGTCTTTTCTAGGGAAGATCAACTTTTTCAGCAGGTTTATTTCAAATTTCACAAGTATTGCGAGACCTATCACGCTGATGCTTAAGAATAACTTGATGTTCAAATGGACCCCTAAGGGAAAAACAAATTTTGAGAAGATAAAGATAGCTATCTCTACCGCTTTGGTGTTGGCTAACCCAAACTTTTCTAAAGATTTCCTACTCTATGTGTACAATGGCCAACATAGCATTGCTTCAGTGCTCACTCAGAAGGATGGGGGAAATAACAGAGAGCATCCTATTGAATTTCACACAAGGACCATTAAAGATTATAAGGTCAGGTATATTTTTTTGAAATGCGGACTTTTTCCATTGTTAAAAGCTTGAAGAAGTTCTGACACCTAGTGTTAGCCAATAAAATCACTATTCTCGTTGCACATCCCAGTGTGTAGGAGTATATCACAGAAGGTGAGATAACTGAAAAGAGGGAAAATTGGATCACCAAGATCCTAAAGTATGATGTGGAAATTAGACCAACTAAGCTGGTTCAGAGAAGAGGTTTGTGCAAATACATTGCACAAGACCAAGTTTCGTAGCTGAAAAGGAGATCGAACAGGTCTACTCTAACCAGTTCGAGTTTGATGAGTCTTGGGTGGTAGATTGGACATAGTATATTCAAAAGGGGCACTACCCGACCAACCTTTCATCCTACAAAAGGAGATACTACCAACTGCAAAGCACTAGGTATATATTAATTGAAGGTATATTATTCAAGAGAAATTATAATGGTGTCCTACTCCGATGCTTGGACAAGCCACAGGTGGAAAGAGTTCTTAATGAGTTCCATAGTAGTCATGAGGGTGGAAATTTCTCTTCCAAGAATACTGCCTTGAAGATAATGCGAGCAGGATATTATTGGCCCTCTATTTTTTTTTGAAGCACACCATCTGGTGCAAAAGTGTACTCAGTGCCAATTCTTTGTTGGAAAAAGAAAGAATTTCACATTGCCTTTGAGCCCAATTGTAACTGAGGAACCCTTTGCTCAATGGGTCTGGATTTTTTCGAATGATAAATCCTATTTCTGGTGTTGGCCACAAGTGGATCCTTATGGCGATCGGTTACTTCACAAGGTGGACAGAGGTTGTAGCCCTAAAAAATGCCACAGAGGGCGAGATTTTCAATTTCCTTGAAGAGTTGGTAAACAAATTTGGCTCGCCAAAAACCATCATATCTGACAATGCTCAAAATTTTGTAGGTTCAAGGATGTCAAATCTTGCTATCAAACATGGGGTTTACCTTAAAAATTCATCAAAATACTACCCACAAGGAAATGGGTTAGCGGAGTTGACCAACAAAAACCTAATTAAGTTAATCAAGCGCATCGGTTGGAACGACAAATGGATTGGCACAAGCACTTGAAAGTTGTTTTGTGGGCAGACCGGATTTCCCCTAAGCAGATCCTAAAGACCTCCCTGTATGAACTAGTGTATGAAAAGGAGATAGTGTTACCTATTTCCATAGAAATTCTTGCCTTACAACTGTTGAAAGCCCTAGAGGTTGAAGAAAGCAGCGGAATGGAAGTACGGTTTGTGGAACTCCTTAAACTAGAGGAAGACAAGAAAAAGCTTATGGAGCCATGATCGGCTACCAATAAACAATAAAGCAATGGTTTGAAAAAAATACCTCTAACCCAGAATTCAGAGAGGGGAGCCTAGTGCTAAAGTATGATGAGCGTACTGCAAAGCTAGGACAACATACAAAATTTGAAGTGCTATGGAAGGGACCCTTCCAAATTAGCACATGCAAGGAAAAGAATGTGTACGAACTTGAAGATATGGAAGATAATGATTCAAATATATTGGTATATGGTATTTACCTAAAATTATTCCATTAAAATATGAAGTTCTTTAAAAAATTTAACAGTTATGTACCATATGTAAATTTTTTGTAAATACGCTTAATTTTGAGAATAAGCCATTGAGAATAACATAAGAAGAAGTAGGAAAATTTTGTATTATATTATATTCATCAAAAAAAATAAAATGTAATACAAGCCCGAGGCTCAGATTTAAACTTAAGGCTCTCTTGAGCAAACCCAAAAAGATTTATAGAGCAAAAAGAAGAAAAATGGAGGAAACGTGCAAAAAATAGTAAAGATGAGCCTCCAGCCATTGTCCAGAAAGCCGAAGCAGCTCGTCATTGGGTTTTCTTCTTTTTCTTCTTCTTCTTCTTCTTATATCAAGATGCAAAAGGGGGCTGAACACACAACACACACACAAGCTCCACACAGTGTAGGCTGCTGACCTGGTCACCACAGCTATGCACTAGAAAATCAAAGTGCTTCCTCTAGGAAAGCCCAGGAAAGTGCTCCACACAGTACTCCCACAGTAGGTAGGTGGCCGCTAGTTGGGAAGATGAGTGATGTGTCTCAAGTTCCATGGTGCAGAAGTCAAAAACGAAGGGCAACCAGGGTATGTCTATCCCATAGTCCACGTGCCTACGATGATCCATGGTACTCGAAATGCCAATGCTAGGGATAGCTACTTGCACTATCTTGCCAAGCCTTTCCGTTAGTGCAAGGTCAAACATCTGGTGACAAAATTAAATTATCATAGGCTTGGAAATGTTATGGTCTAGTAGGGAGGCGACGAAGCGGGAAAGAACGTTGCAGTTGCTTCAGAGCTAGTTCTCATTGTCAATGTAGTCTTGGCCAGCTACCCACCTGAACGCAACCAAGATAAGATGGTTGCAGCTCTTCACCAGGCACTTGATTCTATCGCTAGTGACCTCTCCCACAAAGCAGCATTATGGCCTCCATGGGAGAAGCCGAATACGACTACCTAGGCTAGCTGACATTCTAAGAAAGCAGCGAATTGTGGCGGAATGGGAGACAACGAGAAAAGCTTGCTAAACTTAAAGGCTATTTTTCTCAAATGAATTTTGCAATAAGGTGGCATAGCTATATATAGAAAGGATAAGTCGAAAAACCCAACCAATAAAAGTTCCATTTTTGGCCAGACGGTAATGGGAAAATATCAAAGCAAATGAAGGCCAGCAGATAAACAATACGATGGATCTAACAGGAGGTGTTGAGAAATAAAATTGGGTGTTGGGAGTAAATTCTCGTGTATGCCGATTGTTGACGTGTGTCCTTTGCCATCATTAGCACCAGCCAACTTATTTATGTGAAAATAAATGGATTAATGCACTAAGTTCTACAAATTAAACAGGGGCATCTTTTCAAGAGTACCTTGCATTACTTCAACACATTTCTCATAGATAAAGGCAAGTTTTCCAAAGCAATAAGATTATTTGAGAAAGAGGCGGCAAGGAGAATGTACTAATTCTATTCTTGTGGCATTTTCGACATTCCCAAGGGATGTGAATCTCAAATCCATATGTATCGCCTCGATGGTAGCATTTAATGGACCAATAGTAATGGTGTAGCATTAACCGCATGTATGTGCAAGGAAATTAATTGCACTCAAAAGTAGATTTTTTCTAAGAAGCAAAAGCAAAGTGGCCAATTTCATTGAGGAAACTCTCTGCAACTTCTTAACACAGCCATGGCAGAGCCATCAACATCTGGTAGAAAAGTTGAATCCTCATCTAAAAGTCTTGGTTACACTGATAGCTTTGAGTGGAACTCATTCGCCAATGCCCCAGCATAGGAGGAGTGACCATTTGAATTTTGCAAAAAGGTACAACAAGACAGACGCATCAAGAAAGAGGTAGTGCAGGATGCCGCAGACAATATTTTCAACCCCAAGTTGACATCTAACCCTAAAAATCTTAGGGAGGGAGTTTTTCAAAGAATGATAGATCATGGGTCATCTGAAGGTTTTGCATCTCGGCTCTGGAATTGTGGTCTACCACGGTTCATGTTGCCTGTTGTACACCCATGCTCGGAGCTAGTTGACGCATGTGCCAAAAGATTCAACAAAAAGATAGGAGCCATTAAGGGGAATAGGATCAAAGTTACAATTTATGTCGAAGCCGTACAGGATATGTTGTGTATCCCTACCACTTGGGGTGTCAAACATTTCCATGAGGAGACGATGGACATCTCCTGGGAGGAAAGAACCCAGAAGGAAATCCTTTATGAAGGTGAGACAAAAGAAAGACTGGTGAGAGGCCACTTTCCCTTTCCCCTTATGCACAAAAAAGTCAACAAACACACACAGACTGTCTTCTCGATGTTGGCTTGGATTTACAGCCTTGATAATGATGAGGAAGTTCATCCCTTTCAGATAAGCCTGGCTTATATGCTCAAAAAGGAGAAGAGTCGGCAATATTATGATTTCACTGATGCAATAGCTAGAGGAATGCTAGAACAATTGGAGAATTATAACACTGAGTATAAATTCAGGGATTCCTCTTTCTTGTCCCACTTGATTTTGTATCAAAATTTTGAGTTGCTGGAGAGAAATATCCCACTGTCTAGGTTTGATGCTAAAGGCTTCTATCAACCAGTTTCTATATGGACTCATGTGCTTTCAAAAATAAGGGATTATTACTGGTTTGTAGATCATTTTCTTAGGCCAGTGCTTCAATATTTTTTGCCATGCCCTATGGGTCATTTCTCTCCTGAGGTCACACAATGGATGGAAACTCCACTGACCCCAGTGGATTATTTCCTCAGAGAGGATATTACATTTATCAGATTTCATGGTTTTTTTTAGGGAGCCTTTCAAACTCCCCAGATTTGTAAGGGATAGTGTTTTTACGTTGGAGGCATGTCATCAGGCAACCCTTGTTGACAACGCCTATGGAGCTAGAAGAAATAAAATAAATATATATATGCTTCCCCTCACAATTTCCAACAGTTAGGTAACGCTGAACAAGCGAAAGGTCGAGGGTGAGCTTACAAACCTACTAGCGGCCCTAGGCTTGGTCCTCATTTGTGACATGTGGGACTACAATCCAATGAAAAATTTCACTTTGAAACATGAGAGTCAGGAGTATTTTGAGAGGAGGAGGAATCCGACTTAGGAAAGGTCAGAGGTATATATCGACTTGGCCCGTGTTCCACTGAAACAACCAAAATGGTTGAATTTCTATGTGTCACAGGTGGAATATTAAAGGAACCTTTCGATGGGTAAATCCCTCAATGTACATTTGAAGCGCAAAGGGTGGTCAGAAAGAAAGAAGGCAGACTTCTGAAGGTTCTGACAAGAGATAAAATGCCCCAATGCTCTATTCAGAGATTTTTAGCCACATGATGACAAGTTCGAGGAGACCTATGATAAAGAGGTCGACACCGACAATAGCAATCCAAAGGCAAGTCATGAGATTGAAGAAGAGCAGCTCCCGCACCGTATTCCTCATCCTCAAGAATCTAATGGTCAAAGAGGTTTGAGACAAAGGGACTCACAAGTCACGTCCTTCGTTAGTGCTCGAAGCAAAGGAAAAAGGAGCCGATAGTTCCGAAAAGGGTCCACTACGGTTGTCAAAGGCCAAGTTTCAGAGGGATCTGCCACCAGAAGATCTAAATGTGCCAATTCCAGTCATGCAAAGAGAATACGAGTCCAAAATCTAGGTGCAGTCGATGCATCAGCTTGAGGAGAAGAAGTGGAGTCCTTTCTACAAAATGTTTCGACCATAGCGGCTCAGGTAAGTTTTACTCCCTCTCTTCATCCTACCTCTGCATCTCTGGTTACTCCTCTGCCCCCATCCATGGAAAGGAATCCTCTGTCCTTGGACCCTGAGCTAATAATCCTGAATACACCCCATGCCATTTTTAATGAGACTTTTGAAGCCACCTCGCATGTCGAATGAGCATCATCCGCTTCAGCCGCTATTCATTTTTTGATCACCTTGTCAAGGGCCCCCATTGAAAGAGTAGAAACTTTCATATTTCCCATCACTACCAGTCCATCCACTTTTGGAAAGGAACCTCTCCTTCTGCACATTTCTCTTTTCACCCCGACTGATTTTGCCCCTGCCCAATCTCAATTTGGTATGCCACGTTTTTCCATGATAATGCTCCCTTTTGCTTCCCTGCATGCTCATAAATCCAAGGTTTCTTTTTCTATCACCCTTTTTGGTCTCCCTCATAGTTCCTCCATTGCAACACAAAGCATTGATACCTCTTAGAGTCTCCAAGAGCATTTCGATGCAACCAAACATGCCCGACAAGTCAAAAAGCAAAAACAACTGTTGAAGAACATCACGTTGCCAACTATCAAGAAGATTGAAGCCTACTTCAATGAAGAGTGGAATTCTCTACTAATTACTACCATGAATCTACTCATATCCAAGCCCGAGGGACAAATGTAGATGGAGGATTACGACATTAGGGCCATGGGCCTGGATTTGGATGAGACTCGTTCGTGTGACAAAGTGGTCCTAGCTAAGGCCACCCAAAGAGTGGTATATGCGGATTATGAGAAAATAGATAGAAATTTGAAGAAGTGGGAGGTTGAGTTGATAAATGTAAAGGAAACAATGAACAAGTTGTAGAAATAAATCAAGGCCAGAGGTGTCGAGATGGCCCGCATAAGGAAAATACAAAATCAGCAAGGAGAAACATCTAAGTTTCTTACAGAAGCCCAAGGTGAATAGAGCCAGCTGTATGCCAAAATTGAAAAGTTAAAAGTTGAGCTTGCTACTGAGCACCAGACAAATGTAGAGTACCAACACGCTCAAGAAAACATAAAAAGAGAGTTGGATAGCATCCAATTTCAAGCTTCTGATGATCTACAGAAGGCCCAGGTGGAAGTAAAAAAGTTGAGACAAAAGATCAAAAGGTTGAACTTGGAACTAATGAATTCCCTTAGAGAAAAGAATCAAATGGAGTAAACCGCATGAGCGAGAGAGGCTTGGTTCAATCAAGAGTTAGCTACTACACAAGGGTCAGGGACCCTCCTGATATTGAAGAGGTTGATATCCATGCACTAGGAGCGAATCACCATTGTTGTGTCCATTCTCAAGCCTGCTTTACAAATTTTAAGGGATGTTTAGGAATTAAATGGGAAGGTTGGCCCAATGGCTAATCAAATTCTACAAATATGTGCCCCCCAAGTGGTGGAATCGCAAAGCTTTATTTCCAAGTTGTGTGTGTCCACTGATGTGGCCCTAAAAGGTGCATGGATTCTCGATCGAAGAGTCACCTCCATCAAAGCAAATGACATCCTCAATTGCCACAAGATTGCAACAAGGGGTAAGGATTTTCAAATGGTGTTAACAAGAGGGTTGATGAAATCAAGAAGGATTTCGATGTCCTAGGTAGTTTCGGGTTACCTCCTCTTTTCTCACCAGATGGATATGTACTGTTAGTTGAATAGGTCACAGATGTCATCAGACATAAGGTCCAAACTTCTACAGAACTCCCAAGTTCTAGTGCAACTCCCACCATTGATGGAATCGAGCGTGATATCTTACCCCTTTCTTGAATCTCTATTATCATCTTGGGGTAGTTTCTGCAAAATGGGGAGTTGTTTCTTTCAACGAAGTTTTCGAACTAGATCAAGCATACAGGCTCATCTGAACTCTCATCCGACTGACTGATGCAGAATGGGAGGTGCAACATTCTACTTTCCTTGAACTCCAAGAAGTTACAGAAGTCTAGGTTCATGCCTCTGCAAGCAAAGGCCACTTGTGAGTCCCCAAAACTATGAAGAAATTTTTCCTTAATCATTTTTTATTTTTGACTTTTTATTTTTTTGGCTTCGGATGTGTCCACACTCAAGTAAAGTTGTTCAGCAAGGTGCGCAATATGCCACGTGGTAGCTACGCAACTTCTATTTATCACCTTCCTTTTGGGACTGAGTTGGGACACGTGTCAGCTCAACAAAAACTTTCTCAAGGAGCTATTTTCACGAGTCTGAAGATTTTTGCATGTTTGACACATCATCTCTTCGCTGTGGGAAGTTTGCATTTATGTGAAGTGATCTATTTTAGAGTTTTTTGGAGCTTGTTGGTGCCTCTTTTTTTTTTAAGATGGAAGCTTTGATTTGGCATCATTGGGTTACGTGACTGGTCAACTAGACTTTTTCTATGTTGTTTTCTAGGATATGATCATTTTTAGATAACTATCTTTACTAAATATCTAAAGGCATTAATGTGGGAATTGAGAATTGATGAGAAAATATTGCTATGACCTAATTAAAGATCTATGATCAAATCATGAGCTATCAAATTCCAACATCTAGCAGCAATTACTTATGAATTGTGGTGGCAGTTTTCTCCTTTTGTAGCTATAAATGAGAGGCGGCGACAGAAGGAAGGGGTTTGTTCCAATTTTCAGTTTCTTGTTCTCAAGAAAAGGTTTCTTTAGTTTTTTGAAGTTATAGAACTATTTTTAGAAGTAGAATTGCAAAACTACTTTTCTCTAGCATGTTATATTATTTAAGCTCAAACTATTATCGGATTGGCATCTGACCTCTGTTTTAAAGTTCATTTGATATTTAAGCATGAACTGCTTGGAAAAAATCTTTGAGACCGTGCATGTATGGCCTTTATCAACATTCCTTCTTTATTTTTTTGTTCTCAATGAAACACTCTGTCAAGCTCAATTCGAATAGTTTAAGTTGTTGATTTCCATGTTGTAGGATTTTGTGGTAGGATAATAACTTGTGGAAATTGGATTATGTCTGTGAACTTCTTCTTTTTCCTAAAAAGTTGTTATGTTTTCATATTATGCTATAAGAAGAGGTCTGAGAGTTTATGCAATTTTTGAATGTTTTTCTACTAACCTTGGAAATCTTTATGTTTGACTGGACCTTAATGAATACTGCTTGTGGGGAGATTTGAAAGACTGCATTGTGCTTGTAGTTAGCCTTTGTTGTTCGTTCTCTTCCCAACAATGAAAGGTTGTGGCATTTTGTGTCTAATATATAATTCATAGCAAAGATTGGGTTTGAAATTTTGTAAAATCTTTGGTGCATTGCCATTTTTATATTTTATATTTACATTTCCTTCTACTCTTTTCTCCAAAACTCGAAGAAGAGTCGAATTTCTATAAAAATCCCAGAGGTATTCAGTGAGACCCAAATTAGTCCCCCACTCACTGAATTTCCCATAAGACTATCAAAGAGGTGGAAGCTTTGATGATCAACAAACACTTGAGCCACTAACATTGTAGTGTATGAAGATATCATGGGTGAGAAGTGTACCACCTTGGACAACCTATCCACTATAACCATAATAGCATCATGACAATGTCAAGACATAGGTAGCCCCACTATGAAATCAAGAGATATTGAATCCCACTTCCATCCAGGGATGGAATGAGGCTACAGCAGTCCTCCTGGGTGTTGATGTTCTACCTTCACCCACCGACACTCAAGACATCGAGCCACAAATTCAGCAATATCTCACTGCAAACCTACCCAATGATACAACTGTCGAAGATCGACATGCATCTTCGTGACACCCAGATGAGCTAAATAGGGTATGCGATGGGCCTCTGACAAAACCAAGGAATGAAGATCACCAGAATCTAGAACATAAATATAACCAAGATGCCACAAAAATCCATCAAGATCCAGAGAGAAACCTGCAAACCTACCCTCGAGGACTCTCCTAGACTCAATCTCCACTCTCACCTCCTGATACCAAGTATCACTAGGAAGTGACTCCAAAATATGGCTCCTCAGATCTACTCTGAGGGACAAAATTGAGATCTCATGTCTCCTACTCAAGGAATCCACAACAACATTCTCCTTACCCTGGATATAGTGAGTACCTCATATTCATAATTACAGAGGAACTCCATTCAATGGCATTGTCAAGCATTCAGATTTGACTGAGTGAAGATATACTGCAAACTATGATGATCACTATGCAACTCAAACCGATGTCCCAAGAGGAAATGTCTCCAATGCACAAGTGCATGGACGACAACTGCTAACTCCAAATCATGGGTGTGGTATTTCAACTCATGATCCTTGATCTTCTAGGAATCATATGCAATTACTCATCCCTCCTACATAAGAACTACCTCCACACCCTCCAACGAAGCATCAATGCACACTACAAAATCTCCTGTAGGATCTGGCACTACCAGGTTAGGTGCACTATTCAACCGCTCCTTAAGAGCCTGAAAAGTTGACTCACACTAATTTTACACCCACAAACTTCTTCCCTTTCCTCTGAAGAGAAGTGATGGGATGGGCTACCTAAGAGAAATCTCTCACAAATCGGCAATAGTAACCCACCAATCCCATGAAATTGAGAAACTCAGACACATTCATTAGTGTTGGACAATCCAAAATGGCCTGAATCTTAGAAGGATCCACTGAGATACCCTCTCCTGAGATGATATGGCCCAAATATCTCACCTCAGTCTAGAAGAACTCACACTCGGCCAAATTTTTGAACAAATGATTATCTTGTCAGCACTGCAACACTTGTCGCACATGGCCTTCATGCTCCTCTATAGTCCTCAAATAAATCAAAATATCATCAAGGAACATGAGAAAAAACTGGTCAAGATAGGTGCAAAACACCCCATTCATCAAACTCATGAAAAATAATGGAGCATTGGTCAACTCAAAAGGGACAACCATGAACTCATAATTCCCATAGCATGTATGAAATTCCATCTGATGAATGTTTTCCTAATGAATGCGAAGCTTATGGTATCCTGACTTCATATATATCTTGGAGAACACCTTGGATCCCTTCATCTGATCAAAAAAATCATCTATCTGAGGCAACGGGTAATGATTCTTCACCATCACTTTGTTCAACTAGCGATAATCAATACACAAGGGAAGAGATCCATCCTTCTTCTTCACAAAGATGACAGGTTCTCTCCAAGGGGATACACTAGGATGAATGAAACCCTTCTCTAGTAACTCTTCTAACTGCAACCGCAACTCACTCAACTCCTAAGTAGTCATACGATATGGTGCTCAAGAGATAGGCTCCACTCTAGAGATGAGATCAATACGGAAGTCTATGTCACACTTAGGTGGCATACTTGGAATAGCACTTGGAAAGACATCCATAAAAATCCCAAAGAAAAGGATGGTCATCAAGAGATACCTCATGAATCCCACCCTCAGCAAGATCACTAACTGAAATAGTGAACATTTGACAACCTGGTCGCATGGCACACTTTAGCTACATTGCTAAAATCACACAGAGATAAATGGGACTCTGGACCCCAACTAACTCAACACGCTCTCCAATATAATCTACACACTGAACTGACTTACACCGAAAATCTATACTGGCTTGGTGGGTCTCCAACCAATCCATGCCTAAACACAATCCCATAGGACCCTAAATGCAACACATGGAGATCCACTATGGTAGTGAAGGTTCCCAAACCCAACACACAACTACAAACAAGGGAGTCTACAGCCGCCTTGGCTTTAGTAGCTAACTCAACCTTCCAACCAACATCTTGTCTTCCCACCATGATTCCACAACAATCTATGAGAGAAGGAGAAATAAAATAATTTGAAGCTCCTAAATCAAACAAAATAGATGTGCTAATCCCACATAATGCACCTGAATACTTGACCATGGTGCCCTGATGCTTAGCCACCACAAAAACTCTATGAGGTTTGCCAGCATCACCTACTATAGGCTCTAAAGTATTATGTCACTGACTACCTCCAACCACTGATCTCTGAGGATAATGAACAACTATATGACCATGCTACCCACAAGCAAAACAACCACCTCTATTGGAACCTTGGCTTGAAAACGGTGCACGCGTCTACTAGGATCCACCACCCCTAGAACTCTACTATGCACTCTGAGAAATTTGTGTTGGACCACTCTACTACCTACTCCAAGAATGATGGCACATACGATCTCTAGAAAGCGTATTACCAGGACTCTGCCCACTATGTTGAGACTGAGCAAACCTATGCCTTTGTCACTAACCAGATCTAGAAGGTGTAGACTGATATCTAGATGGTCTAACTCCTTGAGACTGTGTACCCCGAGCAACTAATCCTAAAGGAGGGGCACTACTAATCTGAACACATGTCTGACCACCAAAGCCTCTAACCAAATTCTCCTCTATCAACCTCACCTTCTCCATGATAATCTCTAAGGTCTTCAGCTAAAACACACTGAAACCACCACTGATATGGGAATTCAAACCCCTGATGAAATGTTGCATTAACATCATCTCTTCATTATAAATTCTATTATACTACTTAAGCTCAAAGAAGTGGTGATCGTACTAATCCACTGTCATAGTCAACTGACAAAGCTCATGAAACTCATTAGCATGCCTCTGTTGATAGTAGTCTAAAATAAATTGTGCACAAAACCTCTCTAAAAATAGTCCCCAAGAAATAGAAGCAATGTCTAGGTGAAGCTTTTGTTCCTTTACGCTCCACCATGTAGATGCAAAGCCTCTAAGATTCATAATGGCACATCGAGCTCTAGTGTTGCTACTATAAGGATGCATAGCAAAGCATTGATTGAGATTGATCAACCATGTCTCTGCCTCGGTATCTATACCAAAACCATCAAAAGTAGGGGGATGAGCTCTAAGGAGATCCCTCATGTGAACTGCAACAACACTATCTCCATCCACCCTATCGCTCACAACATTAGCTCTTGAATGACCCAGACTACAAGAATGCTCACACTCAGCTCTAGCATCCTAACCATCCTAATGAGAAGGGTGTGACTCCTCGTGAGATACCTCCTAATGAGGTCCTAATCGATCCATGATCTGTTGTAAAGGAGTTGAAACCTGAGCACCCTCAAGCCCTTCGGCTTGGTTCTCAGCACACTGTTACTCCTGATGGTCACCCTGATTACCCTGATCAACATTACATTGGGTGATATGATGAGGAACAGTGGGTCTACCTATGACTCTGCCTCTAGCTCTACCCCTAGGATGCATCCTTAAGAAACAAAGAACACACCAAAATAGATCATCACAATGATGATCTATACACCATACTAAAGCATGTAAGCACAACGACAAGAATATGGAAAACAATATAACAAGCTCATGCCACACATGCTAGACACATCATAACATAGAAGCCTCAAGTATGCCAGAGCTCCTAGTGTTTGAACATGGGCTCTGATGCTAGATGTAACATCCCACTATGCAACCCCAAAGGGTAAGAGCCAAAAGAGAACAAGATATATTTTTTTTAAAACATGAAGTAATAACATACACATAAAAACACAAGGAAAGTTTCTGGTTAGATTCCAAAGCAACAATTTTTGGAGCAACAAGTTTCAGAGCATCAAGTTTTGGAGTAATAGTTCTAGAGCAACAATTCAAAGGTTTCTAATACCCATTTCCACTTTTAAACATAAGGCCATAATGATCATCATAGTACAAGTGGGTCTGATACCAACATCAAAAAATCGTAAGCCAAACATAAAACATCACATTTTTTATCATTAAATATATGATTACATATTCTCTCTCAAGAGAGTACAATATACATGAGTACAATGGCATAGCCATGAATAATATACATCAACTGATAAAATAAGTACAAGAGATAACACCTCTAACTGATGCTCCAATAACTTGTACATCAGTCCCCAATGGTGGTGGCAACGACTCCCAACCATGTGGACTCAACAGAGACCACCCCACCATGCTCAAAGGTAGTCACAAGGCCCAAATAGAAGTAACAAGGTAGGGTAAAATATGGCCAACACTCACATTAGTCATGGATCAAACATGGAATACAATGCAAAAAGTCAATATCACAACATGGAGATGCTCATTCAAAAACATGTCGAGTACTATGTTGGTTATTTTTTATGAACCAAACTTGATCTCACCCCTCACTTATGAATCTGCTAGAATTAAATTATTAGTAAGGGTGAGGATTGGCCAACACCTAAGTAAGAGGCCAGGGTCCCTTACTTCTTCACTTCATGTTCTGTGAGACCCAGGAGGGTGATCCTAAACATGCTCATATGATGTCTATTTCAAAAAGAGCATTTCTACACAAATAAATTTCTTTAAAGTGCAAATGGGAAACATCCATCAAAGGTTTGGCTTACCTTTTAATAAACTATTATCCATTGCAAAGGAATAAAACAACACTTCAAGTTCAAACATTATAATCAAAAAAAAATTGTGGTCCTTTTCTCATTTCAAGCCTCTAATTAGGTGCATTACTAGCTCGATTAACCCTAAGATAAGAAGATGAATAGACCAGTGCCTCGTCCATGGGATAATGGAGTCATTTTGCAATTAACCCATAATACACTAACAACTTAACCCAGTAATCAATGGACAATTGGTATAATATGTTGTAGCATCCAACTCACTGTGTGTAAAACATAGTTTCTTGCCAAATCCTACATCCTTTCCTCACAAACCCATGACCTTAATTTAGCATAAATCAACTCTTTAAGTCAGAGCACAAATAAAATCATTCATTTGGTTTAAACAATAGAAGACAAGTGAAATTATCATTAATAATTCCATTCATAATCTGCAAAGAAATCACATTGGAGAACATATATTTTAAAACTGATATTCTTATTACTCATGTTACTGTAAAACTTTTTCAAGATCATTACACCATGACTTATACCCTAAACTTGATCCTGATATATTCATCCATCTATCTGTTTACCTATATGCTCCTTTCTGAGCTTATATTTTTCACATAAACTTTTTTGAGACCAAAATACTTGAACCTCCCCATAATCAACCTTGAAATCCCGTTTATATAATAGGGGAGCAACAAGCATCCAACTAAATTATGATTACATTTCATATTTCATTTCAAAAACAATTTCAACCGAATTTGAGAGATTCCCCAGATGGTTATATGTAATCATTAATAAAGTAGGGGTAAGAAAAAGACAAAATTCTTCATAAATTTCCAATGCAAGGTAACCAAATCACCATGGGAAACCATTAGCACCATTGCAGCATCCACGTTGAACAAAAAGATTATTCATTATACCAACTAGAGGACTTCCACATCAGCATGTAAGAGTAAACAACCAACACCACAGACACATTGAAAAAGACAATTCCTAATGTAGAAGCCATGGTGTCATCAAAAACAAAAACAAGGAGCAGACACTACTCTGAGTCGTCAACATCAGAGTATGCTTAACCGATCCTTTTTTGTGATGCACGCAAAGGAACCATCACTACATCATCGTCAGAGTCATCATACAACACCAGAGAGAGAAGATAATTATTGTATCCCGAGTCAGTGTCACCTCCACCATATGAAGGGCTATCAGAGAGCACAATGGGAGAATTATGTTTTCCTAGGCAGGCCCTATGACCCTTATCCCTTTTCTTGGCCTTCTTCACAGGCTCAACCTACTCCTTGCACTTAAACTTGACCAATTCTTTAGAAATGGTCCTGTTTCTTAAGTTATCGATACTCTAGACAAATTTTTTCTTCTTTTTACCATGGGCCTTCCTTTTACCCTTTGGAACCATAGAATTCATAGGGACTTCTTGCTCAGCCACAAACATACATCCTCATGACACTCAAACACACTAAGTTGACTAGACTTCCTAGTTGGATGAATTGACACACCAAACTCTCCCATTTCAAAGAACACAGGGTGAAAGCTAGCAAATAAAAATTGAGCAAAAAATGACCAACCTAAAAACTCCCAAGTCAAATTTGCAAGAAACCACACTCACAAGCCTTGACAACTATAACCAACCCTAGAAATATGAAATTTCCAAGAAAACTAGAGCATGAATTACAAGGAGCTCACATGAAGACTAACTTACCCAGGATGAAAACATCACTTTCCCAAACTTACAAAATCATATCACTCGCACACTTCTTCAATAATGCACATCTCACGTTCTCTGAAGACTAAAAAATGGTGAGATCAAACAGAAAGCAATCTGCATTAAATAGACAATTTGGAGCATGCAACAATTAATGATTACAGAACTCCTCGCGTGAGCGAGTTGATAGCTTAGTAGATCAGCTTTGAATCTAGGTCATCGATATTTGAGGATTTAAAACTTCATCAATGGTGAGCTTAAGCCTCATTTTTTGGCTTTTACAACTTGTTCCTAGAAAACGGTGATGCCATGTCCTCCCTTAATCTTCATTAGTCACCTATGATTTGACGATTAACATGCATCGCCAGATCCATGCCTTTTCATTTATATAGGTGAAGTACATAGAGCCAATACTTTGAAAAGAATATTCTCAAAACATCCATCACGCATCGTGGATTTTCCCCACCCCTCCAAGATTCAATCAATGACACAAACATTGGCGCGATGAAATTCTGACCATTGGATCATTGCTCACATTGGAAATTCGCAACACTATTGCATGTCGTTGATCCATATTTGAAAATCCAGATCCCATCAGCGACACCATGAAAATAGTGATGAAACCATATTATGCCACGTGCATCTGCATGAGAATTCAAGGCACCAAAGATATCGCTCATGGGAACATCTTAGATCAGCAAAATAAAATCTTGAAAAAATCACCTCATTGCTCGTCGCCCATTTGGGTAAAATAATTGCACTGCAATATGCAATGAGCAATAAGAAAAAAAAAGCTCCAAGGTCCATCGCGCATCGCTAATTCTCATCATGAAATCAATGAGCAATTAGCGATGTGAGAGAAGCTAGCAATAATGGAAAGAACCCCCATATCGCACATCACTAATGTGAAACATAAAACCCACCACTTATCCCCAAAGTGTGAAATAGAGGAAATGCTACTTATCACCAATCGTTGATGCAAGTTTGCTTCCCGGGAGCCATCCACGATGAGTGAAACCAAAGAGAAATTGTTTATCACTCATCGCCAATTTGAAACTCAAAATTTAAAACTTACCTGCAATGAGTGATAAAAGGAAGCAATGGACGAGACTCAACTGAAAACAATTTAGCACGTGCCCGCAAGTTGTTTTAAGATGGGGACCATCTAGGATGATGAATAAAAGGCCTCGTGGACTTAGAACATAATATTTCCAAAAGATGTGAAGGCCAAATAAGGTTAATCAATCAATCCTTATAAAATATAAGGACTACGGAGCTAGGCATGAGGGGCCAATTACTCCATGAGTTCAAATGACATAATATGTTTTAAGGTGACCAGAAACGGGAAATAGAAGGTCAATATCAAATTAGGGATTTGATAAGGGCATCACCTTAAGGGTTTACTGAGTGAGATTTTGATGGTAAAATACTTGGGTATGTGCAAGATCATCATGGAAAAAATAGGCCCTTAAGTGGCAAAAAAATCAGAAAAATCAAAGTTAGACAACTTGATGTAAAAATTTGAATAAGTTATCTATATTATTTCAAAAATATGTAAGAATAGAATCTATAGAAAATTGAATTTAGTTTCTAAACTACTAGGTTTTTTTAAAAAGAAAAATCTATTTGCTGAAAATTTGAAATTTCAATGCACTAGTACTTAAATTTCGGGAAAAATAAGTGTGGTCTGCCTAACCACCCTAACCACAATAAAATGATAATATTTTTTATAATATTTTAGAAAGTAGAGGACTCATGGCCCATGTGATGCATATTTTTTGAATTTTTTTTCCAAGTCAATAATTAATTATGATTTTTATTACAACTTTTAAAAATATAAAAACTCGTATGTCGACCACCTTAACTTGGTGAAAACTTTATGAAATTTATTTTTTATTTTTTTAATCCTATAGTATGCGCATAGAATGTGACACATGTTTTGGTTTTAAAAATGTGATACCATTTGAAAGCTATAGATTTGTTTCAATCAGCCTATCAATCAGGACTTTAGTCATAATTCAAATAGAAAATGAATAATAATTACTTATTAAATTCAAAGTGAAGAATAATTTATATTGGTGGAAAGCTAAGAATCTCCTTTAAAAACCCTTTTCGTTTCATCAATTTTGGGTAAATAAAAGGTCGTCAACCACATACCCATCATATTGCCACTTTTTGGCCCATCATGATCCTGCACATACCCACTTGAGCAATATTGATAAACAAAACCCTAAGCCCAGACATGGAAAATTTAGGAGTGGATACATGAAATTTTTAGGGGTTCCATCAGTGGCTCCAGTTGGGGACGTCTATTCCTCAGTGAACAAAGCGAGAAACCAGAATCTAGGTGAAGCTGACCGAGCACACATGAACAAACACAAGGACCATCTGTAGAAAAACCAAACCAAAGAAAACAACATATGCATAGTAATTACATAAGTTACATGGTCATACCAATCTTATAACTGGTGCTTACCTCTGTCAAAAACCTTGTTTTGCATTGTTTGCACAATACAAAGGCTAAAAGCACTATCATGAGTTGCCCATCAATTGATCATGCCACGACCACTGAAATCAACCCCTATGGACATGTATCTGAACTTATAGTCATTCATTTCCTTCATTTCCATCTGTGAACAACAACTGGTCATCAATTGAAATGCATGATTAGTGTAACACTCTATCTGTCTCAACTTATAATCATATTTCACCAAATGTCCACCCAATTGAATAGGGAAAATAAAACATTCATAATCCACCTAATCATTATCATCATATGAACTGATATCAGATTCATTTGACTTATTAAACTGGAAACCCTCATGCACATTCCTTCCAGGGCTCCAACTCAAGGGTATATGACCCGACCCTTTGAAGTGATATTGCACTTTTACATCTAGAATTCTAGGGTCATTATTATCTAGCTTATGTTCCACATTAAGAATACATTCATTAGGGTGGCACAAATCAAACATGTTGCCATATTCTTTAATTTCCTAAGAAACTAATTCAATAGTCCCCTCAACATTTTTACTCTTATCGGGGTTATTCCTACAAAAGGCACTATTCACACCTTTCCAGGCATTAAAAAAACTCCTACTTCAGAATGATCAACACAATCCCATCCTCCTTTCCATTCATTGTTCAAACTGAAATGAAATGTCTCAAAGGATGAGTCTAGTAACTCAGGATTGATGTGATCAGTAGTAAGGTATTCAGGTGTATCATCAGCTAATATGTTTGTTGGTTCATGTATGCAAGATTTCCAACAACCTAAACATTTCTTGTTTTTAGCTAGACAAGTCTCCTTAACACATTCTTTGTTGAAAACTGTCATGTCCATCTCTGTCATAAAACTTGTGCATTCCATTTCCATTTTATACAAGAATTCAAGAATAGGACCTTTCTGACTAACCTCACCAATCCCATCATTTCTAATAGAAACCTTAGGCTCAAGACCCTAAATACAAATATTCTTATCCTGAAATTCATCATCTATCATATTGCCAAGGCATTCCACATCTGATGCCGTTGGATTGTATTTCAAGAATCCATCACATGTTATATGTTCATCGAATGGAAAAGGAATAACCTCATGAGTACTGGTATAGCTGAGCTCTTTAGGAAAGAAGGGAACCTTCAAGTCAATCTTACAAAAAGGTTCATATTTCTTATGAGATTAATCAGGATTTTCATGTTCACTATCCTGATTGCCCACCTTCAAAGGTACATTAGCAGTACTTGCAAGTATGACCATGCTATCATCTGCAATACTAGATAGATACCTTCTTCAGCAACCCCTTTATCCACTTCTTGAATAAACCCTTGATTAATAACAATAAGACGAGCACCATTGTCATCCTGGGACATCATTTTTTGCATAAATTCATATTTAGCCTCCTCAGCAATCCTAATCCAACTGATTATTTGATCAAAATCCTGAGGTTTTAATTCCTTAGGCAAAGTACTAAGTTGTGGCTCATAGATGTCACAAAATAGGTCAATACAAATTGAAACTTCAGGTTGAAACCTATTAGGGATTTCCAACAAGGAGTCCAAGAATCTTGCTAGCAACTCAAAGGGGAATTCCCCTTCATATCTCTTCATACTAGATAATTTAAGCAATACTTGATCATTATCACTTAGACTTTGTTGTAATTCATCTTGCATCTGCTCATGATTAGCATGGCATGATGATGGACTGGACAAGGCATTAATAACATCCTTACTCTAATCACCCTTTTCATCCTTATCATTGTCATTTATATGTCGTGCATCAAGACAATAAACACTTGCATCCATATAACCCTTCATCGTTGAATATTTCATAATATTCTCAATGTCTATAGCAATGTGACAAGATTGATGTAATATTTTTGGTTCCTTATCCCTTATCAAATAACTCATCTCACTATCAGATCCACCTAGATACACAATTAGACACTCTGCATCACTAGATCTTAGGTGTTCAGGGATACCTCTTACTGCTTGTGTGAATCTCAAATTAAAAGCAAGAACCAACACATCCTCACACTTTTGGGTTTCCATAAGTCTTTTTCTTATCTCAATAGGGCTAACCCTTTCACCAAACTGCTCCAAAAATGTTATCATGAAGTAATTCCATGAAGCTACAGAGTTTGCTAGCAAATATGAGAACCAGTCTCTAGCATTTTCTTTTAAATACTAAGCAAAGAGCTTCATGAAAACATCCTCATGATTTATTTCAAAGTCACCCATCAAATCTTTGAATGCACTTAGGTGTTTAGAAGCTGACTCATCACTTTTCCCTGTAAATTTAGGAAAAAATTTCCTAATATCATTGGGAATCTTATTAGGCAAACCTTGAATACCATTAAAACTTAATGGCTTGTATCTCTCAATAGAGAAACTCTTTTGATAGTAATATAAGGGATGCATGCCCTACATGTTTATAATTTATGTTCCACAAGGAGATACAGGGGAGTGATACATTTCTCTCAAACCCTTATTCAATATTCTTAAACCAACTTCATAATTGATTATCCATTACCTCATTCCTTAATTTTAATCACTATTCTAAAGCTCAAACATACCTAGGCTTCAAAATTTTCTAAGAGGCATAACTCAGGAGTAAACATACTTCTTCAAACCAATTTAGATATTACATATTACACTTTAGAAGTATGTAAAATGACTACCATTCCCTTTGTTTGTGCTCAATTCACATAATAGAGAAACAAATTTTCACCAATATCGTTTTAACATGGCTTTCATAAATTTAATTCTTGTTGAAGCCCAAGGAAGGGGGGAAAATACCTAGATATATTGTAACCATTCTTGAATTATGCTCCTGACTAGAAAACCTTGTAGATCTGGAACCTTTTCACATTCTCCTCAGGTTCTTTTGCATAGAGTTGCCGCCTCCTTTACAGAGGAACAAAATTTCACAATATGAATGTCTTTTACCAATAAATTTCACTTTAAACCTCCATAATCAATAGAGTTACACACAGGTCCTTTACACTTCCTTATCACCAACACTTTTCATTTAATTTTACTGGAATCTCTCAAAACAATTTACGTTGGTACAGAGAATTTTTGAAGTCACCACCCACTTTGAGTGGGAATTTCTACCAATATTCATGAAATTGTGATAAATCTTAACAACATGTGCAAATTTGCAAAGGACACATAAAAAACTCTTTCATTATCCTAGAGGCTTGACTCTTTGACACAAAGCCATACTTGGTAACATAATTCTCTAACAAATAGTTAGACTCTTTACAACAGAATGATCTTAGAGTTTTCTCAAGTAAGTCTCCAGTAGAGTCGCTATTTCTGTTGGTTATTTTTTATGAACCAAACTTGATCTCATCCCTCACCTATGAATCTTCCAAAATTCAATTATTAGTAAGGAAGAGGATTTTCCAACACCTAAGTAAGAGGCTAGGGGCCCTTACTTCTTCACTTCGAGTTCTATGAGACCCAAGAGGGTGATCCTAAACATGCTCATATGATGTTTATTTGAACAAGAGCATTTCTACACAGATAAATTACTCCAAAGCATAAATGGGAAACATCCATCAAAGGTTTGGCTAACCTTTTAATAAACTATTATCCATTGCAAAGGAATAAAACAACACTTTAAGTTGAGACATTATAATAGAAATATTTTTGTGGTCTTGTTCTCATTTTAAGCCTCTAATTAGGTGCATTACTAGCTCGATTAACCCTAAGATAAGAAAATGAATAGACCAGTTCCTTGTCCATGGGATAATGGAATCATTTTGCAATTAACCCGTAATACACTAACAACTTAACCCAGTAATAAATGGACAATTTGTATACTACATTGTATCATCCAACTCATTGTGTTTAAAACATAGTTTCTTATCAAATCTTGCATCCTTTCCTCACAAACCCATGACCTTACTTTAGAATTAAATCAACTCTTTGAGTCGAAGCACAAATAAAATCATTCATTTAGTTTAAACAACAAAAGACAAGTGAAATTATCATTAATAATTCCATTCATAATCTGCAAAGAAATTACATAGGAGAACATATATTTTAAAACTGATATTCTTATTACTCATGTTACTGTAAAAAAATTTCAAGATCATTACACCATGACTTATACCCTAAACTTGTTCCTCATATATTCATCCATCTATCTATTTACATATATGCTCCTTTATGAGCTTAGCTTTTTCACCTAAACTTTTTGAGACCAAAAGACTTGAACCTCCCCGTAATCAGCCTTGAAATCCCCTTTATAGAATAGGGGAGCAACAAGAATCAAACTGAATTACGATTACATTTCATATTTCATTTCAAAAAAAAATTCAACCAAATTCGAGATATTCCCTAGACGGTTATATGTAATCATTGATAAAGTAGGGGAAAGCAAAAGACAAAATTCTTCATAAGTTGCCGATGGAAGGTAACCAAATCATCATGGGAAACCGTTAGCACCGTTGCAGCATCCACGTTGAACAAAAAGATTATTCACTATACTAGTCGGAGGACTTCCACATCAACATGGAAGAGTAAAAGACCAACACCACAGACACATTGAAAAAGGAAATTCTTGATGCAGAAGCCATGGTGTCATCAAAAACAAAAACAAGGAGGAAACGCTAATCTGACTCATCAACATCAAAGTATGCTCGAGCACTCCTTGTTCGTGATGCAATCAGAGGAACCATCACTACATCATCGTCAGAGTCACATACGACACAAAGAGAGAAGATAATGGCCGTATCCCGAGTCAGTGTCACCTCCACCATCTGAAGGGCTATTAGAGAGCACAATGGGAGAATTATTTTGTCCCAGGTTGGCCCTATGACCCTTGTCCCTTTTCTTGGCTTTCTTTGTAGGCTCAACCTGCTCCTTTCCCTTAAACTTTATCAATTCTTCAGAAATGGTCTTATTTCTTAAGTTGTAGGTACTCTGGAGAATTGTTTTCTTCTTTTTATCACGTGCTTTCCTTTTTACCCTTTGGAACCACAAAAGTTGCAGGGACTTCTTGATCAGCCATAGACATATCCTCATGACACTCAAACACACTAAGTCAACTAGACTTCCTAGTTGGCTGAATTGACATGCCAGACTTTCCCATTTTGCAGAACATAGGGTGAAAGCTAGCAAATAAAAATTGAGCAAAAACTAACCAACCTAAAAGCTCCTGAGTCAAATTTGTAGGAAAGAACACTCACAAGCCCCGACAACTACAACCGGCCCTAGAAATTTGAAATTTCTAAGAAAACTAGAGCATGAATTATAGAGAGATCACATGAAGACTAACTTACCTAGGATGAAAACATCAATTTCCCCAACTTACAAAATCATATCACTCACACACTTCTTCAATAATGCACATCTCACATTCTTTAGAAACTAAAAAATGGTGAGATCAAACGGTAGGTAATCTACATTAAATAGACAATTTGGAGCATGCAGCCATTAACATGATTGAATAACTCCTCACACAAGCGAGTTGATAGCTTAGCAGCTCAGATTTGAATCTGGGCTGTCGATCTTTGAGGATTTAAAACTTCATCAATGGTGAGCTTAAGCCTCATTTTTTGGCTTTTGCAACTTGTTCCTAGAAAACGACTCGATGCCACCTCAAATGATGCCATGTCCTCCCTTAATCTTCATTAGTCACCTATGATCTGATGATTAACATGCATCGCTAGCCTGATCTATGCCTTTTCATTTATATCAGTAAAGTACATAGAGCCAGTACAAGTTTTGAAAAGAATATTCCCAAAATGTCCCATCGTGCATCATGGATTTTCCCCGCCCCTCCAGGGTTCAATCAGCGACACGAACATTGGCGCGATGAAATTCTAACCATTGGATCATCGCTCACATTGGAAATATTCAACACTGTCGTGTGTCGCTGATCCATATTTGAAAATCTAGATCCCATTAGCGACACCATGAAAATAGTGATGAAACCATATTATGCCACATGCACCAACATGAGAATCCAAGGCATGAAAGATATCGCTCATGGGAACACCTCAGATCAACGAAAGAAAATCTCGAACAAAGCACAGGTCATCGCTTGTCACCCATTTCGGTAAAACAATCGCACTGCAATCTGCGATGAGCAATAATAAAAAACAAGCTCCAAGGTCCATCATCCATTGCTAATTCTCATCATGAAATCAATGAGCAATTAGCAATGTGAGAGAAGCTAGTGATTCTGGAAACAACCCCCATATCGTGCATCGTTAATGTGAAACCTAAAACCCAACACTTATCTGTGAAGCGCAAAATAGAGGAAATGCTACTTATCACCAATCGATTATGCAAGTTTGGTTCTTGGGTGTCATCCGTGATGAGGGAAACCAAAGAGAATCTGCTTATCTCTCATCCACAATTTGAAACTCAAAATTTAAAACTTATCTACGATGAGCGATAAAAGGAAGCGATGGATGGGACTGAAGTGAAAACAATTTAGCATGTGCCCGCAAGTTGTTTTAAGGTGGGGACCATCTAGGATGATGAATAAAAGGCCTCATGGACTTAGAACATAATACTTCTGAAAGATGTAAAGGCCAAATAAGGTTAATCAATCAATCCTTATAAAATATAAGGATCACAGACCTAGGCATGAGGGGCCAGTTACTCCATGAGTTCAAATGACATAGGATGTTTTAAGGCGACTAGAAACAAGAAATAGAAGGTCAATACCAAATTAGGGCTTTGACAACCTTGGCATCACCCTAAGGGTTTACTAAGTGAGATTTTTACAAAAAATCCTTGAGCAATATTGATGAACAAAACCCTAAGCCCAGATGTAGCAAAGTCAGGAGTGGATACATGAAATTTTTAGGGGTTCATTCATACTACTCATGACTACTAAGGTACTAGGTACTAGAGTGCAGATTGGATGGAGTGTCATCATGCGTGCTCAAAGGGATAGCAGCACACGGAATCAAGTACACCTCTCATATGGACGAGGAGACTCAATCATGCTCGAATCAACAATGCGTAGATAAATAACTCAACGCCTCAAAGAAAGATAGGCCTTCTTGAGTGCATCCTTAGCCTTTACAAGCACTCAAGGCCATGCACGAGGACTCATTATCTTATTAGTGTTTTACGGTCTCTTTTTTTTATTTACTTATCACTTTTTTACTATAACTCTGCTACAACCACTTGCAGGCCCTAGACCCATAGAGAGCCACTCCATAAGACCACTCTAATTACCTAGACCTAAGCTCATCTCATTTAACCAAATGAGGAGTCCATAGAAAATATGAAATAGATGAAAAGCCACTAAAATCCATCATTAAAACTATTTAAAATAGCCAAGCAAACATTATTGTTAAATCATTTAAACAACTGATCACATCCACTAACAAAATAGATCAAATACCATTCAAACATTCATCATTAACTTAATAAAAAGAAACCAATCATATAATCAATATTAACCTCATTAAATCATCCTACAAAACCACTTTTAAATCAATTAAAAACTACTATGTGGTTGTGGCATAGAACAAGGTTCCAACTGTTGCTCAAAGGAATGAAATAGAGGGCATAAAAATTCAAAGTGCCCAGATTTAAAATATAAGCTTCTACATGGAATCCACCTTTCATTTTTGTTTATAACAGGTGGTTAAAAAGCAACGTTAAAAAAAAAAATTCACAAGTTGGGCAAAAACTAAAAAAAAAAGTAAGAAAATGAAAGTGCCCAGAAATCTATTTTCCCAACAACCCATTTCAAATTTGACTGTTTCAAGTTGAACTCCATAGCTAGATTTGAGTTTACTAAGTGACGTTTGAACAACTTTAGAAAAGTCTTAGATTTCCCCCCAAAAAAATGCAATGACCAGACTGGAAAAAAAAAATCACAAAACCAATATATCATGACAACACCCAGAGCATCCAAGACTCCCTTAAAATTTAAACACACACATACATTTCTAACTCAGAAATTCAAGGAATACACATAAGAATACCTTTAATTCTGCCCAAATTTGAAATGAAGAAATGCTTTGCTTGCAAGGCACGGCTAGATTCCAAAATAGAGCAGAAAAACAACAATGCTACACTGAACACCAGGGTCCACTACCCACAAAAATCTCTCTAATAAAACCAGGTCTTCCTACCAAGCTTCCATTCTCATCTATGAGGTTTTTCTCCCTCAAACAAATCAGATTTTTTTTGTTTTTCTTTCTTCCTCCCCAAAATGGTTCAAAACAAAATATATATATCAATGACAAGGCTGCCCATTTTCTTTTTAACTAAACTCCTCAAAAAACAAATCAAATTTAAAATAACACTTTTAAATCAATACAATATCAAAACTTATTTCCATTTTATAAACTCTCAAAATAATATATGAAATAAAAAATTTAATTAAATATGCTATTAAAGCTCTCCAAATTAATTAATTAAAATCACTTAATATACAACATTCTCTATTACACATAAAAATAATAATTTAAATCCAACATTAAAATACACAAAGCTCCCCAATAAGATTTAAATAAGACTATAAGAGCTCACAAAATGGATTAATAAAATCATTTAAAGTTACTAAATGAATTATATCATTCTCTCATAATGACCAATAAAAATCATTTAAAATAACATATTTAAAATCTCATGGGTATAACAATTAAAATTTCCAATCAATTAAACACTATAAAATACCACATTTGAAACCACGAAAAGATGCCAATGAAACCACATCATAACACTGACAACCAAAATATATACCTAGATAATAATATTAACAGAAACCATGACAAAATACCTCAACAAGACATACTAGTAAACCACATATGACCGTACAAAGTAATTCAAACATTATCTTTAGGTAACCAAACTGTAAGACAACAACACAGGAACACTGCACTAACAGGGTACAGTGGGCTAGGGTAGGATATAGGGCCTGTGACTACCTCTAGCAACCACCATCAGGGAATATGAGTAAGCTCAAGCTTGTGAATCCAGGTGGAGTCGATACTCAGTACCTGCATCACTCTAATCAAAATTCAAAGTACATGTGCATATAACATATATCATATAGTTGAAGCAACATTAATCATCAGGAAGAGGGTCATGATATCATAAGCCTTTCAGATATGAGTGTTATGACATCATCCCTTTCCTGTCCATAATCATACAAAAGCAATGATAACAGTATATAAGCATATAAGCATGTAATCCAGCATAATAACTAATAATGTAAGCATGAAATCCAGTATAAACAATAATCATGTCAACAACATAATAGTCTCATAACTACACCTCATAGGTGCCAGTACAAAATAATGATAGGAAGAATAGTGCATTTATACAAAATATACAATTGTCAAAATCCATCAAGGAAATACAAAAGAAAAATGTGAACACGGGGGTTGTTACAAAGAGAAACAATGTGTTGAACTTTGATGCAATTTTGAAAATATATGAAACGTAGGAATGTTTCATTTGCACCTATAGGTGGGTGGGTCCATCTATCTATCTCCATTTTTTACAACTCCAAATTTTTTGATTATGCTAACAATGCATGCATTCTTATAAAATACCTCATTTATTTTTAGTGTGCAAGGGTTACAATGGTCATATTTTTTACTCTATGTACCTTATGGATTGAATCAATGATGTTAACACATGAAGGTGGGTGGTTGAATGATAGTGAAGGAATTATTTCATTCTTTAGGTGTTTTTATCCTTATAGGCTACATGGTTTCAATAAATTATCTTAATATCTCTAAGAGATAAAAAAGCACCAAAATTTGATGTAACATAATTGATTATCACCAAAAAAAAAAGTTGGCATGTCACCTATTATTAGAGGATAATCAAAATTTATGGTATCCATTTAAAGATTAATAACAATCTAGGGGTAGAAAATATACCAAGCGGGTGGTTAACATGCCATAAAATATTATCATACCAAAATTCATATCATAAATATAGTCTCAATCATGCATAAAACAAGAAATAACTATCATGAAGAGGAGGCTTTGGGGTGAGATCATGATCATGGAATGAGAAAATCTAAGTAGCTTAGGTAAACATGCAAGTGAATGTCCCTAGAGAATTTTTTTGGATAATGGCATGAAAAATACACCTAGATTATAATAAACACTAAGATTCAATGTAAGGTAAATTGCAATGAATTATAGAGGGATCATGAAGGTCATAAAATTAAACTTGCCACAAGGCTATAAGAGCTATCATAGAAACATGCGGGTTGTTTCATCATTAAAATATCAATACAAGAATACTATTACAAATACTAGATAGTTAGTCTTATAGAGTAAGAATACTATCATTTATACCATCTTAGTCACTTATCATGGAGGATGTTGTACAAGAGAGAGAATATTAACACTCCTAAGGACTATAATCCCAATTTTATAGGTCATCAAAAATTTCAATATTAATAAAAAATATCATAAGTATATATTAATAAACAATAAAACATAAAAAAAGGACTCTATTGACCACAATGGCCAACCATATATCAAGAAGAAATAATCCAATTTCAGAAGGATAGTCAAAAGTTCTTGAGACCACATAGAAAATATCTTGACAAGAGCTACCAATCACTTATGATAGACCTAGAGATAATCATATCAATTATAACACAAAGAGGAATTTTATGATAAGGATAAATATTATCAATTTATTTACACATTAATATAATAATTATCATACTACAAGACAAAAGGATAATCAAGCAACTTAAGGACCATCATCAACTTTTCAACCTACCTAAGCATAAGGGATAATCATAACATGCAAGTAATAAGGTTATATTGCAAAACGGGAATACTACTATTAGCATAAGGAATATGTTGGTTATGGTTGTCTAGAATAATAATTGTAAGTTTGAAGTGAGTGTTAAAAACATTAAAACATTTATGATCACTACCAATAATAAGTAATCTCAATTTTTCTTATTCAAGCCACTCAAATAATATAAAATGTATAAATAATGCCATGAAAATTCCATATAGTTTCATAAGGAAAATTATTCCTTATAGGAATTACAATGATTCTCTAAACAAATTCATATATGCATATAGTACTATACATCATTAAAATACAAATGTATTTGTAAAAATCCATACAAACATACATGATATATAATCAAAAAATAAAAATATATGCCTACTTGTCATAAAGGCATACAACAAAATATCCAAACATAGAAAATATGGAGTGTCATAAATAATCAATGACTTGCTTTTTCAAGAAGATGGAGAACCAATATCATAATTCATAGCCCTCCTTCACCAACTTTACCTACTAATCTCAAGTCTTTTTCTACCTCTACATATTAATAAAATTAAACAATATATATATATATATATATATATTAATATCTAGAAGATATAAAATATACAAAGCCATGTAAGGAAATAAGCACTTACTACAAGACGATCATCCTCCTCAATCATCCTTGAATTCTCTTCATCCACTTGAGGGGAAGGTCTGAAGTAGAGTTTTCACCTCCTCTCATGGCAAGCATGAAGAAGAAAATTTGGCTAAATATTAATATTATTACACTAAATAATGTTGGATAAAATAACAAATACATAATTACATTTACATTATTGGCTTATACCTATGTGAGAGGCATTAAAGATAAAAATATTGTAATAATTCCTATCTCCATTGTTTCATGAATATCACTTGATTCTCTACTAACGTCACTAATTGAAAATAAGAACATATTTATTAGACCAAAATCTACATAACACTATTTACATATATAATGACTAAAAATAGTAGAACTTACCTTAGTTAAAATTAATAACTAACTAATACCACCAATGTATCCTGATGTTGGACCTCCAATATCCAATTCTTCATCATCAAATTATTATTTTAAAAATTAATATTGGTATATAAAAAAAATATCCACATATAGTAATTTACTATTTTTTTTTTAAATCACATACATGTAAACTTGACATGCCCATATAAGCATGTGATGAAGGGCTAGCAAATGTAAGATGCATAGTTTGAACCAAGAATTTTAAAATACAAAAAATGTTTACATTAATTTTATTCATAATGGATTAATATAGTTGATTTTAAATTTCAATAGTATATATAATAAACTACACAACTAATTAAAAATTACCTATTGTCAATTCCAAAGGTCATATCTAGAAACTCATCTGCCATGACCATATTATCCAATATAGATGTATCATGTGTCCCACACTATATGGATTACTCCTAAATGTGGAGCATCCAATTCAGCATTTGTACCAATATTATTACCATGTACATACTATGTTGTATTCCTCATCAACAAATCTTTGAACACCTTAAAGGCTCACCATCATCACCCTAGGAAAGAGGCCTACTATGCTACAACAAGGTCTATGTGATTGAATTGATGGATTGTAGGGTTTTCACCTCAACACTCTCTTTCACAATTAAAGCGATTATGAAATGTTGAACATATGGGAAAATAGAGGGTCTCTTTGGTTGGTATTAGGCATGATGTTCCCTCTCTCTATCTTGTGTAGAACCTTTGCCTCTACCCTAGAAATCAAGCATCTAACAATAATATATAATTTTATTAAGGAAAAACTCACAAAAGAGTTTCATCAAGAAATTTTGAAGCACTTCATTATCATTGGATGGGGGATGGTCAAAAACCATCCACCACTTATCCCAAAAATTATCCCTTATTCCTTCATGTTAGACAAATGAATAGGGAATATTTTGTAACATGTATGTATGAGATGATTAGTTCCACAGTCTATAAATAACACACATAATTCATTTTTCACTATTTTTTATCTTCCACTTATTTATATGATAGTTTTATTATATAATATTGACAAACATTGTCTCTAAATTTTTTCTATATATTTATTTTTCCACTAACTAAATATATATAAGATATTATAGACTCCAATGATGTTGCAAGAGCTTGTTGATATGTGTCTTTTCATTTTTTGGGTTTTCAAGGTTGTAACTAATGTTTGAAGCTTCTTTATATTATGTTTCATTTTCCCCAAAAAAATTCTTCGGTATCATGAGGATGGCTCATAATTTCTAGAGGATTTTTAAGGGGGTCGTTTTGTGAGTTCTCTTCAACAAGAGTCTCATCACATGTTTCATTGGGTGAATGGGGGTTTTGAGGTTTTGAGGGGTTTAGAATTATTAATAATTAATTAAATAGATCAACATTAATGAAAATCAACATTGTTTCATTTTAATTCAAGTTGCTAAAAATTTGAATGAACTTACCTCTTTCACATCATGTGATATAATTCCTTCAATCATACTACTCCAAATCACCCAAAACATGCCCATATAATAAAATAGTCATATTATGTTCAGAAAATGATATAAATGACTTGTGGTTGTTTTCTCCTTTATGCAATTGAAAATGTGAATGTATTATAGCATGATCATATTATAACATGAATGTATTTATTATAACTAAGCCTTAGGCTTTCCACTACCAAACCATAACTGGATCATGTTATAAAGTGAATGTTATAGTTTTCATAATGTGATCACTTATTTCATTTTTTTAATTAAAAATATGTTTTGTCACTTTTTTCCCATATTTATTCTATTAAAAAAATTCATACTAAGATATCTATGCTCTATAAATTTTATAAAGTAGCATAGAGATATGGAGTAGCAACCTATGGTAGGAATGTTTTTATGTATACGGTTTGGTTGTCCTAGTCAATTTTTAGTTATCTTAAAAATGTCTTTAGGAACACCCTCCTAATCTTCAAAGGGATCAAAGAGTAGACTATTCATACCACCATTGTTAATTGGTCCTTAAATATTCTCAAATTGATCATAGGTTTATAGATTTATCTAGATCAACTTTATTCTCAAGTCCTAATATTCTAAAATTCATCCCTTGAAATTAGGATTTTTAATTTTGAGAACCAACAAGGTCCCAAAGGCAACATGGATAACATCAATGACCAAAATTTTGTCAATTTAGGACAAGGGAAAAAGGAGGCATTATATGGAACCCTTTGATAAGAATAATGTATGAAGAGAATTGGAGTAACTTGAGTTGTTGTATGATGATATGATGGATAATCACATGGTGGTTTGTATGATATTTTAGTCCTTGTTAATGAATGTCCCAAAAAGATGGGTTTATTTTTTGAAAATGATGAGGTGATTTCTACCTTCAATTTTATTCTTAGGAAAAAGTGGAGAACTAGTCTTATAGGAAGATCAAAATGTTGTATATAGATAATGGCATTGAATATGTAAACAAGGTATCAATAAAATAACTCAACTTCACAATAACAACGTAGAATACAAAATTTCATAGAATTTATTATTGTTTCCCTCTTTATTGCAAACATTATAGTTACTACAAAATATTGTCTAATACACTAAAATTAACTTTATGATTAAAAGTAATAATTAATGATTGATAATATTGTTTAAGCATATTTTGTTACATATGATAGAACAAGGTTGAGATAGTTGGAAAGTGTTCACTATGCTTCCAACTATTTAATTTATGATATCAACTACCAAAGATATCATTCAAAATAATGGAATAATTACATCTATTCATCATTGGTATATGTTTTTGTGTACACATGAAATATAAATATATGTGTTGATGTTTTTAGGAAAATTCAGAAAAAATTAACAGTCTTATAAAATATTTTAAAATATACATTTAAATTTTATTTTATTTTTACAAGATTCATATGAGAAATAATTTTCTACATAAATCATTTTTACAATACAATTGGTTGTTTCAACATTAGTTTACTTGAAATTCCATCTTGCACAAAAATTATAAACTCAAGAGCATATTGATATAAGCCATGTGAAATAAATTAAATTTGGTTGAAATCTCATTTTGGGTTCATAAGGGACATGTCAAGATATATGTTCAAGAGAAAAATAGATGTGAAAATAAATTAAACCTGATTAAATCCCAGTTCAAGTCGACATAGTCATCAAAAGTAAAGTTAATTAACTTGAATATTGTGGGGTCCATCATCCAAAGAGAAAGAAGATATAAAAATAGATTAAACCTAGGAAAAATCTTATATTAGGCTAGAATGTTACTAGAGACAAACGTTCATGGGTGACTTAAGATGATCGAATATTAAGACCTAGATTTGATATGAATATAAAAATATTTTAATAAAATATATTACATCTAAAAACAAGATCAATCCTAATCAAGATTAATCATAACATACTTCAAAATCAAGATTGCCATTTTTTAATTTTCATAATATTAGGAATCCACATTGTATCACACTAATAAATTATAGTAAAATATTTTAATATCTATCTTATTCTCTTATAAAATATTAGTTTATACTTATAAAAAAATATTAATTCAGAAAGAGTTACCAAATTTATGATGTAATCTTTCCATATCATTCAAACTTGGAGAACGAAAGAAAATTAACCATCTTAAATACAAAGAGTTGTCACTTTAATAAAAAATTCCTTTGAAAGAGCTTATATAGATGGTGAGTTGTCAATTTAACTCTCCAGAAAATAACATTTTAAAGACTGAAATAATTTATTAAAAAAAATTTGCAACCATGCATAAAATAGTTTTTGACAACTAGGGATGTCATATTCAGGCCATATAGTTTTTCTTAGTCAGCAGAATAACATGCCTATTATTTATGCATATTGGGGAATACCATAGATAGTGATTGGGCTTCTGACAGTGTAATTCCCATAACTCCAAGTTAAGGCACCTGAAAGTAATTTGTCGGCAACTATGGATCCACCTTCAACTGTGACATTATATGATAACTTTTGATTTAGAATCCAAAATGATAGTGTGTCTGGAACAACTGTCACATTTATTCCAAAGGGTGTAGATATAATTGCCTTGTATGTACTTTTGATAGGTCCTACATTGGTAACTGTTCTAGGAATTATGGCTTTAAAAGGATTTCCTGGGTCAACAGCAATCATTATTGAAGGGTAGTTTAGTTCTCTTGCTCCATTTTTAGATGGTTCTATAAGGTCACAACTACTGAAATCTCCTGTCACCAAACGCAAAGTGGTGTCATTGTAACCTTCCTTACAAAGAAAATTGATATAATCATCTACACCTACATCATACACAAGCCCTGGATTGATGGCCTTCATTGGATTTATCTGCCCAACCCCATACCCAAATTCTGCATCTCCATTTCCATTCAATGTTGGATCCATTACATATGCTGCAATACAAGTCAAATTATTAAACATTTATATTAATTTTTTTATTTGTAGTTTAAAATATAGTTATAACCATTTTCCCTTGTCATAAATATTTTAGACTAATAAATTCACCTTATAAAATTAAAAAAATAATTTTATTTATATATTTTAAGAAAATTTTCAAATATAAAGAATCTTATGAAGAATTAGCATATTTAATGAAAGATGAATGATCTAATACCTGTAGTCATTAGAGCTGATTTGATGGCAGCAGCAGACCAATCTTGATGGTATGACTTAACAAATCCTGCAGCTCCTGCAGTGTGTGGACATGACATGGAGGTTCCAGATATTATATTAAAGTCAGATGTCCTTGTATCTTCTAGATTCTCAGTAAGTGAAGAATTTCTTGGCCAAGATGCGAGAATGTCCACACCCGGTGCTGTAATATCAGGCTGACCATAGACAAATACATTATATCATGCTATTTCCTATAAAATACTTATATTTTACAAATGAGTTGTATAACTTAAATAATTTTTCCACAAACTAAACATTAGATGAAATTTAAATAGATTTAAATTTAAATTATTAGATGATTTTTTTTATTATATAATCTTACTTTTTTAGAACAATTATGTTATACTATTAAAACTATGAATCGTAATTTAATTTTATATTATAAGAAATAATATCATTATATTATGTTGTTTTATATAGAATAATTATATTTATTATAAATTTTATTTTTATTTTTTAATTTATATTTTAGCTTATTTTTGACACACAATGTATTTGATCAAATTTGAAATTTTCAATTCAATTCAACATTATGAAAAATATACCTTGAGAATGTCGAAAGTAATTGGATTGAAACCTCGAGATGAGAAGGAAGCCACAATGGGTGCCAATGCTTTGGGAGTCGTAGTTTTTTGAATTTTTGCAATAGGTGAGCTAATGGAATGTAATCAACAATAATAAATTGTCATTCACCATGGTTATTGATATATTTATTTATTTAGTATAAAGTATATGTTTGAGGAAATTACCTTGTAGAGTTGATGTAAGATAATACAACTTCTCCTTGTTCAGATGATATCACAGTTGCAGGGTTTAACCACACAAAAGCTGTGTCATTAAACCCATCTAAAATTATGATGGTACCCACTCCACCCGCATAAAAAACTGAATAATCTGGTGGATCACCATTGTAGTTGCAAAGCACAATCTTTCCTTTTACTTTGGTACTATCTAAAGAATTTAATAGACAACCGCTGGAAATTTGAAAATAGAAAATAATATGTCATAGATTCCTCATAAAATTATAAATTATTTAAAATATAATTTACCCTTTCATTTTGAAAAAAAAAAATAACCTATGTTATCCCTTTAGTTCAATACATTATTCAAATTTTGAAATTTAAATTTCTTTATTACCTAGAATCCTTAGAGGTAAAGCCTCCGGTAACATTAGCAACATCCCCTCCATATACTAAGGGATACCATGGTTGCTCCATTGTATATGTGTTTATAGAAATTCCCTATAGAGATTAGACAACATTAAAAATAAGCTTTAAGTAACAAAATAAAAAATAAAAAGAGAGAAAAAATGGGTAGAGCATAGAAATTACTTCTATAGACATGTCATTTCCTAAAAGAAGTTCAGAATCCATTTTGCGATCAATGGTGCTTGCAGCCACAGTTAGAGACCATGGAGAATAATTAGAAACTGATGCCCTACTAGGTCCAGAATTTCCAGCTGAATTTGCTACCAAAATTCCCCTCTTTGTTGCATGAAATGCTCCAATAGCAATTGAATCTTCAAAGTAGTCTATAGGAAAATCTATACCAAGTGATACAGAAATGATGTCCACACCATCATACATGGCATCATCAAATGCTGCAAGAATATCTGCATCACTACAATCATCAATCCAACAAACCTTGTACATAGCAATCCTTGCACCGGGGACCCCACCTCGTGCATCTCCTTGGGCAATACCATAAAAACTTGCATTCTTTATATGATTTCCAGCAGCAGTAGAGGATGTATGTGTTCCATGACCATCTCCATCTCTTGGAGACAAAAAATCTCCAGGTGGTGGATAACTTGATGAACTACGATAAAACTTTGCCCCCACAAGTTTCCTAACAATTTATCCATAGTTTTAGCTACATTATACAAGATTCTTTACTTTCACATTTAGAAATTCAAGACATTTTAAAAAAATATTGGTGTAACAAAACAATGAAAAAACTAACAAGCACATAATATGTAAAAGTGTGATCATATAGATTGAGTGGACTAGTTAACTTAGGTATGAAATAACATACAAAAATATTATTGAAGACTAATAAAAGATGCACTAACTCATCTAAAAAGATGTATGTTATTTTGTTAGAAATATATCTAGACTTGTGAAAGATCGTGATATAGGTTGATATTAAAAACTAAATCCTACCTATTATACATAGAATAATGGATATTATATATAGATATAATATATTTAAGGACATACATTAATTCAAATATTTAAATTATAGAATTATATAATAAAAATATTTTGTAATTTAATCAATGGATAATATTATATTTTTAAATTAAAAAAATATATAACTCTTAGCATTTTAGAGTGAAATGGTTATTTTAAATTATTCTAAGTTTATATATATTGAGACATAAGATATGGAAGTGGTTTTTTGAGCTTTCACTTTAATTTTCTTGTATTTCAAATTTATAATAATTTTCTATAAAGATCAAATATAAAATTATGTTAAAGTATAGTACTAATTGTTTGGTATTATGACTTTTTCATTCTATGTGTTAGAAATATGTTCTATTAAAATATAAAATATAAAAGTAGATAATGAATTAATTTTGTAATTTTTTTAATATCAAAATAATATGAAAAATAATTCATAAGATATGTTTATAAGAATTCAATATACATAAATAATTTAAGTATTTCAAAAAATTATGATTTTTAAATCTTTTTATTTATAGATATTAATATTTAATAATTTTTTATGTTATTTAAATATCGTGTATTTATTGATCAAACAATAAATGATAATTTTTCATTTTATTCATATTAAAAAATGATAAATATTTATTTATCCTATCTTTATTAATCAAAATCAACTTTTAATCATTTTTAAAAATAATCTATTAATTAATAATCATATAAATAAATAAAAATATACCTTAAATCAGTACGTTAATTTTTAAGTATAATGTTATAACATAAATATCACGATTATTATGTAATGTTTTTGTGCTATTATATTATGATCACCATTATCATATAATTTTCCTTGTGTTACGATAGTATTATTATGTAATATTCTTGCTATTAAGATTAAACTGCATAATTTTTTAATCAAACTCATTTATTCATACTCATTCATCCATTCTTCATGAACAGTATGCATCGTCAATCTCTAAAAAGTTATAGAAAAAAGAGTACAGCATTGAGTATCTTAATAAAAAAGATGAGTAGGAATGAATCTAACTTGTTGCAGGCGGTGAAATCTAATGTTGTGTGGCATCCACCCCTCCATTTGGATGGCACTGGACCAAATCCCACGTCGCTGAAACTTTCTGATTCTGGCCATATTCCTACAACGCCGCATCAATTTGAAAATTTTAAATTAATGATAAAGAGGCTAAAAGACTAATCCTTTCAATTCAAAATAGGATAAACAAATGCATAACATGTTTCGAGCTAGGAGATAAAATTCTTTTATTTTGATGATTTCACCTGAGTCCAGAACACCAATGATGATATCGCTCTGATAACCCAAATCATTGTTTTGAGCAGATGCAGGAAAGCCAATAAAATCCCATGATCTAGTCGTTAAAAGATGCACTCGCTTGCTCTCAAAAACTGAGACCACGCCATCCATATCTATACAATCACAAACATGTATATTAGGGCCTCTATACATCTTCCCAACAATGACCAAAATGAGAAAGAAAAGAAATAGCCGTTTAGAAAAGTTTTTAATTTGTTTTACCTTTGAGCTGTTGGGCCTGGGATGAAGTAAGCACAGCAGCAAATCCACCAAAGCTCTTCCCATAACTATACTTCAATGATCCCTTTGCTGCCTCCCGGCTTTAATAACAACATTACAGATATATTAGCATGTTAATTCCAGTTATGTTGAGTTACAGTTTTTACAGACCAGTTATGATTTAAATCTAGGATCTTCTATTTGTTGTTAGAATGTTCTACCCACTGAATTATTGGCTCCACTTTGATCAACACATTGTCCGTCCAGGGCATACGGCAAATTCACCGCCAGCAATTACCGACAGAAAATTCACTGCCAACAATTCACCGTGAGAAAATTCGCCGTCATGACAATTCACGGAGCGAAAAATTAATTACATGAATTTTTGACAATTAATTTTCCATAGCAGTGAATTGCTAGTGGTGGTGAATTTTCCCGAGGTGAATTGTTGACGGTGAATTTTCGCTGTCCATCCAGATATAATTTATTTCCAACCAATTCTATATAACAATCAAATATGATAATAGATAAGATATAGTAATAACCTTCCATGTACAGAATGAAGCATGTCAAGGTGCAATGAAGCAGCTGCTGCGTGAGACTGTCCATTTTCTTGTGATGAAATGCTGCCCATGTAGACTACATGAAGCTGATTTGGCACAAACATGGAATAGTAAGTAAACATTATTGACATGGACCAAATTTAGATAAACTTAATACATAAGTTAAAATATACCTTTGCGTCTTGCTCTGCAGACACCACTGTGAATAACATTAACAGAATGAAAAGCATGGAGAGGTGAAGGTGGCTTATGCACGGGACGGCCATTGTAGGTGTAATGCTTATCATCATACAAAACTCTCATACAAAAGCCTTGATGAAGAGAGTACTTATTCATTCATGCCACCCTGATAACTCCGCTTTCAAGGATTTTAAAAAATGAAATCCCGCGTCGTAGGCGATTATCACAATGGATATAGTTAACGAGGAAGTTTCAAATGTATACGCCAATATCCTTCGCTGGAATTTTAACGTGCAAAATCTGTACGGAAAATTTCTGGTTCAACGAAATTTTCAAGCATATGTTCGTATTAATACGGCCTAACGCAAAGTGTTAAAAGTTCAGGTCGCCTCGATGATTCCAATTATTTATGCTATTTTTTTTCTATATTATAAAACAAAATTATTAATATTTATTTTATTAATCAATAAATATAAAAAATATTAGATTAATTTAGATATAAGATTTTAGATATAAATAAAGTAAAATTTAAAAAATAAAAAAGATAAAAGTAAATAAAAATATTAACATAGAGAGGATTTAGTTTAACTTTTTTCATGTACATAAAAATTAGATCTGAAATCTTGATTAAAATTATTTCAATCCTCACTATCTTTTTCAACTTTATAGTTTTTCTACAAAATGTTAAAATGTCATAGTTAAATTAAAATGTTATAGTTAAATAAGTTACTATAATGTGTAATTAACGTTGTTGAATAAAGTAAGCATCACAATTTCTTCTCAACACTTTTCCCTCTAGAATTTACAGGTAATTTCAAGAACTGTTGGGCATATGTAGATTTACTAGCATATTTGCTTCATTATGGAACTACTAAATGATTTAAGACTATGAAGGAGAGGAGCTTAAGTGAAGAGATCAAATCGTGTAACGGCTCCTATTGTTGTTGGTGCAAGATTCCAGATGTGTTAAACATGTGACATGAAGTAAATAAAGGTACGGAATAAAGCTTGCAGCCTGGTCAAACAACATTTAAAATAGAAGTTTCTCCCAATTGCAACATTTAAAATGGAAGCTTCTCACCGTTTTTCTCTTCCACCGACAATCTAATATCTCCTCCCTCATCCACATTTTATGCATGCTTTTTGATTGCAAAGTATTTCTAGAGAATTCTAAGACCTCTATTTATATAGGCATTTGTAAAAAAAAATTGTAAGCAAAGAGAAAATAAGAAAGGTTATGTTATTGTGTAGCAACAACATTCATTTTTTGGGCTCTGCTATTATAAATTTTTGTGTGTGTTTATTCTTGGTTTCATGAGCATCTTTTATATACTTTGTTTTGCTCTATTTCCCTTTTTTTTTCCTGTGATTATTTCCACTGCTGAATAGTTTATTATCACTATCATCACACACATTCTTTGTTCAAAAGTTCTAACAATTGGTATCAAAGCCAAGTTGTTTGAAGGTTTGGTGTGTGTAGGGCTTTGTTGAGCAAACATGGAGGCAATAGCAATGAGCGATATGGAGAAATTAAACAGGGCTAATTTTGCTCTATGGAAATCCCAAATGGAGAATATACTAATTTTGAAGGATCAATATTTTCCAATTGAGGGAATATCAAAGAAACCCACAATGATGGTGGATGAAGATTGGAAAAAGCTGGATAGAAAGGTGATTGCAACCATTCATCAATATCTGGCTAAACATGTGTATTTTAATGTTGTCGGAGAGAACACAGCAGTAGAACTATGGAAAAAGCTCCATGATCTATATGAGAAGAACACAACATCAAATAAGGTGCTCTTAATGAAGAGGCTATATAATCTTAAGATGAAGGAACCCTAAAGTTTGATAATGTCAGCAATAGCATAATGAATGAGGAGTTGTGACGAAAGTCAATTGCGGAAAACCAGGGAGGAGAAGCTCTAGCCCTAGCTGATCGTGGTAGGAGGATTGATCGAGGCCATCAAGGACGCTCAAGATCGAGAGGTCGATCCAAATCAAAAAGGGGTGGGATCACTTGTTATCATTGTGGAAATCTCGGGCACGTGAAGAGAGAGTGTCGAGTTTGGAAGCGAAGCCAGAAAGATCAAAATCGAAAGCCAACTAGCACAAATGAAGGTGATACCATTGCTATAGCTACTAATGGAGATGTTTTACTTACTATTTTAGTAGAAGATGTATGCTTGAATACCTCTAGCAATAGCTTTGATTGGATATTTGATTTTGGGGCATCTCGCCATGTAACTCCATGCAAAGAGAATTTTGTTGCATATAATCCTGGTGATTATGGTAGAGTGCATTTGGGAAATAATCATTTTTGTAGCATTGTTGGAGTGGGAGATTTCAAGATCAAGATGAAGGAGGGAAAAGATATCCTATTGATAGAGGTTAGGCATGCACCATAAATGTGCATGAGCTTGATCTCTATGGGACGATTGGATGATGAAAGCTACTTTGTAAGCTTTGAAAAAGGTGGCTTGAAAATTAGCAAAGGAGCATTGGTCGTGGCTAAAGGACCCAAGACCAAGACTTTGTATACATTGATGAAAATGATAAAAAGATCAAATACGACTGTTGTTGCAAAAGAAGGAAACTCAACAAATCTATGGCATAGGTGCTTGGGTCATATGAGTAAGAAGGGCCTAAAAATCCTCATGGGAAAAAAATTGCTACCATGTTTGAAATCTTATAATTTTGATCTTTGTAAGCATTGTATTTATGGTAGGCAACGAAGAGTTTGATTTCTTAGAGTTGGTCATGAACAGAAGAAAAAATTGTTAGAATTGATACACTCAGATGTATTTGGTCCTGTTAATATTAAATCATTAGGAGCATCATACTTTGAACATTCATAGATGATGCATCTAGAAAGGTTTGGGCCTACCCCATAAAAAGCAAAGATGATGTATTTGAGATATTTCAAAAGTTCCATTCTGTTGTTGAAAGAGTAACTAACAAATTGCTCAAGTGTTTGAGGATAGATAATGGTGGAGAATACTGCTCAAATGCATTCAAGGAATATTGTAATAGGTTTGGAATTAAGCATGAGAAGACTATCCCTTTTACTCCTCAACAAAATGGTGTTGCAGAAAGGATGAATCACACTATCATGGAGAAGGTAAGGAGTATGTTGTCAAATTCTAGTTTAGAAAAGCATTTTTGGGCAGAAGCGGTGAGGACAACTTGTTATCTCATAAATCGATCTCCTACTACAGCCTTGGACGACTATATTCTTGAAGAATTTTGTATCAATTGGTAAGAAGGTGAATTATTCACACTTGAAAGTCTTTGGATGTGAAGCATTTGTGCATATTCCCAAAGAGAATAGAACTAAGCTAGATGATAAATCTATGAAATGCATTTTCTTAGGATATGCGGATGGTGAATTTGGTTATCATTTATGGGATCCAGTTAAACATAAGATTATTAGAAGTAGGGATGTTATATTTAATGAGTTAGAGATGTTTAAGAAGACTACAGGTAATTTGGAGGTTAAGAAAATTGTTGATAGACCGTTTGAAGAACAACAAGAAAATATCCCACCAATGTAAGAAAATGGGCAGCAAGATCGAGAGTATGATAAACAACAAGAGGAGAATGTGGAACAACAACAAGAAGAAACCTTGCAGGAGCCTTTACAAGAGATTCAACCTAAAAACACAACACCATAGTTGGTTCGCATATCCACTAGGCCTCATAAGCCTTCACAAAGGTATACGCCCTCAAACTATATTTTGTTAACTGATGAAGGTGAACCTGATGGTTTTCAGGAAGCTTGTAAAGATGAGCATAGAAAAGAATGGAAGAAAGCAATGGAGTACTTGAAATGAACTCCTTGCTGGAAAATAGAACTTGGGAGTTGGTAAAGCTTCCAAAAGGAAGAAAATCCCTACAAAACAAATGGGTGTACAAGATCAAGCATGTGGATGATGAGAAGAAGGAAAGATACAAAGCAAGGCTGTTAGTGAAGGGATTTGCTCAAAAAGAAGGTATTGACTTCACTAAAATATTTTCACTTGTTGTTAAAATGTCATCCATTAGAGTTATTCTTGGTCTTACTGCTGCTTTAGACTTGGAGTGTGAACAATTAGATGTAAAGATAGCCCTCCTTCATGGAAATTTGGAAGAGGAGATTTACATGGAGCAGCTAGAAGGATTCAAAATAAAAGGTAAAGAGAACCTGGTTTGCAGGTTGAAGAGTCTCTATGGGTTGAAACAGGCACCTCGCCAGTGGTATAAGAAATTTGATTCATTTATGTTGGAGCATGGTTTTAATAGACTAGAGGTTGATCATTGTGTCTACATCACTTGAGAGATATGATCAAGGAAATTTTATTATATTACTATTATATGTGGATGGTATGTTAGTTGTTGGATAGGATAAGAATATGATTAACAGGTTAAAGAAGGATTTGGGCAGTTAGTTCGCAATGATGGATTTTGGTCCAACACAACAAATATTAGGCATGAAGATCATTTGTGATAGAAAGGAGAAAAAATTGTGTATGTCACAAGAAAAATATATTGAAAAGGTGCTAGACAGATTTAATATGAAGGACACCAAGCCAGTTGGTACACCTCTTGCTTCTCATTTCAAATTGAGTGCCAATTTATTCCCTTATGATGACACAGAGAAGGAAGAAATGAAAAATATTCCTTATGTTTCTGTAGTTGGTAGCTTGATGTATGCCATGGTATCCACTCGTCCAGATATTGCACATTCAGTGGGAGTAGTGAGCAGGTTCCTTGCAAATCCGGGCAAACAACATTGGCAAGTAGTAAAGTGGATTTTTCAGGTATCTCAAGGGTACTAGTCATTAATGTTTATGTTTTGGCAATACTGATATGGTGCTTGAAGGATTTACAAATGCAGATATGGCTGGAGACCTGGACACTAAAAATTCCACCACTGGTTATTTGTATACATTTGCAGGTGTTGCGGTATCTTGGGTATCCAGGCTACAATGAATAGTAGCTCTCTCCACAACAGATGCAGAGTATATAGCTGCGACAAAAGCTTGCAAAGAGATGTTGTGGATGCAGCGATTCCTAGGAGAGCTAGGAATAAAATAGGACAAGTGTGTGTTATATTGTGACAGTCAGAGCACCATTCACTTGGTGAAAAATCCATCTTTTCACTCATGAACCAAACATATTGACTTGAGGTATCATTGGATTCGGCATGTGTTGGAGGAAGTACAATTATACTTGGAAAAGATCCATACAGATAAGAACCCTGCAAATAAGCTCACTAAAATTCTGCCAAGAGAAAAGCATGAGCTATGTAGAGACATGTTAGGCCTAGGGGTGACTTGATGATTACAACTTATTCATAACCCTTCATTTGCTTCAAGTGGGAGAATGTTAAACGTGTGACATGAAGTAAATAAAGGTGCAGAATAAAGCTTGTAGCTTGGACAAACAACATTTAAAATAGAAGTTTCTCCCAACTACAGGATTTAAAATGGAAGCTTCTCACCACCTTTCTCTTCCACCGACAGTCTAATCTCTCCTCCCTCATCCACATTTTATGCATGCTTTTTGACTGCAAAGTATTTCTAGAGAATTCTAAGACCTCTATTTATAAAGGCATCTGTAATTGTTTTTTGTAAGCAAAGAGAAAATAAGAAAGGTTTTGTTTATTGTGCAGCAGCAACATTCAGTTTTTGGGCTCTACTATTATATATTGTTGTGTGTGTTTATTCTTGGTTTCATGAGCATCTTTTATATACTCTATTTTGCTCTGTTTCCCTTTTTTTTTTTTCCTGTGATTATTTTCACTGCTGTATAGTTTATTATCACTATCATCACACACATTCTTTGTTCAAAAGTTCTAACAAGATGGAACCCTCTCCTATGTTAACAGAGGGCAATCTGCAACAAGCCTTTGTTCACTCTGGCAGCTGGAAAGAAGATCCTTCTCTTTGGTGTTCTGACGCGTTCACTTATGTCTGCAGGTGGATGCATTTCTGACTTTTGTCGAAAACATTAATTAGGGTTTTTTCTTCAAATTTTGTCCCATAGGAGTCTTGTTGGCATAATTTGGGTTTTATAAAAGTTTTTAGGATTTATTAGGGTTTTATGGTGGGGGTGGTGTTTATTTTATTGTGCAGAACTGATTGCTAAATCATTATTATTATTTTATAATTAAATGTGGTTGTTGCAGTCTGAAACATGTTCAAGGGTTTGTTGAGAAGGCCGAGGAGTTGAAGGCCCAGGGTGTGGACATAATTCCCATTAGTGGTATGTATGAAAACAAGATAAAGAAAACAGATTTGAACTTGGCAAACTTGGAAAAGGCAGATAATTTGCACGTTTTTTATCATAAAGAATAAATCTTTCTAAAAAGAGATTCAGAAGATTTCTATAAATAGTTCAAATGAAAACCAACATAAAGTTAATACATGTACTGAATTTCAATCTATTGTAAAATAGTGTGCATATGATGTGTAGAAAACTTTTCCTAAATTAATAGAAGTGCAGTATTGCACTGGAGGAATAATCTGACAAGTTTACAGGCAAATATGTTGGTTTTATATCTTCACTCTAAAAATTCTAATGCCCAGGTTTAAAATTAGCATAGATATAATCAGTGTGATAGAACTCTTCATCTTCACAAGTTTCTTTTCCACCCATAGATTGGCTTTTGGTTTCCTTTTTTGTATGCTCTGAAACCTGCAATATCACAAAGATCAGTCAAGTGGGTTTATCAGCCCTAACTAAGCATATCCCAAGAATTTTTTACCATTAACTAACTGAGAGATAAATGAATGTTATCATTAACAGACATGTCAACATTTTTGTTGGATGTTTTTTATTAGATAAAGGCTTTTGACCAGAGATAAATGAATGTTGCCTGGTGGTGGTCAGGAAATTTTTTCACTTTTCCTATTTCATGTCTCTTGTCTGCAGTTACAAATTTTGAGTTTAATAATAAAAGTGCAATTACAAAAAAATTGCTCTCGGTTGAAAAAGGTTGTTAAATCTAGAAATCTAGATGTTTATCCTCTAAATAGATATCATATAATAAGTTTTATAAAATAAAATAATAGAAAACAAATTTGGCTCCTTCTCCACTGAAATAAGGATCACTATAAATGGCTCAAAATATATTAATGTGCACAATGGTTGAAAGAGAAGTGACAAACCAGATGACAATTGACTTGAAGCAGAGGATACAGGGGCATTCATCATCAGCAGCAGCAGAAGCAAAATCAGCAAGACTGTGGCAGCCTGATCCGTCCTCATATTGTAAAACCTCTTACTGTTCAAACATTTTTTTTGTAGTTCATAGCATAAAGCTCTAGAATAAATATATAGAACAAATCAACCTAAGCTTGAAGATAATTGTACGAATTGTTGTAGCAGTTATTTTAGAAGTCTGAAAAGCAGCACTGTTTCCAACCCATTTTAAAATGACCCGACAACATTTAGCAGGGATTGTATTGTAAGAACACAAAATATTGAGCTTAATTCATGGTACAACTTGAGGCAACCCAAGGCAAGGCAAGAAGCATGATCCTTTACAAGTTGAAAGATGTTTTTGCAGCCAACTGCCTAATTTAAAAACATTTAACATATACACACCCTTATATGGGCATGTGCTTCTGAAGTAAGGTACAAGCTCAAGAGTCCTGTTGTCATTAATTGTAGTTACTCACACTTGTTATTAGAGATGACAGTGACAACTCTTCCAATGGTTTTAAGTGAACTTGTTATGAAGCAATCAATGTGACCATGTAGCTATTCGAAGTAGAAAGCAAGGTGGTGGTTTTATTTTAGTAGTTCCATCTACTAAGTGGATAAATGTACAAACAACCATAGTAAGCAATTTATCAATCTTAGCAGGAAGGGAGAAGAGTTTTGTTGTAATGGCAATGGTAGAGGTAGGCACGCCAGTATTTCTCTGTGCATTGTTGTTTACTATAATTTTCTAGGCAACTTCTTCAGGTATGTAAGATTCATATCACTGAGTATCAAGTTTGGGCTTGTCCCTTGTAGGTAACTCGTGTTGGAATGTGAGCTCCTAGGTTTTATTGTAGTCTTTATATTCAAAAGTAATTTTAATTTTAAAATTAAATAGTCTGATTTATCTTTTTCTTACTATCAAACATCAGCAGTAATTATACCAATTTCACTCTTGTAGAATTCTTTATACTTCCAGCCATTGCCCAACAGCAGTACAAACTATAATGGTATAAAATTACTGAATAGGAGGTATGTGCTATCAGACTCGATAAAAGTATAATATCAAGATAAATTGTCAAGTTCATTTTATTGGTTCCATTTTTGAAAGAGAAGTATCATGAATTGGTATTTTGTGTTGGATTAATTTAGTGTTTGGGAATTTCAGGCAACATTATTTAAACATGGTTGTCTATCTGTCGAATTCACAGAGATTTAAAATATGATTTTGATAATGTTATTTTGGAGGGCAGTACTCTGATTAATGAAGCACGATTATGGATGCACATATATTTTGAAACAATGTTTGTATGTATCTTTTTTAAATTGATAGAATAGCTACCTACAACAAAAATTCTATCTATTTTCTGCTCTTGTACCAGTGCATTTGCAACTCACATTTAGTTGTCAAACCTTTCTGTCATAAACAAATTCAAATGCATTGTCTTTCTTTCTACATTTTAGAATGACACATTTTGTCAAGCAGTTCAAATGCATTGTCTTCCTTTCTACATTTTAGAATGAGACATTTTGTCAAACAGTTCAAGTGCGTTGTCTATGCTTCTTTATTTTAGAATGAAACATTTTGTCAAACAGTTTAAAGTGCATTGTTTGTGTTTCTATCCTTCTATATTTCGAAGAAAAGCATTTTATCAAATAGTTTGTCAATTGGCATGCGTCTATTTTTGAATAAAATGGCTTGCATGCAGATATAAATCATTTTTCCTGAACTGTTTTACCTTTTGAAGGAGAGGGGTTTCAAGTGAGCTGAAATTTATTAGGAGGATTTAGATCCCCAGTGGCAGAGGGAAGACATTACTATTTTCAAAGTGCTTAAAGAAGACTGAATATTTTGATTTTCTTTTTAGCTAATGGCAACTGTGAATGAATCTTATACACCCGCTCAAGAAAGTAAAAGGAAAAAATAAACTAAAAGTCAGAAATATTTTATGTTTCAGGACATATTTAATGGGCAAATATATTCTGTTTCTCTTTACTTTCCTAACACCTAAAATCGTTTTTTTTTTCAACAATTTGCAGTTAGTGTTGGTTTTGCCTCCATATGGTTTGTTGGCTTAATTTTATATTGAAATAGCACTTTTTTGGCTATATCTCTGGACATAAATCTAAACACCTACCAACATATAGATATAAAGTAAGGTTGTATCCTATCAGAAACGTAAAAGCAAGCTCATGCAGGTAAATCTACCGTAATCCACATTGCATAAATATAAGGATGTTATGTTCAAGGAAAATCAATCCAAGCAAAGACAGAAAAAATAAAACATTCTTTACCGTAGAAGCGACCTCCTACAAACAATGTTGCTTTAACTTAGAGTTCTGACCAAGTGGAGGCGATGTGTTTTTTATGTTAAGGAACCTTTTATTAATATGCCCAGTTAACAGTTTGAGTTTAAGTACTTTTCTCTTTTTTCTGCCCATCCTTCATCCATTTTATATACATAGTCAGAAAAATAGTGCTTTAGTTTTCTTCCACTTGTATTTCATTGCGAGTCTCTGCTCTTTGTTTCTCAATTTCATCATGAGTGACTGTCATTTGTTTTTGTATTTCATTATGGGTGACTGTCATTTGTTTTTTGTATTTCATTATGGGTGACTTCTTTTTTCTATATTTCCTTTGGTTCAGCAACCTGAGATTTACTTTCATTTTGGAAGTGAAGAGCCACAAACTGCACTTGTCCAATATAAACTAGCTGATGAAGGATTATCATGGTGCCAAGGGAGTCGTCAAGATTGAATTTAGATAGTTAAAGAGTTGTCAGTAAAAAATTGGGAGGAATTCAAGAGGTTGATCAAATTAAACATGTATCCTTTTTTTTATTTGATTAATCATATTTTTTTTTAGACTGTGGGTATCCGTCCCCCTATAAGCTGCAGTGCGTTTTTTTCGTGATACGCCCTCCGGTACCATGGGGATGGTGGGGAGACTAGACCTCTTGACCTCTTGCTTGCAATAGGATGCTTTAGCCAATCGAGCTAGGCCTGCTGCTTCAATTGATTATTAAGTGCATGATTAAATAATTTTTAATGTTGTGTTATAAGGCGTGGAAGGGAATTTAGGAGTGAAGTCATGTGGAACTATCTTAAGTAATCACTCTTAGAGTTTTGTATATCAATGGAGTAGCATGTGGACACAGAATATGGACTCAAATCCTATAGTGCAATCTACATTGAATAAATTAAATTAATATAGCCTCAATCGCTAATGGAACACTTTAATCTGCAGATTTATAGCATAGAAGATTGACAACTTCTTCTGAAATCTGTAGAGTGGATCCTCAATTACCTAAGGAGCTCTTCAATATAAGCAGAGTTGGTAAAATTTCATAAAATTCACAAAGATATTATCATCTAATATTGACAACTTCTTCTGAAATATGCAATGAAATTTCATACAATTCACAAAGATAGAGTTTGAATTTTGATGTATGGTTGTGAGGTCAAGTTCGCATCCAATCTTAAATGATAATACCTGCAAACGATTATCAATTTTCAAGTTGAATTCAACTACTTTGCCTCAATATTTTGCAGGCATTGTTGCAGCTTACCTTGGAGCTTCGTCAGTCCAGATTACTGATTTTCTAAAGAATCTTGATCTTCTCAAAATAAATGTTTTAGCTAGAGAAGTAGATCTGAAATGTTGGTAGGCCGCTTTGACCTGGTAATAGCAACTGATGTGATGTAATGTTTTGAAGTGGTAGATTCATTTCTAAATGCATTTAAGATGCTCTCAAGTTTAGATACAACTATACTTTTACCTTATGGGCGTAACAAATAGGCAGAGGAAGCCTTCTAAGATAAAAACTCTTATTAATTCTTGTAAAACAAGTATCAAATGAGGAATCGGATGATGTGTACCAATGCATAGATGTATATGCTTCAGAATTAAGGCTTCAAATATCATCCTCTATTAATCTCATTATTGCTTATCATGTATAATTTCTCTATAACTTGTGAAAACTAAAGTTTTGAAATGTTAAAAGGTTTATGAAGCACTTGCTCTTCACCAACTTATTATGTCTGTGGTTCTAAGATTGGACGAGGATATTCATCATAAATCACTCATGGAGATAGAAGCATATTAACAACCATAATCAAGCAAGAGCTCAAAAAAAAATTAGAATGACGTTTCATCACTTTTGTACAATTTATTATTTATTTATATCTAAGATTTTTTCTAAGATTAAATTCCTGTATCTATTTACTTGTTCAATTTCTATACCCTAAATAAGTTACTAATAATATCAATTTTTACTTTTGTCAAAAATATCTATATCCAAAGACTCCAAAGATGGCTTCTAGATGAAGCTATTTTTAACCTCAATATAAATGGTGCAAGCTTTGAAGATGCTATGAAATATCATTCCTTTGCTAAAAAATGTCATCAAAATGTATCCCTGAACTAGCACCAGTTTGATAAATAAATATAGAAATATCAATACAGTTGTAAATAAATATAGCCATAATATAATATTAAAATAAAATAAATAATAAGTAGTAAAAATAATAATGATAACAATCGCAAGTAAACAAGAAATAGGCAATTAGTTTCTATAACGGTTGCATGTCAAATCAATCTTGCATGGAAAATTTTTAAGGAAAGAATTAATGAATTCGAAGGGGTTGTCAGTGGTGAGGATGGGAAAGCATTTATTGCTCCTTTTAATTCTCCCTGCCATTTTTTTTCCCATTTTGGCTTGGAGCCGACGATTGGCAGGTAGTTATTATTCAAAGAGTAGTTGGGCATACAAATGGAAAAGTTTCTATAATTCATTTTTCATCGTGTGAGAGAGTGGGCCTTAATTAAGTTTTCCATTGTGAATTAATTCCAACGCCATACTTGCAAGGGAAACATCAATCATACAAGGAGGAGGACCCTTTTCATAATTTTACAGGACTTTTTCTATAGTTTTTGAAGAAAGAGGAAAGGGAGGAGGACGCCTGATAGCGCGGAAGAGCTTCAACATCTGCTCCATATAAATTGCTTGAGGACATCTGGTAGCTTGGAAGAGACTCGACATCGGCTTCAGATAATAGCTTTTCGATCAAGATTTCAGGTTCAACTTTAACCCTTATTTATTGTGACAGGATATGCAAGAATTGATGTAATTTTGCACCATAGAAGGTATTTATCAAAACGTTTTTAGTCATCTGCTTTAGATATGATGTTAGAAGTAAATTAGGTGAAAGAATTTTTACAGATCTGTTTATATAGTCTTGAGCTTCTTGTTATAATTCTCTCTTTTAGCTAGAGGAATTGGGTTTTGTTGTAGAAGATTTCTAGAAGGTCTTTTATGTTGATTGATTATCTTATGATAGGATCTAGAAATGTCGAACCAACATTCATTCTCAGGAGCGTATTTAGTATTCCATTTAAGTTTTGGAAAGAATTCGCTGTAGGTAGCGATCTCACCCCTAAAGTCTGCAAGTTATCTGAAGGTTATATATATTTGGTTGTCATTTGATACTCAATGTATAAGCTCCTTATTGTTATTGATAAATACTTATATGAGTTCACTTAGCATGCACTGTATGTGGGATTTGTTGGATTTTTATTGAATTCAATTTCTATGTAAGGCATTTGGTACAGTGAGTCACCTCTTGCGTTGCATAGTTTATAGTGGTTCCATGCTTATGTTCAACATTATTATAGGTGTGAACTGGTTGTGTTGTTGCTCATTAACTCTGCCCTTTTCCTGCATTGTATATTAGACTTGTGCATTTCGAAATCTATCTAATGAAATTGCTTTTAAAAGGCAGACAACACTTTGAACAGCATTTCGATATGATGGCATTCGAATATTTATATTTTTGTGTCAATCACTTGGTATATATATATATATATCAGAAACAAACAGAGAGGATTTAACCTAACCTTCAAATCGAAATCCCATCTATCCAATGTTGAAGGTATAAATTCACATCTTTAAGTAAGTATCGATTCATACCATCTTGGTCAAAATTCACAAGATATGTCTCAAACAAATCGGATATGTTATGTCTCTGGTCTTAGGTTCTAATGAATAAGGTAGAGTCTGCCTGTACCACTAAATGTATCTACAAGTTTACATAAGCAATGAACAAGTGTGAGATAAATACACATACTGAGGATTGGGAAATGCACATTTTGATTCCTCGGGAATGGCCCAAAGGGAATGTTTGAATTCTTTGAAGTGAGTGAATGATGTGTCTTTTCTGCCTGAGTTTATAACTATCATTAAAGGTTCGATGGTTGTATATTTTCCTTTCCTTTTAATTTTGATGTCGGTATCGATGGTTTATAAACTTTAAATGCTTTATAAACTCGATTTATCTCCCTTTTATGTTTTTATGCTGGCATTTGATTTGAAGAAAAATGATGAACATGAAATTTCACTTGGTGAATTTGCCATTTTATAGGAGTTCGATATGTAGAAATTTTGATTTCTATGCACTACATTAGTAGTTGGAATATGATTTACTGTTGGCTTTCAATTGGTTAATATTGTAAATGACATCCTCCCTTATATAAATTCGCTGCATCTCTATATGATTTTCTCTTGTTAATCAATTTCTATTCATTGTCGTTGGTAGAAGCGATTATATGCATATTTGATGGTTTTCCCCAATTTGTTTAGAAATCGTTGATTTAACACTAGAATATGATTTGATTTGTTTTCATATAGTTGTATTTACCTGTCTTATGCTTAGCAATTGGTTCAATGGATCTGTTTTTGTTGGGCTTCTGAATTATATTTATATATATATATTTTGATGGTATGTTGTTGTTAGGAATTCAATTATTATTGTTGGAATATTTTATCCTGAGCATCAACGAGCAAATGTAATAAATTCCCAACCAGATGAGATCCACTTTGGATCGTTCCCCCCTTTTTCACTGTCAGATATTTGATGTCCCAATTAATGTGCTTTGGCAGCAAATTTATTCTGGTAGGTGAATTTGAAAATAAGTGCTAGTTTTTGGAAAGGGCAAGTAAGACAAAAGAATATAATAGAATGTTTTTCTGTAGAAAGAGACAGTTAGTTTTTGCAGCAGCAAACAAGGAGGAATGTTCAGTAGAACACAGAACTACAAAAAGGGAATGTTCAGGAGAACCTACAGCAATAGAAGACATTGACAGAGAGTTGTGATTCAATGCTCTAGAATTTCACCAGCACGCAGCAGCACGCAAAAATCTCCAGTGCGTCAGAATATGCGCAGTATTTTGTATGAAGTATATACAGAGCTTTAGCTCTGATTTTTTTTGTCTGTAATTTTTGAATGTAATCTTTTAGTGAATGAATAAAATAGATAATATTATTCTGCCTCCTTGTCTTGTTGTCTCTTTGGTCTGTGTTTTTATCTTTTCCCATTGTAGTTGGGTTTATTTTTCCCAACAGATTGGTATCAAAGCCCTAAGTTTTTTTGGGCATTTAGTTTTTTAAAGCCCTAGCTTTGTTCCTAGGCGTGCAGTGACAGAACTCTAGTTTCTGGGTATTTGGGAAAAGCCCTAGTTTTCTGGGTAGTAAAGAAAAGCCTTAGATTTTATCTAGGTATTTGCATTTTCCCCATTTAGCAAAATGGTTGGAGGAGATAATAAGAGTTGGCAGCAACCACCTATATTTGATGGTAAAAATTATGACGTATGGGCAAAGAAAATGAAAACCATTTTAGTGGCAAATGACTTGTAGGAGTTAGTAGCAAATGGGTTCACAGATGTGACTGACCCAAATGCATTTACAGCATTGAGCAATGCTCAAAAGAACCAGTTGAAGGAGACAAGGAAAAATGATGCCAAAGCCCTTAGTTTGATTGAGGCAGCCTTGACATAGGCTATTTTCCCTTGAATAGCAGCAGTAGTTATGTAAAAGAAGCATGGGAAATACTTCAAACCACCTGCAAAGGGACTGAGAAGGTCAGGTTAGTGAAACTCTGGCTACAAAGGAGAAAAATGCATTTTCATAGGCTATAGTCAAGAATCCAAAGCCTACATATTGTACAATCCCATCACCAAGAAAGTGGTGATCAACAGGGATGTTGAATTCATTGAAAATGAGTCATAGGATGGAACGGTGGACAGCAACATGGGTATTTCTATCTCAATACCCTTTGAAGATGAAGAAGTTGCAGAAGGTAGATGCGCAAAAATCTACAGCAAGGTAATAGTTCAAAATAGCAGCAGCAGCTCTGAAATTCCCAAAGGGAAGATGCTCTGAAAACCTCCAGGGGTAGATGCATCGGAAACTTTTAGCAAGGAAGTTGCTCCAGAAATCTACATCATTCTTCTTCATCAGTCCAACAGTCAAGCAACTCCAGAAATTCTGACCCTATGCTTGCATCATTGATGCCACAGAAGACTAGAAGCGAGGGAAATTATGACAACACAAGGTATGATGACTTTGATGAGAATTCAGATTTTGCTATGTTTTCTTATAGTGATCCAATGTATTTTGAAGAAGTCGTGAAAGAAGAAAAATGGTGTAAGCCATGGATGAAGAGTTGGACGCTATAGTGAGAAACAAAACATGGGAGCTCACTGATTTACCCAAAGGGAAATCAGCATTGGAGTTAAGTGGGTCTATAAGACCAAATGCACTGCTGATGGTAAGATTGAAAGACATAAAGCAAGGCTGGTTGTTAAGGGATACAAACAACAACCTGGAAGAGATTAGATGAAACATATGCACCAGTTGCAAGGCTGGAAACAGTGTGGGTAGTCCTAGCAATTGCAGCCCAGCACAATGGAAAGTATTTCAAATGGACGTGAAATCAGCCTTCTTGAATGGAGTGCTTGAAAGAAGAGGTGTATGTGGAGCAGCCACCTGGCTATAAAGTCCCAGGGAAAGAAAACAAAGTCTACAAGGCTCCGAAAGCTCTTTACGGGCTAAAGCAAGCACCACGGGCATGGTACAGTAGAATTGATTCGTACCTTCTGAGCAATGGCTTTAGCAAAAGCGGTAGTGAGCCCACACTCTACATCAAGGCAACCAATGGTGAGATTTTTATTGCTATTTTGTATGTAGATGATTTAATTTTCATACAGGAAATAGTAATCTTTTCATTGTTGATTTCAAAGAGGCAATGAAAAATGAGTTTGAAATGACAGACCTAGGTTTGCTAAAATATTTCCTAGGCATAGAGGTCCAACAAACAAATCATGGCATCTTTATTTCACAAACAAGTTATTCTAAACAAATCTTGAAGAGATTTAGAATGTTGGACAGCAAACCAGCCCCAACCCCAACAGCTACAAGTCTGAAATTAAGCAAAGACAACAACAATAGTGATGTTAACCCAGCTCTCTATAAGAGCATAGTTGGAAGCCTCATGTATTTGATAGCAACAGGGTGATCCCATAATAGTGGTTTACAATTTTGGCCAAACTAGACACTAGAATTTTTATTTTTAACTAAATCTTCACATTCGGACACCTATAGCGCTAAACCGTGAGGAATTTGAAGATGATGAAAACTAGAGTCTCATCACATTTTGTCTGTAGATTCTAAAAATATTTTTTTCAAAATTTTTGGAATCAAATTGCACTTCTTTTTCCATCTCCCACAAAAACTGGTTTTTCAAAAAACAACATTTTTAAAAAGTGACGCACACCGTATAACGCATAACTTTTTTTCCATGAAGGATAAAATTCTAATTCTTTCGAATTTATATTTGTAACTCCGATATCTAGAGCTTGCACTTCGTTAGATAGTTTTTTATTGAATATTTTTTCTTTAATCAAGTTTGAAGTAAAACCAATGACAATTCAGACATAGCGCGACCGTATAACGCATAAATTTTTTTGTATATATCAAAATTCAATTATTCTTTTTTTGTTGGATCAAGGACTTCAATATCTGGTGCACTCATATTTTTTAATTTTTTTTTTTGATAATATGCTATTTTTCCACATGTGCATAATAGAGACCTTTATTTTTGATGAAAAACCTATGTTTAATAAAACTAAAAAAACAAATACATAATAAAACCAAAACATATTAAAATTATATTCATTGGATAGCTCATTTTGAGGGTTACCTGACTCCAATTGGGTTTGTGAAGATTCCCCCATTTTCATCCTCAACTTGAGCGTCAAAGCGTAAAAAATTAGGTTTTTGTGTGTGAACAAAGTCAAAAATTAGGGAAAAGGGGGGTTCGCTAGAACCAGGGGGGTTCTAGCGAACCCCCTCAATATGTATTTTCCCTTTTGTTTTTTGGGCGAGAAATGTGGGCCCCGTGATTGATGGGTTCGGTCGAACCCCTTTATGGTTCATTCGAACCCCTAAAACTAATTTTTTTGCCATGGGGCCATTTTTTCTCAGTTGTCCTTCCTCCATCAAATTGTAAACCACTATTGTGGCTTCACCCAACAAGACCTGCTTTGATGTACGCAGTAAGCCTAATTTCTAGGTTCATGGAGCAACTTAAGGACACACACTGACAAGCAGGAAAAAGAATTATAAGGTATGTTAATGGCACGAAAGGCTATGGCATTATGTATACCGCCTCAAATGAGTTTCAACTGGTTGGGTACACAAACAGTGATTGGGCAGGAAATGTAGATAACAGGAAGAGCACATTAGGATATTTGTTCCACATGGGTTCAGGAGCAATATCAAGAGCATCAAAGAAGCGGCCCATAGTTTCACTCTCCACAGCCAAAGTGGAGTACATAGCAGCAAATGCAGCAGTATGTCAGGCTATTTGGCTTAGAAGAATCCTTGCAAATTTGAATGAGCAACAAGAAGATGGTACAACCATATTTTGTGATAATGTATCTTCTATTGCATTGACTAAGAATCCCATCTTTCATGGATGAAGCAAGCACATCGAAATCCGCTACCATTTCATAAGGGAGCTAGTGGAGAATGGAGAAATTGAACTTCAGTACTGCAAATCTGAGCAACAGCTTGCTGATATTTTCACAAAGGTATTGTCAAAAGAATCATTTGAATGCCTAAAAGATAGGCTTGGTATGTAGGAATGCGCCAGAACTTTAGTTCTGGAAAACACAAAAAAGCGTCGATGCTCCAGAAATACAATTCTGGAAACTCAGAAAGGTGCCAGAAATCAAAACAGGTGCAAACAGGTATGCTCAGGAAACTTTGTGCCGGTGCTCCAGAATTTTTACTCTGTTGCTCCAGAATTGTAGAGTGATGAAAAATAGGGACCGATGCTTTGGAATCCTTGCTCCAGAAATTTTGAATGATGATGAAAAGAAAAATGGTTCAGGATTAAGGGGGGGTGTTGGAATATTTAATCCTAAGCATCAACGAGCAAATGTAATAAATGCCCAACCAGATGAGATCCACATTAGATCGTTCCCCCATTTTTCACTGTTAGATATTTGTTGTCCCAATTAATGTGCTTTGGCAGAAAATTTATTCCAGTAGGTGAATTTGAAAAGGAGGGCCAATTTTTGGAAAGGGAAAGTAAGACAAAAGAATAGAATAGAATTTTTTCTGTAGAAAGAGACAGTTAGTTTTTGCAACAGCAAACAAGGAGGAATGTTAAGTAGAACACAGAACTACAGAAAGGGAATGTTCAGGAGAACTTGTAGCAGCATAAGACATTGACAGAGAGTTGTGCTTCAGTGCTCTGGAATTTCACCAGCATGCAAAAAGCTCCAGTGCGCCGGAATATGCGCAGTATTTTGTATGAAGTATATACAGAGCTTTAGCTCTAATTTTTTTTGTCTATAATTTTTGAATGTAATCTTTTAGTGAATGAATGAAATAGATAATATTATTTTGCTTCCTTGTATTTTTGTCTCTTTGGTCTGTGTTTTCAACTTTTCCCACTGTAGTTGGGTTTATTTTTTCCAACAATTATGCGCTGATGAATATTGAATATAATTGGTAGTTGATGATTAAATATTCATTGGGATTCAATGGGATAGTTTATGCTTGATATTTGATTATATAGATATAATATGGTATATTATGTTTGTTGGTATTAAATGGATAGTTTATATATGTGTGTGTGTGTGTGCAAATCTAAATATATATAGTATTATTTATATTAGTGAGTTACGGGAGAGAGGGTGGAACTAAAAATGTTATTTAGTTAATGAAATTTAAATTGGAAAATTAATGTTAAAATAAGTATTTTATTGACAAATTGTATTTTCAACCAAGAGAATTGACTTGCTTTATATTTGGGATAATTGAGAGTGGAAAACAAATTGATAATGTTAAGGGTAAAAGTTCAGGAATTTAATCAATTAAATAGTTGATTTGTTTATACATGTTGGTACCTTGACTGTAATGTTTATTTTTTGTTTTGAATAATGTGCATATTTAGTGAAATTAAGGTGTTTTTGGGTTATTGTTTTAAAAAGGAGTCTTTTATGCAAAGTGGTTAACAGGAGACTTCCAGAGGCGTAGGGGAGTAGATTGTATGATGGTTTTCATGATTATTTCACTTTGAAATGGTTGATAATGTCTTTGAAAAGGGTACATGAGGGTCTTTAACCTTGCACTGCTTATTCACTATTATGTTTGGGATTTGTGTGTGAGATGGATCATGCATCGCTCTATGTGTGTGTTCATTTGGTTTTGTTATTTGTGTAAGATGGTTTTACCCCGCTTGATGTGTTGGGTCTTCTAGTTGCTAGTAGGGGGAGTGGCTCTCAAGTGGGGTCCAGGGCCCACAAGTGGCTACCAAGTAACCCATTGAGAGTTGGATTAAACAAGTGATAATATTTAATTAATTAATCTCGGGATGGGTTCTACACACATTAATAAGATAATTTTTGTTGCCCCACTCATAGCCTAGAGTGTTAGTACAGGCTCAAGATGAGTTGGGAAGGCCGTTAGAGGTCCCTAGGCCAAGGTGGCTACCAGGAGATCCTCGTTGGCGTGACTAGACATCCTTGTCCCCATGAAAGGATGATGTAGTTCCGCATGGGTATCACTTGGGGGTCGGGATCTCGAGTTAGTAGAGGGGTCAGACTGCCAAGACAACCCATGATGATACCATGCGATGACACTCTTCCCTACTATAGTCTAGCATTCCCTAGTATTGTGTTCCCCTTTGTTGTGTGTGTGCCTTTGGAAGCGGTGTCTTTATTATGTGATGTCATGTTGTACTTTGTTATGTTTGAGTCATGTTTAGTACTTTTGTGTTAGCCTTCTCTCTTCTTGACTATCTTGTGGTGGGATCTTATTGTTATCTCCTAGCACAGGGGGTGGACCTTAGGGATTCCACATGGGTAGGCGGATTGTGTTTTTTCTTCCATTGGGTTTTCCTTGCTTTTATTCGTGTGTGTGAAGGAGGAACCTCGTGTACAATTTTTGGTTCATGTTTCAGTTTGGGGAGACAATTTCTTTGTATATGTATTGGACTTGTATACCAGATGTATCATGTATTGTAAACTTGAGGTATACTTCCCAGTTGTATTCAGGGAAGCCTTGATACATAAGCTTGTAATAGTGTAATGATGTAACAATTATGATGTACTCTCATGTAATGTAGTTGTATATGTACTTGTTGGTTATTTGTAAAGGATCCATATTGATGTTTATTTGATGTTATGTTAGGAAAATCCATATTGTTCATTCATCTAGTATGGAGGATTAAAATGCACGTGTCTATTAGACCAATCATGTAATCATACTTATTAATGAAATAATCCTTGTGCATGTTTATAGTTGTGATAGTAATGTAGTCATAGAACCTTAGGGGACTTAGTTTAGTTTTCATGTTATGTTAAGTTGAGCAGTTCACTGTTAATTCTTTAAAAAAAAAAAAATTGTTCCATTATTGTTGCATGTTTGTGTTGTCCCTTAGGGTTCTATGGTAGGGCATTACATATACACTCATTTCCTTCAATCGATCTGCAAGTTTGAAAATTGATGACTAACATGTTTTTTATTCAATAAAAAACAAAAAATTGTGGTGTTTATCTTAAGTTAAAAGATAAGTCATGCCCTAATTGTCTTGCAAAATTTTTAAGGAATAAATGATTTCTTCTAAAACCCGACCATTGCTCTCTTGCAAGAGTGCTATCTTCAAATATTGTTGTTACTTCTATATCTTGTCTGAGAGATGGCTTGCTTAAAAATTATTTTTGCTTAAGTAATTAAATGTATATAATAATTATGTAATAATAAGTATAATATAATATAAATTTTAGTATTTTAACATCAAATTAAATAATTAAATTTATATAATAAAAATGCTAAATAATAATTAGAATATCATATAATAAATAATGAATAGTATTATATTATATAAATTTTACTATTTATATAATAGTAAAATAAATTGAGACTAAATGGACGTTATAATATTACTAATATAATAGTACTATATTATGATCATAACATATATTTAATGTTCAATAATAAAATAATATAAAAATTATTAAGAATAATATAATTTTTGTTGTATTTATATTATATGATTTTTAGATAATATTATATTATTATCTAATTTAATTTGAAAAATAATTAAATTTATATAATAATTATTTTCAATAATAATAAGTATAATATGATATAATTTTTCATATTTTAACATTTTGTTAAATAGGGCGGGTGCAAAAAGATGGGTGGCCAATTTGTGGCCAAATTTTTTAAAAAGTTTTGAAAGCTCATAACGCGAACGAATTATAATGCGCTTGCATTATGGCTTGGTGTGTCGAGCCTGAGGCTCAGCCACAACGAGCCCATAGCATGAGCGTGTTATAACGTGAGCACGTTATGAGGTATTAAAAGAAGAAAAAAAAAAGAATTTGAAATCATTTTCATTGTGACTATGTTTTTTTTATGCCCATGGCCAAAACTCCTCATTTCCACACTTGTGTTCTGGGATAAGCCATTTTGCAATATTTTTTGTCAAATTGTTGTTTCATCGCCTAGATGCCACAATGTCGACGAGGAGGTCTAAGAGGTAAGGATTGTTTGTTTTTTGTTGTGAATTTGTTAGTTTTAGGTTTTTTTTTATATTTATTTTTTGAATTTGTAAGAGATGTTAATGAACCTGCAAACCCTCCTCAAAATATTCAACAAGAACAGCAAAAATAAGAGGAAAAAAATCCTCAACAAGAACAGTAAGAACAACAACAACAAAATCATCAAGTTGAACAACCACAACAACAATCTCCTCCACCAATCCCTCAACATCCTCTTGGCACTCATCAAAACTTAATGAGTGAAATTGAAAACAATAAAAAACAAATTGAGGATTTAATCAGGAGGTTGAACGATCCAAACGGTTCAACCATGGAAAGAATAACCCTGGAAACTTCACTCAAAGAAATGTTAAAACATGTAGATTCAATCAACAAACAATTCACTGGTTGGCAAGATAGGAGGCAAGCGGCTAGGGCTTATTACTGGGATAAATTATCATATAAAGATGTAAAAGATCTAAAAATTACAAAATTTGATTTGTGCTCATTATTCACTGACCCACGGACAAATGCAAATCTTACCCTCAATGTGAAGAGGTTTCCTATCCATTGGTGCCACCACCAACAGATTAAGAACTTTTTTTGGAATAGGTGGTACATGGTTTTTGATTACCCACCATGCAACAATTGTGAAGTCCCACAATATTTCCTTAGGAAACCATATTGTGAGTTCATCTTGAACAAAATCCTGAATTATTTTGATATGAGGGACTTCCACGGGAGAGGTGGGGGGTCAACTCAAGATAGACCCGGTGCATAGCAAGATCCTACATGGCAAGGGAGATGACCTCTCACTAGGTCGCCTTGTGAGCACATCGTTATCCCTTCCATTGTGAAGGAGAGTGTCAAGGTAGTGACTTTGCAGGCCATTATCTCTTTGACCCAACATGTCATCCAGCATGTTAGCCCTATACTACAACGCCATCCAAGGGAGTCTTCAAGTGGTGGGCTTCAATCCCATTTGTGTCAGTCTTGCGGGGTGACTTGTTCATATGACCCCACCGACACTCAAGAGGCTGCTATGTAGGATACGTCTGTAGCTATGGAGATGGTGAGGGCAGCTGACATTTTGAATGAGGCCTATGGCATTGATACTCTAGTAAATGTTAGCATGATCATTGAATTTAATTTATTAAATTTCAATTTTGAAATGCAAGATTAACTAATTTAGTTTTATGATTTTAATAAAATTTCAAGGTCATGATGTTAATACTGGATACACCGGCCCCACACCTGCTTATTTCTCCATTGCATCTAGCGTTGAGGTATGTAACTAGTAAACAATTATAAATTGATTACATGTTAATAGCATTGTTTTATGAATGGTATTTTAATATGTGATTTTGGATGTTGAATAAGCTAATATTGGAGGTTTTGAGGGAACACCTCCCAATGCCAGTGGATTTAGACAAACCTACACGCAAGTAATAGAATAAAGAGTTTAACTAATGAATTGTACTTAATAAATTTGTGTATTTTATATTTGTATTGTTGATTACATTGCATTGCACATCTTTCAATCTCAAAGCATTAGTTCACATTCCATAACTAATAACTAGATGTTGATAGATAACAAAATTTTAACTACAATATAGTTGTTTAGAAAGTCAACATAAGCAGTGATGCAATTACTTCGCATAGCATAAGTAATAAGTAGGGGCATCTTCCAATTGCATTTGCTTGTCATGGCATTCCATGAGACCACTTTTTACTAAGGCGTCTTTTCAAATAGTTCACTGCCTTGTCTATGTTATGGATGCTTGGAAGAAATACATGAAAGAATAATAGTAAGCAATAGCATAGACAAGGCAATGAGTTGTTTGAAAAAATGCCTCAAAGAAATGTGGTCTCATGGTGATGTCCATCACCATGAGACCCAATTTCTTTGAGGCACGCCAAACAGCTCACCACCTTTCTATGCTACCACATTTTCATACATGTCTACCAAAACATTTTATCAAACTGTTCATTTCCTCGTTGTTATGGCTAAAATCTTAAAAGGTGTTTTCCAACAAATTATGGATGCTTGGAAAAAATCTATCAAAGCATAATAGTAAGCAATAGCATAGGGAGATGGAGATCGAAGAAATGTGGTCTCATGGTGATGGAATGCCATTCCATCACCATGAGACCACATTTCTTCAGTCATTTCTTCAAACATCACCACCTTTCTATGCTACCACATTTTCCATACATGTGTACCAAAGCATTTTATCAAACTACTCACTTCCTTGTTGCTATGGCTAAAAGCCTAAAATAGGTGCTTTCCAACAAACTATGGATTCTTGGAAAATTTTCTATCAAAGCATAATAGTAAGCAATATCATAGTTAAGGAAATGAGAAGTATAAAAAATGTTTTGAAGAAATTGGTCTCATGGTGATGGAATTCCATTCCATCACCATGAGACCACATTTCTCTGAGGCATTTTTTCAAACAACTCACTACTTGAAGAATAGAAACCAACCCATTAGCCAAAATTCCCCTCCAAATTCTTTTCAAGGTCCTCATCCTCAATTTATCAATCCATGGAACCTTCCACCTTTTATTCCTCTTGTTCATGTCCCCACTCCTCCCTCTTCATGTCATGATCACCCTCCATCTCATAACCAAGGCCACACTATACCATCCACCCCATCCCAACATAATACCATAGAGAAGGCAATGAACTGTTTGAAAAAATGCCTCAAAGAAATACGCTCTTATGGTGATGGAATGGCATTCCATCACCATGAGACCCCATTTCTTTGAGGCATTTTTTCAAACAGTTCACTACCTTCTCTATGCCACCACAATTATCGTACATATCTACGAAAGCATTTTATCAAATGATTCACCGGCTTGATACTATGGATAAAAGCCTAAAAGTGTGTGCTTTCGAACAAGATACATGGATAGGGAAAATAGTAAGCATAATAGTCAGAAATATATAGTTTAATAAGTACTCAAAATTTTGTTCATTATCTCATACATTATAAGCCATTACATGGATCGTTATTGTAGTTTTTGTGATTGAATAATTTGTTGTTTTATTTTCAGATGTTGCAAGTAGATACACCTTTGAATGTTCAAAGGGCAATGGAGATTAGTGTTTCATCTACTATAGAGTCCTCGATGGCTTTGATAGGGGAGGTATGAGGAAAATTACTAAATTTCAGTTTACATTCGTTGTTATAGATGTTAGTTAGTGAAAAATCAAACCATTATTGATTCGTAGTTTAATTTCTATTTGGATCATAGTTTATATAGGGCTTCAACATGCCTCGGCATGGGAATTTTAATATTTCCCTCATGGAGAGTGATCATCAGATGGCGATAAGTGATTTTTTTTTAAATATATCATTTATTACAATGTAGTTTCTATATATTAATGTCTTTACTTCTTATTGTAACAAATAAGACTTGACCAAGAACTAAACCCTAGGAGGAGCACTCCTCGACCACAACATAAATGAGTGACAGACGTATCGCCATCTGATCGACAAGAAAAGGGAAAGAGTTTATTTTGAGAGCATGGAGAGTGATGACTTTTAATTCTAGAGCCCTTTGTTGTATGCCTATATGGCATTTTTGTACATATTTTGTATTGGATATATTTGAAATTGTATGCTTATATGGCATTCTCGTAAGCCTATATGGCTATTTTGTACCTATATTTTATACTTATATCGACATATATTGATGTATGCCTATATGGCTATTTGGTTAATACAAATTTTTTTTATCGATGGTGTCCATATTTACATTATAAATTCATGGTTCAATAGATCTATGAGTTATGTGTATTCAAGTGTATACTTTACAACTTACGTGTATACTTTGTGACTTACATCTATTCCAATGTATACTTTGTGACTTATGTGTTTCATGTGTATACCTTGTATTCATGCATATACTTTGTATTAATTTGTGTATACTATGTATTCATGTGTATACTTCAAGGCTTAAATGTTTTTGAGTACTTGTGCTTCCCTTATTCACATGTACATGCTTGACTTATTCATTTATATACTTATTAATTGGTTAGCCCTAGCATTGATCATTGCTATCCTTCATGGTTTGTCTTGAATATTAATTGATTGATGCTAAACAACTTTATTAGTCAATGCTAAACAACCTCAATATTTCTATGAATTTAGTAGTAGAGTTACAAATTCCAAAATTGCACAAATTGAAAAGAAAAGATTAATTGTAATTAAATGCATTGATTATTAACTTGATAATTGATTAAGAATGAGTATAAAATATATCAAGAGATGAACCTTCTAGAATGACAACTACCAACTAGACAATAGGAAAAGAATTCCCAATACTTTGAAAGTAATAATCCACCCAAAATTGCAACGGGAGAGAAGACTTATTTAAGATCCTTGAGCAATGTATTTCCTAATGCTCCCTTGTTCTTACATATTTCAATTCAATTTAATCCAAAGAGTTCCATGAAATGCTTTATCTAAAAGTAAAAAACATGTTTTCAATTAGTATTCCATGAAATGTTTCATAAAAAGATTCCAATATATTTAATCTTTTGATTGGAACAACCCAATTAAGCAAAGGATACATAATCTTCACAACACTTGCAAAACATAATATTCATAGTAGATGATGAGTAGTTAACTTCTTGACACATTATCATACAAACATTTATCTTGAATAGTCTTTAAACATTTTCACAGCATAATCCTCATAGCATAGAATGAATTGTTATGTTCTTGATCCATCACCATAAAAACACGTCAGAAGATGTAAATGTCAACTTTTTGCAATATTATTTCTTGTATAGGAAATGGACTTGGGAGAAAGCAAGTTATAATTTATAATACAAATAAGAAATGGACTCAATGGTGGAAACTTTATTTATCACACAAAATAATAAATGTACTTGAGAGAATCACTTGTTTCTTTTAGACTCCAATTTTTAAGCATAGCAAATCATTTCAAATGAAAATGACAAAATGCTTCACAACCAAAGTTGTTAATTGAGGAAAAATCAAATGTTTCCAAGTTCCACCATTGTATGCATTTACAATTGGTTGTATATTGTTGTAAGGGAAAGGAGGATAATTAAAAAACATCTTGTGCTTGCTAGACTTGAGGATGATCATATGTTTTTTGTGTGGAAAACTCAGACTTCTCAACCGTCATGTGTATGTTTCTCTTTTCGATTGTTTTACATGCAATCATAAGGGATCAAGCTGATTAAATATAGCTCGAAGCGATTTTGTGTGTTTGGGTGTGAAAGAGAACCATGTCTAGTGTAAATGTACCTATCGAGATGCGTTGGAGCAGTTTGTTTGGTCACACGAGTTGCAAAACGAAAGTTGCACCACTTTGCAACTTTACACTGCTTGCATTTGACAATTTTTCCATCAAGTAAAAACTGGACACAATGGGAAAACTACTACATAACAAAAACCTAGAAAGGTTATTATAGAGGGGACCAACACAATCCCATAGGCTCAGAAAGAGAGTTTGTAAGCATCATAGTTTCCGAGTAATAGCACATCAAAGATTGTTGCCCTTTTACACTTTGGACCCTTAAGGGATTGAGTCGGTTGAACGTACCTCAAAGTGATTCTGCATATTTGGGTATGAAAGGGGACCATGCCTAGCATAAACATACCCATGCAAATGCATTGGAATAGTCTATTTAGTCACACGAGTTGCAGAACAAAATTTGAACCACTTTGCAACTTTCAACTACTTGCATTTGACAGTTTTTTCTCAAAATAAAAATTCGCCACCACAAGAAAACGCCTCTAAGATAGTGAAAACTAAGAGAGGTTATTGTAGACGATCCCAACACGATCCCATAGGATTAGACGAAAATCTTCTAAGTGTCATGGAGTCTGAGTAACAGTATATCAAAGATTGCAACTATTTTGTACTTTGGACTCTTAAGGGATTTTATTGGTTGAATGTAGCTCAGAGCGATTCAGTGTGTTTGGATGTGAAAGAGGGTCATTCCTAGAATAAATTTACCCACCAAGATGTGTTGGAATAGTTTGTTTGGTCACACAAGTTGTAGAACGAAAGTTTCACCACTTTGCAACTTTCAACTACTTGCATTTTACAACTTTTTTCCCAAGTGAAAATTTGCCACCACAGGAAAATACCTCCAAAATAATGGAAACCTAGAGATTTTCTTGTAGAGAGGTCCAACGTAATCCCATAGGCTCAGACGATAATTTTTTAAGCATCACAGTATCCGAGTAACAACATGTTGAAGTTTGCAATCATTTTGCAGTTTGGACTCTTAAGGGATCGATCTGGTTGAACTTAGCTCGAAGTGATTCTATATATTTGGGTGTGAAAAAGGACCATTCCTAGCATAAACATACCTATTCAGACGCGATGGAATAGTCAGTTTGGTCACACAAGTTGCAGAACGAAAGTTGCACCACTTTGCAACTTTCAACTACTTGCATTTGACAACTTTTTCCCTAAGTGAAAATTCACCACCACGAGAAAATGCCTCTGAGATAGCGAAAACCGAGAGATGTTATTATAGAGGGGCCCAAAGCAATCCCATAGGCTCAAACGAGAAGTTTCTAAGCATCACGGTATCCGAGTAACAACACATGTTGAAGTTTGCAGTCATTTTGCACTTTGGACTCTTAAGGGATTCTACCAGTTGAATGTAGTTCAGAGCGATTCAGCGTGTTTGGGTGTGAAAGAGGAAAATTTATAGTGTAAATGTACCCACCTGGACACGTTGGAATAGTTTATTTGGTCACACGAGTTGCAGAATGAAAGTTGCACTACTTTGCAACTTTCAACTATTTGCATTTGACAACTTTTTCCCCAAATAAAAATTCGCCACCATGGGAAAAAACCTCTAAGATAGAAAAACTGAGAGAGGTTATTGTAGAGGGGCCTAACGTGATCCCATAGGCTCAAACAAGAAGTTTCTAATCATCACGATGTCCGAGTAACAGCCTGTCAAAGATTGTAGGCAATTTGCACTTTGGACTTTTAAGGGAATTTATCAATTGAATGTAGCTCAAAGTGATTCCGCATGTTTGGGTGTGAAAGAGGACCATTCCTAGTGTAAACCCACCCATTTAGATGTGTTGGAATAATTTTTTTGGTCACACGAGTTGTAGAACGAAACTTACACCACTTTGCAACTTTGTACTACTTGCATTTGACACTTCTTCCATCAAGTGAAAATTGAACACCACGGGAAAACCACTCTGAGATAACAAAAACCGAGAGAGGTTATTATAGAGGGGGCCAACATGATCTCATTGGCTCAAAAAAATATTTCATAAGCACACGGTTTCCAAGTAATAGCCCATCAAAGGTTGTTTCCCTTTTGCACTTTGGACCCTAAAGGGATCAAGCCGGTTGACCATAGCTCAGAGCGATTCGGCGTATTTGAGTGTGAAAGAGGACCATGCTTAGCATAAATGTACCCATCCAAATGCATTGGAATAGTTCATTTTTTCACACGAGTTTTAGAACGAAAGTTGCACCACTTTGCAACTTTGCATTGCTTGCAATTAACACTTTTTTCATCAAGTCAAAATTGGACACCACGGAAAAACAACTCTAAGATAACAAAAACTAAGAGAGATTATTGTAGAGATTCCCTACGTGATCCCAATGCCTCAAATGGAATGCACGTAACTAACACGGTATCTATGTAACAGGCCGTCAAAGACTTTCCCTTTTGCAATTTGGATTGTTAAAGGATTACGTGCTTGAATTATAAATGTTTGAGGGCAGCAATAAATTTCAATATTTGAGTAAATCTCATTACAAGTGTTTATAATAAGTTATTCAATTGGTGCTAGTTATAATAGGGAGAGAATAAAATAATAAAAAGAATGATTAGTAACCATCAAACATTATTACACTCACTATATTAATAATATGATGTTTACAATAAAATGACATTTATTTGGTTGTCCTAATTCTTTTGCTTGTGTTATAATTGTCTAATATATGCTTCATACATCGTTCTAAAACACAAGTTTTGTACTTGTAGGCTAATGCAAAGCAGGGTATCAAAACACAAACTAACTCAACCAAACTCTTGACAAAGTCTTAACACTTCAAACTCAATGAATTCCTTCACAAATTGACATTCTTCCTAGTAGCAAAACAAACAAGGTTTTTCAAGCATAATTTCCAAACCCCCATCCCATACCTAGAAAAAAATTACAAATTTGAGTACCCATTATCCTCTTTTGAAACATACTTCAATTGCAGGTTGGGTTACTTTGTAACACAAGGGCCCAAAAAATTGCTACTACACCTTGAAATAAGCCTAATTAGGCTCCCTTAACAATTCACTTATTGGTTTTACACACTCCAAACCTCAAATATCCATTTCAAAACCTTATACATGTCAAATTAGGTTTGCATATGCAATCCCCATCCCCTAGAATTGTCTCCAGTCAACTATTCTACAAAACCCTACTTCTATGCACCACTTTTATTTAAAAACGTGAAGTAAACCAATTAGGGAATCAACCAAATTTTCCCAAATCCTCATCCCTGCTCCTGCCAACTTCCAAAATATAAAATACAACCTACATACACCCATTTCACCAGTTATTAAGCATTTTCGTTGGTGGAATGGGTCACAAATCATTATTTTTGCTCTCAAACCCTCAAAACCAGGGTTTCTAACCCGTTTTCAACAAAAAACACTATAACTCGCTCAAATCCTAATGAAATTAAATGAGATAAGATGAAAATGAAAGATATCTCACTCCTCCATCAATTCCAATGCACAAATGATCACTTCTAGGTCGTACCAAAACATACAAGCTGTAGCAACAAAATTCAATGTAGGAAAACACAGAAAACAATGAATCTTTGTTATTCAATCCTCCAAATGTACATCCAACCCCTGTTTCAACCATTAAAAAGCATATTTAACCTTTTCCAACCATATCCAACTGACTACAACTAAATTTTAACATTCTAACTATTCAACTTCCCTTTTACATCAAAAATGCAAAAGTTGCTATGCAATTTTTTTACAATTTTTGCAACTTTACCAAATTGACTCAAAATGACTCCTCCTAGCCAAAACCGACCCAAAACATTGCAACATGGTCTTAAAGACCTTATTTCCAAACAAAATCATGACCTTAAACATAAATACACTGCATACTATTTAACCCCTTTTACAAAATGAAGGCCCAAGTGCCCTGCACCATAGGCACAATGCCTTAGGTACTTCATTCTCACAGATATTTTACAATGTCACTCATACATTTGAGATTCTCTTATAATGTCTACATCATAGGTGCTCATGATGAGGTTAACTTCAAATAAATAACTCGAGATTCCCTTTCTAAGCTTCACACGCTCTTTTATAATGGCTTCAAATTAGAATTGAGATTTGTCAAGATCATCAAAATAAGGATGTTGCATTGCTTTTTTGGCTGAGAGTCTCTTCGATGGCTCATAAATCAACATTTTCTGCAAGGGGACACCAATCAATTTTTCGTAGGTTACTTACAAATAGGAAAAGTAAAATAAGATGATAGCATTGGCATCAAACAAATTAATGTGCATACAAATATAAATTAATAAGAACCAATGTGCATACTTACAAATTAATTCAACAAACCATCTGAGTCTTCTCTACTCTTTATTGTGTCAAGTATTGCCTCATGGTTAGACTCACGGACCTTCCACAAGGTCTTGTTCAAAGCTCTACCCCCATATTTGGTCAAAGAAACATCAGATGCCATGACAAGGTTCGAGTAATAAAGAATTTTATGATGCGTGTCAAAGTCTTGAAACAACCAATATTTATCACTCTTATGTGGGTACCTTCTAAGCCATGTTCCAGTAACAACTAAGCTTGTAGGGTACATTCGATGTTTTCTCCATCTATAACTAGGGCCTCCAATTTATTTTTTTCCTCAACACAACAACACAAGTAATAGTTTGTTCTCTTTTCATTGTCTTCATCTACAATAACTGCATAAACATGCCTTGCATTGATATGTGCAGCAAATCTCTTGAAATTAGTCGACATTACCAATACACTATAAAGTAAGATAACAATATGAATTTCAAAAACTAAGCAAGTAGATATATTACCTAGTTGAACTAGATTTGATACATGGTCAAAGTCGACTGATGATTCCATCTGTGTTAGTTCATCACCGAAAGACCCCATTTCTTAGACCCATTTTCTCAAATAGGACAAGTTAGGTTTCCAATTTCACCCTCAACCCTTAAACCATCAACCCTCAACTCTTAAACCCTCTACCCTCTACCCTCTACCCTATACATTAAACCCTCAACCCTCAATTCTCAACCCTCAACCCTTAATCCCTCAACCCCTATACCCTCTACCCTATACATTGGACCCTCAACCCTAATCCTTGAACCATGTACCCTCAAACCATTACCCTAAACCCTAAACCATCTACCATCAACCCTAAACCCTTACACCCTAAAGCCTTAAATCCTCTACCCTCTACCCTCAACCCAATACCCTAAACCATCAACCCTATAGGTCCTCAACCCTATACCCTTAATTCTCTCTCTCACTCACTCACCCTATACATTGAACTCTCAACCCTAATACTTCAACCATATGTACCCTCAACCCTACAAGTCATCAACCCTATACCCTCAATTCTCAACCCTCTACACTACACATTGGATCCTCAACCCTCATATATCTTTATCCCTCCATCCTCTTCTCTCCTCTCTATCTCAGTTCTCCCTCCATCTCTCTATCCATCCATCCATCCCTCCCTACCATAATCCCTCAGCCCTAATCCCTCAACCCTAAACCCTTAAACCCTTAAACACTTAACCCTAAACCATAAACCATAAACCCTCTACCCTCAACCCTAAACCATCAACCCTAAACCCTTAAACCCTCTACCCTCTACCCTCTACCCTCAACCCAATACCTTGAACCATTAACCCTATAGGTCCTCAACCCTCTACCCTCAATTCTCTCTCACTCACTCACTCACTCCTATCTCTCTCCCCTCTACCATTAAAACTCTACCCTCTACCTTTAACACTTAAATCCTTTACCCTCTACCCTGAAACCCTTAAACCATATACCCTCTACCCTATACCCTAAACCCTATATCCTCAACCCTAAACCCTATTCCCTAAACCATTAAACCCTAAACCCTTAAAACCTCTACCCTCTACACTCAACCCACAACCCTTAATCCCTCTACCCTTAAACCCTCTACCCTCTACCCTCTACCACAATCCCTCAACCCTTAAACCCATAAATCCAAGAAAACTCTCTGCCCTAAACCCTAAACCATTAATCCCTCAACCCTTAAACCCTCAACCCTCAACCCTCAACCCTCAACCCTTAAACCCTAATCCCTCAAACTCTATACCCTCTACCCTATACATTTGACCCTTAACCCTAATTTCTCAACCCTATACCCTCAATCATCTACCCTTTACATTGGACCCTCAACTTAATCCTTAAACCATATACCCTCAAACATATACCCTAAGCCCTCTACCCTCAACCCTAAACCCTTTAAACCTAAACCCTTAAACCTTTTACCCTATACCCTCAACCCTCAACCCTTAAACCCTAATACCCTCAACCATAATCCCACAACCCTAAACCCTCAACCCTTAAACACTCAACCCTAAACCCTAAACCCTAGGCCCTCAACCCTCAACCCTTAAACCCTAAATCCTTAAACCATCTAACCTCTACCTTCAACCCACTACCCTCAACCCTCAACCCTAATTCCTTAACCCTTAAACCCTTAAACACACTTAGTAAACTCTCTACCCTAATCCCTCAACCCTCTTGACCCATTTCCCCTCAACCCTCAACCCTCAGCCCTTAAACCCTAATCCCTCAAACCTTATACCCTCTACCCATTACATTGCACCCTTAACCCTAATCCCCCAACCCTATACCCTCAATCCTCTACCCTCAACCTTAAACCCTCAACCCTCAACCCTTAAACCCTCTCCCCTCTACCCTCAATCCTCTACCCTCTACCCTCAACCATAATCCCTCAACCCTTAAACTCTTAAACCTATTTAGTAAACTCTCTACCCTAATCCTTCAACCCTCTTGACCATTAATCCCTCAACCCTCAACCCTCAACCCTTAAATCCTAATCCCTCAACCCCTATACCCTTTACCCTATACATTGGACCCTCAACCCTAATCCCCCAACCCTATACCCTCAATCCTCTACCATCAACCTTAAACCCTCAACCCTCAACCCTTAAACCATCTACCCTCTACCCTATAAACCCTTAAACACAAAACCCTAAACCTAAACCCTCTACCCTCTACCCTCTACCCTCTACCCTCTACCCAATACCCAATACCCAATACCCTCTACTCTAAACCCTAATCCCTCAACCCTTAAATCCAAGAAAAATCTCTACCCTAATCCCTAAACCCTCAACCATTAATCCTTCAACCCTTAAACCCTCAACCCTATACCCTCTACCCTCTACCCTATACATTAAACCCTCAACCCTAAATTTTCAACCCTCAACCCTTAATCCCTCAACCCTCAATCCTTAAATCCTAAACCCTCAACCCCTATACCCTCTACCCTTTACATTAGACCCTCAACCTAATCCTTCAACCATATACACTCAAACCTATACCCTAAACCCTCTACCCTCAACCCTTAACCCTTAACCCTAAACCCTTAAACCTTTTACCCTATACCCTCAACCCAATACCCTCTACCCTCAACCCTAATTCCTCAACCCTCAACCCTTAAACCCTAATACCCTAAACCATCAACCCTATAGGTCCACCACCGTAATCCCTCAACCCTATACCCTCAAGCCCTATCCCTTTCTCTCTATATATACATCTCAACTCTCTCTCCCTCCCTCTCTCCTACCCTCTATAGGGCTTCAATCTTGTGCCCTCAATTTTCAACCCTCTACCCTATACATTGGATCCTCAACCCTCATATATCTTTGTCCCTCTCCAATCTTCTCTCCTCTCTATCTTAGTTTTCCCTCCATCTCTACCCTAATCCCTCAACCCTAAAACTCAACCCTTAAACCCTTAAACACTCAACCCTAAACCCTAAACCCTCAACCCTTAAACACTCTACCATTTACCCTATACATTAAACCCTCAACCCTCAATTCTCAACCCTAAACCCTTAATCCCTCAAACCTCAATTGTTAAACCCTAAACCATCAACCCCTATACCCTCTACCCTTTACATTGGACCCTCAACCTAATCCTTAAACCATATACCCTCAAACCTATACCCTAAACCCTCTACCCTCAACCCAATACCCTCTACCCTCAACCCTAATCCCTCAACCCTCAACCCTTAAACCTTAATACCCTCAACCCTAATCCCTAAACCCTAAACCCTCAACCCTTAAACCCTTAAACACTCAACACTAAACCCTTAAACCATCTAACCTATACCCTCAACCCAATACCCACTACCCTCAACACTAATCCCTCAACCCTTAAACCCTTAAACACACTTAGTAAACTCTCTACCCTAATCCCTCAACCCCTATACCCTCTACCCTATACATTGGACCCTGAACCCTAATCCCCCAACCCTATACCCTCAATCATCTACCCTCAACCTTAAACCCTCAACCTTCAACCCTTAAACCCTAAACCCTTAAACTCTTAAACCCTCTACCCTCTACCCTAAGCCCTAATCCCTCAACCCTTAAACCTACTTAGTAAACTCTCTACCCTAATCCCTCAACCCTCTTGACCCTTAATCTCTCAACCCTCAGCCTTCAACCCTCAACCCTTAAACCTTAATCCCTATACCCTCTACCCTATACATTGGACCCTCAACCCTAATCCCCCAACCCTATACCCTTAATCCTCTATCCTCAACCTTAAACCCTCAACCCTCAACCCTTAAACAATCTACCTTCTACCCTATAAACCCTTAATCACTCAACCCTAAACCCTCAACCCTCAACCCTCAACCCTTAAACCCTAAAACCTTAAACCCTCTACCATCTACCCTCTACCCTCTACCCTAAACCCTAATCCCTCAACCCTTAAACCCTTAAATCCAAGAAAACTCTCTACCCTAATCCCTAAACCCTAAACTCTTAATCCTTCAACCCTTAAACCCTAACCTCAACCTCTACCTCTACCCTCTACCTCTATACACATTAAACCCTCAACCCCTATACCCTCTACCCTTTACATTGGACCCTCAACCTAATCCTTCAACCATATACCCTCAAACCTATATCCTAAACCCTCTACCCTCAACCCTTAACCCTCAACCCTTTAACCCTAAACCCTTAAACCTTCTACCCTATACCCTCAACCCAATACCCTCTACCCTCAACCCTAATACTCTAAACCATCAACCCTATAGGTCCTCCACCCTAATCCCTCAACCCTATACCCTCAACCCCTATCTCTTTCTCTCTATCTATACATCTCACCTCTCTATCCCTCCCTCTCTCCTACCGTCTATAGGGCCTCAACCCTATGCCCTCAATTTTCAAACCTCTACCCTATACATTGGATCCTCAACCCTCATATATCTTTGTCCCTCCCTTCTCTTCTCTCCTTCTCTCTATCCATCCCCCCTCCCTATCTACCCTAATCCTGAAACCCTAAACCCTCAATTCTTAAACCCTTAAACACTCAACCCTAAACCCTCAACCCTCAAACCCTAAACCCTTAAACCATCTACCCTCTACCCAACACCCTCTACCCTCAACCCTAATCCCTTAACCTTAGACCCTTAAACCCACTTAGTAAACTCTCTACCCTAATCCCTCAACCCTCTTGAGCCTTAATCCCTCAACCTTAAACCCTTAAACCCTAATCCCTCTACCCTATACATTGGACCCTTAACCCTAATCCCCAAACCCTATACCCTCAATCCTCTACCCTCAACCTTAAACCATCAACCCTCAACCCTTAAACCCTCTACCCTCTACCCCAATCCTCTAACCTCTACCCTCAACCCTAATCCCTCAACCCTTTTGACCCTAATCCCAACCCTAAACCATAATCCCTCAACCCTATACCTCTACCCTATACATTAGACTCCTCAACCCTAATCCCCCAACCCCTATACCCCTCAATCCTCTACCCTCAACCTTAAACCCTCAACCTCAAACTTTAAACCCTCTACCCTATAAACCCTTAAACACTCAATCCTAAAACCTAAACCCTTAACCCTCAACCCTTGAACCCTCTACCCTCTACCTTCAATCCTCTACCCTCTACCCTCAACCCTAATCCCTCAACCCTTAAACCCTTAAACCCACTTAGTAAACTCTCTACCCTTAACCTCAACCCTCAACTTTCAACCCTTAAACCCTAATCCCTTAACCCATATACCCTCTACCCTATATGTTGGACCCTCAACCCTAATCCCCAAACCAGTATCAGGACATAATAACCCAGGCAAAATAACCCTGGACAGAATAACCTGACCAAAATAACCCAAGGATAAAATAACCCAAGGTCATAATAACCCATGGACAGAATAACCCGTGGTCAAAATAACCCATGGACAGAATAACCCATGGTCATTTTAGATCAAGCTAGTAAACTAGAAATGACAAAATAAATTATAAATATGATTGTGAGGCACCATAGAGGCTATTTAGGTCTTTTTTAGACCATATATCCATTATATACCCCTAAAATAGCCTTAAAACACCTTTAATATGCTTAAATGACCTATAAAATGGTAAATAATTATAAAAATAAAGGCAATTTCGTGGGAATAGTTGATTATTTTGAAGACACATGGATTGGAAAACTAACCAGGAGAGGCAACATACGATCACCCAAGTTTCCAATCACAATGTGGAATTGTTATTCAGCTACTCAAGATGATCTTCCCATAACCAATAATACTATTGAGGGATGGCACATAGGATTTAGTGAATTGCTTCAAGCATCACACAGCTGAGTCTGGAAATTCATCAAAGCAGTGAAAAAAGAATAGAGTCTCCAAGAGAATAGAATAGAGAAATATATGGTTGGATACACTGGGCAACCAAGCAGGAAAAAATACTGTGAAATCAAAGAAAGACTAAAAAATTGGTTGATGGTTATGACAACCATAACATTTTAGATTAAATAAGAGGCATCGCTCATAATTTGACACTTTAATTGAAAATTTGAAAAATAAAGTATTTTTAGCAACATACATGTAATTTATAAATTTGTTTTCCTTTCTCTAAACTCTTATGGGGATATTTTGTCCATGGGTTATTTTGACCACGGGTTATTTTTGCTTGGGTTATTATGGCCCCGGGTTATTTTTTCCCTGGGTTATTGTGACCGGGTTATTCTGTCCTGGGTTATTTTGGTCGGGTTATTATGTCTCGTAACCCCCAAACCCTATACCCTCAATCCTCTACCCTCAACCTTAAACCCCCAACCCTCAACCCTTAAACCCTCTACCCTCTACCCTCTACGCTCTACCCTATACATTAAACCCTCAACCCTCAATTCTCAACCCTCAACCCTTAATCCCTCAATCCTCAACCCTCAAACCTGATACCCTCTACCCTATACATTGGACTCTCAACCCCAATCCTTCAACCATATGTACCATCAACCCTAATCCCTCAATCGTATACCTTCAACCTAATACCCTAATCCCTCAACCCTACAAGTCATCAACCCTATACCCAAAGGCCATCCACTTTTGTTTTCCACCAATTTTCAAGCCCATCTGGAGCCTCTAAGTGCCTCAAAATTGACCCCAAATATTTTACTAGGATTTTTGAAAATTAAATTTTAATATCTCTCAAATGACAAATGCTATTGAAGTGATTTCCTTGCCATTGGCCTCAATTTACCATTTTGGAGGTCTATGTAAGATTTTGTGTCCAACTGTGCATAAATGCAAACTTACTAAAATAGTAACCCTACCAAATTTAGCCCTTATTAAAAAGAAACAACATTTTTTTGGGTGATGCAAGATTGCTCCTACACCCTGGATGCTCCTGCATCAAACACCTGAGGTAATTTGAAAAGTGACCCTGTCACTTCTCAGGAGTTAGAGGGAAACCAAGACGATTAACCTTAGACTCAGATAACCATGATGAATCTTCAATAGGCCTTCCTCTCCATTTCACCAAGTACTTTGCATATTGCCTGTTTCTTGTGCTTCTTCCCACACAGCTATCCAAAATGTCTTCTATCTCCTCCTTTTCTGAAGTAGGTGCTAGAATGTTCCACTGTGCCTCTATTATCTCTTCATCAATTCCTCCCTCATGATATTCTATTGAAATTTGACATGTTAAACATAGGTGAAATATGAATTCCATCAGGCAACTCTACCTCATATGCATTTCCTGAATCATGCTTCTTCAGGATCTTGCATCGTCCCAACTTCTTCATCTTCAACTTGTTGTATGTACCAACTGGAAACCTTTCCTTTCGCAAATGAACCATGACTTCATCTCCTACTTGGAACTCCTTATACCTCATTTTCTTATCTACCTTAGCCTTATATTGAGGGTTCATCTTATTGATATGCTTCTTCACCTCCTTATTAAAATTCTTCAGGTGCTCAACAAAATCTTCAACCTCAACACTACTCTTCTCTCCTTTATCCATATTTCTCAGTTCAGAAGCATTCCTCGGACTACTCCCATATACAATCTGGAATTGTGATTTACCAGTGCTCATGTTGATAGAATTGTTATAAGAAAATTCCGCCTATGGTAAAATCAAATCCCATCCCTTTGGTTTATCCCCTACTAAGCATCTTAGCAGGTTACCCAAACTCCTATTGACCACCTTCGTGTGTCCGTCAGTTTGTGGATGGTGAGTAGAACTAAACTTCAAATCTGTCTTCAACTTCTTCCATAATGTTCTCCAAAAATAACCAACAAATTTGGTATCTCTGTCTAAAACTATACTCTTCGGTAGACCATGCAGTCTCACCACCTCTCTGAAAAACAACTCTGCAATATGAACAACATCACTAGTCTTATGACATGGAATGAAATGTGTCATCTTTGAAAATCTATCCACCACCACAAATATGGAATCATGCCCTCTTTGTGTCCTCGGAAATCCAAGGACAAAATCCATACTAATGTCCTCCCATGGCCTCTTAGGTACAGGTAATGGTTGATACAATCCAGTATTCTGACTTGTTCCTTCCACCATCTGACATACTATGCAACTTTGTACAAATTTCTTCACATCATGTTGTAACTGTGGCCAGTAATAATTCTCACTAACAAGAGCAATGGTCTTATCTCGACCGAAATGTCCATCCAATCCTCCACTATGCTTCTCTTTGATTAGATTCTCTCTCATAGAACTCCTTGGAATGCACAATTGGCTTCCTCTAAACAACATTCCATCTTGGATTAAGAAATCCAACCATCTTGTCCTATCCAATGTAACAGGTTCCAAGCAAGCCTTCCAAGATTTTTTAAAGTTTGGATCTTCTAGATACAAACTCTTGAGTTCATTGAACCCAATAACCTCTATATTCATCTCTATCAACAAATTTTGCCTTCTACTTAAGGCATATGCAACTTTGTTTGATCTTCCACTCCTGTGCTTCAAAACAAAAGTATAACTCTGAAAAAAATAACCCATTCTAAGTGCCTTTGATTCAACTTTCCTTGACTATTGAGATACTGCAAATCCTGGTGATCAATATATAAAACAAATTCTTTTGGCAACAAATAGTGTTTCCAATTATTTAAAGCCTGAACTATAGCATAGAACTCTTGATCATAGACAAAATATTTCTTCTTAGCATCATTTAACTTCTCACTAAAATAGGCAACAGGCTTACCTTCTTAACTCAAAACAACTCCTATGGCAATGCAACTAGCATCACAATCTACCCGAAAGACCTTATTGAAATCTAGAAGTGCCAAAACAGGTTGCTCTGTAACTTTCTTCTTCAACATATCAAAACTTTTTGCTGCTCCTGTAGTCCACTTAAACTCTCTTCTATCCCCTCTCATTGCTTCAGTTAGAGGAGCAAAAATACTATTGAAACTCTTAATAAACTTTCTATAAAATCTTGCTAGACCATGAAATGATCTTACCTCTGTAACACTCCTCGGGGTAGGCCATTCAATGATAGCTCTCACCTTCTTTGGATCCATTTTAAAACCTTCTGCTGAGACAAAAAATCCTAGCTACACCAACTCCCTTTTTACAAAACTACATTTCTTCAAATTGATCAACAACTTCTCCCTTAGCTTCTCAAAAACTTTTTGGATATGCATCAGGTGCTCCTCCAATGTCTTACTGAAAATCAGAATATCATCCAAATAAACAATAACAAATTTTCTTAAAAATTCTTTTAATACCTCATTCATAAGCCACATAAATGTGCTCGGTGCATTGGTTAGCCCAAAAGGCATGACTAACCACTTGTACAAACCCTCCTTTGTTTTAAAGGTTGTATTACATTCATCTCCTTCTCTAATATGGATCCGGTGATATCTGCTCTTCAAATCTATCTTCGTGAAGTACTCAGCTCCACTCAAACAATCCATAATGCCATCCATCCTTGGCAAGGGAAATCTATACTTGATGGTGATCTTGTTGATGGCTCTAGAATCTATACACATCCACCATTCCCCATCCTTCTTTGGTGCTAGTACTGTAGGTATTGCACATGGACTCAAACTCTCTTGAATCAATCCCTTCCGCAACAACTCTTGCAGCACTTGTTTGTTCAACTCTTCGCTCTCTGTTGGAGTCATACAATGAGCTGCCTTATTTGGAAAACTGGCTCTAGGAATCAGGTCCATCTGATGACTAATCTTTCTTACCAGAGGAAAACCTTCAGGTACATTATCAGAAATAATAGCTTGAAACTCATTCAACAAATCTGAAACCTCTACAAGTACCTCAATAGTATCTTCTTTATCAACTCTAGGGATCAATGCAAAACACATATGCTCATTCTTCATACCTTCTAGGAACTTTCTTCCATCAACCAAACAAATTCTTGCATTACTGCATACCTTTTCCTCTGCCTCTTTCAAGGGCTTCAACTTATGACGAACTCCATCCTTTGTCAAAGAATAGGTGTTGGGATGTCCATCATGTATTGCTCGCCGATCAAACTACCATGGTCTACCTAACAACATATGACAAACATCCATAGGCATAATATCACACAATACCTCATCACGGTAATTTCCAATCTTGAACTTTACCAAACATTGTTCATTAACCAAAGCTTTGTGGTTCTTTTGCAACCAAGCAATCCATTATGGATTCAGATGCCTTCTCTCCAACTACAACTTACTAACCATCTCTTCTAAAACAAGGTTATCAGTACTACCTCCATCAATAATAACATTGCAAACTTTACCTTCAGACTTACATCTGGTGCCAAACAAATTCTTCCTTTGAGTTAGCTCTTTCTCCTCATTCAACAAGGCTCTTCAAGTAACAAGAACCTCTCCTCTTTCCGCATCCTCAGAATGTGAAGACTCGGCATCTTCATCTACATGTGCAACTCATGCATTACCCTCAAGTCTTCTATTTTTCCTTCCTTCACTGATACATTTTGGTATTTTTTTCGACGACGGGTCGTCGGAATTTCCGATGCCGGTTCAGAATTTCGACGTTTCAAATGCCGTCGAAATTCCGACGCAATAATAACAACGAATAGCCGTCAGAATTCCGACGACCCGTCGTCGAAAAAAATACCAAAATGTATCAGTGCTTGATGTTGAGGACACTCATATGCCCTATGCCCTTCTTCTCCACATTGAAAATAGGTTCCATGAAAGCCTCCTCTCCCTGGTCCTCGTCCAAATCTGCCTCTTCCTCTTTGGTCTCCATTTTGAGGATGATAGGTGTTATCTCTTTTCTGGTTTTGGCTACTACTAGATCCTTCACCCTTCTTTTGGTCTTCATTTCAACCTCCATATGACCATTCACTAGTCCTTCCACCGCGACCTCCACCTCTTTGCTTACTTTCAAACCTCCTATTCAACTTCTCTTCTACCTTCAAAGCAAACTGATATGCATCTTCAATGGTAGAAATTCTTACCAAACTCAACTCTTCTTGAATGCTCAGCTTCAACCCATTTATGTAACAGGAAACTTTCTCCTTGTTGGCCTCAGAATGACCTGTTCTGATCAGGACTCGGTAGAATTATTTTGTATACTCCTTAACATATTTTCCTGCTTGTTTCAACCCTTGCATCTTATTCAAAAAATCCAACTCATAGTCCCCAGGAATGAACTGTCTTTTTAATTTTTCCAGCATCTGATCCCATCTTGTTATTTTCTCTTTTCCTCTTTTATTTCTTTCCAGCTAGACTTCTTTCCACCATATGTTAGCATGGCCTTTCAATTTGGCCTTTGCAAATTTGACCCTATCTGGGTCTTCTATTTCCTCATACTCAAAATACTCTTCCATGTCATTGATCCAATCGATCAGCTCCTCTAGATTTAGGTTTCTAGAAAAATTAGAAACTTCCATCTTTAGCCTCTTTCTAATCTTGGAAATGGCCCTAATCAGTCTGACTTCTCCAGGATCCATTACATCCTGTGCTTCCTCTTTGAATGCCCCCTTTCAGCCTCATCCTCACTTTCATCTCTTCTTCTGACATTAGCTCCCCTACGCAGCTCCTCTTGCAGTGCTTGAACTTGTCTTTGGAGGGCTCTAAAACCCTCTTCTGTTACCCCAACATTTCTCCCACCATGGTTTCTTCATGGAGGAATCTTTTCTCATAGACCCACAACCACAAGTCTTGGTACAAATTGCCTCACATTTGGTGATCTGTTTACACACGCAAGAAAACCCACTCTGATACTACTTGATGAAGGGTACTCCCTTTACAATCTAAAACTCACAAAAACAACAGATAATGGCACAAACAAAATGCAAGAAGGAAAGCAAATATTTTCTATTATCACTGAAATGAAAATGAAAGTACAACATTATGTTTTCCATCACATGGGCTTTCTGATTACATAAATTTGCAAATCTGCAAATCGGAGCCACCATCTACTCTGCTCTGCCTCCCCTTTGTAGTCCCCCTTTACATCCTTTATCTGGAAGGTGTAACCGCCATAGAATCTTCTGGAAAGTGTAACTTCCTTAGGAAGATATTTTGAAATTTTATTAATTTTGGTATTACAACTTCCCGGGGTCATAACTTTTGATCCGAATTTCAGATTTTCTATTATAATACCTTTTCGGAAAGGTCTTGAGAAATCTTGTGGTAGAAATTAGGGCCTAAAGGCCATCCACTTTCATTTTCCACCAATTTTCAAGCCCATCTAAAGCCTCTAAGTGCCTCAAAATTGACCCCGAAGGTTTTTCTAGGATTTTTGAAAATTAAAACTTTAATCTCTCAAATGACAAATGGTATTGAAGTGATTTCTTCACCATTGGCCTCAATTTACCATTTTGGAGGTTTGTGTAAGATTTTGTGTCCAACTGTGCATAAATGCAAACTTACTAAAATAGTAACCCTACCAAATTTAGCCCTTTTATTGAAAAGAAACAACATTTTTTTAGGTGATGCAAGATTGCTCTTGCACCCTGGATGCTCCTACATCAATTATGCTATAAGACACAAATAGAAAATTCAACTACTTCTACAAGGTTCATTCCACCTCAATTGTATAAGTATAATTTAGTCTCTATCTACTTAATTTAATAATGAATTTTAATTTTGTATTGATTTTCAAATGAAGAAATACATAGAATCAATGTAAAATCTTGTTCAAACACAACTACTTTGTATTCATTTTAAAATCAAGGAATACATAGAAACATTCTAAAATCTTGCTCAAAGACAGCCTTGCACACATCTAAGTTAGAAACTCGTACTATCAAATCATTCTATCAACTTTTCTAGTTTACTCCACTATTCATCTAATGGAAGTTCCAGTTGTTCGAACTGATAGTTTCTAACTTGAAAATTTGTTAACAATTCATGATTGTAATTAGATCTTGATTTGAATGTTTCACTAAAACTTGCATTTAAGCAAATAAATGGTTTAATGGAATCCAAATAGTTCGCCTTATCTAGGTTTTTAGGGAACATTTCCAAATCAATCTTCCTTCTATCCTCTATCTTCTTTTTAAAGTCATCCTTTGCAATGAATCACTCACTTGTGTCAAAAGCCTTTAGAAAACCAAGGTATATCAAGTTCCTTACATTTTTATCTAGCTTCTTCATCTTTTTTGCAGCCCGATCTAGAAATTCCTCCGTTTCACGTATTCTCAAACACATTTCAATGATAGATAATAGCTTCATCGAGGCATCAATCCTGTCATTAATTCATTGTCACTGCCTTTGTAGACTACTTGCAAATTTTGATTTACAATTTTTTCTCTTGCAATCACATCTTTGTTTCCATTACATATTTGCTAAGCTTCCTATTATGTATTATCAGACTATCAGTGAACTAAAACAATTCACACAAGTGATCAATCATCTACTTTATTTTCTCCCACATATTTTGTTTCATATGTCTCATTGTCTCTCTACAAAATGTAGTTAACTTATTTCGACAAGAGCTTATCTCATTTTTTGCTTCCCTCAGCTCAACCGTCAATCTTTCACTATTTTTTCTCTCTTCCTCCATTTTTTGTTCCCAATGCTTTGCTTTCGCCATGTCTTGTTTTAACGTTTCTGAAGTGGATTTTCCATCATCATTTTTTTTTTCTCATCTAACCTTTGCTTGAGTTCATTTAATACCACCTCTGTTTCTTTATCCTCTTTGGTTGTAGACATAGACATTGACTTTTTAATTCTTTTTTCTAATTCGTTTCTCTTGTTATTCGTTGCTTTTCTCTTTGCTTTCTCATTTGCTAGATCTGCTTGCAACTTTTCTATTTGAATTTGCATCATTTTTTCTCTCTTTCTATCTCTCTTGCTTTAGCAATGATGTGTATACCAAATTATTGTTATTTTTCAATGCATTAATTTATCATAGTTTTTGAATCTAAAAAATCCAATTGGAAACTACTGACCTAAAATTCAAAACGATCCATCTGATTCTTTGGTTTACTTTCAACTGTGGGAACAACAAACATATACTCAATGATTTATTTAACTGAGCCAAATGTGGGTAATACCTTGGTTGTTGTAGGCTCTAAAATCATAGTAGACGAACTCTCTATCAATTTAACTTCCTTTATTTTTTATACATTTCTGATTTTTTTAGAATCATCTTTGTAATCAAAACTTTGGGATGCATAAATAATGCAATGCTTAAATGGAAAAGGAGTAGCCATTGTTGTTGCACCCACACTAACTAGAGGAATGCTTGGAAATAAATCCTTTGGGGTGGAACTAAAAGTTAAAGTAGTTATACTACTACTTGTAGCTAAACATGAACCTATCACGGTTCTTTGGTTCCTTAGAATGCCTTCATTACTAGGTGTCTGTGTACTATCTTGTATTGTTGTCTCCTTGTGCATAGTTTGTCATTGTAGCACATTTTACCACTACTAGTACTACTACCTATACTATCACCACCAGTAGTTGTGTCAATTGCACTAGATTCTCCACCATCCACATGTCCTGGTTGTGATTGTATTTGATCATAAGGATTAGGAATTAAAGTTGAAGTTGCAACAAAATGAACTCTTTCAACTGCTCTTTGATGCCCTAGGTCCATTTTATCAGCTCCAAGCCCTTGCTTATCAATAGGTTTTCTAAGATCTACATTTATTGGCATCAACATGCCATGTCCCTTGGACCCCAAACCACCACATTCATAACCCATTTTTTTTGTTTATGACTGCTCCTGAAGTATATGTTTTTTTTGTAATCTCACTTAAACCATATTTGAGTTTGCTTGCATATTGAACACTTTGTTCTTCCCCATCATCATCAGATTCATCGTCAATTTCTTCACGTTCATAAGGATGATCTATATTCCACAAATTGCTAAACTAATAATCTTCTTCGATCTCTTCAAACTCTACACTAGTTTTTGGTCCACCTAGATTCGTCCTCATAGACCAAAAGGTAGTAATTTTTTATTGTGACCAATTTTTCCCTCTACAAGCCATATCTAAAAAATTTGGTAATTTTACTCTACTAAATGGTAGACCACTTTTTTCATAAAAATTGTCGTACCCCCTCATTTTCTTTTTTGCTTCTTTCTACCAGTCCAATTCCATAATTTCTACTGACAATTGCTCAAAAGAAAAACCTTTCTCAGTAGCAATTTTCTCCATTGCTATTTTGACCTCATCCCAAGAATCCTAGTTTCTCAAGTTTTCAAGCAAAGGTTTACTTTGATGTTGAATACTACTTGCAACATTCTTATTAGCCACAATATTTGATTTAATGATGTCACATGGATCATACTGCTAGTGACAGATACCATGAAATCTTTTTTTTTTTAAAAGATCGTGTACAACACTAAATGCTTTTCTCTCAAAAGTAAACCCTCCACATGAAAAAGGTAAAGAAGGAAATATGCTCTTCTTTTGGTGACTCAAAAAGTATAGTTGATCGATACTCTCCATCTACCTTACATATTCCAATACAAAAACCCTTTTTGTCACATGTATTGGAAGTTTGTATGGCTCTACTCTTGATCCATAAAATCTTAGCATAGTATAATCTTCCATTAGGTACCAATTAGCCAATTGTATTTCTTTTCCCAATTGAATATAATTTCTACAACACATAGGCAATCTAGACATTGGAGTATTTGTAATTGCTTCATACAATGGAGCCAAAAAATAGTTTGCAAAATCATTGTAATTCCTTCGAGAATCATGCATCCTTATCTTTGTTTTCCAATTGTATACTAGATCCTTTTTTCCTTTGAATTTGTATAGGGTTGAATCTGAAGCTTGTTGGTCTCAAACATAGCACTAAATTTGAATAGGAAAAAGAACTCAAGTAGCTTGTGAACCTAAATGTCTTAGTTGAACCTCCTTTAATGATTAAAAATTGTTTATGCATGGATTCTACAATGTGCTCAACAAAGTTATATTTGACAAGTTGCTCAGCATAATGGATATTAAATACCATTTCAAGGAGGCTTGCACCCACTTCTCAATTGCTATTCAGTCCAGGGAAAAATGCTAGCATCGAAATAATATCTTGAACCCATGATTTAAAAATTCCCAAATCATAAGGAGGTTTATGATTATTTTTCAATAAGTTTATATCTTAAACTATTTTAATTAGAAAATTATTTTTCTCCCTTTCATCAACTACTTGAACATAATCACTAGCAAGATTTTCCAGGTCAATGTGGGTGTTTCCAAATTATTCGATTGGAAACCCTAACACTTTTCCAAATTCTTCTGCACTAATTGATAACATTTCTTCTTTGCTATCTTTATTCACAATAGCTTTTTTGTTATCATCATAATTGTGAGCACATACCATAATAAATTTTGGGAAAGGGAAAGCTTCATGTAACATCATGTGCCCTAATCCAACTACCCATGATGCAGTCATACTATTAATTGGCATTGTTTTATAATTTTGCAATTGCATTTGCTTTGCAGCCTTATTCTCACATGAAAATCTCAGTTGTGAAGTAAGCCTGCCATAGATTTCAGGATCATAAATACCATGGTATTCATCTATGAAACCTAAGGTTTTAAACACTCGAGCATAATCTATTTTTCTACTTGAATTTGTTTTTCCTTTCCCAACAACTAGTCTGGTGGTGGTCATAAACATCCTTGCACAGTGACAAGTCCTTCTTAAGTTCTTAATTTTTGTTAAGCCTCTCAACTTCTCAACCCTCAACCTAAAGTTTGAAAAAATTAAAATTTAAAAAACCATAAAATTGGCAATTCTTGTCTTTCACTTACCCAGACTTTGATTCTTCAAAAGATTAACACACAACATACATAAACTAGTTGTTCTTGAACCTAGAATCACCTTGCTACACTGCAATAAACAATCTGAAATCTCGCTTTCTACTAACCCTATCGCTTAAAAATAAAATTACTTTTCACTAGAAATTTCACTTATTTTTTTCTCTTTCTTTGGACCATTAAACTCATCGAAACATGTTACCTCTAAACTACACAACAACCACATTACATTCTTGAACAAACACTTAGAGATAAATTCAACAGTTGTCGTGCATCTCTGCACATCCTATTAATTGATCACTTTCAGCAACAGGTGCCACCATTCAAATGTTCCATCTGAAACAAATTTTCAACCATTGATCTCTGTAAAAATAACAATTATAACAATTATAGAGTGATTTCGGAGCTTCGAGATTGCAAGCCTAGCCCTCTATGGATTTCATTTCGGAATACAACTACAACCATCCATCAAATCTCCATCCAATGGTTGAGTAAAAATGGATATAAACTTAAATATTTTCTAAATATTTCTCGCGCATCATGAAAAATTTCTTCATTAGTCTAATGTCTTAGCTCCTAGGTCTAGGTTTAAATTTACACTTTAATATTCATCAATCTAGTGAATGGCCCCATTTTAAGATGTAACTTGAACCACGTGCTCTAAATTGTCTTCAGTTACCGCTACTTGGGTCCTACAGTGGTAATTGTTCAATCCTCATGGGATCCGCCAGCCCACGTTGCTTAAAACATTGATTACAATAGTGTTATGTCACACAATCCTCACTGTTCTCCGCCATTCCATAGGAGAGAATTTTTCAAGACCTTGGTTCACTATGGAAACACGGGATAGTGTCAAGTGGCAGTTTCTAAGATACTCGATGAAGAATATGAAAAGTGCCAATGATTTCACTAAGGATGAAGTTATAAAGAAGACGATAAATGGTGCACGTATTTTGTAACACATGCCAAGTTTATGATAAAGCAAGTTGAAAATAATTAAGATGGTTTAATCTTGGCTAAGTATAGGTGATGCATAACAAAATTAACCAATGCACATATCGTGACGTGTGGTATGATCTTAGGCTTCCCTGCTATTCCACATGCCTCAATTTACCGCTCCAATACATGATCCTAGTGGTACGAGGAGATGACACATCAGCTTCTCCAATGCTTCCAAAGGCAGTGGGGCCCATGGTGACATGTAACAAGCCCTTCTAGTTTCTCAAACTTGATTGACTCCATTTGAGTCGTCCAATGATATAGATGGTCACTAGATCAACGATCAAAATTTAAATATGCTAAAATTGGTAGTTGCAAGAACGTTCGCTCGCGCAAGATGAGAATTAATCACGAGCAAGATGCCATAGAGCTTGAATTCAATGGTTTTTCCATAAAACCTTGCTTTAATGCATTCTTACGAATTACCAAAGCATTCAGAACCATAAAGTGATCAAATTCAAGAAATCTCCTTAGCTTATTTCTTCGTTGCGTCAAGAACTTAAAATTCCTAAACCCTAGTTTCATGAAATCTCTAGCAAAATGTCACACCCAAAATCATAGTTCTCTGGTTCAACCTCAAACCGAGCCCTACACCAAGACCTTCTTGCCCAATTCCCTGGCTTGGCACCTGATAAGGGTCTTGTAGATAAATATTATGGGCTTAATAATGCAAAATTGACAAATTCTAGTTGAGAGCCCTTTAAATATTGATATTGAAAAAGGAATGCCCGAGTTCCAACCTACAACATACAAAATTTAGATTTGGGGAAATTACCTATCCCAAATGTCTACCTTGATGTGGACACAGTCAAAGAAATTGCAATTAATTATGATGAGAATATCAGGGATGTAAGGACCAAAGTATATTTTCCAAAGATTGATAATGCTAATGACATCACAAATGAAAGATGCAAAAAGTTCACCAATGATGACACCGTTTTCCAAAGTGAAATGACTAGTGGAGAATGAACAAATTCCTTGATCAATCAAGGGATGAAATATTTCAAAGGCTAGTAATCCAAATGAAAGCTGAACAAAAGAAACTGACACCTAATGAGGGAAGAAGACTAGTGAGACAAAATGGTATTCTCCTACTGCTTAAGTGGGATATAGCAATGACTATAGCCCTAGACACTATGAGGAAACATGGCACTCATGTATTGGAACTGAAGATTAAGCACTATTTGGATTCTCTAGGTCTGCATTCAGTCCTAAATATGAAAAATTAGGTATTTGGGCTCTTTCCCCAAATACAAATATTCCAACAATTGTTGGGCATGTTGGTGACTTAAGGACTAGATTGATAATAAAAATAGTATCATATACCTTTGTAGTGGAAGCAGCTACATTGGCTCTTAATGTTGCCAAATCTAGCCAACCAATTGTTGAGTCCCTACATTAGGAGTTTAATCAAGCTCTTAACAAATACAATGATTTGTTAATTGTGTACAACAAATACCAATAAAACATTGCACAATTGCAATTACAGGTGGAGATATTGCAACCAAGCACATTTGCTCCCCCATCTTGTAGACCAGGAATTAGTAGGAAAGAATTGTTAGAGGAGATGAAAGTTTATAATGAATTATTTCACCATTATACATAATACAACAAGGATGAGAACATGCGCATTATCTCTAACATGTAGAAACACCTGATGGGTAAAATCTTGAAGAAAACTTATGGTGCTTAAAATAATTATTCTTCGATGCTTTTAGCTTTTAACATGTTTACAAAGGATAGAATAGAGACCACTCTTCTACTACAAACATGGATTCGAAGATTGAATGATAGATCATTCCTACATATTAGATTATGAAGAATTCAACAGAAAACAAAGGAATAGTACATCCTAAGGAGCAGAAAATAAAAGAATTGCTTTAGAATTTTACTGAGAGTGACCTACCAATTCTTCTTGATATTTTCAATGAGAATGGTAAAGCCTGATAGTACTTACAAAAAAAATTGTGGTCCTGGTCAGTCATTTCAAAATTTTGAATGCTCTAATGCTCATCTGCAAGCCAAGGATTATCTTATCCTACATTTAGGGCTCACCAAAGGGCTAAAATTTGTTTAAACCCTAATACTTCAATACCTTAGCATCTTTTTCTATTTACTCATTGACATGTGTTAGGTGGTTACTGGTTCTTTAAGTTATAACTTAAGCCATTAAAATTGTATGATTTTCGGTCCCAGAATCTTAGTCTTGCCACTTACCTCCCCTTTTAAAATATTTGTTAAACATTTCCCACAAGACATAAAAAAAATTTCCATAACTCGAATGTTTTGACCTCTAGGTCTATGTTTAAAATTTATGTCTTAAATCATTTGTTGACCTAGTAAATGGCCCCATCTTAAATATTAACCTGAAGCACATGCTCTAAAAATGCCTTAAGTTACTACTTCTTGGGTCCCACATTGCCATGTGTTCAATCCTCATTACTCCTCGTCAACCTGTACTAATTAAAATATTCACTAAAAAAGTTGCGCAGTGCTACAGGAGCGCACCATGAATTTGGCCAATACAATTATCTATGTAGAAGCTTATATGACGCTGGTGGTGTAACCATAATTTAAAGGCTCTAAGAGTACCATGTGGCACCATCCTGGTCATTCCCCATTATTCTGTGGGGGTTCATCCATAAAGACCTTGGCTGACGAAGGTGGTGTGGGAAAATGCCAAGTGGCAAGATCTCAACAGTCCAATCAAAGATTAAAGTATGTCGAAGAAATTCACTAAGTATGAAGGCATACAATGGGAAAATAAAAAGGTGTGTAACTTGAGACACATGGCAGAATTCTAGAAAAGCTTGATAAAGATGTTTTAATCTGATCCATCCCAGTTGCAGAAAATTATGCACATGATGAAAAATTGCCTAAGTATAGGCAACGCATAGGTAAATTAACAAGCACACATTTTGGACATGTGGCAAGATCTGGAGGCTTTCCCCACCGTTCTGCATGACATGATCTGCCATCCAATTCATGAGTGTGGGGATGCACAGAGATGACATGTCAACTTTTTCACACTTGCAAAGGCAATGGGCCCAGGGTGACTATTGACCGATGTCATTTTAATAGCCAGTCAAGTTTTTTCAAACTTGTTTGACTTCATTAGGGTTGTGCGATCAAATAGATCAACCAACGATGAATGGTCAAAATTCAAAATTAATGAAAAAAATAGATGAAGTTGTTATGCTTTGCATGAGCAAAGAGTAATGGTGGACAACACATCTTAGGGCCTAAATTTAATGATTTTCCATAAAAACTTGCTTTAACATATTGTTGTAAAATTACTAAAGCATTCAAAAGTGAAAGGAGATCAAATTCAACAAGGTTTGACCTATCTACATAAAAAATCTATGATTTTCGTCATTCACGCACATGTAAGTTGCAATTTGATTTAGCCTTGCCCCATTTTATATAAATTCACATGCAATTGCTAGTATTAAATCTGAAATAGCATTCTAGGATTATCATAAGTTTCAATTACATTGTTTGTGTTCATAGTATTTGCAATTTGCCCTAGTTTCATCTATAGTTCCATCTAAACCCTTGAATTGCTAGTTAAACCCTAAAATCGCTTAGGAGGCCCTAATCTCACCCAATTACCACCAAAATATAACCCCCCAAGGGACAATCCTCTGCTTCCACCCAAAAAAGAGTCATCCATGATGACCTTCTTGCCCAATTGTCTGGTTCAACAAATGATAGGGTCATTAGTAAACTAAAATTATAGGGCCTGAGAGCTGACAAGGGCTTACTTGACAGTTATTATGGGGTTAAAGATGTCGAGATGAAAGTTTATGGTTGGGAGATTTTCAAGTATTGGTACAGAAAGAGGAATGCAACAATCCCAAGCTGCAATTGTTGGAATATGAATTTAGGAAAATTGGTTGTCCCAAATTTATACCTTTACATTGACACGCTCAAATCAATTGTGGAAAATTATGATGAGAATATCAAACTTGTAAGGACACACCTGGGTGTTGAGATGGTAAAATTGGATAGACAGTCAATCATTGATGTCGTTAAGTTGAATCCTAATGCCAATAGGCCCATCAACCTTGAAGATTTGAAAAGAGAATATGATAAAAACAAATCATGTATAGGGTTATGCTGCTACCAAGGTTCTGGGTGAAAGATAAAAATAGGAAAATGGTTAGAATCTCTCTTACAAACCAAGAACCTTTTTGAGTCGATGGTTTTGAAGGGTACTTTGCCAAAACTTATTATACACTCTACTAAGTTCTAGGTTGTCGACGTGGTGGCAGATTAAGATCTTTCTTAATTGGGAAGATTTCCTTCATTCATTCATTAGAATTATTTTTTAATGTGAGACTTTTAAGGTCCTTTTCTCTAGGTGCTTGAATTGAAGAGAGAATTCTACACGTGTGGATTTATGGTCATCTAAGTTGCTCGTTGCTTGTGCAAAATATGTACGAGTGTCATGAGTGAAGACTTATTCTGGGGTATGAGAGAAATTTCAAAGAGTGTTGTGAATAGGGGGCATAGAATGTTGGCACGTGGTGGAAGACTGAAGAATTGTGCAAGTTCGTAGGTCCATAGAAAAATCTTTTTTGGGGGGCATATAAGTTTTGAGAATATTATTATAGTATATATATTTTATTATTATATATGTTTTGAGAAGATGTCAGTGGATTTTATGTTCATGGCAACCAACATTCAAAATTTGATGGTAAATGAAGAATATGACTTTGCCACATACCTATCAGATGTCATTCACAGGGCATTAGTGGCAATTAAGAATGGAGAAAAGGAAATCATGTTTTGGTGGTACTCACTTCTATGCCACATTTTTTTGGCTACGAGATGGAAGTATTTGGGTCTAGGATTGAAAATAACAATGAAGGATGAAAAAGGTCTTGACCTCCCTGTCCAAATGTGGACACATTTGTTAGATAGGCACTGCTCCCAATCTAACTTTGTGACCTTCACTAATTTGTTTTCTGTAAAGGTGAAGTATTATCTGGCAGAAGTGTTAAGGATTCCTAAGGATTTACATGATTTTTTGAGGCCAATGGAAAGAAGGCCTTACTTAGAAATCACACATAAATGGGGTGATGTTATTGTGCATACAAATTGCACCATTCTAAGGGTATATGGGACCAATGTCGCTCTACATATTTTACCAAGATTTGTACCATTGAGATGGGGTTTTCTTGAGGTGATGTGGTAGCTCAGATGGACTGAGCAGCTCCATTTGGAAAACCAAAATAAAGGTTCTATCTTCCCTTTAGTCACAATATTTTTAGATTTTGCTATGGGCAAAGAGGGATGGAGACAAATCCCTAATTTACTCAATCCTCTCAACATGAAACCTTGTAGGGCTAGAACTTTTGACCCTTAAGGATTCATTAGTGCTTTAAGAATAAGGATTAGCAAGTCAAAATATTCACATGGAGTTGATTATGTAGAGGATGTGATAACAAATAGATTTGACTTGAAAGAAATTCAGGACAGGAAAATAAAGTGGATTTCCTTTGAGAAACTTGAGATGGTTAAATAGAAAATGGATCCCAATTTCAAGAGACTTTACTGTGACATTGATGATCCACTTCTTAGAATTGAGATAATATTGCAAAACTTTGATAAAGTGGTTGGACAGCTTAAAGAGAAAGAATGGGATAAGGGGAAAGCCCCCATGATAGAAGAAAGGCCCACTTACCAACCCCCCAAAAACTCATATGTCTTCACCAGAAGACCCAAGGGTATTGTGATGAAGGAGACAGTCAAGAGCATCAACCCTTGTGCCTCAAGCACCCCAATCTCCACCCCAAAATATAATTGATATTGATTCACCTCCAAGGGAGTCCTCTCCAAATAGGAGAAATACTAAAAATAATGGACTTGTTGATTACTCATTGGACTCTGAAGATGAAGAGCTTCTTGTAACCACAAACAACATCATGCAACACATGCCATATCCTCATAGGGATGATGATCTACTAGATCCAAAAAATAGAGACACCAAAGCAGTGTTGACAGGAGTTGATAATGCAAATGATGTCAGGATGAGGCTTGCAAGAATTTCATGGATGATGACACCTTTGTTAGAAGCAATGTGTTTAAATAATTTATATGGAAGACCAAGAGAAATGATTATCAGAAAAGGTTGAATGAGGAAATGGCCAAATTCCCTAACCATCTAAGGGAGAAAATATCAGAAAGATTGGTGTTGCAAATGAAATCAGAGAAAAAGGAAATGACGCCTGATCAGGGCATAAAACTTGTAAGGGACAATGGTATTCTCCTATTACCTGAGTGAGATATAGCATCTAATATAGCCCTTGATACTATCAAAAAACATGATGCTTAGGTATTTGCTATTGAGGATGAGACATTATGTGCACTATCTGAGTCAACTTTTAGCCCTAAGTGGGATACTCTAGCTATTTGGGCACTTACACCAAACACAAATAAGCCCACAGTTGTAGAGCTTTCCAATTATTTAAGAGGGGGCTTGATAATAAAAATATTTTTAGACACTTCAACAGTTGAAGCAACCACATTGGTTGTAAATGTTACCAAATTTAGCAAGGCAACAACATAAACTTTACAAGAGAAATATGATCAGGAAACCAAGAAATATAATGATTTGCTTATTGAATATAATAAGGATAGGTAAAAGATCGCAAAGTTATAAATAATGGTTGATATGCTACAGAATAGACAACCTTATATTCAACAAGTGCAACCAACAACTCCATCCCCTTCTTCACCACCACCTCTGCTACCTCACTCTACATAAATGGTTGTTTATGATTAGAATAGGCCATTAGTTCTAAGCACTTTTGATCCTCCACCACCCAGATCAAGGATCAGTAGAAAATATTTGATCAAATAGTTAAAAACTTATGATGAAATATTATAGCTTCATGAGGAAGATAACCATGACAATAATGTGTTTATAATGACCAATGTATTAGAGAATTTAATGGGGAAAACAATAAAAAGAGTAAACAATGTACACAACAATTATTCTTTGATGATGGAAACTATTGGAATGTTTGAGAAGGATAGAACATAGGTTTTCCCATTAATTCAATTATGGGTGCCAAGACTCAGTGCTCTAGTTGGCATGATCAAGGGATCTACTCATGATCTAAACAAGCTAGAGCAGATAGTCCCAACATACCGAATGGTGAAAGGAATAACTAATTGATAAGGAATGGTGGACCCCATGGAAAATAGAATAAGGGAATCAATCCAAGAGTTTGATGAAAGTGATCTTAGCCTTTTGTGAAGATAATTCAATTGCAACTCAAACCATATGAATAGTGGAGGTCTTGGATGGAGAATGTCGTTGCAACTCAAGCTCTTCTCTTTTGTGAAGATAATTCAATTGATATTGATCTAATGAAGACCACCATGGACATGTTATGGTTTACAAGCAGATTTTTAGAGGATTTTGACAAAGAAGAAAATCAAGTAGCAAAGAGGTATGGCTCATACAAAAATAAAATAGATGAATTTATGGCATTCAAATGTCCATCAAAAGAAGAGTATGACACCTGGGATAAGAAATACAATCAACTACCTGATTTGTAATATTTTCAACATGATATAAAGTTTTTTTGTCTTTCATACACACTCAGTGCTTATAACTGCTACAACAACATTGTCTTCTTTTGTCAGCTCACCATTCGCAGGTCTACACCAACAACGAATAAAGAGAGGAGTGACAAAGACATTAACCACTAACATCAGACACTTTTGGAAAGGACAAAGATTGTAACAAATAAACATAACTACATATTTCTCTCCCACTATATATTTTATACAAATCATGAATGAAAGTGGTCAAAGATCTTTCATCTCATCATCTTTGTCTTTCCATTGATGTATGTTCTTGTTTTAGCTATGGTTCAAAGAATTGGTCAAATGCTTGAATAAGAATAGAGGTTTCTACCAAGTAATGCAAGGATCTTAAAGTAGAAATGGTTAGAAATATTTGAGTACATTAATATAATGCATTTCTATAAAGCTTTTTAATGTTTGGGTGATATACTGTTAAACAACTTCAATTGCATTTGGATAGATATTGACTCCATCAAGAGTTATATCTATAAGCTATGGGACACAAATAGATTCTTGGAAGATTTTGACAAGCAAACATATTCTCTGATGACAAAATAAAGAGCTTACAGAAGTAGATTGGATGAATTTATGGCATTCAAGTGGCCTTCAAAAGAGAAATATAATGCCTAGGACAAGAAGTGCAATCAACTTCCAAAATTGTAGAGGTTTCAGATGATTTCAAGCATTCTTATTGTCCTTTATGCCTAATCAGCATCCACATAAGTCTCCATTCAAATATTGTGGAACATTCTTTTCAAGAAATTTTGTAATGTAGAACACAAAGAATAGAATTTAAGTCTTTTACTAGGTTATAGAGCCTGAATTGTATGTATTTTATAGGTTTTTCTTAACTGTACTAGCATCTATTGAATACAATGGCATAATTTTCCATCTAGTTATCTCTCGATATATATTTTATACAAAATGTGAGTAAAAATGATCAAATATATTTCATCTCATCATCATGGTCTTTCCTTTGATGTATGTTCTTACTTTACCTCTAATTCAAAGAATGAGCTAAATGCTTAAATAAGAATATAGATTTGTATGAAGTAATGTAAAGAGTTTGAAGTAGAGTTGATTAGCAATCTTTGACTACAATAGTATAAGGAATTGGTCTCAACCTCTCTAATATTTGGATAGAACACTGTTAAGCAATTTCAATTACATCTGTTCTAAATCCATGCCCTACATCAAGAACACTCACAATCTTTCAATTCATTTGAAGTTATTTGTTGAAGTGTCATGTCTTTTCTTGTTCACTTTCTATTAATTGTTTAAAAGCTCAAAGGATATTGAAGTGTTTTAGATGATTTAAGCTTAAGACCCTATAACACAATCATCTACATAATCATTTGCATCACATAATCATAATTCATCATTACAAAACATAAACATCATTTACATAATCATTATATCTCATTATCATTACATCCATACATAATCAATATGAACATCACATTTCATCACATATCATTATTGCATAATCAAATTCATCATCACATGGAACATCATACATCATTTGCATAATCAAATGCATCATCCATAAAGCATATCAAATCATCAACCATGCATTATCATATCATCATTGCATACATCACATAAATCATCACATAAACATCATCATTGCATAATCATCATGATCATCATCATATAAACATCATAACAACATAGAACTAGGCACCATCATATGATCATACATTCATCCATTAATTGCATCATTTATTTGCATTAGAAAAGAACAAAAACATAAAATGCACCAAATTTCATTGGCATAATAGGATCCATCACATGTATCATATAGGCATCATTCATAAAAGCATCCTAGAATCATAACACATCAGTTGCATCATCATTTACATCCATAGCATATCATATCATCATCATATAGAACACCACATAGCATCGTAAAATAGAAATCAAATGCATCCATCATAATCATCATGATCATCATCATATGAACATCATAGTCACATAGATCAATCATCATCATCGTCGCATATCATATAACCTCAAAATCATAATGTCAAGTGTACAATGATATCCAAGGGTATAAAGGGATACATCAATATCAAAAATGGCGGTGTATCATAATGTCTCAAATCAAGAGGTACATCACCAATGTATCAACTGAATCAGTGTATACATCAGGTCTCGTTACATCATCAAGTCTCAGTATATTAATCAATCCTATACTGGGGCATATCAATCAATCAGAGAAGTCAAACCACATCGCCCAATCAAATCTGAATTCGCCTGCACCAGATGTGGAAATCCTCTTATGATCATAACATATCACAAATCAACAATCTTATCAATCAATTCAACCTCACCTATCATGAGGTTCATCAATCAAATCAACCTCACCTATCATGAGGTTCATCAATCAATTCAACCTCGCCTATCATGAGGTTCATCAATCAATCCAACCTCACCTATCATGAGGTTCATCAATCGATCCAACCTCGCCTATCATGAGGTCAATCAATTGATCAAACCTCGCCTATCATGGGGTTCATCAATCAATGCACCTCGTGTATCATGAGGTTCATCAATTATTGATCCTCGCCTATCATGAGTTCAATCATCAATTTATCATTGATCCTTGCCTATCATGAGGTCAATCATCAATCTATCATTGATCCTCACCTATAATGAGGTCAATTATCAATCTATCATTGATCCTCACCTATCATGAGGGAAATCATCATCATCATATCATTGATCATCACCTATCATGAGATCAATCATCATCATCCTATCATTGATCCTCACCTATCATGAGGTCAATCATCAACTATCACATCAACATCATCAAATCAATCGGTTGAACGTGATCATCAAACATCAAACACAAGGAGGCAACATAAGGCATCAATTAATCAATCTGGCAGGCTCAATCTCATTTTTTTGGGAGATAAATCATTTTTGAGGCATACAATTTTGAGATCATCATCAAATCATGAAAAAATTCCATAATTCACCAATTTATCTCTTGAGGGGGCATATATTCGGCATCACCTAAAAATCATCGTTTGGGGCATCGAAAACTTTTCTGAGCATCACTATCAATTTTTTCTTTGAAGCAATGTGTAAACACATTACTTCAAAGAGGGGAAAAATGTATACACCTAAAATCGTTCATCACCTTTAATTAATTAAATACTAGCTATTTGATTAATATTTCAACTACGTATAAATAAATTATCAATTTATTTATATTGTTCATTTTCTAAATTCTCCAAATCTAAAACATATTCTTCTAAATTAATTAAATAAACAAGGTTCCCTAAACTTGTTTTATTTAATTAATCTTCACTAAATGGCCAATTAGGAATTAGAGCACATTTCTACAACTTTTTGTGCCACCTCACCAAGGTTGCATGAAAATAAATAACTCTAATTTTTAATTAGAATTATCTTCAACTCATTTTAAAAAGCACATGGCTCATTCCTCACACACTTCCACCAATTTTGGAGCACATGACTTATTCCTCCCACACTTCCACCAATTTTGGAAGCACGTGGTCTTCTCTTCCCACACTTGAATCTTCCATCCAAATGGCATGTTGCCCGTTGGACAAGAGATTCTTCCATCCAAATGGCATGTTGTCTTTGGTCAAGGGGACAACATCGTGATTCTCTTCATCTTCACCATCCATTCTTCTTGTTTGAATCTGGACCGTTGATTATTGCCACCTCACTATATGCTCGGAAAAGGCTATAAATACAACCCTTGGGCATTATATTTGGCATCCACATTTGAAGTAAAGTTATCATGCAAGTTTTATCATTGGAGCTTGGAGCATTTTGGAGTCTTATAGCTAGTCTTTACATCATGTTTTACTTTGCATTTACATCTTGGCTTTAAATCTTGCATCATAGTTGCATTTTATGTCCCATCTTGCATCATAGTTGCATTTTAGATTAGTTCATTTTAAGTTTGCATTTGAGCATATGTAGAATCATGCATAGATCATTCTAGTTCAATACCATAGCATCCACCTCCACTTGTTTATTTATCATAATCACCATCATCCCTTCATCACAACATTCATCATCATTTTTTGCATATAGTTTCATGTAGGCATTTAGTTGGCTTGCATGTTGAATACTAATCTTGTTTCTTAAGTGTCATTCTAATAGCCTTTGTGCACATAGAAATCTGAGGTCCAAAAGGTTAAAAGATGTTGGAAATAGGATGCCATTTAATTGCAAATCCTAAACATTAATTATTTCATGTATCTCCTAGATTCTTGGAATGTGTTCAACAACACTAAGATTAGGATGAGATTAATTATTTGGATGAAATAGATCATGAAATTGACATTTTTAGTTATTCCTAAATAATAGGAGCATGTGGGTGCACACATGGTAAGGTGGCACTCACCTTGTGTTCAGTTAACTATACAGAGTAACAGTTAACACTTTTGAATGGATGTAAAGATCCTAGGAGTTAGGGTTTGATGTTTGCATGCTTGAAGTTTAGTTCAGTTCAGTTTAGATCAGCTCAGTTTTTAGTTTAGTTTAGTTCAGAATCAGTTCAGTTTAGTTTAGTTTATTCATTCAGTTCGGTTCAGTTATCTTGAGTTGCATGCATGTTGGTTATTTTGAGTTGCATGTAGTTAGCTTCATTAACTTGGAATGCATGGCTAATAACATTGAGTTGTATGACAGATAGGGACTACCTCCAGTTAACAAGGGATGACCATTCTTGCATGAATGGTGTTGAGTAAATGTTTCAGTTAACAAGAAATCACTTGGAGCCAACTTGGGCACCAAAGATGCTTTCTTGGAATTAACTCCAATGCATGATAAGATATTTCTGAAGACTCTGTTAAGTGGGACCCTCTTGTGGGCACCATCTTTGAGGAAGAGCTTTGGAATTATCACCGAAGTGAAGGAGAAGTTGTAGCTTTAGTTTGGGATGCCCAAATGGGTAAAGCACATGTTCTAAGCTTTGGTCTTCACAGTAGAACTCAACTTGAAGCAATATGGCATACCTTTTCTAAGGCTTGAGCTTGTGCATTGTAATTATCACCATTTGGAGATTACAAGGTTGCATATTGTCTCTATATATCATTGAAGTTGAAGAGAGTTTTCATAATTGTTTTTACAGGTGTGAAGAAGATTGGTAAAGACAGAAGAAGCATTCTCAAGCATTGGAGCTATTGTAATTCAGAGATTGAATAATAGAATAATTCTTGGTGGAGTTTTTTCCCGAAAGGGTTTCTCCATGTTATATCTTGTGTGATCTTTCTAATATCCTGTCAAGTTCTTCTATCAACTTCTCTCTTCATTCTACAATAGTAAAATGAATTAATCAAGATAATCACCCACAAAGAATATATAAAGAGCTTACTTAGATCAGCAATATTAAATTTTTACAGAGTATTAAGCTAAGAAAACACCTCTTTTTCAAAATTTGGTATCAGAGCTGAGGTTGGGTAGAGTATTGGGACGCCTTTCTCTTAAAAGATTGGAGGTTTTTTGGGCTTAGTGGGAGCTTTTATTATTTTTGCTATTGCTGATTTTGAAAAAAATAAGTTTGTTATAGAGGTCATTGAGAGCTTGGATTCACAGGTTTGGTGGGAGCTTATGACAGAAATGGGGTTTTGATTATGTGCATCATGATGCCATGGGATTGCTCAGTAACACGGTTCAGTGGGGGCATTTGGCAATGAAGTGGATCCTTGGTTGTAGGATGATTTTGTTATTATGTCATGGTATACTCTTGATTAGTGGCTTAGAGTTGTGGCATAATACATGTTATGATAATTATGATCATGAGGAAATATCTGAAATTCCATATAATTTTGACAATAATGGTTTGATGTTTATCTTGTTGTCATGTATAGCTCAGTATCACAGTTCAGTGGGAGCTTTGGTAGGATATAGTGATCTTCATGGAGAGGATGGTAGTCACGATGCCATGTGTGACTTGGTACCATGGTTCAGTGGGAGTTGTTGGCAATGACGTGGATGCATCATTGGTAAGGTTATCTCCATGTGATTGGAGATATGGTTTCTTGGTTTAGAGTGTATTTGTTATGATGTCATGTTATACTCTTGATACTAGTTTAGAGTTTGGCATATTACATGGTTCTCTTGAGACTAGGATGTATAAGTATGTTATGGTGCATGTGATCTCCTAAGAGGAGATGGTTTGGTTAGATCATGGATGTCATGTTTATGTTCTTGATTCATGATTGGAGCTTTGACAATGATCTTGTGTAGTTCTCTTAAGTTTTGGGTACATTAATCATTTGCTTGATTACTTCATGAAAGTGTTGTGTTGCATTTGGAGTTTGGCATGGATTGGTTGGTTACAGGTCCTCATGGATACTTGGAGAAATAGGTGAGGTTGGAGTTCTCTTATGGTAAGAGACATTTGTTGGAATGGTTACTTGTGAGAAAAGTTTTTTAATAGAAAAGACCGAGGAGCCTACACCTTGGTTGAATGTGAATTCAACACACTCGGTGGTTTAGCATACCTCTAAAGAGGTGGTTTGGATACAAAGACTTGGGAAAGGTATTGGTTTGGTTGATAATGGGAAGGTATTAATTGAGAAAGTTAACACTTTAATTAATGTTACAGATTATCTTATGAAACCATACAGATAAGTTCTCATAGTTTTAATCATTTGCTTGGAAGCTTCATGATTATGCAGGTTGCATTTGAAGTTAGCATGGTTTGATTAGTTGGTGCAAGAAGGCCATTGGCCTTGAGTCTTGTACTTGTTTTATTATTCCTTGTTTAGAATAATTGCAATGTATAATGTCAAGTGGGAGAATGTTGGAAATAGGATGCCATTTAATTGCAAATCCTAAACATTAATTATTTCATGTATCTCCTAGATTCTTGGAATGTGTTCAACAACACTAAGATTAGGATGAGATTAATTATTTGGATGAAATAAATCATGAAATTGACATTTGTAGTTATTCCTAAATAATAGGAGCATGTGGGTGCACACATGGTAAGGTGACACTCACCTTGTGTTCAGTTAACTATAGAGTAACAGTTAACACTTTTGAATGCATGTAAAGATCCTAGGAGTTAGGGTTTGATGTTTGCATGCTTGAAGTTTAGTTGATTCAGTTTAGATCATTCGATTCGGTTTAGTTCAGTTCAGAATCAGTTCTTCAGTTTAGTTCAGTTATGGTTCAGTTATGGTTCAGTTATCTTCAGTTGCATGCATGTTGGTTATTTTGAGCTTCATGTAGTTAGCTTCAGTTAACTTGGAATGCATGGCTAATAACATTGAGTTGTATGACAGATAATAGGGACTACCTCCAGTTAACAAGGGATGACCATTCTTACATGAATGGTGTTGAGTAAATGTTTCAGTTAACAAGAAATCACTTGGAGCCAACTTGGGCATCCAAGATGCTTTCTTGGAATTAACTCCAATGCATGATAAGATATTTCTGAAGACTCTGTTAAGTGGGACCCTCTTGTGGGCGCCATCTTTGAGGAAGAGCTTTGGAATTATCACCGAAGTGAAGGAGAAGTTGTAGCTTTAGTTTGGGATGCCCAAATGGGTAAAGCACATGTTCTAAGCTTTGGTCTTCACGGTAGAACTCAACTTGAAGCAATATGGTGTACCTTTTCTAAGGCTTGAGCTTGTGCATTGTAATTATCACCATTTAGAGATTACAAGGTTGCATATTGTCTCTATATATCATTGAAGTTGAAGAGAGTTTTCATAATTGTTTTTGCAGGTGTGAAGAAGATTGGTAAAGACAGAAGAAGCATTCTCAATCAAGAATTGGAGCTATTGTAATTCAGAGATTGAATAATAGAATAATTCTTGGTGGAGTTTTTTCCCGAAAGGGTTTCTCCACGTTATATCTTGTGTGATCTTTCTAATATCTTGTCTAGTTCTTCTATCAACTTCTCTCTTCATTCTACAACAGTAAAATGAATTAATCAAGATAATCACCCACAAAGAATATATAAAGAGCTTACTTAGATCAGCAATATTAAAGTTTTACAGAGTATTAAGCTAAGAAAACACCTCATTTTTCAACAAAAGAATCATTAAGAATAGAGGACAATGAGACATTCTTGAAAGATTTAGTTTGTTGCAAATTAGAATAACTTGTTTGCTTTGAATCTTTAATATAAATTGTTTCATTAAGGTTTGTGTTGATAATAACTTTACACATTTAACACACACACAAGTACTTGTGTGTATGTATTATGATGGAGTAAAATTACTTTAGCTTTTCATAATTTATTGTTTAGGTAAATTTGTAAATAGAAAATGATTATATATGAAATATTGATTTCTTTATATTAAACAATGGAATGATTTGATCAAGAAACAAATTGGATTATATTGTCTACAGAGTCTTTCTCTTTATAAATGTTAAATGGTTAGATTGTAGATTCATTTCTTGTAATTGATTTTAGTGATAAATGGTTAAGTAAGCTAATGGTAGCTAAATATTGACTTAGTCAACATTGAATTAGTATATTGTATGTTTGAGTTGTTTATTGGAACATTGTGTGGATCTTGGTCTTGGGTGTTTTTGCAATTTCGTTTAAAGTGGGAATAGTTATGTTAAGTTGTATTGTGAGTCTTCCAGAGGCTTGGAAAATAAGTGATTAGATGAATTGTTGTGATGGACCCTTGTGTTGATTGATACCATATTTGCTGAGTTGTTTTGGGTCTTTAGCCAAGCACTCGTTACTTGTGTTACATTTGTGTTTGAGAGAGAGATGGGTCATGCCTTGCTCAGGACATGTATTTTTTGGTTGTCATTTCTTGTGCATGATGCCTTACTCTATGGATTTTATTGGGTCTCCTAGTTGTTAGAATGGGGAGTGGCTCTCAATGGGGTCCAGCGCACAAAGTGGCGTCAGGGTAACCCATGTGGGAGTTTCTTAACTCAGTGATAAATTAAAATGAATTAGGGGGTTTGGGTAGTTAAAAAATTAAACAAGATAAGTGAATGCCTCACCCATGCCTATAGTGCCCGTTTAGGCTAAGGATGGGTTGGTTGGAAAAACCAACTTCCTTGTCCTCATGAAAGGAAGATTGGTTTCGTATGTGTCACCCTATGGGGTCGGTGCCTAGTTAGAGGTTGTCAAGGTAACCATAGATGGCGGTTGGCACCTAGTGAGAGGCTATTAGGGTAACCCATGTTAGGACCATGCGATGACACTCTTCCCTCTACAGACTATTATTCCCTTGTTTGTTCTCTCCCTTGGGTTTGTGATGTCCTCTGGAAGTAATGTATGTACTTTGTGATGTGTTGTTGTTGTAATTTCAGTTGTTCTTTGTTTAGCCTTATCATGTCTATTGGTGGTCATCTTGTTATTGTTTTGGGACCAGGTGTTATCTCCTAGCATAGGGGGTGGACCTTAGGGTTCCACATGGTCAGGTGGAATGTACCTTGTACTCCATTGGGTCCCTCACTTTCTTTGAGTTTTTGGTGACTTCTCTTGGATTTGAAGAAGACTTTTGCACTTGTTCCAATTCATGCGGATTATCTTCATGTATTATATACTTTAGATGTACTCTCCTCACATGTATACAAGGAGACATGATTGTTTAGATGTAATGATGTAATGATGTAAATAAATGTTGAACTCTCTTATGGAATGGACAATGTAAAAGATGATATTGTATATGTTAGTTAAATGGACTGATTCTAAATTATATCTATTGATCACATGTTATGGCTATTTCATATTGATTGTTCAATTAATGTGATGATTAAATGTAATTTCGTATTGTTGGTGGAATTTGTTTAATGTAATGATTTTCAGTTATTGCTAGTTTAGTTAATGGGAATCGAGTAGCGTAGTCATGAACCTTAGAGTACTTTGATTGAAAAAAAAACTATTGTTTCATTTGCAATCTTGTGAATATTGTGCTTTCAAAAAAAAAATTGTTTTGTTTTAATAGGTGTTCTAGCGTGTCGTCCTCTAGGGTTGTGTGGCGGGGCGTTACATAAACCATGTTAAAAATATTATCAATTTAAAAAATATAATGAAACAAAATCTAACACAAAAATGCTTCTACGAAAACAAGCCTCTCCAACCCTACACCCTGAGAAGAATACTACAAAGACAAGAAAATAATGAGTATTTTTAAGAATATTTTTCAATTTAAGGGAAACATGTTTGGTTGACAACATTAAATAAAAGAAAAGGTTAGTTATGGATAAGGCCAATTATCATAGTTTTGTATGTGTAACTATAAAAGAAATGTAGAACCCTTTCAAAAAGGAAATATCTTATCAAGCATCAAAATAATCATCTATAACTATTTACATTTAAGCAAAGTCAAAATAACATTTCAACAAACCATAGCAAGAGTCACAACTTTTTCGAAACCTTGGAAAGAGTGAAATTTTACTTGTTTAATAGTAAACCTGCTCCCATTTAATGATAAAAGCTTCCAAAATATCAGGTATAAATATTGATTTTACAACATTCTATTTTCATTTTTAATGCTTTTTGTCAAATTGGTGCCAACTTTCTTCTTTCATCTGTATTGGTTTATGTTTTAAATCTGCATTCAAATATTTTATAAATAGACCATATTTAATTTATTGAACTCAAAAAATATGATTTGTCTAAGTTTATTTCATTCCATTATTTAGCACTTATTGTTAAACTTTCAACTTGCACCCTATGCATGCACAAACAAATACTCAGTAACATATCAACATACATATAGTTTTCTATCGATGTAGCCATTCAAACTCCTTTAAATTTTATGTGCAACTGCTACTGCTCCAAACATTAACACTATTGCTAATTACTTGTATAATTTGAATAGCCATTCAACACACAAAATAATTCTTTACGACAAATGAATTACAATGTTACATTAATACATAGCATTTTAAACATCAATAGAGCATACAAGCTCTTGATTTGTATAAATGACACATGTCACTTTACATCAGACATAATTGATTCCAAGCTCATAGTGATGTTATGATAGCTCCAAGCCACCACTATGGATTTGCATTTATAATTGTAGTTGGCAATGAGGATAGGTACATTTTCTATATTTACATCTCCCATTTCATTCTCTTTTGTTTTTGGTTTTGATTGTGTTAATATTTTTTCCATCATTTCCCCAACATTGCAGGAAAGTTCTATGGATTTTCAAAGTCATTTTGGACTATTCTAGTGGATCAAATTGAGCATATTATGCAATATATTTGGTATTAAATGTTTTGACTATTGTCTTGTACTTTACCATAGTACAACAATCATTTGAGAGCTTTTACTCTTTTTCTATAAAAAACTTTAATGAATTTTTATTACATGTGTCCATGAATTTAGTGTTTGATGAATGCAATTTTGTAATTTCTGAAATAACATTTTTACTTTATGGGCATTTCTACACAAATTGTGGAAGCTTGTTAAAACATGGACATATGCTTTTGGAGAATACACAAATCATTCAACATTGTTAAAGCTGGTCAATAGTAATCTAGCAGGCTTTAGAGGTAGAGATGAGTGCTTACAAATGAGCGAAGAGGAACTTTAGACTTTTTTACTTACTTCCTAAATTTTTAGATTCTAGATCCCAAGAAAATGGAAATGAAAGAAGATATATTTTTTTAATATAAGTATGAAGTTTTAATTTTATTGATTTAGATCAACCTATTTAGTGTAATGCCAAGTAATTAGAAATGAGGGTTCCTTCTATTGATGATTTTTTCATCTATTGGCAAGATGTTAAAGAGGACACACATGTAGGTAGATGAAGATGATAAAAATTTTACCTGTAGAATTTTAAATAGAATAAATCACAAAGAATATATTCAAAATCTAATCAAATCTTATTGTGATAGAATATTTTAAATTGTTTCATCACATGGAAGGCATATTAAGTAGGGCTAAATAAAAAATAAGTCCAGTTGGTTGAAAGAAATAAGAAGCCGAAGGAGAAGGTCCATAGGATTAAAGAATGAGAAATATTTAGCAAACAAAATTTCAACCAAATAAGAAACAAGGTGTAGGAGCTATGTACAACATTCGTTGCAATTAAAGAAGAATGTGATAAAGTATGTAAGCAACAAGAGTATGTAGTAGCCGCTCCACAATTTTTCTAAGAAGACGAAATATGGTTTTAAGGTTTACAAGGTTAATGATTGTGTGGAAGCGTCCAATTTTTTTGGAACCTTGGATTGAATTTAGAGAGACATTAATGTTTGGCATGTTGTAGATGCAAATGGATTTGAATTAACATTAATGTTTTCAGATATCAAGACATATAATTGTTTATTATTAATAAAATGATTCAATAATACTCTTAATATCTTTTATCAATATTCAATATCTTTTATTGAAATATTCAAAGAAATATTGAAAGTATTACTGGATTATTGCATTAGTAATAAGAAATTGTATGCCTTGTCATTTGAAAAGGAAAAAAGAAAACATAAAATTAATGGTAATTCAAACCCATTTGTGTTTACAACATACTAGACATTATACTCTCTAGATTCGATCTATGATTCCAAGCAAATTGGGCAATTCATACAATCATTAGCCTTGTAAACTTTAAGTTCATATTTTCTCTTAAAAATTTATGGAGTAGCTTCTACATACTCTTGTTACTTACATACTTTATCACATTATTTTTCCATTGTAGCGAATGTTGTACACAACTCTTGCAACTTTTTTTTGTTTGGTTGGCATTTTGTTGAATTTTTCTCATTATTTAGTCTTGTGGAGTATCTTTTGTAGTTTTTTGTTTCTTTCAATCAATTCCTTATTTTCTGATTTAGCTCTACTTAATACAACTTGCATGTCATGAAATAATTTACAATATTCATCAAAGCCATATTTGACTAGATTTTGAATATATTCTTTGACATTTATCTCGACTGAAATTCTACTACAAGTAAAGTGTTTATTGTCTTCATCTATAGGTATGTCCTCTTTATCTACATTTTACTAATAAATTAAAAAATCATCAATCAAAGGAACCCTCATTTTTAATTACTCAACACTCTACTAAAACATACAATTCGATCCAAATCAATAAAGTCAAAAAATTCATACATGTATAAAAAAACTTCATCATCCTCATTTTCATTTTCTGGGGATCTACAAATTAAAACTCTAGGAAGTAAAAATTCCCAAAGTTCCTCTTTGCTCATTTTTAAGAACTTTTATTTGTACCTTTATAGCTTGCTATTTCAGAGATTACAAAATTACATTTACCAAACACTAAATTCATGAATGCATGTAATAACAATTCATTAATTTTTTTACAGAAAAGAGTAAAAACTCTCAAATGATTGTTGTACTATGGTAAAGTACAAGCCAATAGTTAAAAATTTAATACCAAATATATTACATAGTATGCTCAATCTGACTAGAACAATCCAAAATGACTTTGAAAATCCATAGAGCTTGCCTACAATGTTGGGGAAATGGGAGCTATAAATATAGAAATTGTACATATCCTTGTTACCAACTACAATTATGTAAAAGATAAGGGATAGCAAAGTTGCTACCACTCTTTGCAGGAAGCTTCAATGCACTATAATAGCACAAAATAAATTTCAAACTCCACAGTTCCTCTTTCTTGGCCTCTATCAAAATGGAGTATCAGAAGTCAACAGCTTTCAATGCAAACGAGATTAAAATGCTTATGTGGCCACACTCTCTATGAAAGCACTTATCTCAATCAAGTTTCCTCATCCTCATCCAAAACTTGTCTTAGAAGCTAGGTAAACTAGATCAACTTCTTTCCAATTCCACCCATTCTAAACGTGAAGAAAATTGATATTTTTACTTTGTAACTACATAACTAGAGGCACTAGAATTTAGAGTATCCCCAATAACACAACATCATCTTATTCCGTATTCACCTTGTAAAATAAAAATGCTTATCATAATTCAGAACATTGCACTCAATAACAAAGCCTTCTACTATCCCTATTTCACTCTAACCAAGTAACCAATTATAATCCTATGAAAGCCACTTGGACTTACAATGTTTATTTTGAATGACGCTTGGCTACATGCAGATTGTACCTCAAGATAACAAGCACCCCACTCAAATGATATGAAATATATCACATATCTTATTTTGATTCATAACTCGACCCATGACAACATCATATACAATACGGCGTAAAATTTTCAATATCAAGTTATCAAATAACCCTAGCAAGAGTGAAAACATTTTACCAAACACTAGCAAGAGCAACAACATTTACAAAACCCTAGAAAAAGTAACACTTTTAATGTTATTTCCAATTTGATGTCAACTTCCTTTTTTCACTTGTATTGCTTTATGTTTTAAATATGTATACAAATACCATCAATATTTGATACCGCAAATAAAAATTGTTCTAGTTTTACTGTCATAACAACAAATGACTCCAATATATCTTTTGAATAATTTATGGATTCTGGTTTGCATTCTTCAAATATGCATTATCATATTTATGATATGGATAATTGCACTGGAAAGTCTTTATTTTAGTCAAGGCATTTTTAGTATTAAACCATGTTATATATACTATCAATTTCAAAAGTATAATGAAAAAAAATTTAACACAAAAATGCTTTTACTAGAAACAAAACTCTCCAACCCTATACCCTCAGAATAATACTACAATGACATCCTACACAACAATATTAGCACTTCTAAATGGATATTACACCCCCTTCTAAAATACAAGCCAATCAAATAATGCATTGGATACTTATATAACAAGACAATAATAATACATAATTATATAATTACATCCTTGGGAAGCATTTTTAGTCTTAAACCCTATACGTAGAAAATACATTTGGATTGTAACTACCATCAAAGAAATTCACATGCAGTAACAATGAAGCCCACATGGTAACATTGAATAAAAGAATAGGTCAGTTATGCATAGGCCCAATTGTTATGGTTTTGTATGGGTATATGCCTAATAAACTTGGTGGCAATCACTCAATTCATGGGAAAACCTGGCTGAACAATCAACTTGACATTGAAAAGAATTTCATTAGATTATCAACTAGGGCTAGTAGGCTTGTGATGGTGATGACATTGTATGTGCTTTCAAAGACCCGAGGTTACCTAAATTATCCTAGTGAAGGTATTATGCTTGCTGGAAAATCATAAAAATGCATAACAATGAAAGAAGTAAAGTTGGTGCTTTGGCTATGGGTACCTACAACATAGTCTATGACTGAACTATTGTTAATAGGTAAAATGTTGAAACTAACTGGAAACTATTAATTGAACCTATTCTACACTCTAGAGTACTATAAGATGAATGCAATTATAAACATGAACATCAATTATGGATAATTTGATATGATAATCTATCTTAACTTATCATGCAATGATGAAGTAACTACTAACAAAAATTAAAACTATAAATATAGTGAGGGGTAGTACCTAGTGGCCCTTGCTCAAGTGGCTATCTCCACTAAATTAAACCAAATCTAAATCCTCATATTCAAATCAACCATATTAAATCAAGATCATTCATGTCACATTTCAAAATATCACATGAAATCTTGCTCAAATATTGTATTAAGAAAAAACTATATTTGAACAATCAACATGTCTATGTAATAACAACTGAAAACTGAAAAGTGTTTGATAACCAAATCCATAATTTAAAGATTAACCAAATCCCTATCTAAAGACTCAACCATCGGATATATACATGTATGAGGGAGTTTATTCAAAACACAACTCTAAACTGAAATCATTAATCACAACTCTCCTAGATATCAAAGCGTAATTAAGATTTAGTTATCCTAACTGCAACTTAAAAGAATCAAGAATCCAAATAGGATTAGAACTCTGTAATAACAGAATTGAAACATGGAACACAAGATCAATTATGCCAGAATCCTAATGATAACAGGGTTCTCCTTCTTCAATGCCTTTATTGTTATCATAATGATACACAATTGTCTTTATCAATTGTCTCCATGTTGTAGTTATTGTGTTTAGTGTATTCAAAAATATCCCATGTTTCACTGTCTAGGAACTCCTTCAGCTACAGGTTGCATTCAATAGTTGTTCCAGGGTACAATGTCTTCTTAGATTGTAAGGGGTTAGTTCATAAAACACATACATAAGACTAACTACCATGATTAAACACATATATCAATTATAATTCATACATATTCACATACAAATAAAGCAACACCATCATATCATAAATGCATTTCCATATACTTTAACCAAGTTCAAGGTTTGCATAATAGACATAAAAGATGGCATACTATAGGAATAATTGTCTTAGGAATGTCTTATAAGCAGTGTTGTCAATTCAGATTACACTCGAAACGCTTGATTATTTAAATCTAGCAATCTGTTGAAACATGGAATGATTCTCAGGCCTGTGGGTTGCCTAAAACTGAGAATAAATCTCCAGAGAGGGCTGGTTCCCTGATGAAAACCTCCTAAAAACTAACTGACTTGGCTGGGAAAGAGATAGAAAGCTTGCTTGAATTGAAATTCTAAAGCTACGAGAGGTGATTGCACCTAAATGATAATGACTTGCAATTATGACTCACAATAAACTTCTCAAAACTCTAATCTGCACAACCTGATTCAATAATTTAATCACTTGAATGATTTAAACAGAGGCTTTGATCTAATGCAATATTGAGGGAAAACGAGGTTTTCACGACAAAATTTATTAACCAATTAATAAGCACAGTGCATAACCAGTGAACTTAAACTAAATTGCATACAGATATGTGAAAAAGACAGAAAAAATCAGAGGTTTCAGAACTGAAACATAGTAATTCTTCGATCAAATTCTTCACAAAAACGATGCTCGAAATCTAGAAGGCAAACTCTAAAGTACTGAAACTCAAAGGAATCTTCTGCAATTACACACTTCGAACCTGTAAAAAACACTGGTATATTAATCTGAAAGCTGAGTTATAAGATGATTCGCTTTGCAGAGTGCAAAGGTTGAAAAACAAGAACTGAAATGAAAAAGATAAACTTTTTCAATATATACAATGAAGGCACTCCAAAGTGCATGAATAGTAACTGAAAGTCATTAGAAAGTGAAAAGATGACAATTACAATGTGAAATCCGAGCACAAGTGAAAATCCCTGAAAAAGTGGCTCAAACTCATGCAAAAATGAGTGAACACCAACTCAAACTGGCGATCATAAAGCGTGTAACTGATCTACAACTCGAACTGGACTGAAAATCTCTAAAAAAGTGGCTTAAAGCATGCAAAACTACCTCGTTTTTATCAATCCGTCCATGCAACTCTAAAGTCCACCTTTGCACAATCAATCTTCAGTTTAAGCAAATAGTTATAACTTAGCTTTATATAACATTTATTTATTTGCATTTTAAAATACTAAATTAATTAAATGATTTATAAAATATCATTTAATTAATTAGCTACAAGATTTAATGCAAATAAACAAATGAAAATAATTCCTTTTGCAAAAATTGAATTTCCCCTTAAAGCTTCATACACTTTACCCAACATATATTAGGAAATGACTTAAATTTTCGGCCATAAAACCTTACACCAATCTTCATTATTATTTGACAAGGCCGACCACTTAACCATGGAGAATAAAAAAAAATGATTATTGAAAATCATTTGCAAAAGTATCAAAATGAATTTAGGGCGAATGAATAAGAGGTCAAAATTATTAGGATTCAAACCCTAAAAAGCAACAAAGACATTTCATTTTGCATTTTTATGAAGTCTCCTCTTTGCTGGGCGCCGCCACTCCTCAAACCCTAGCCACGAACTTGCTGTTTTCTGGATTTTCACCATTGTTGAACTTCGAATATGGTTTCTTTTGGTCGAAATAAGAGCAAAAGACGTTTTTCCAAAAACATGGAGAGCATTTTGGACGTTATTTTCTGTTTTAAATGGTGTTCTTTCATTTTTCTGTGATCTTTGTGCGAACTGGGCACGAATCTGCATCTTGTTTGGCCGCCATTGACTTCTTGAGCTACAAACTTGCTGCAAGAACTCTTCAAATTCAAAAATAAGAAAATTTCATCAAGTATTTTGAGATAAAAGTATGGTTATTTTCTGCATTTGTGCAAATTTCTGGAAGTTCTCTTCTTTTCTTGAAGCTGCCATGAACATCTGGAAGTATTTTTGAACAAGCTTTGCTTATGAACTTCGAATTTGTGTCTTTCTTCTTTGAATCTGCAATATTTCTGAAAGTTTCATCACTTTTGCGCCGCCATGAACATCTTTTGAAGTATTTTCTTTTAAAATAAAGAATAAACTTGCTTGCAAAAAATTGAATCTGGTTAGATCTGCAATATTTTTACTCTTGTAAGCTGCACCATGGACATAAATTTCTGTTTTCTGCAAAAACATAGCATTTTAACTCACAAAAGATGAAATGCTTCAATTTTCTGTTAAAATATAGTCACATTTTTTCAAATCTGGGCATTTTTCTCTCTTTTGAATCTGTAAAAACTTCACTTTCAAGCTGCGCTATGAGGATTTCCTTTTGATCTCTGTAAAACATTTCACTTGAACTCATAACAGATGGAAAACTTTGATTTTCTGTGTATTACAGCCACGTTTTTCTTAAATCTGGGCATTTTAAACTCATAGAAATCTGAGATTTCTGTTTTAAAAGCAAGCTTTTCTCAGATTTTAAAAAACTTCTGGTTTGTTGTTAATCTTTCACCATATAACTCTACAGGTTGCATTTTCTGTTTTAAATGACTCAGAAATTGAAGCTTCAATGTATTCTTGTGCTGAAGATGAAAACCTTGGTTCATTGTCCTGTGACACCTTTTGAATATTTTCTGATTTATAGCAAAGTGTTGTTATTCAATGATCACTGCTCAAATCTGGACCTTTCAACTGTTTAATGACTTTGCTTCTCAGTTAATTGTATTTTGAGTTGATGAACATGAAAGCTTTTTGTTTTCTTCCTATTGTCTCTTGAACTCGAATGCATGACTACTACATACTTTTGAAGCTATGAATACTCAAATACATGAATACTCTGTCTCTCTTCAAATGTAAAGAGGCTCTTCATTTCATTAAAATGCAACGTAAAAATATGAAGCAGAGCTAAACAAAGTATTATCAAAATTGATGAGTTCTTCACACTATTCTTTTGAATTTCTTTGAAATAAGGCTGCTTATATGATTATCCTTTAATTTCAGCAACTCTCTTAATGACTGTTTTAACAATGTTAACGAACTCTCGTATGTAACTTGAGAGTGTATCCTTTTGATATGTTGGGCTCAACCCTTGTGGGAGCCCGTTTTACTCCACATATCTGACGAAATGAACTCGAACATGATAAACCTGTTCCTGCACACTGAAACAAACATGTTAGCAAAATAAAAGAAGCTGAAAGCTTCCATTGAATTATGTCTTTCCTCTCGATCTTTTGCAATTATCTAATGAATGCTTGGTTTAATGCAAATTACATTCCTATTTGTAGCATAGGCGTAAGGCAGAAAGTAATTCACCATTGCTTAGAGTATAACTCTAATACCATTTCCTTAATGATTTTGCAGGTACACGGAGCGATGAAGCGAGGCTGCAACTGCTTGGAGGCACGACGGCTAGAAGCACCAACGAAGTGATTCATCATTACAGGCAATGATGAATTACTTCTCTCCTTTACTCTTATGTTATTTTCAGCTGTGTAGCTTGTGTATTTAAATTTTGTATTCATCTCTTGATTGTCAGAAACAAACTCAGTTACTCCCACGGCTTGTGCGAGATTCAGCATTTCACAAAATGAATAAAAGTATCACTATGCAAATTTTCTTAATTTTCTGTTTAAAAAATGTGCACAATAAACTATGCCTCATATGTAAGATGATCTCAATGATGATCAATGAACACTCAATCAGCAAAAATATGAAATTTTTTTGTACCTATAAATGATGAACTTCATTCAGCTCTACCTGTTTGAGCTTGGAGTGAAAAATAGGTAACAAATTGGCGACCTCTGCGGAGTGTTTGCTTGCTAAACACAATAGACCAGCATATCCATTGGGCATGGAGTCGATATCTGCTCTTCAGACTTCTGAAAACCTTTGTAACTCAGCGTCAAACCACACAAACTGAAAGAAACTACTGCAAATTTGTTTATGACAGAGTCTGAAAAACACGTGCAATAACTACACCTTATTGAAAGCAAAACAATACTGGAATGAAAATGTGCCAGCAGGCACTTATTGAAAGCAAAACTGAAAATCCTACCCTACACTACACTAACCAAATAGTGTTAGTGCTCATACATGGCCATTCACTGGCTGTGAGAAATAACTGCCCTTTCTTAACAACAAATACTGATTTTCATGCTCATGGACAGCTGAAAATAGATGAGGCACCTTAAGATGCTCAATAACTTGGTGCAAAACTTCATAAAGAATGTACACAAAAACACTCATCCCTTGAAAATGACCAACTGTACTGTCAATTTGGAGTGAAAAGATAGGTTGAATATGTTGTCCTTTTATTAAAACTGCATCAGGCATGCTCTGAATATTAGTCCTAGAAAGATACCTGATTGGGCATCCTCTTGAGAGGTTAAACTGATAACTCATTTTGCTGACTTCTCCCTTATCAACTACAACCTCTTCAATCACTTGATTACGTTGAACACAAACCTTTGTCTTGAAAGGTGCTTCAATATCTATGTTTTGTCACCTTTCTTGCTCTACTTGAACAACCCCTTTTTGTGAATCAACCCATGTACCTTCTAGCATCTGATTGTCTTCATTATTCACTGGCTTGGGCTTTTGATCACTACAAGAGTTTAGTAGAATAGCAAGCTCCCTACAAGCTGAACAAATGGGATCTTGACAGTCAAACCTTGATATGTCTTGAAGAGACTGATCATCTTCAATTGGTTCACTTGACTTCTCTTCAAGGCAAGTTGCTTTCAACACATTCGTGTTGGCCTCTTCGGTGTAATACAAAGGAAGTTCTAAAAACAGATTCGATGCTTGATCTAATTTATTTTTATGTTTAGAGCAATAATCAGTAATTTATTTGATTCCTTCCTTCTAGGAGAGCAATAGATTTATCTCTCTCCTCATATTCCTCCATAATTTTTCCCCTAAAACCTTCATTCCTAAACTAGGATGCTAGTGCTCTAACCTATAAATCCCCCACAAAAATCAAGGGGTTCCACTTTGTATCGTCAAGCACTACATAATTATGCAGATAGTACTCATAAAGTTGATCTTGTTCATCTGGTGTGGAGTTAGCAAAAACATTAAGAAAATCATAATTCATGCTCATTCTAACTGACTGATTACTTATGAGCCAGTTAAACTAAAATCTTAGAAACTTCTCTTGCAAAAACAATGCATAAATTCTTGTTGGGGGTCTACATCTAATAATTTGAGCAGATCTATCTACTACTTCCTCCACTCTATCTGCTAACTTGTTCAACTTAATGTCTTTCCCTTCCAAATCTTTGGCATGCTTTGCAATTAGGGTTTCTTTTTTTTTTCTCTATTTTTCCTTTTCTTGTGAAAATTCATTAACAACTTTCGACAATTGATACCTAAGAGATAGAGTGGTTTGATCAGTTGGATTCTTGATAAGAGGGGGTCTGCTATTCTCTGCTACAAGTTGTGTATCCCCTATTTTAACTATGGAAAGTTGTGCCAACAGGTCCAGCTTTTCCCCATGCCCATATGTATGTAATTTCTCCTCCATCTCTTGAATCTTCATCTCCCTCTCTTTATCCATTTGTTCATAAGTTTTCACTTCTTCTAACTGCTTAATTCTTTCTAATGCTTCCTCCAATTCCTTCCTAGCATCCCTCCCTTTCTACTAAAAATATTTCTTCATCCCCTAAAGTCTAATCACAACCTCCTATGTATTCAAAACCCTCATTGTTAGAGTTGTTTGGGGTCCTCTTCTTGGCTTTATGAGCAACAAAGATATCCTTTGAATTTGAGTCAAAGGTGGACACATACCATTTTCTTTTGGTAGGAACATGCACCTTCTCAGGAGAATTTTCCTTCATTTCAGAGTCAGTATCAACCATCATAATGTTTTCCTCTTCTGTTTCCTTACCACTTGGAATTATTCTTCTATTTTTTCTATGCTTCCCCTCATAACACCTTTTTTTTTCAACCGGCTTGAACGCCTAGGTGTAGCAGATGTCTCTTTCTGTATTTCCTTTTTCTTCTACACCTTTGAAGGTGTAGAAGAGCTACTTCCCTTTTTCTTAGTTTTAGGTGTCTTAGAGGTGGATGGGGTCTTCTTTGTTGTAGGTTTCCTAGATGTTGTAGGTGATGATTCCTATACATTATGCTCCTCAGGTTCACCTTGGTTGCGGGTAGGTGAAGAAGTCTGTGAACTAAAAGGGGTTTCTCTTATAGGAACAGTTGATGGTTCTAGGGTTTCAGGAATTATAGGTTGCTCTAGTATACTATTAATGTCTTGAAATTTCACAAAGTCTTCCCAAGATACTTGTGGGTAATGAATTCTAAGACTCCTTTTTGTCAACAGGGCTATTAAATAATGATGAGAAAGAGTTGAATCATTTTATTTCCTTTGGTATTTGGATCTCATCCTCTTTAACAAGTTGTAGAGGTAATTTGGTACATTGACAAGCCTATTATGATGAAGGTGGCTTAATAATTTGAAATGCATATTGTAAAGAAGTGATAACCTACATTCACATGTGAGGTACCTAATGATGTATGAGGCACAGGAAGCCCAAACCCATGGAAGTGAAAGTATTTTAGTACCCTAGGATGATGAATCCAAGTTTTCTCCTTGCTCACATAATTCTTCTCTGGCTACCACTACATCTGCTTGAGCTGGAAATTTAGCTCCAATCATAGGTAAACCAAATACTTATGCAATTTCCCCTTTTGAAGCATATACTAATAATCCTTTTACAGCAATTTCATCATGCTCCAATGTAGCTGCAAATCTTCTAGTTATATCATTATTAAATTCTGTCAACTTTAGAAAATAATCTAGCCATCCTACCCTTGTGAAAATGGGTAACACTAATGCATCTTCCAGTATCTATTTATGTGCATTTGGATCCCTTCTAATGATGTCACCTCCCATGGTAATGTATTCCACTTCTGATCAAAACAAACTCTTCAAGAACTCTAAAAATTCTACCCAAATTTTAATCTCAACAATCCACCAACCCAAGTTTCTGTTACTCTTGCATGCACCTTTCCTTCAACAATTTCAATCACAAAACCCTTTTCTCCTCTATTCAGCTTCTATAAGCTTGAAAGGTTCTGAATTAGCTTGAATTTAAGAAATTTTTCAACTAGAATCGATAGGAAAAAGGTTATAATTGCAAAGCAGGGTATGGAAAAAAGGGTTGTACGTTTCTCTTTGGTTCTACATTTGGCTTTTTGGTGGCAGTGGGAACTAAAATTGGAAAATATAGTACCCTTTCCCCAACTTAAATGCTTGAAGTGTCCTCACTTCAAGTTTGAAAAAATAGGAGAAGGTAATAGTTACAAAGTATGGAAATAGAAGTAATGAGTAAAATGTATGCTAGAGTTAATGTAAGTACATACTGAATCATATTAAAAATTGATGTTAATAATGGTTGTGTAGTATGCGTACTTGTTGAATATTATGTACTGAACTTTCGTGTGTGTGAAACTTATTGGAAGATTATTCGTTGTATGATGTCGATGTGATATGATTAATTGCAATGAATGAATAAATGAAGTGTGAAATTAATGATAGGCTAGTGGATGGTGTGAAGTGAGGAAAAATGTACAGATGAGAGAAGTTGATGTGATAGTTCGAATTCTTGAAATTTGAAATAAATATCATGAAATAAAATAAGCATGTTGCATGTACCGATATGACAGGTTTATTTGTTGCATGTGTGATGAAAAAGTGAAGTGAAAAGTGATAATCTGCAATTAATATGGCACCAAACTTTGAAATTGTTTGACACAAAGCACTGCGGGTTCTAGAAAATTGTAATGTCTTCACTTCCACCCACTTGGTCAGATAATCAGTGCAAACTAAAATGTACTCCTTGTTGTTAGATGTAGGCGAAATTATCCCAATGAAATCTAGACCCCATTTGTCAAAGGGTGCTAACCCTTTTGCTGATTGTGTTGGCAACCTTGACAAAAAATATGCTACTACATTAGCCTTCACAGGCTTGTCCAGTATTATGATATCAAATTCCTGTAGAAGGAGAATCCGTATAACTAGCCTACCCACTAGCACAAGTTTTTTCATTAAGTACCTTATAGTTGTATGATCTGTGTGGACGAAAACTACATATCCAGTGATTTAATGCCTGAATTTGTTGATGGAATACACTACTGTTAGTATTTCCTTCTCTATAATAGTGTAGTTTAGCTTTTGTCCCTGCAATTTTTTTCTAATGTAGTAAATAACAAATTCTTTAGTACCTTCTTTTTGACCCAAAACTTCTCCAATAGCAAAATTTGAAGCATCAATATGTATATGAAAGGGTAATGTCCAATTTGGCCCCCTCAAAATAGGTGCTCTGATTAAGGTTGCTTTAAGTTCCTCAAAAGAATGTTGGCACTCTAATGTCCAATCAAATTTTATATCTTTAATCAGAAAAACAAACAATGGTGTTGCAATCTTATTGAAGTCCTTAATGAACCTCCTATAATAGCTTGCATAGCCTAAGAAGCTTCAAACATCTCTCTGACTTTGTGGAACAAGTAATGTGGAAATGATCTCTATCTTATGTGGATCAACTTGAATCCCTTCAGTAGATGTGAAATTCCCTAGAACAATTCCCTGAGTCATCATCATAAAGCACTTTTCATTACTTAGGGACAAACTGTGTTCTTTACATCTTTTCAATACCTTTTCCAAATTGGTAAGGGTTTCTTCATAAGTTTCTCTATATGTGGTAAAGTCATCCATATATATCTCCATAGAGTCATGAGCATAATTAGAGAAGATGCTAAGTACTGCCCTCTGAAAAGTAGTTGGAGCATTGCATAACCCAAAGGGTAGGACATAATAGGCATAAGTACCCCAAGGGCATGTGAATGTTGTTTTGTCTTGATCCTCTAAAGCAATATTTATCTAATTGTAGCCACTAAAACCATCTAGGAATGAAAAGTACTTCTTCCTTGCTAAAGATTCAAGTACTTGATCAATGAAGGGTAATGGGAAGTGGTCTTTCCTAGTCGTTGCATTCAACTCCCTATAATCTACACATACCCTCCATTTTTAACCTTTTTTAAGGACAATAACTAAGGGTGATACCCATTCACTATCAGATATAGGATAGATGAAGCCTACATCAAGTAGTTTTTGGAGTTCAACTTTAACTATTTCTCTCAAAGCAAGGTTCATCCTTCATTGAGGTTGTATAATGGGTCTAAAACCATCATTTATATAGATCCTGTGCATACACAAGTTAGGATCTATTCCCTTCATGTCATGGCAGTCCCATGCAAAGACTATTGTTGCTTGTGCTTGCAACACTGTATTTAGGGAATTCTATTGCTCATCAATTAATGAATTGTTTATGTTCAGTGGTTTTCCTGGTAAAATTTCTATTGTTTTGGATGAGGCTTGGAAAAATGATAGATCAAGTCCAAGAATATTGGGTATACATTGCAATGGCAATAAGGAATGAAAAATTTGAGATATTTCCTCTGATGAATTAGTAGTATAATGTTCTGCAACAAATCTTGTACGCATGAAAGATAATCCTTTTTTCATGGGTTCCTACCGCAATCATTCTGTATTATGTGAGCAATCAAATCATCTTCATCCCAATCATCCAACAAAGGACCACATTCTATTGTCATTAAAGTCTGTAGAGAATAGTGGTCATCCTTATCTAAGGTAGGCCATATGGTTTTCTCAAGATCAACATAAGGTTGGGATGGAGGATAGAGGACCAATTTCTTGGTAACAATCCCATTAGATATTATCATATTTCTAGACCTACAACCTATGAATGCATCAACTATAGCTAACCATGTTCTGCCTAGAATGAGTGGATATCCTACAAGGTTGACCTTTGGCTGTAAAACTATGAAATCAATAGGATATTCCAAAGAATTTAATGCTATAACTAAATCCTCAATGATTCCCTCAAGCTTGACTATTGACCTATCTACCAACTGTAAAATAATAGGTGTAGGTCTAAGGTTGGCTAATTGAAGGAATTGTGTTGTTTCCTTAGCCATGACATTGATTTCTACCCCTAGGTCAATCAAAGTGTTCTTGATAAGGGTCTCATTAATCTTAACATCCACTACTAGACTACTAGGACCTGTGTATTTAGGGATAGTTATGTTCCCTAGCATAATATCAACAAGGTTTCCTGGGACATGAATTGTCTAAGGATCCTTCCTTTTTCTTCCTGGTTTCTTAAGACATAGGTCCCTCATAGTATTGGTATAAATTGGGATGTCCTTGATAGTTTGGATGAGAGGAATCTTGATATATACATCCTTTAGTTGACCTAATAGGTCTGTCTCATCTTGAATTTGATGTCTTGGTATGGCTAAGCATTCAAGATATGGAGGCTCTGGACTTGAGATAGTTTGGTTTACCTGATTTGACTCAGGTGCTAGGGTTGGATTGTCTGGAGCTTCAACTATAAGTTCCTCATCTTCCATTTCAGTAATTTATGGGGATGAAGGACCAGCTAGTGTTTTATTGATCTAAGGTGGACATCACTCACCTCTACCCCATAGGTGGGGTATTGCATAACCTCATTAGTATAATCCTATTGGACATGCTTGTTGTTAGGATTGGGTGCAGGTTGGATAGGTAACTGTGGTTCTTGATGGCTGAGATGTTGGATTAGATGGATTAGGCATAATAGCTTGTTGTTGTGACTAAGGAGGGAGTAAAGGCTCCTAGTAATTCATATTTTGCTATTGCCACTACTAGCCTTTTCTCCATTGTGGTTGCCACCACTTTTGTTGTGCTGGTCATTGAGGATTATAACTGGAACCTTGGAAATTTTGTTGTGACAGGGCATTTGGTTGTTGTTGGTGTAATGTCATAAGATTGTACCCCTTGCAATTTCACATACATTCTTGCATCTGCTTTAGTGTTCACTCCTCTAACATTTGTGTAGGCTCGTTTTAGCCCTTGCATCATCCTTTTTCCCTCTTAGGATGTTCAAAGGCTCGTATTTCAACAACTACCCTTGTGTGTCTACTTTGTGTTAAACTTTGCACTTTTCCCATTCGTGTCATTTTGTAGTGTGTTGTGTTCGGACACTAGCATGCCACACAGATGTCTACATGCCACGCTAGTGTCCTATGATGTTTCAATGCTCAAACAACCATTTATGTGCATGTTTACCACTTGTCAGCTCTTTTGGTCAGTGATAACAACCCGAGTTGCCTTGTAACCGCCCGAGAAGCTTCTTTTCCCTCTTTAAAAGTTATCTTTTCCATCTTTTTGGTCTTCTGAATCTGCCTAGCTTCATTCTAGCTTCCTTCTAGCCTTGACTCTTGCATTTCTCTCTTGTTATTTTGTTTGCAAAACTTCATATAGCTTGTTATAGAAACACTCTCAAGCTCTCATTACATCTCTTTACAACACATTCTTAGCTCTTGCGGTTTCATTTCCCTTATCTCATGCTTGTGAGCATCCTAGGATTTCATATCCCCTATCTATTGCATCTTTACTTTGTGATACGGGTTCTCCTCTTCAAGCGGGGATTGATTTTATCACTCATACTTGGTGGTGTAGGTTCTACTCGCAGGTTTTGCTTTCACCACACGCTTTGTCCATTTTGGTTCATTTCTCTCTATCTATCTGGCTGTTTGTGGAGGTGGGAACACCAAAACGGGGGTTTGACTGAGGAAACCCCTATACAGCCCCAACACTTCCTCCAGATCTTATGCATGCAAGTATTGAAGACATTCACATGTTGGAAGCTTCATCACTTACATGGTTGTGAGCATTTCTTTTCTATCTCTTATTCTCTTTATCATTTCTATTTCACTTTATTTTAGCTTTATCACATTCCGTTATTTTCCAGTACTTTTGAAGTTCTTAGTAATTAGATTGATAGTAGGCACTAAACCATTTTCTATGATATTCTCACTTTATGGTCCGTACGAGACGCTAGTGCGCCTCTGGAATGCTAACCCGTTGCGCTGTCGTTCATATCCCACATTGACGTCCTTTGGGCGAGAGCTTGTTAGTTTGTCTAGAAAATCTTCGTGACTTGCTCTATCTAATTCTAGAACTCTCGTGTTGTTCCTTGAGGTAGTTTAGGGTAGTTCGCCATGTGAGGCTCTTTGAACGAAGATAACTCATGAATAGTGAATCCCCCTTCTCTACATTTTGGTGAACTCGACATGAAGATTTTTTTTTTAAAAAACTAGGAATTTATTTACCCCAACTTGGTGGGGTCATAACTTTTGACTCAGTGCTTGGAATTCAGAACCATTTGCACCATTGGAAAGGTCTCCAAGAGAACTAGTTTAGTCCCTAAAACACAATGCCTTTGGCTATCAAATTTTAGGGGCCAACACAAGTTTCGACCTCAAATTCTGCTTTGAAGACCTCCGAAAAATGCAAATTACTAGAACCTTGAAAATACCAAACAAAATAGAAAATATGGATTCTCAGTGTTTCTTATTTCTATCATCAAAATGAATTTAATATACTCTTTTATGAGTTCAGTATCTTGTTTTATTCAAATTATTAATGATGTTCCATTTCATGCATGTGATGGTGACTTGGCTTTACCCATGTCACTTGGTGTCTTTGATCCTTCTCACAAGATTCCTCTTGCTTCAGAGGATATCTTGTTCAAAGAAGATGAAATCATTGATACCTTTCTTAATGTTACTCTACCTTCTCTTCATTCCAATGCACTCTCTTCTAGAGATGATGCATTGGTGAATGATGAATCTTTTCATTCCAATGCACTCTCTTCTAGAGATGATGCATTAGTGAATGATGAATCTCTTCTCTATTCCAATGCACTCTCCTCTAGAGATGATGCATTAGTGAATGATGAATCTCGTTCCACATTTGATCCTGATCGGATCGATGTAGAGAATATTTCTTCAAATAATTATTCTACTAGTTGTGATGATTCTATAAATGTAATATGTGTCTTTGTTTCCCCTCAAAGGCCGAAGAGACTAGTCATTTACGTGGCTCCAACTAGTCCTTCTCCTTAAAGGATTTGTTCTATTGATAGTGTCCCATTTAAGAGTGATTCTCTTGATCTTTCTATGGCTCCCTCTTACAGAGCGGTAGCCCATACTTATGAGAATAGAATGAATAAATAACCAAGCCTTCCTCAAGCACCTAAGCCTACAACTAAAGCACTTGGTGATTACGATCTTGTCAAGCAACTTAAAGTTACTCTGGCTATGATCTTACTATGGGACTTGATTCAGTCTACTTTGATTTATCAAGGTATGCTTCAGGAAGCCTTGCAAAATATCCTCTTGCCTTCTTCCACTAGGACATTAGATGTTGATGCATTGATAGCTCCTATTCGTGTGGATTCACTGAATATTATGTTCTATTCATAGGAACTCCCACCTCCAAAAGTACAGAAGCAAGCGGACCCTCTAATGATCATAGTCAACATTAATAAAATTGGTATTAGACATACTCTTGTTGACGTTGGTTCAACACTCAATGTATGTAGCATTGATCTATTTCCTAAGATTAATATTGATTTATCTTCTCTTAATGTTTCTTTTGTTGACATTCGTGGGTTCGATAATATTGGTCGACAAGACCTAGGCACGATAGTCTTGCCTTTGAGGTTGGGACCCATTACTGCACCCACCCTTATTCCTTATTTATGTTATGTTAGAAAAATTACCATATAACCTTCTTCTTGGTAGACCGTGGATTCGTGCTATGGGTGCAGTCCTGTCTACCTTGCATAAATCTATTAAATTCATTTGCAATAATCAAGTAGTCACAGTCAAGGATGACCTTGATGCTATGCACTTATGTGAGATGGCAGCTGCTGGTCAAGTTTCGGTTGTGCCTACTCTTATTCCTTTAGTGTCTTCCAATGTGTCAATGTTTACTCTAGCAGTACCTACTACAAAGGATACTCTTGAGATAAATGTCCCTAAAGAAGATCCTTTTGAAGCAAGAAATCTTAAGTCTGCTCCTTTTACCTCTTCTCAAGAAAATGCATGTCTTGGAGATGATTGGGGTTCTTTATACTTTATAGAACCCTTCATTGGAGAATACAAAGTCAACCCTATCCACCCAAGCCTTCCGATAACATCATCCAAACCCGCTATCAAAGATGATTACTCTTTTGCATCACGGGATAATGTGAACATAAATTGTAATGTTCTTAGTGTTGATCCTCCATTTGAGGAAGATTATGATGCTTTTGCTAAGGAGGATAATGTTGGCAGTCCTATTAAAAAGGATGATGGCAATCCCATAGAGGAGCATAATCCCCATTTTTGGAACAATGCTCTATATGAAGATCCTCATCCTTCTCAATATTTGCATACATGTTATGGCCTTGGCTTTAAGCTTGCCTCTAAATATGGCTATGGGTGTAAAGGTTGTGGGCGTAGTGAACAAGGCATTCAAGTCCCTATAGAATTCGCACCTCGTAAGCATAATTTGGGGCTTGGTTGCTCAAATGAACAATCTAAATGGAAGCCAAGGTTGAGTGACATGAATTTCACTCAACCTCATTCTCGTGGATTGATTCATCTGCCATTATCTGCTATCTTCATGCCTTCTTCTTTTGAGCAATCAAACATTTCTCCACAAGAGAAAGGGTTGCTTCCTTCTCCTCATCCTCTATCTGAGCAAGAACGTATTTTGTTGTGGCTTCTAAAAGCCTGCTTGATTAATCTTCCTTCTCTTACACACAAGAAATCTCATGAACTTGATAAAGAAAAACATTTTTTCTATGTGTACCATCGAGTGCTTGGCCATTCCACTAGTGAATGTAAGGCCTTGAAGGATAAAATAAAACAACTTCATGATTCAGGTGTCATCACTCATTTATTGGATAATGCACCTGCTCCTTCTTCAAATAACAAGTGATGTCGAGGTCTACCTCCATCCGGTATGTTCTAAGTATCTTGCATGGTTCTCCTCCCCTGTCTGCTAGGGGGTAGTGATAACTAGTTCTGGAGATGTGTGTCCTTCTCAAGGACCCCCTCTCTTCTCTATGTCTTTAAAATGAAGTGTCCCTTGAGTGGACCCCTTTTCCTCTTTAAGGGTTCCCGAGGGATCCCCTTTGAAAGCTTTTCTCTTGAGTGAAATCATTTGCATCTAGCTTGGGGGCAACTTGACTAGACCTCACTTTTCAAATAGCATGTTCCTTGAGTGGACCCCTCTTCTTTTGAAGGGTTCTCGAGGGACCCCTTTGAAATCCTTCCAACTTGTCAACGGTCTGTGTGACTGTTCGCTTATTTTCCTGTGTGGCTACTTTGTTTTTGTACATGCTTTGCCTATGGGTAAACATGTTGCTTTGCAGGTGCGCCTATAAAGCCGCTTTCCAATTTGACTCTGCAGAGTCCCCTTCTTTGGGTTTCCTCCATGTAAGAGATCTTGGGGGATGCCTCCTTGCAGATCTATGGGCTTGTAAGGTGATTTTTTTCTCTGGGTTTCCTTCATGTGAGAGATCTTGGGGGATACCTTCTTGCAGGTATGTGGCCCTGTAAGGTGCATACTTCACGGGGCTTCCTTCATAGATATTGGGGGCTTCCTCCTTACAGGTCTACAAGCCTATAAGATGCTTTCATCCTACGGGATTTGACCATTGTTGGTCTGCGGGCCTTTGATGTGCTTTGTTCAAACTCTCCTTAGGTCTGAGGACCTGTGGAGCCATCTCTCTTGGAATTTTCATTCCTTTCTAGCTTCTCCCTCTTAAATTATTTTCTCTCTTCTCTTCTCTTTTGTATATGCCATATTGAAGATCTACATCTTCTTCATCCTAAGTATATGCTCTTTCTCTCCTCGACATTGATTGCTTCCCTGTCTTTTGGGTGCATTCTTCTCTTGAAACAATCGATCCTTACATTCTTCTCTTCGTTTCAGAATTCTCCTATGTGTTATTTTTTTTAATTTGGGGACGATGCATAGTACTGAGACAACCTTTTACATCAAGGTCTCTTTCACTTTGCTAACTCAAATCTTGCTAGTTAGTTACGTGCATGTGTGTTGTTGTCTTGTGTAGGTATTTCTTGCCTAATGGATTTGTTTTTTAGGTCTTTAGCCTGGGGGCATGCTTTTGTGGCTCGAAGAGTTATCTACTTCCTCTACAGTATCCTTTTGGCATAATGATGTTATTTATGTTTAGTAGATTTCCTTTAGCGCTTATATTAGTGTAGATTCATATGCCAGCTAAGGTGGGGGAAAAATGTAATGTTGTAAAATTACACCCCTTGCAATTTCACATACATTCTTGTATCTTCTTTAGTGTCCACTCCCCTAGCATTTGTGTAGGCTCATTTTAGCCCCTACATCAGCCTTTTTCCCTCTCACTTGATGCTCAAAGGCTCGCTTTTCAACAACTACCCTTGCATGTCCGCTTTGCATTAAACTTTGTGCTTTTCCCATTCGTGTCGTTTTGTAGCGTGATGTTTTTGAACACTAGCGCATCGCATAGACGTTTGCGTGCCACAATAGCCTCCTATGACATTTCAATGCTCAAATGACTGTTTTCGTGCATGTTTACCACTTGTCAGCTCTTTTGGTCGGTGGTAACGGCTCAGGTTGCCTTGTAACCACCCGAGAAGCTTCTTTTCTCTCTTTAAAAGTCATCTTTTCCATCTATTTTGTCTTCTGAATCTTCCTAGCTTCATTCTAGCTTCCTTGTAGCCTTGTCTCTTACATTTCTCTCTTGTTATTTTGTTTGCACAACTTCATATAGCTTGTTACATCAACACTCTCAAGCTCTCATTGCATCTCTTTACAACACATTCTTAGCTCTTGCAGTTTCATTTCCCTTATCTCATGCTTGTGAGCATCTTGGGATTCCATATCCCCTATCTATTGCATCTTTACTTTGTGATACGGGTTCTCCTCCTCGAGTGGAGATTGTTTTTATCACTCATGCTTGGTGGTGCGAGTTCTACTTCTGAAGTGAGTTTTGCTTTCACCACATGCTTTGTCAATTTCGTTTCATTTCTCTCTATCTATTTGGCTATCCGTGGAGGTGGGAACACCAAAACAGGGGTTTGATTGAAGCAAACCCCTATATAGCCCCAACACTTCCTCTAGATCTTACGCATGCATGTATTGAATAAATTCACATGCTGGAGGCTTCATCACTTGTGTGGTTGTGATCATTTCTTTCCTATCTCTTATTCTCTTTATCATTTCTATTTCACTTTATTTCAGCTTTATAACATTTTGTTATTTTCTAGTACTTTTGAAGTTCTTAGTAATTAGATTGCTAGTAGTCGCTAAACCGTTTTCTATGATATTCCCACTTTCTAGTCCGTACAAGATGCCAGCATGCCTTTGGGACGCCAGTGCACTACGTTATCATCTTTACCCCGCGCTGACATCCTTTGGCCGAGAGCTTGTTAGTTTTTCCAGAAAATCTTCATGACCTGCTCTATCTAATTCTAGAACTCTCACATTGTTCCTTGAGGTAGTTTAGGGCAGTTCACCCTATGAGGCTCTCTGAACGAAGAGAACTCATGAGTAGTGAATCCACCTTCTCTACAACTAGTTATCGAGGTTATTATGATTGTTGAGGGTTTTGCCATTGATTTTGGTTATTTGGCTAGAGCTAGGATTTCCAAGCAAAAAAATTATGATTTCTGATTGGAAAAGATGAATTGAAATTCAGAGGGTCTTGTGGCATACCTTGTCTTTGTTTTCATGGCCTTCTTTGAGCTATGTAAAACAATTTTCCATCCTCTCCTTCAAGTGGTTGAAAATTAGGTTTCTCTGTTTTGTCTTGTTGAATACTAGCCATCCTCTTGCATTTATAATTTGCTTTCCTTTGTATGTATCTGGGGCAATATTCAGTGAGCATTGCTTCAACCTCCTCTTTCTTCTTCTTTATATGGAGAGTGTCCAATTGATTTGCTAAGTGACTAATAATGTCCTCCTTCATGTTGGACAACAAATTACTTAACTCTATCTTTGAAACCCCAATAGATGATTTGCCAATGGTGGATGTCCTCTCTCCCCTTAGCTTCTTAGTGAAGGTCCTGAAGTAATTTCTACAGATTTCTTCAAATGGTAGTTGAGAAACATCACCTTGCCCAATAAGATTGAGGGTGTATGCATTGAAATAAAGAATAAAGAAATTAAAATAAAATGAAAACATAAATAAAGAAATCAAATTTTAATCTCTAATTTACCGATCCCACTACAAACCTCAAAAAAGAAATGATGTGATGTTGCTTTGTCTTTGGATGTGGATGCTAAATCTCAGCAGCATAATAATACGATTGATGATTGATGATAGATTTTGACAGAGTTGATTTGCATAAGATGTGAGATGCCAAATGATGAAGAAATGATCTTATTGATAGAATTTTTGAGGAAAAATCAAATATGAGAAGAGGATGAGGCTGAAGACTTGAGATAACTGAAAAAATTAGTAGAGTCAACTCAACTACAAAATATAAATTTCCATTTTGAAGATTGAAGAGATAATTATGAATTAATTGATTTGATGAATATATAATTGTGCACAAAGTTTTTATTTTGAAGATTGAGTTAACTGGTGGATGGAGATGAAGTTTCTGAAATAAAGGAAAGTTACATTTGATTTAGGAAAGATTTAGATTCCAAAATTGAGATAGAGTTGACTGAAGAAAAAAAAGATGGAAAGATTGAAAAAAGAAAGTAAGTGTAATAAATCAATATAATTTATTTATTTGCACCTACATGGATAATTAAATAAATAAATAAAAATAGTTATTTAATTATGAAGAATACTAGAGACTAAATAATTAAAAATAATTTTTTTAAAAATGGTCAATTAATTAAAAAATTAAAATTGTTTAATTAACATTAGAGAATAGTTTAGAATAATTAAATAATTAAAATTATTTAATTAAATGGATAAGAAGAAATATGAACTTAGAGGAATGAGGTTAATCTAATTAAATAATAAGATTATTTAACTAGGACAATTTTTAGTGTCTATAGAGGGCATCCATGCAATCCTCATTGAATCCCCTCAAAAATACTAACTTAAGGGATTCTTCAGATAGCTTGTTTCGTGGGTTTTTCTTCAAAGAGAATTGGAATCTCTCCACATAGTCTTCTAATGGCTCATCCTCCTTTTGTGACATTCTGAAAATGTCATCTCTCCTCCTATCAAGTCCTCTACAAAAATCTTGGTAATTTTCCAAGAACAATGTTTTTCATGGTATCCCAATCTGGAATAACATCCTTGCCTAATCACATAAACCATCTTAGGATAGCATATTTTAGAGTGGCAAGGAAGTGCTTGAGCCTATGAGCATCAGAGGTATAGTCATAGCTCCTGCTTAGGACATCAAACTCAAACAAAAATGTGTTTGGATCTTCAGTCACCAAACCATAAAATATTGGTAATGCTAAAGGAGGGATATTCTTCAGCACAATATCCCTTTCTTGGTTGGTGATTGGGAACTCAAAAGTCACATGTTCTGGTGGATCATCCACTGCATCACCCATCGTTAGGTATGTCCCCTCTATGGGTGTAGTAGATATTGGTGAAAAAGAAGTTTCTTCTTTAGTAATACCCTCGCTCTAAGTATTGGAGTCACCACTATCTTCTCTAGCTTGTTTGCTTGTAGAGGGGAGGAACCTTCCCAATGTGTCTCTCTGCCTCTGCATACAATAGATAAAACTTTGTATAGCAATGACCTTGCACAATGTTAGTAGAATGTTCTAGTATTTTGATAAGATTAAACCTAACAATCCTAATGCTAAAAATAAAGTATAAACAATTAAAGCTTGGAAAAACAAGTCTATAAAGATAGCACCATCCTAGACAACAGCGCCAAAAATGTAGAGTCCTTTCTAATTCCTAATAAAGTCGGTGGCAATCACTCAATTCAGAGGAAAACATGGCTGAACAATCCACTTGACATTGAAAAGACTTTCATTAGATTATCAACTAGGGCTAGTAGGCTTGTGATGGTGTTGGCATTGTATGTGCTTTCAAAGACCTGAGGTTACCTAAATTATCCTAATAGTGAAGGTATTATGCTTGTTGGAAAATCATAAAAGCACATAATAGTGAAAGAAGTAAAGCTGGTGCTTTGGCTACGGGTACCTACAACACAATTTGTGATTGAACTACTGTTAACAGGTAAAATGTTGAAACTAACTAGAAACTATGAACTGAACCTATTCTACACTCTGGAGTACTATAAGTTAGATGAATGCAATTATAAACATGAACATCAATTATGGATAACTTGATATGAGAATCTATCTTAACTTATCATGCAATTATGAAGTAACTACTAACATAAATAAAAACTATAAATATAGTTAAGGGTAGTACTTGAGTGGCCCTTGCTCAAGTGGCTGTCTGCACTAAACTAAACCAAATCTAAATCCTCAGATTTAACTCAACTGTATTAACTCAAGATCATTCATGACACATTTTAAAATATCACATGAAATCTTGTTCAAAGATTGTATTCAGAAAAACTATATTTGAACAATCAACATGTCTATGTAATAACAACTGAAAACTGAAAAGTGTTTGATAACCAAATCCACAATTGAAAGATTAGTCAACTCCCTATCTAAAGACTCAACCATTGACTATATACATGAATGAGAGAGTTTATTAAGAACACAACTCTAAACTAAAAATATTAATCACAAATCTCTTAGATATCAAAGCGTAATTAAGATTTAGCTATCCTAATTGCAACTGAAAAGAAATAAGAATCCAAATAGGATTAGAACTCTGCAATAATAGAATTGAAGCGTGGAACATAAGATCAGTTATGCCAGAATCCTAATGATAATAGGGTTCTCCTTCTTCAATGCCTTTATTTGTTGTCATAATGATACACGTTTGTCTTCATTAGGTGTCTCCATGTTGTAGTTATTATGTTTAGTGTATTATGGAATATCCCTTGTTTCACTATCTAGGAACTTCTTCAACTGTGGGTTGTATTCAATAGTTGTTGTGGGCTACAGTGTCTTCTTAGACTGCAAGGGGTTAGTTCATAAAACACATAAACAATACTAACTACCATGATTAAACACATATTCACATACAAATTAAGCAACACCATCATATCATAACTGCATTTCCATATACTTTAACCAAGTTCAAGGTCTGCATAATAGACATAAAAGATGGTATACTATAGGAATAATTGTCTTAGGAATGTCTTATAAGCAACATAAAGATAACAAAAAGCTAGCTAATAAATAGGCTCATCAGTATCTATAATAGAAAATGGCCAATCAAATAATCATTTGCAAGTGTTTACATTTAAGCAAAGTCAAAATAATTATCACAATCTACTAAGAACAATGAAATAAAAGCATTTCTAAATACAAATACTATCCTTCAGCTTCCCTTGTAGGATTCACAACAAACACCCCTTGCAAAGTAGGTATGCTTACTAAAAATTAGGCAGATATATTGGTTACACAAGAATACTTACAACTAACCATACAATCCATTGTCAGATGTCTCCACTATACAAGAAAATTAAAAATAAGAAACCACCAAAAGACTGCATTCCACCAAAAGCATTTATAGTCTTAAACTATGTTCCATATACTATCAATTTTAAAAGTATAGTCAAACAAATTCTAAGATACAAATGCTTCTACCAAAACCATGCCTCCTCAACCTTGTAACCTAAAATATTACTACAATTTTCTGTCCTAGTTCTTATATATCTGAAAAATGCAAGCCAAAAAACATCCATTACAAAGATCTAGACTCAAGACACAAGTTCCCTCTCTGTTTACCTGAGCAAATGCAAAACCTGCAATCGCATGCAAAGCCCATAATTCTCCTTCGTTTGCAAACAACAGTTGTCAACAAGCCTTACCATATGCATCATTATATCCCTTCTCAAAGCGTATTTATTAAACATATGCACACTTGTAAAGCAATAATTAGAAAAGACATGTAATCTAATTTCACACACTCCAACATTAAATAAACGTAGCACACAATAAATGTGATATGATTAAATTAATATATATATATATATATATCGTTTACATTTATATAGTAACATATTAGAACAATCAATAAATACATACTCTCTGTTTCTTTATATAACACAATAACAATAGTATATTATTAATTTTATTGAAAACATCATAAATAATAATAACCATCAACTCTATTATTATACAATATTATTGTCAAGATTTAAAATTACTCTCATCAACCATCTCTTCACCATTTGCGCAATGCACAAAACCTAACAAACCTATTATTCTCAAAATCTTGTGCTATGTAGACATGTAACAAAAAGGACTGACTTGTTTTTTCCCAAACAAAAAAGCTCCCAATCTTATTTATTATTCATTTATAATAAATCTACAATATATAATAATATAATATATATACTATAATAATATTCTCAAAACTTAATATTATTCACCCCCTAAAAAAAGAAAAAGATTATGCTATGGACCCACAGACTTGCACAATTCTCCAATCTTCCACCATGTGCTAGCGTTTCGTGCTCCCTATTCACAACACTCTTCGAAAGTTCTCTCATGCCCCAGAATAAGTCTCTGCTTGTGACACTCAAACATATTCTGCAACTTCGCAATGAGCAACTTAGACAACCATAAATCCACATGTGCAGAATCCTCTCTTCAATTCAAGCACCTAGGGCAAAGGACCTTGAAAGCCTCACATTAAAAAATAATTCTAATGAATGAACGAAGGAAAGCTTCCCAAACAAGAAAGCTCTTAATCTGCCACCATGTCGACAAGCACAAAACTACCACAACCTTAAAAACCTCGCATCTTTTTAATCCAAACTAAAGAAATAATGCCTACCACTCAAAAATTATAACATCCCATTGGTTGAAACAACACCTACAAACTCCCATATTTAAACCACTTTACATTAATACTTTGTAATCATTATACATCCCTAAATAATAGTGTAAGACGTACTAAACAACCCTCATCCAATACAAAAAACATTAAAGACTCGAATAAATTATTATTAAAAAACCACTCGATATGCATAGTACAACTATTTTTTTTTTTTTAATTGTTGAAAAGTATATGTCTCTCTCGAACTATGTGAAGATTGCAAAAATGACCCAAACCTTCACAACCAATCACATCCTCCATAAATGCCCTTTAAAATATGTTTTGTTAAAATTTTTGCATCTTTGCCCCTCAAAACATAATCAGACCCACAAATTTCACTCCCACAAAATAATTTGCACACACAAAAAACAACTCCTCTCCACATCTACTAAATATTATAATTAAAAAACTTACCTTTAATGTTATTCACATTATTAAAACTTACATTTAATTTTTTGAAGAGATAATTTTCCTCCCTAAGTGATTCTAAACAACTTAATTAGTACAAGAAAAAGCAAAGACCTTTCTCCATGAGATTAGAACATTGGTTGACCTATAGTTAAAAATAAAATGGTTGCAGGTAGGCTATGGAAGAGAGGAATATAAGAAGTATGGTAGAAGAGGATGGGATAAAGGAGGTCCAATGGAGGCCATTGAAGAAGAGGAGGGGATAACCAACAAGAAGAAACGGGCAGAAAATTGGCAGGATACTGAAGTAGATGGGCTGGTCACTGCATACCAGCAAATTCACAAGAAATTGGCCTTGGCAGGTAGGAAGGGTAAACATGTCTTCAGATCGGCACAAGAAAAATGGAATGAGATGTATCAAATTTTGCTTTCCATGGGCATTGAGAGACAACCAAAGGAAATTGAGAGAAAATGGTCCAATTTGATCACGGGCTACAAGCAGATAGCAGACTGGAACAGAAAACATGGACATATGAGCTACTGGGAAATGGATGAGCATCTGAAAAAGGAAAAGACGAAGATCAAGGAGCTTCCGGCAGCCTTTAGAGTTGAGGTTTACGATGCAATTTCTGAATTTCATGGTGACTCTTATAATGTCAAGCCCCAGTTTCAAGTCTTGGGTGCGACAACTAATGTTGACCTTCCATCTTCTACCTTGTTCCCTTCTACCGGTAAGGATTCTCCTATCTGAAGTGGAAAATGTTGTGGTCTAAATTATAAGGATTGTGAATTGAGTTCAATGCAAACAAAGTGGACATGGCTCCAATAGAGCAGGATGCAGGTGCAAATTCTCTATGGAGTTAACCCTGCCTCTCCTGCCGTGCACTAGTACTACAGCTCTTCCCTCTGATAATACACAATTTTTGGAAACTTATTGAGGCTGATTTGTTTTTTCTTTCGTTTGTTTTATTTTGGTCAATTGTGTTTTAAGTTAGTCTTATAAGTAACAAAATGGTTCATCTTCAAATAAAAACTAAGCGATTTAAGGAAAATCATTATAAAATCATCATCCAAAGTGATTTTGAAGGGAGGAGGAGATCCATGAGGAAATAAAGAATTGCAGCATAATTATTTCAAATTGAATATTTCTGTAACTTTGTCAGAAAGTGCTCCAAAAGAAATAAAAGGAGTTCCAGATTTCTTGCTGTGACGTTTTCTATCTCAAGAGGGTTTCTCCACATTATATTTTTGTCTTTTGTTTGGATGCAAGCTTTCTTAATTTATAGTGAACATATTTTATAGTTGTTTTCCTACAGAAAAAATAAGAACTTTGGCTGTTCAATATATTTTTAAGTACATAGGATGGTAGGAACTCCAGAAGAAATCGAGTTCTTTATGTTTTTTATCATTTTCAAAAGATTTATTTCGTGAATTTTGCTTATTCACAGAATATTGAATTATAGATAACTTGTACGGTTGTTTTGTTTGCTTGGTGGGTAGTAATCCTTTACAACGACTTCCACAAATTCTTTCAATATTTGTATGCGGGCCTTTTCTGATTTTTGAGTGCTATTTATCATAGTTTAAAATTCATGACTTGGCAAACCTTGGCAGGCCTGAACTCGGCAAAAAACTAGCCAAAACTCAGCAAAATTTCTGAACATTAAAAAATACATATATTTACAAAATAATCTTAAAGGACATGCATAAAATTGAATTTTGAGAACTGATATGTAGTTTGTAATTCAATCAAAGATAAAAAAAGAAGTTCAATACACATCAAAATGTCATATGATGAAAAGTTACAAATTCATATTATTATTTTATAAATTTCCTTTATAGATAAAACTTCTAGGTGGCTTTGTGGGTTGCCTTCGAAATGGATGGTATTGATTCCGTTCTTCCTCAGCAATATCCTGGGAACCAAATTCAATGAAGCCCCAATTGACATGTCAACCTTGCCTTTCACCTCCTCTTGTGCCGCTACAATTGCTGCCCATTTTGCTGTTTTTATCTCAATTTCAGCTAACTCTTCGCTGGAAAAGAGGGGCTCTTTAGGCTTATCCATATCAGCAGCGATCCAATCTGAATATGGATCTATGTCATCAAGCTCAATGGCATTTGTTTGTTCCTTTCCTCCACTTTTTTAGTATGTAGATGAAGGTTGTACTGCACCAAAACAAGGTCATTTAGACACTTTTGAGTCAACTTGTTGCACTTCTTAGTATGAATTGCCTCAAATGTTCTCTAGATGTGCTCACACCCAAAAGTGCTGCAAAGTTGTGACAAAATGCAAGCGGTAAGCTTCTGAAGATTAGGTGTTTTTGCATCATAGTCTTTCCACCATAGATACGGGGGCAAAATTTATATCTTTGTAAGTAACTTCAAAAACCAAAAGGGAAACTAAAATTTAAACTTATAAAAGTAAAGACTTAGTTAACATTTTACTTGGTTGCAAAGTCATTCTTCTTGGAATGCACTGAGATGAAGGAAACAACCTCCCTTCTACAGCCTTGTAAACTTGGAACTCGTCCATAATTGTCTCTAAGATCTTCACTAGGGACCATCCTCTCTATGCATGTGTTGAGGATATCCATGACTTCATTGGCCTTGAAATCTTTGGAGAAGAAAAACTTCAGGTTCAAGTAGTTGGCAGCCACATGAATATGTTGAGGAGTTGTTTGTTTCACCTTCTATCTTAAGTTTCCGATCTTGGTATTGGTTTAGTTTTGAGTTCATAGGTTTGGTCAAAAAGTTTTTTGGGGTTGGATTTGTCTATACAAAAATATATAAAAATCATAAATATATACATTTTGCAGAAAAAATTAAGTTTAGAATATCGTGGGAGGCAGGGAGAGCATCCCTCCGAGGTGGTGGAGGGAGGTGGCATTGGATGCCACGGTGGCCGAGTGTCAATGTTTGGTGGGATGTGGTGGTGGTGTGTATGGAAAGGTGTGCCGGGGTCTTGTCGATGGTTCTCGGCATGATGCCGAGGACATATACGGCATCTGTTTTCATGAGTTATTATGAGTAAAAATAATGGGGAAGGATTTTCTCCTCCTTGCAAGGATGTCCCACACGTTGGTATGGGTACCATTTGTGGACAATGATGGCGGCATGGTGGATAGAGTTTGCTTATTTATTGAAGGCCAACGGCTTTTTTGGCGTGCGGTTTTAGTAGCTAGTGGTTGTGGTGTCTGTGGGTGTTTGATCTCTCCAAAGCCGAGTGCAATTTCTGCAGAAAGGTTAATGGCGAAGAGCTCGAAATTTGTGATTGAGGTCTCAGTGTCGGGCATAGCTCTTTTTGGAGCAGACACGCCGATTTCTTTGAAGTCGTCGGCGAGACAAGCGGCGTTCAGGGAAATTACAGACTAGAGATTAAAAAGAATTCTGTTAAACAATGATCCGTTGGTGTTTGCGGCTATGAAGATGGTTCTAGGCACTGGTCACTTGGAAAATGGGGAGTATGGACGCGATAACCTGCATGTCTCTTTGCGTTTCTTGGCTTCCATTCTAGATTTGAGGACTCCGAAGGCTGAAGCAAAGAAATTACTGGTGAAAATGTTCTGGGAGGACCTGGTTGAAGGTGTGGATGAAGCTCTGCGTGTGGTGATTGAAGGAAGAGGATGTCCGAGGCCTCGCGACGTGGAATGAATTCAAGAAGAGGACACGGTAACGATTTTCCCCTTCCTTCTGGACTTGCACAGTCCGGGTTTGATGCATCACCGAATGTTGGCAAGGGCTGCGGTGGAATTTCTAAAGAAATTCTTTGGTCTGTTGGCGGTAGGGGAAGTAGATTGGAAAATTGAGTTTGAGGAATTTGCAAAATTAAACAAGTTTCTGTAATGTGGGTGATGGCAGTTTTTTGCTTTGGGGGTAGGGTTTGGTCTTTTTCGTTTGTTGGTAGTCCCTGGTCGCAGTGTAGTTTCTAAAATGGTTGTTGTTAATGCTTATGTTTTGGTAGTTTTTCAGTGCTTATGGAACGATTTTCGCCTGTCTATTGGCGTTAACAGTTGTTAGGGAAGGTAGCGGATTTTTGGCTATGGTGGATCTTTTCCTGCTTGGCAGACGCATGTACTCAGCTTTTTTTAATTAATATAATTATATTGACCTTACGTATAAAAAAAAAAGTTTAGAATACCACATAGCATCATATAATAAGCAAAACCACCTTAAAAATTAAAAATACTACAATGTCAATTAGCCAAACTGGACTATCATGATATATATTAAAATTAAAAATATCGTCATAACCATCTATATTAGACGATGTAAGTACTGTTATATTAGAAGAATCACAAATAGAGCCATTGCAACTCTCATGCTTGCTAGCTAGCTCATCCTCAACATCAAGTGCAACAAGTTGGGAAGTGGAGGCATCCAACTTAGTATGCTCTTGATATCCCACTTCTTTGTAGCCACTTTGTTTGTGTGAAAGAAGGGGCAAGTTGGAATGCCCATACATCAAGACCTCTGCTTTTTTTGAGTGTAGTCGGTCGCGATTTATTGAGTGGATGGAGTATGTGCCCTAGTTTCTCTCAAATGCAGCGGAAGTAGCAACCTACTAAGAGAAAATCAGAGAGTTAGAGTTGTAAAATTTAAATTATAAATAAAACTTAAAAGATAAAACAGTTTTTTTATAAAACTTGCAATAAAATTTTGATTGCAAGAGATTATAAGTGTGTGAATTATTGGCCATGTACCACCAATTGTGAGCATCAACCTTAAACTTGTCATGAAGAGCATCAATATTAAAGTCATTGGAGTGTACAAAATCCATGAACTCAATCCTAACTTCATTCCACAAGTCAAGATTAATGAAGAGTCTACAAAGTGTTTCCTTGTACACTTGGTTGACTTCAAGATCTCTTTATGGGGCAATTGTTGTCGATATAAAAAGGATATCAACATTATAATATTTGGGACTCAATGCAAAGGCAAGAAGATGGAGCCAAATGGTCATTTTGTTCCATTTCTCTTCAATAATTTTGTGTAGCTGTTCAAATAAAGCTTTTTTAAGGATCTTGTCATCATATATCTCTTCCAAACAAGGCCTATCCATATTGGTATAATAGTTCAAACTTAAAATGGGTTTGGTGAAACTAAAGAGATATTTAACACGATCCCACTAAATATCTTCTGGGATCATTTGCTTAATATTTGCTGCCCTTACAACGAAAGTGCCTCCCGAACCTTCACAAGTTGTCTCAAAACAATTGTGTTGGAGGCAAAATGGGTCTCAAGTCTCAACAATCTATTTGAAAATCAAAATTAAAAAAACTGAAAATAGATACTTTTATAGAAGAAAATGTAAAATTTTATTTTATTTTTTTTATAAACATTTTTATTAAAATAAATCTTATTGTTTTACTTACATTCAACAACTCGAATTTCATGAATGTTTTGAATATGTCTTGTGACATATGGTGGTTGCTGATGAACATTTGGATTTCTTGAGCCTTGCATACACTTGTTTAATCCAATCAATTTTGGTGCCAATTTTTTGTGGCATAAGTTTGAGGGAGTGGACAACACAAGATGTCCAAAAGATGTGGAATACTCCTCAACTAATAAACTAGTTGCTCTACAATTTTAGGCATCATCTGTTATGACTTGAACAATGTTTTGGGGCTCCACTTTCTCAATGATAATCATGAAAATGTAAGCAATAAATGCACCATCCTTCACCTCCCCCTTACAAATTCACTACCTTCAAAAACCAAAGTTGCATGGACATAGATATGGATATAGATATGGCCATTTTTCAACACCCCTAATATGGATACGACAAGATATTACATTCATAAAAAAACATACCCATATATATAACACAATTTTTTAAGTTACTAGAGGAGATTTTCATTACTTTAGAAGCAATATGGACACATAATTGCTACATCTTCCAATTTTTTTATATTTAAATAATTTTATCATCAAAACAAAATTCAAATACATTGATAGAATCACATGCTATCAAAAATATCTTCACCATTCTTCAGAAATTGGGGTTCTAGATTATCAAGATTCTTTGAAGAGCTAGGATAGTTGGATTGAGTATGACCACCAACAAGACTCTCGGAACCAAATGAAGATGCACTAGAGGATCCTCCTATTATGTCAAAATTCTCAACAATGGGATTGAAATGCATCAATGCATTTATATATACATCAATACCACTCATCTCAGATTGCACGTTTCAAAGTCTACTAGGTCTCTTCATGTAGTGTGTGGAGGAATGCGACAAGAGATAGAGACTGGAATGTACATATACAAGGTCCTTTGCTTTATTGATCTCCAACCTATTTCGTTTCACTGAATGGATGAAGCCATATGTGCTCCATTTTCTCTTTAGATGTAAAAGAACTTGAAACGTATAAAAAAATTGGTATTACAAGTTATACAAATGCAAACAATCAAATAAAAAATAATTTAAATTGGAATATAATTTATATCATGTTAAACCTGTGATAGAAGTTTGATAGCCAATTTTTGCAAATGTTTAGTTGTGGCACCATGGAAATTCTACCATTTCATAGGGTCCATTTCTTTTTTATCTGCCATTCCATCAACGACTGCATAAGTTCAATTAGAGGATGCAAAAGTCCCAAACTCATCTTGAATATTGACAACAACTCTAAGGTTTGTAAACATCTTTTTGAAGGCTTTTTTATATATGTCAACTACTTCAACATCCATATTTGGTGCTGTCCTATTTGGCAATGCCAACATGTTAGCATGGTAGTACTTGGGGTTCAAAGCATATGCCAAAAGTTGCAAAGGAGTTGTCATTTTCTCCCACCTCTTTTTGATTACCTCATATATTTGTTTGTAATATATGACCAAGCATGAATCCACACATCCCATGCCATGCTTCAAACCCTCACACATGCACAAGCTCAACCTGCTAACCTTGCAACCAAGATTACAAACTCTGATGCAATTGCTGCAATAAATAGACAATTAATGAGCATTGTAAACTCCAAAGAGTTGATCAAAACAAGAGCACTAAGCTCCTCACAAATATCTACGCCTAGATTGTGCAAGTAGAGTTCCATCATGTAACATGAAGTCAAAACCAAAGTCTCCTCAATTTAGGCACTCCAAACTGAACACTTAACTGATCGTTGGTCAAGAAAATATCTTCCAAGCTTCTCCTCAAAGTTGGCGCCCAAGAATGGGCCCACTTAACTGAGCCTTGCAAATATCTTCTCATGCAAAAGGTTTAACTCAAAGATGCCAACTTGGGTGCCCAAGGTGGGTCTAAGTCAATCTTAGTTAACTGAAACATATCTCTCCACCAATTCATGCAAACTTTATGCATGATTGATCATCCCCACTTAACTAAATGTATTCACTTGTTATTTGTCATGCAATTGAAGTCATTAGTCGTGCAACTCAAGTCAACTAAAGTCAACTAGCATTCAATTCAAACTAACTACATGCAATTGAAGATAACTGAACCATAATTGAACTGAACTGAACTGAACTGAACTGAACTGAACTCATGTAAGTATCAATCTCTAATTTGTAGGATCTTTACATGCATTACTGAATAACTGAACCATAATTGAATTGAGCTGAATTGAACTGAACTGAACTCCACTCATGTAAGTATCAATCCCTAATTTGTAGGATCTTTACATGCATTACTGAAGTGTTATCAATCCTCCAAACAATTAACTTAAGCATGGTGGGTTCCACCTTCCATGTGGGTGCCCCATATGCTCCTATTTTGTAGGAGCTCTTCTTGAGCGTCCCCACATGTTCCTATCATTTAAGAATAATCACAAATGTCAATTTACATGTTCATTTCATTCAAATTTAATCTCTTTCTAATCCTAGTGTTAGGGAACACTTTCCAAGGACTTAGGAGATACATGAAATATGTTTAGGATTGCAATTAAATGGCATCCTATTCCCAACATTCTCCCACTTGACATTATACATTGCAATTATTCTAAACAAGGAAACATTATTATAAATCAAGTACAGGACTCAAGGCCAATGGCCTTTCTGCACCAAGAGAACTTATCTGTAGGATTGATCAAAGTGTCAACTTTCTCAATCAATACCTCTCCCAAGTCTCAGTAACCAAATTATCATAGGTAGAACTTCATGCTATCAACATAACAACCCAAATATGCAAACAAGTCCCTGTATATCCACCATCTGCAAAATAAGACTTCAAGGTAATAACACACATAGACATGCGATAAAAAACCTTTGAAGTAACTCACTGTAGTAAAGTGTAACTAGTCCAAGAGAGGTGCCCCTCTCATACAGAACACATATACCTTTTGAAACTCCCACTGCATAGGTAATGTCAAATCTGAAAACAAGATCACAACATTAACATGTCCTCCTATAGCACTTCACATAGAGGGTGTGGCTAACTCCTCTATCATAGTGTCAAAAAAGCATACAATGATATGCAAAATACATCTCTCATAACATAAGAACCTTCAAGAAGAAGACTATTCCCACAAAGAGAGAACCTCCAAATCAAACCATGTTCTTATACCACACTAACATGTGCCAAACTGTGTAAAGTAAGATCTACTTCAACACTCCCAAACTGAAAGGATATCAACATCTAACCATTCAACTTATAATGAAACATGGCAGAACTTAGATGTAAACCTCTCACAAAAAGTAGATCCAACTTAGCGGAACATTCCCACAACAAAAGGGAATATGCCTAAAGCCACTAACTATCTCCCGTACCTCTACTGCTCAAATCCTCAGAACTAACTCAAGTTCAAGATTGCAAGGAGAACAATGGAAATACATAAAATCATGTGTCTACTTCTCAACAATCCCTCAGAACTCAACTTTCAAGACTAATGCATAAGAGAAGACAAGATACATATAAATAATGCATCTAATAATCAGGCGGGCAACACCTCTTAGATCATTTTACCTGCCGAGTAGACCAAGTGTGGGATACAAGATTGTCCTATGCATACAACACCAAGCAATATAGGCTTTCAATAAAGACAACCTTCTCATCAGGTCTATGATGGACTCACATCCATTTCCAGGTGTAGGCTCCTCGGTCTGTACTATTGAAAAACTTTTATAACAAGTAACCATTCCAACACATATCTCTTAACATAAGAAATATCCAGCCTAACCCAAGTCTCTCTAGTATCCATGAGCGCCCACCAATCAATCCATGCTAACTTCAAATGCAACTTGCATAATCATGAAACTCCAAGCAAATGATTAATACTCAAAACCAAAAAGAACTACATCCTCTTCAAAGGAAGAACAATAACACCTTTACCAAAGACTCTAAGGGTCCTCCATGAAACAAGATGTTAAAACCTCTTCAAATTACATGAAGATAACCATATCTTACCAAAGCTCCCACTGAACTGTGATACCGAGCTATACATGGCAACAAGATAAACATCAAACCATCACTGTCAAAAGCTCCCATTGAAACATGTAACCGAGCTATCCATGACATCGTGATAACCATCTCCTAAATGAAGATCATCCATGGCCTCAACTCAATCAAAGAATCCGCTGTAAACGACAAAGCTCCCAAAAGGTCAAGAAAACCATAATCTCTAAACCAAGAAGATAAAACACACTTCTTTTACAAATCTGCAATAACACAATAGTAAAAGCTCCCACTACAGCCAAAAAACCTTCAAACTTTTAAGAGAAAGGTGTCCCAAACTCTACCCAACTGTTGGCTCTAATACCAAATGTTGAAAACAAAGGTGAAATTGTAGCTTAAAGCTTGTAAAACTATTATACTCTAGATTTAATTAAGTGTTCTTTGTCACAATTCTTTGTGTATGATTAATCTGTTTAGATGAATTTTACCAATTGTAGAAAGAGACAAAAGATTGTAGAAGAATGAGACAAGAAGATAGAAGTGACACAACATATGCGTGGAGAAACCCTTTCGGGAAAAAACTCCACTAGAATCAATAGTGCTTGTATTATTTAACCTTAGAACAAGATTACAATAATACTGTATCAATCCTTGATTGATATGCTTCCTTGCCTTCAACAATCCTTCTTCACAACCTGTAATAAACTCTCATACACTTTCTGTAGCACAAGCTATCCATGCATTCCATGTGACCAAGCATGAATCCACACATCCCATGCCATGCTTCAAACCCTCACACATGCACAAGCTCAACCTGCTAACCTTGCAACCAAGATTACAAACTCTGATGCAATTGCTGCAATAAATAGACAATTAATGAGCATTGTAAACTCCAAAGAGTTGATCAAAACAAGAGCACAAAGCTCCTCACAAATATCTATGCCTAGATTGTGCAAGTAGAGTTCCATCATGTAACATGAAGTCAAAACCAAAGTCTCTTCAATTTAGGCACCCCAAACTGAACACTTAATTGATCGTTGGTCAAGAGAATATCTTCCAAGCTTCTTCCTCAAAGTTGGCGCCCAAGAATGGGCCCACTTAATTGAGCCTTGTAAATATCTTCTCATGCAAAAGGTGTTAACTCAAAGATGCCAACTTGGGCGCCCAAGGTGGGTCCAAGTCAATCTTAGTTAACTGAAACATATCTCTCCACCAATTCATGCAAACTTTATGCATGATTGATCATCCCCACTTAACTGAATGTATTCACCTATTATGTGTCATGCAACTAAAGTCATTAGTCATGCAACTGAAGTCCCCTGAAGTCAACTAGCATTCAACTCAAACTAACTATATGCAACTGAAGATAACTGAACCATAACTGAACTGAACTGAACTGATATTGTAGTGAACTCTACTCATGTAAATATCAATCCCTAATTTGTAGGATCTTTACATACATTACTGAAGTGTTATCAATCCTCCAAATAGTTAACTTAAGCAAGGTGGGTTCCACCTTCCATGTGGGTGCACCATGTGCTCCTATTTTGTAGGAGCTTTTCTTGGGCGTCCCCACATTTTCCTATCATTTAGGAATAATCACAAATGTCAATTTCCATGTTCATTTCATTTGAATTTAATCTTTTTCTAATCCCAGTGTTGGGGAGTACTTTCCAAGGACTTAGGAGATACATGAAATATGTTTAGGATTGCAATTAAATGACATCCTATTCCCAACACTTTTTGATTACCTCATATATTTGTTTGTAAAAAAATTTAGAGGGGTCTTGCTCTTTTTCTTTGATTGTCTCTGACCTACTCTACCATTGTATCTATGCAATCATAGATGTCTATCTATGTCACAATGATGAATGAGGTTGTATATTGGTTCAGTGTAATGTCCCCTTTTTAGCCCTAAGCTTTTCAGTGACCATTAGCCTATTTCCGGAATCCCATAGGCTATTCGGAGGCGTTTCAGGGGATGTAATGTTCCCAAATTGAAGGTGAAGTAATTTAATTATACTAATTAATTAAGTTGTCCAAATTAATGATATTTCAAAAAGATAGCTTAATTGGTTATTTTAATTAAATGAAGTGGGAATATTAAATTAATTATTTATAAAGTTATTCCAATAAATTAATATCAAAAGGATGACTTTATATTTAATTAATTTAATAAAAGTGACTAAATAAAGTAATATATTATAAAGTCACTTTGGAGAATAAAATAATAATATTTCTAGAAGGTTACTGGAAGGCATTGAGAAATCTTTATTAGGAGCCGTTGGCCTAGCATTTGGGCATGCTTATGTCTTGGATTATTCTATTCATACCAGTTTGGTAGAAGCTTGAATGCTTTGCTTGCCCGAGGGTTTGAAGACTCTAGGATACTAGGTTCGGTTATGAAAGATCAACCCTAGCTGGAGATTGTGGAGGAATCCATCTAGGGTTTCTACAGGTGCTTTATTGGAGAATTTGAATTGGTGCAATAGCTGATGTATTATTGCACTTTTGCTGAGGAGTTTGATTGAATGCAATAGCTAGTTTATTATTGTATTTCACACAAGGGTTTGCATTATTGAGTTGCAGCAGATGATGTATTGTTGCAATTTCCCTTGAGGGGGAATTTATTGCTTGCTGGTTCGATTGTGCAAAATTTAATAGTCTTTGACCAAATTTTGCAAAGCATAAGAGGTTCGATTTTTGGAGAAAATAATTGCAGAGTTTTCGATTTGTATTGAAGAATTTGGAGATTCAATTGCAGTTATTCTGGGCATATCGAATTTACTATTGAAGTCTATTTTATTGTTGGAGAATACAGACAAAATAGAGACAAGACAAATGTGTCAGGCATTATAAGCATTGTTGCAGTCAAGAAAGAATATTGGAGGCCAAACCGTGGAGGAAGGATATTGTTTCTCTATTCATTGCAAAAATAGACAAAAGAACATATCAAAGGAGGTGCAATTTTGCTAAAAAGCACGATTGAATAAAAGTCACGATTTTGTCTTATTCCCAGTCGCGAGTCATAGGCTATGCTGGAAGGAGACAAATATTGGTTTGGAGTTGGGTAAGACGCTGAAGATTTGGGAAATTGCTTTATCGGGAGCTGCTGGCCAAAAAAGACACAAAAAAGAGTAATATTTATTTGAGCCGTCTCCACCAAAGGACTTGTTAACAATAAGGAACCGCCATCCTTAGCAAGGAGCGATAATTTATTTGGAATAATTGAGCATCTCACTCAGCCGCTTAAGACAAAGCCGAGTCAACAACCTTGGAGACCAAGGACGAATTTGTGATATAGCAGAGACAAATAAGGGGCTGATATTAATTCTTTGGAGATATCGATATTAAAGCTGTAAAGGAGTGACCATCCTATTTGATATTTTATGACGTGGGAGCTGAATATTTATAAGAAGTCAAATATTGGTCGCTGTTCATTCCAGGAGCTGGATCCTAGGCACGGCTATCACTCCAGGTTCATCATTCATTATAAACATTACATCTTCAGTTGCTTTGTAGTTGCATTAAGTCGTTGCTATTTAGTTTGTATTGGTTGGGCACATATTGTAAATCTTTCATGTTTAAGCAATCTGCATTGGAGCTTGTCATTACATTGTAATCAGTTTGCAAATCAGTTAAATGGAGTTGGAGTTAGTATGACAACTATTTGTTAAAATGTCTATTGGCTGTAGATGCATATTAGTCCAACTGCATTTCATTTCACTCATCTTATTGCATTGAAAAATCAAACAAATCTTGCATTGCATCTTCGTATTTATTTCAATCAGTAGTTAGAGTCCTTGATGCTATTGAAATCATTATATAAACTCAAAACACGAAAGAACTCATTTATCAGCTGAAAGAGATTACAAGACAAGTGTTTGACGAAATTCCAACGCTCTCAAAACTGAAAATTTAGAGCAGATTTGGCAAGGGCTTTTTACAGTGGTATCAGAGCTAAGAATCCTGCCAGCCTGCTAGGTAGATTGGACTTGTTTCAGCTGCAGATCAGAAATTTCAGTTGAACATCATGGGTTCCAAAGATGATATAATGGCTGCTTATAAAGAGTACCTTGCACTTCCACAAGAGATCAGAAATTACCTTCCCTTCATCGGTTATATGGAGCATCCGATGGCTTATAGCAAACAAAAAAGAAATTCAAAGACATGTGAGTAGCCAAGTATGGTAGACTTCTTGAAGGAAATTATGCTTTAATAGCAAAGATTAGCGCAGTTTATGGAATCCATTTCAAGAGGGTCCACATTTCACAACAAAGAGAAGGAGAAACATGGTGTATCTACAAGTGACGTATCTAGAAGTCTCTATGATGAGTTTTCAGCAGTTATTGATCAACCTACAGTTGAACCTAAGGAGGCCACCAAAGTTTTGCAAGAAAGACTCAAGTTCGTGGGCAAGAAGTTCAAACTCTTACCTCAGTCTAAAGCAACTCTCCTTAACATTTTGGAGGAAGTAGAAAGTTGTCTATTTAAGGTTAGTAAATCACCTTCTCAAGCAATGGGTACAACTTTGACTCCATTGGTGAGATCGTTAGAAAAGCTAGAATTAATGAGACATCAGGATGAAGAAGTAAGATTGGCGGTTGTCACTTGCATAAGTGAAATTATGAGGTTTATAGCTCCTAAAGTTCCCTATGATGGTGGAAAAATGAAAGAGGTCATGCAATTGATTATTGAAAGTTTTAATGGGTTAGGTGACATCAAAAGCCCTACTTTCAGTAAGAGGGTCAAAATTTTAGAATTGATGGCAAAGGTGCATTCATGTGTTATCATGTTTGATTATGATGGTCTCATTCTCCAATTATTCGATTGTTTCATTTCCGGAATCAAGAAACGCCATTTAGACAAGGTGAAGATAGATATGTTCAACATTTTGTCCATATCCTAGATGACGATGATGATGTTTGCAAGCAGTTGCAATCTGATTTGTTAGCCATTTGGAGAAGAGAGCAGCATGTTTCGACTGCAGCATATGATCTCACAAAAAGACTAGTTGAGCAAAAGATTGAGAAGTTCAAGGAAATTTTGAATGTAGAAGAGTTAATCACTTTTGGCTTACAGGTTTCATCTTCTCTACATGTAGATAGCATGCCATCATCCAGTGGATCAGTTGAGTTGGATGATGAAATCAAAGAGAAAATTGAGCCCTCTTGTGTTATGATACTTGGTAAGGGCATTGAGGATATTTCTACAGATGGAATTAGTGCTGTCCTAATTCCAAATCAGGATGTGTGTATATAGGACTTTGCAGAAGAAGATAGTTGGGTGACTCAAGCATTTCACGAACAATCAAATGCTTATTCATGTGAAGGAGAAGCTAGTCATACACCCCATAGTCCGCACAGTTTGAAGAACTAGTTGAAGGTGAATGAGGATGGGATAGTGACAGCATTATCTTATCATGATAAAATGCACAAATTGATTGAGAATCATCTTTGGATGGTTCAATTGGAGAGAAGACAAATGGGAGTTGAAGTAGAGTCTTCTCATGATAGCTTGCAGGAAATCAAAGAAGTTATGGGAACAATGAAGACAAACTATTTGCACCCTCTCTCAGATTGTGATCACCTTCTCAACCTCGTTGAGGTCTATTCAGATGCTTTGAGAAGGAAAGAAGATGAAGTAGATAAGCTTTCACATGAGCTTATGATTTCCAATGATTCCTTGAGGTGTACTCAGATAGCCCTTCAGGAATCCGAGATTCATGTTGATGAACTCTGCTTAGAGTTGAAGCTTGGCTCGCTGTTCATCATGTTTTGTAGAGACTTAGTCATCTATGGCAGCCAGGGCATAGGATGAGGAGACCAGCATGAGATCTCCTAGCATTCACACTCAGGATACTGGTGTAGTGAAACGACCTAGTCCTTACGTAAAGTAAAAATTTCTAAATTTACATCATACGAGTAAATAAATGTGCTAACAAGTCATTGCAATAAAATTTTTCTTTTCTTTATTGATAACACATGAACAAGATGCCATATCAAATTACAATAAAGATTCCATTTCATTATAATAACTTCACAAATACATGAAACAAGAATACATACCTTTACAAACATAGCTCCAATGTGCTTTAGAACAAATAGTAGTAAGACAGTCCAAATTCCTTTCCTTTCAAATCTCAGTGTCTTTTGTCGTCTGCTGTGGAGGAGAAGCATCACTCAGGCACTTTTCCGCCAACCACAGACTCTTAATGCGGCCCCCTGCACATCTACCATTCGGTAGATGGCCCTTCCCTTCGAATGAAGAGATTGGTAGAGTATCCGATAACGACAACCCAACTGAGCATGGTGTTGTGTCCTACATAACTAGAACTTGCTATTTCACAATCCCAAACTAGCATGCATAAAGGATCACGGTGAACTGACAGTGTAGTCTCAAGCATCACACAGTCTAAGTGGATGTTGTACATTGCACTACTTTGGCCAAAGTGTTCTCATTTAGTATTTCGAATGAAGTCATCTATCATAAACACTACTCAGGGCCGATTTGACTTCAGGCTATCTTACACTACGCATAGGTGTGGTCCTTCACTAGATAATCTGTCATCCCAGACTAACCTACAACAATCTAATCTACTAGTAAACTACACAAGCTAGGTATGTCCTTCAATGGATAATCCGTCATCCCAGATAACCTACCTTCAAACAATCTACTTACAAATAAGTATACTAAACCATCTCCCATACTGGATGACCTCTCCTAGGAGTAAACACAAGCTTTCCTAGTTAACTTAATAACTTAGTTGGTGTACTTCAATGACTCATTTCACTTAATCAAGCCTATTAGATTAATATCTAAAGCAACCAACATTCTCCTATTATGGAGATTATTACAAACATGTAAAACATAACTAGAATTGCTTCATTTTTCCTTTTTCTAAAAGACAACATTTATTCTTCCTATGCACAAACAGTAATACTTTTCAAACAGCATAGAAGTCTTAATAAAAGAATAGTAGAAGAATATCCCATGCCTGTGAACGCTTTTCCCAAATTGAAGAAAGAGCTGCCTTTACTTCCAACTCAGTCCAGTTTCTAGATTCTCCAGATGATGATGATTTCCTCACAAGGTTTCCCCTTTTCCACTTCTCAGAAAACAGTAATAGAACTTACAGAGGTAATTAACAACAGACGTGTGTTTTGGTATAACACGTCTTCCCTACACTCAAAAATGGATAATCAGACTGGTGATGGTTTACAACTGGTAAAATATATGAAGCTCTGATTTTTCAATAATGGAAGATGGAAATTGTGATTTCAAACTCAACTCACAATGAAATGTGTATTACAAAATATATGAGAGAATGTGTCTTTCAGAAAATAAGAGTGAATGAATGAATGCTCAACAAAAGGGTAAGTGTAAACAATGAAGAATGGGGCGACTATTTATAGAACCCCAGCCCCAACGATTTGCTCTTCCAAAGGCATGTGGTTTGCCACCACTATAATATGAATTATTCAACCCAGCATGTGGTGCGAGTTCTCTCCCTTACTCAGTTTCAACATGGTGAGTCAGCCTCCAGTAATTGACAACAAAATGGAGACTAATTCCATTGGACATGGTGAATTTTAATAAATTGACACCTACAGGTTCTTTTCCTAGATGTGGCGCCAATTTCAGCAATGGCGGACGAATCACCTTACAAAGAAATAGTCATTGATTAAAATGTAAACACATTGCCTCATTTCCAGGCTGCGTTGGATTTGCCAAAGACCCTGTCAAATGTTTCAATGTTCTACGCATATAATACCTGGGCACGCAACTTCCTCAAACGCCGTTTGTTTCATATTTTGTTTCCAAGTTCAAATGGTAAGCAACAAAAATATTTCGATTTGCATAAGATTGGAGAATAAAGTATTTCAATTTCCATTGTCAATGATAAATATTTCAATTTATTCGATTCCCATAGTTTGATGATCAATATTTAATTGAATATGAAATAACCCGATTCCCATGCTAAAAGATTAATATCAAATCAATATGGGAAATAATTCGATTTCCCTCTATAAGATTTTAATATTAAATATTTATATTATATTAATTATATATATATATATATGTATATTTAAAGTATCAAATAATATATATATATATACATGTATATATATCCCACTATAAGCATATCATAAGCCAGTCAACATATCCGATATGTATAAATACATTATATGTATATATAAAATTGTCAGGCAATAATAATATAATCTTATAATATCCACATAATATAGGTTGTGTGCATATATACATGTATATATGTCTGTATATATTCCTCTATGTGCACGTATGTGTAGGTATACCATATCGATGCATTCGTATGAGCATATCCGTCTGCCAACATACGCCTGTATCGATATGTATATACATATGGATACGTGCATATACTATATACATGTATATATGTCCACCTCCTATTCACTTACATCCATTTACGTTACCATCGTAATGATCGTAATATCATAAGATAGGTACATAGATAAACATCACTCATAAAAACATACAAAAGTAGACAAGACTCCTAATGCAAATATATAAGCTACAGATGACTTACCTATAACCCACACAAAAATGACTTAGTTCACTCAATCTAAGGTGAAGTGTGTGTATGCTCAGATGGTTTACTTTACCGGTTACTCGACCAAGCTCCTCTCCCGAGTGATACTTCCCCTCTCCCTGGAGTAATGGTTCATATACCTGCATCCATTGACACACGCTTTCGGAAGTCATATGTTCATAACATAAGTAGTATACATAAACATTTCAAAAGTTAGAATATTCACAATTCAATAACCATCTATTCTCCTTTATGCAGTATTTCACCATGAATAACATCAATTGAGATAACATCAAATGAAAACAACATCAAGTGAGATAACATTCATATTGAAAACAAGGTACAAGCATCATTAATTCATCTCCAGAATTCATATTACATTCACATTTACCCTATCTAGTAATAGTAAATAGTAACCTCACAATTTGGGGTGTAACATGCAGTGAGCACCATCCTCATGGGTTTTACCTCCTACTTCATTGATTGATGGCTGTCCTACTTTGCTGGTCAGAGTTCTATCAGGTTACACTTTGAGGGCAGCAGCTGTTGGTATGGATAGGAGAGATTGGGATTGTCACTTTGGAGTTAGAGGATGGAGTGATGATGAGTTCTTACCATCCTTGGGCAGCAGAGATACATTTTGCTCCATCGTGAACTTGATTCACAGGTTACATGGTGCTGTTCTGATTTATGCTAGCAGCTTGACAGATGTTGGTATATGTTTTTATGCACCTATGTTGGGCATCCTTCACATCTGCAGGAGACCACTTGGTGTGGAATGGATTGTTGATGGTACAGACACATCAGTCTTGACTACAGGTTCAGGCGTCATTGGAGATTTGAGCGCAAGGCTCTACATTGGTACTTTTGAGATTGACATTGGTCAGTCTTTTCAAAAGAAGATAGTTTCTTCTAAGTCTTGCATGCTAGACTTTGGTGTTGTTCCAAGCTCTTTTCAGGAGAATGATGACATTCATGATGGTATTCTTCCCACTCCTAAAAGTAAGTCAGGACACTTGCAGTTGCTTTCTGATAGAGGCCTTGTTGACAAAAGCAAAGGGGTGATGATGGCATAGCTGCAAGACCCACTCATCCTATTGTGAGTTGTGAGTCTTATTTTGATGATGGCAGTATAGGATGGAATACACATGACTACTCGAGTATTCCATTGGCAGTGTGGGCGTTACAATTAGCACCTCTTGAGTGCTTATTGGAAATGGACAACTATGCATAGTGTGTAGTAATTGCTCTTCAAATTAGGAGGGGAAGCTCCCTCTTTTTGCTGATGTTTGCATAAAAAGTAAAGTAAACTAATGTTCCTATCTTTTTACTCAGCGGCAGGGCACAAGGGTGCATAAAGCACAATGCATTGCAGCTAAGGTTTTCTCTGGTTTATGCAGATCTTAACTACAACTAAGCTAACTTTTAATCTATCCTATCTCCTCTAGATAAACAGAGCAAGAGGGCATAGGAGCGGGAATGGGATGGTTGGATCACTTGTGCCGATCGTCTCTCAGAATGCGTCCGAAGGCTTTGAACATTCAGATCTATGCTGGAATAAGGTCTTATGCAAGCAAACACTCGTACGGTAAGTTGAATCTTAGGATTGCCAAGGAGGAGGAAGCCCTGTCCAGGTGTAGGTTGGGAAGCAACTTACTAGAAACAACAAATAAGGATGAATTGGATAACAGTATTCCCGAGGAGGTGACGACACCTGTCCAAGATATAGGCCGAAATCTAGATCATTAAACATCAAACAATAACCATTAATCACAAAATTCCCAAGGAGGTGACGACACTTGTGCAAGGGGCAGATTGAAACAATAGATTATGAGAACAGACGTTGATAGACCATGAAACTTTGGATCAAATTGCATATGCCTTTTGATTTATTTCCTCAATACTCACTCAACGCTTTACAAAGATTTGGGACAACAAAGGTACGAAATCATACACAATTGCTTATCAAAGCAAACAACTCTCATCCAAGAGTGAACAAAAATGACTTACAAGCTTGATGGCACAATGGCGCAACAATTTTGTGTAGTAATAAAAGTTACAAAATAATGAGCAAAGACTCTTATTTATAGAAGCTCAAAGGAGTAGGCAACCCTAAAATCTCCTTGAGTTAACAATGAGTTCTTGCCAATCCGCAAGATTTATTCCTATGTCTAAAAGTAGGTAACCTAACAGTTAATTGGAAATTTACTTCAGTTAACTGAATCTAAACTCAAAGAGAACTCTAAATACAGAAGTGCCTCCAAAATAGACATCCACAATTAGTGCAAAAAGACATGCATGATTAGTGGGACAGTGAGTTAACTTGGAAAGAGGCATCAAGTTAACTCCTGTGTCATAAATGCTATCTTGGAGGGGTAGGACGTCCTAACTGAGAGTTCACACCTCATCAACTTGAGTCATCATTTCCTCTAACCAGTCGTTGATTGCTTTTGCCTCTGGGCAACTGATGCTTCGAAGGATGATAACGTGTCGCCTCAGCATCTCTTCACCACTCGAAATCTGCTCTCGATATTCTATCTTCTTTGCAGCTGCGTCATCCAGCCTTGTTGACATGAAGTGTGGAAGGTAGTGTGTTAGTAACCAGTGGCGGCTTTGTGTTTGGAATGACTACCTTTCGCGTTTTCGCTATCCATTGAACTTTGATGTCATTTACGCCTTCCAAGGCGTCCAACTTGACTATGGGCTTCACTTGACTATGGGCTTCACTTGATACACGTCCTTGTCGAGTGTTTTTAGAAAGTTGTGAAGTAGGACCATTTTGGTCTTGATTTCAACTTGAGAGTACTGTATTATGAAAAACTCGACTGTTGACTATAAACATAGATATGTTCTGACAACTTTTTCTGCAGCAGCTAAAAATAGCCTCGTCGAGGGGTAATTTTTATGAAAAATTCTGAGATGTGGGTTTTCTTGGGAATAATTTTGTAAGTGAACCCAGAATGTCATAAAATCCAAAAAGTCACTTTTCCTTGTACATGCAAGAACCCTTTGGGGCAGAGGTTTTGGGAGCACTTGAGGCTGACTTTTTCCGAAAAAATCTAACACATGGGTATTGTAGGTTCTTTAAAGCTAAACAAACCTAGTTTGTCAAATTTTCAAAATTGTAACTTTTTTCGAAAACCCTAAAAAAGGGGTAACAGGGCTACTTTTTCTAAGAGAATCTAGCACGTGGGTTTTGCTAAATATGCTATACTGATCATACCCAACCGCCCTATAGGGGCTCAAATAATTGAGTGTGACAACTCCTATCAGGCACTCAAGGATAGGTTGCTCTGAACCAAAGGAAAGTACAAATGATTGAAGAGGGAACACAGGACATTGGTTGGTTACATGCAACACTTAGCCCGTCCGTGTGGGCAGGAGAATCCAACAGTCGACCTTCCAACGAAACTCCCGAGGGAATCGGTTAGCGGCCTGGAGGATTTGAGGAAGATGGCTTAGGAGGCAGATAAGTGGGTTGGCAATGTTCGCACTGAGACAAAGAAGTTCATGGAGGATCTCGTTCATTCTTATCTGCAGGCCTCTAGCATTCTGGCGTGCATGGACACTGTTGATCAGGCCTGGAGCGAGACTCATATCTATCAGACTAAGACTGTTCTTCATTTGGAGGCTTTGATGCACATGCCCTTGCAGACTCTAGTGCAGGGAGGCGTGATACAGGAGGGTGATAGATATGACTTCACCAGTTGGTATTCTTCAGTGGTCATGGGCCAAGGTTTCTTCGATGCGGCACAGGAAGATTCAGCTAGAGTTAGAAAGGCTATGGGAAATATTCTGGAAGGAGTCCTGAACATACTCGAGTCTATATTTGCTAGAAGATTGACTCCGGAGGAGATGACTACAGATGGCCTAAGGAGTAGATTGGAGCCCTTCTTCTCGGACGTGAGATCATTTGTCCAGGTGGACTTCGAAAATGTTTCAACCTTCTCCAACATTGTTCAGAGTACTCAGGATGCCTTAGTCGCTTGGAGAAAATCTTGTACTCGGCACGGGCAGACAGTCACGGTGCTTGAATTTCAGCTCAACCATATTCCACCTCTTTCAGTTCAGGAGGTTGAGGCGGTGCTAGCCAGATTCATCAAATTCGCGGCCAAAGAGAAGGAGAATGGAAACGCCTTGTTGGATGATGACCTTCTAGAGGATGATGGTGGGCATTAATTGCTCATTATGACTTCGGGAGAGTGGGAATCTTTTGCTCATTTATTACCTCACTCCTCTTTGTGGCAGTTTTTAGGGAAGAATCTTGATTAGGGCTTATGTGGCTCAATCTGAGCCGTTCATTGTATTTGAATCTGGGTCGTCCATTGGAATTGGCCAACTATAAAAGGGGCATCCCCCCTCATTTGTATCATATAGAATAGCAAAGATTATAGAGGAGATATAGCATAGAGAGACAGATAGCATAGATTGATAGAGTGATAGATAGGAAGAGGAAGGAAAGTTTTCAAATTGAATGCTTTGTAAGAGATTGTTGTGAACACTCCTATAATAAAAAGAGTTATTATTGCTTGTGGTTTCATCTTTTATTGTGGGTAGCTAGCAAGGTTTTTTCGTCCTTCCAATTCACTTAGAATCTTAAAGTAGAGCTTAGAGTAGAATAGATTTCATTTCATGCAAGTAGATAGTTGTGGAATGTGGTGGTTGAATTAAGCAAGCTTCATTAATCCATACCACTAGTGGGCTCATTGATGGTGAGTTTGCCTTGCGTGGTCAACTGAAATAGTTTGGATTTAACTTCGATTATGATTTATATGTTGGTATGCGTCATTGTGATGGTACCTTCATGTTAAGTTGTGATCTGAATACCTTTGGTTACACCTTTGAAGATTGCACCGGTTCTGTGGAAGCTGTCCAAGGTGAGGCAAAACAGAACTTGGTTTCCACGTCCCGCACCTAGGATAGACCATAGCATTTTTAATCCCTGCAGCCATTCAAATTTTGCACTTTCTGGTTAGTTTAGGAAATCCGAGCTTCATTGATAAATCTTCCGAATCTTGAAAACCCCTTTCTCTCGAGTGAACAATTGTGTAAGTCTCCTTGAAATACCAGCAAATCACATCAAGCCAACTGAGTCTACATCCACTGCATAAAAGGAACCTTGGAGTTGAATGCATGATCTTTCGCAATCTTAGCATGCAGGAGATTTTGTTCAAGAGAGGATAGAGTGACCGTTGGAAACTTTATTCTGTGTTGGTGCGGTCATAAAACACCTGTCAACAGGTTCGAATAAGGTTTGGCCAAGTGTGACCAAACCATGGTACCACCACTCATGGGCAACACCCTCCAAATGCAAGGTTGCAAACTTGATGGCATCTTCTTCAGGCATAGGTCTTAGTGAGAGGTAGTTGTCCAGCTTCTGAACCCACGACCTTGTTGAACATTTGTCACTTCCATCAAGGTGAGCCAAAGTCACCTTCCCAAGGGCTTGCTGGTAATCAGTTCTAGGAGCCGCATGAGCACGGTTATCAACTCTTCCACCATTTCTTTTGCTTCTATGGTTCATGAATTGATCAAAGGACCATTGGTCTTTAAGATCGGGAGGTAAGGTGCCATACTCCATGTAAGCTTGTCTTGCATCATCTGCAATGTTAATGGCGGCCTCAACTTGTGGTTCTTCCCTTTGAGTGAATGTGGGGAAAAGTGGCCTAGAGGTTGATCCTCTAGAGGTGGCCTCATGTTGGCCGATAGTTCTGTCTCTCCCATTGCCATTGTTCCCATTGACTCCACTGTTTTCTCCTGTAGCATGGTTTTGATTTGGAGTCTGGTTTTGAGCAGCCTGCTGATCCATTCTTGCAAGCAAACGAGACATCATATCAATCATCCCATCACACTTCTTCTCCATCCTAGCATCTTTTTCATCCATGGTTTGCTTAAGACTGTCTGACACGTTTTCAACTGCTTCACCAGTGTCAACTGCTTTTCCTGTCTCTCTGAAAGCCCCTGAAATTGTATCTGCCTCTAGTGTAGGTGGAAACTGAAACTGCTGATTTCTGGCCTGACTTCTGGTGTATTATCTGTAGTCTCTGTCACTCATCTGTCAACTAAATCACTATTGGGCACAGGTTGGCAGGATCATGGCTTTGATACCACTGTAATGACCCAACCAATTTTTTTCTCAAATTTTCAATGATCAAGCCAATACAACAAGCACCCATTAAGGTTAGCTCAATCCAAACCAACTGCTAGAATGTAACTCTACGCCAAGAATGTACACCAGGATCCCAATGTTGGGCAAGGTGTGAGCATATGGTGCCAAGCATTGTTAGTAGCAACTGAAAGATTACAATGTTGGAAAGCAACCCAATGCCAAGAATGTGCACTCAAGACCTGAGGTGGGTGAGGTGCTATCATATGGCGATGGGGATCATTAGTGCTCAAAGAAGTACAAAGCTGAAGTGAAAGCTCAACCACTTATTCAGCGGGAGCGAAAGAAGAACTAAAAAGAAAGAAGGTTCGACCACTTATTCAGCGGGAGCTATTACAATGAAAATAACAATTGTTTGTTCCCCTTCTTGGCAGTAAACCATCCAAGAGCTTAAGTGTGTTGGTTCATTCTCATTCTTTGGCGGTAAACCATCCAAAGATTGTTAATGTTTGCTGCTAAAAGATAACTAAGTTATTGCAGAATTAAGTGACTAAAATAGTACTACCATTTGCAGCCTTACAATGCAACAATCTGCAGATTACAAAGTATCACAATTATCAAATCAATGCAACAACTGTATGATTCGTTTTCCAACATCCAAGAATCAGCAACACTGAAAATGCAACCTCAAAATCTGAACTTCTACAATCTGATATGACAGACCAACAACTATAATATGCAGACCACTAACTATACCAATTACATAAATGTTCATAAATCACTCTAGACTTCGCCAAATGGATTGAAACGATAGGCATAAGCTACTAATGATGTAGGCGCCCAAGAAGCAACACAAAAACCATCCCAAAAGTTGGTTATTTATTTTGCATGAATTTCAAGGCAACTCCAGAATGGTATGGCCCCCTAAGAGGGGCGATTTCTTGCCCTAAAATCATACACTTGACAATAAAATCTGGTAATCAGCATGAAGGGTCGCCCCAACCAGCAAAACTCATTTAGCAAATGCCCAAAACAAAACAAAATATATTCTATGACTTATAAGCAAAAACAACTTTCAGCTATGACTGGACCAACAACTCAAAAATGATTAAAAACAACAAGAAAATCCATTACAATATGCTCAATCTGCTCTCAAAAGATAAGAACAGCCTTTATCTTAGTTAGTTGCTATCTTTCAAGCAAGAAACTAAGCCCAAGCTAGGAGGTATGCATTCCTCGAAGCAACTCACTCACCATTTCGACAGCATAACAGTATAGTAGACAGGAGATAATCAAATGAAGAATAGAAGCCTCCTTTTATAAGCTCTTGAAAGAATCTCCAGAAGTCTCTAGAAGGTGTGCCCAAACCACAAGGAGACAAACAAATTCAAATTTTGAGTTGACTTGACTTCATCCCTCAAAATGGCGTCCAACTTCATGTGATATAAAATTTGATTAAATAAAATACTCCTCCCTCAAGTTGGCGTCCATTTCCCAAGGCACATTTTTGACTTTAGAAATATTAAAATAACCTCCTGATGAGGCGTCCACCCTTGAGTTCCCCTTTTTAAAAACAACTTGAAGTTATGAAGCTAGGCCAAGGGGTTAAAGTAAAAATATAACATTTATAGCATGAAATACTTATTTCTCCAAAAAATTGCACCAAAAAGCCAAATTCATCATTACCCATTGAACTGCCCGAAGAGGAAAGCCAACTATGCTAATGCCAACAGAACCACTGCCAAAAATAGGATTTACTAAAAATAGTAAATTTAGAAAGTTGCTCGGATCAACGTGCAAGCCATACCATTGCGAAGCTCTCTGAAAACCCGGAAAGAATCCACAATCTAAAATCCAAAACTCCAAGTGCCAACCATTGAAAAAAGCAAAAACAACCTCCTAGAAAATAGAAAACCCTAATTTCAGCTTCTGACTAGCCTATGGGCCTCTGGGATAGGCTAACGGCCATCAACATTGATCACTGCTGAGAAGGGGACATTACAACTTACTATTTATAGTAAGTCACTTGGTCATATTGTCTATACTTACTATTTATAGTAAGTCATTTCTGGATCAGTTGTCATCATGCCTACATCCGGAAAATATGATTGGATCACTCTTTTGGGCTGGTGTTGGTTAATTATTGAGGATTAATGATTTAATTATATTATTAAATTTAATTGACTTTAATAATATTAGTATTTAATGATGACTTTATTAAAAGGTGATATAAGGGGTTAAATGGAAATTAATAGAGTATTATATTTAATGATGCTTTATTAATTTATTATATTAAAAAGCTAAATGCATTAAAAGCATCAAAAGCAAATATTATATTTAATTAATTGGCCAAGTGGGGATTTGGAGAGTATAAAAGCAAAAAGCATTTGCTTTTTCATTATCATTGATCATTTTATTGAACTTGTGCAAATTGGAGAAACTAAGCAAGGGTTTCCTAGTTTTGAAAATTGAAGCTTTTTGAGGACGAAAACCCTCAGAGAGAACAGTGTCTATAGGTGTGAAAGATCACCCAAGGGCATTCAGGGAGATAATCTCATTTAGAGGTTATTATTGAGCTACATTGAATTCAAAAGGTTGACTAAAATTATTGAGCTACTCATGAAACATGGGTCAATGACTTTGACTCGTAAAACTACATGGTTGAATCCTGATAGCAAAATCACAATTTGACACGCTGTGGAAAATACCTCCTACTTATTAAAATTAGACACTCAGGGTGGAATCATACAGGGTTTTTGGAGATTGCTGATGTTCTTAGTTGCTGATCAAACACTTTCAGATCTGCATTATAGCATATTATGTAATCCAAGTATGATTCTAATGCAATTTCTTAAGCCATAATCAAATCTGAGTTATTAATTTCATGCAACTGTTTGGAATTGGTTTATTTTGCAAGTATCTATATTTTCTCTATTTCCTGGTAAAAACCCCAGATCAGAGGGGGTTATTTTATAATATCTCTAATAATTTTTCCTTGCCTCAAAAAAATGGAGGACTTCTTCTTTCAAAAGGAAGAATTCCCCATAGTACATATGGGTGTATTTATACTAGAACATGGTTACATGCATAGTTAGCATAGACGCTGAGTAGTTGCAGATTCAGTGTGTAAAATCCTAAAATGAGTAACACAAGTAGAAATTTACCACTTGCAGAAATGTGGGAAAAACTTGTAAAAAATGCTGCAAAAACTAGAATTTTTGCTATCCCTGTTGTGTGCCCTACTTTTCATTGTGTATAAAATTGTGACCACTGAAAAACGTGACTGCAGACTGAAAAATGTGTCCTCATCTGCAAAAACGTGCCCAAAAATGCATATAGACCGAAAACATGCCCTAAAATGTGACTTTAGACTGAAAAAAATGACTGTAGACTAAAAATGTGCTGAACTGCAAAAATGTGACTGTTGTTTAATGGAATTTAAGTATTTTTTAAGTTGCCAGTTAAAAAATTTGGAGTCTGCTGAATTTGAGTATACAAATGATGATCACATGAATTGACAAGAGGTAATTGAATGCTTTCCCATGCCAAAAAGATGAAGATGTATGACTTCAAATCCCTCAAGTATCCTTTATTTAATTTGTTCTGTCTTATATGTGGTGTGTTCAACCATAGTTGAACCCATTACTGGGGTAGTCTCATTATAACAAATTTGACAGTGGTCAAACCTGTCACCTTCTGATGTTATTACATCGTTTCCTCTCTTTCTGCTTAACTCTGACAAATTTTCTGCCTTGCAACATTTGGGATCTCTTATGCATTTATCTGAGTAAATGCCTGAAAGTTTTTGGATCATCCTATATGGACAACTTGAAATTAAAATTCTATCTGATATTTCACCTACCTGACTCCTTTTCCTTTCATATTCTATAATTTGCAATTTACATTATATGTTATGTGCAAAACCAACAACAATATGTATTGTTAATTATGCTAACAAACAATGTTATTTTAAGTATTTTGTAAGTTTGCTTTTTGTGTGATTGTACTTCCTATATATATATATATAATTAATTTTGTAGGAAATGGTTTTGTTCTTTGATGCTTCCGTGATATGTTTTTAACAAAATCCTTAACAATTGAAGAACTTTAGGATTGACAAATTCGAAACCCTTTGATCTTTATAACATTACTTCATTTAATATTTTAGTCGTCGACTTCTTACTCTGGTTTGTGTGCTATGTGACAGGTGAAACTATTGAAATTCCTCTTCCATTGGACAAACTTTCTTGTTGTGCCTCTTCCGTGGACAATATTCAAGAGTAAGCAAAGGGCTGAAATATGGTGTCATCCCTGTTTTCTAAGACACTAATAGAAAATTTTGACAACAAAGTTTTTTAATAGATGAAGAGAAGGGAAGGAAGAAATTCTTTATTTAAATGTCCACAAATGACCAAAAATAGGTTAGTGGAACTTAGATTACATTCATTTATAACAAAGAAATACAAATTACATAAAGTAACAAAATTACAAAGCCCTAGAGAAACATAAACAAAATAATGGGTTGAGTCATAAATGTGCAAATAGGTGTCATGCCCCCAAAATTGTAACACTAAGATGTAAATGCAAATAAATAAATAAAATAAATAACAAAATACATATTAAAAATATAAAAAGAAATATAAGCAATTTAATATTATTATAATTATAATTATCATAAGATAATATTATAATTATAGTTATCAAATATAACAATACAAATATTAATAAATACAAAATAAATATTAACAATTTGATATTCTTATAATTATAATTATTATAATATAATAATATAAAATATACATGTAAGACTAATATAAAAATAAATATATTAGAATAAGAAAATATGTAATATACTGACACACAGCAGCAATTACCATCATATATATATGACAGCGATTGGCATGAGCACCTCTTCTATTGGGATCATAGACTGTGGAAAGAGACAAAAGCAGCGATCCCATTATACTCTACCTTTTCATTAGCAAGGTGGTGCTGACTAATCACTTAAGGCAGCGGTCAATACAGGAAGTCAACCAAAGGTAGCAATTAGTAATCTTCCAAGGGGCAGCGATTAAATGAAAAGGTAGCACTCCAGTATAAAGCAGCGGTTCATATAAAGCAAAAGATTAATATTAATGGGTAGCAATGATATTGGTAAAAGGGAAGGATTTAAGGGGTGCTTCTAAGGGCAGCGATTCCTTGGAACTAAAGATATTTAAACTAAAATTTAATTAAAGTTTTGGACCAGGAATTAAGGGAATAGTTGCGACTCTTCTAAAAAGGTATTAATAAAGAAAGGGTGTGACTCCCAAGAAATAAAAGATATATAAGGGAGATCAGTTCATTTGGGGAAGGCATGAAGAATGAAATGGAAAAACAAAAATAAGAAATCTGAATATACTTCTGAGTATAGCAGCATATATAATCAGCAGATGGAATATTATTACACATGTATATATATAAATAAGTCATATAAAATGATCATAGGAAGAGCACAGAATATTATATATACATAATCACAGGGATAAGTAAATAAATAATGATCTGCACTCAGAAAGACAACAGAATGGAATATCACCAGATTAAACACAGATATATGTACAACAAATAGGGACAGAAATATGAATATTTCCTAAGCATAGCAGTAGATACATTAATATGATATACTCAGATTTGGGATGAAGAAATAAGAAGTCTGATATGGAAAGTATGTATGAAGAAGAAGATGGTTCAATAGAAGATGAATGAAGATAAATGATAAATCAATAAGGGAAGTAAGTTATATATAATTACACACACACACACACATATATATATAATATACATATGATATCTATATATGTTAATTAGATATGATTATGCAATAGTGATGCTTGCAGCAATTATTGAGCCTTATAAGTAATTATGATTCTTTAATATAAGTATGGATAATAGATTCTTATTTGCTTGATTTACACTAATGATATCTTTTGGATGTTAAGGAAAGATCAGATCTGGATATTGATAGTAGTTAAGGAATACAATAGAAGTAGTCGATCAACAACATACCCTTTCACATATATATATATATGCAGCAGATTCAATCAGAATAATAACATAATCAAATCCCGTGGTATGATGCTTATTTAATCAGATTAATATAGATATTAAACATCGATATAATAGCAAATTATGTAGCATATATTTACGGATATTATTAACAGCGATATGATTTTGGTTTAGCAACAATTGGTCATGAAGGGATAAGGCAGGACTGCAAAAGGGAGAATTGTGAGAGGGGCACCCTATTATGCAAAAGGGAGAACTGCGAGAAGGGCACCCTATTATGCAAAAGGGAGAATTGTGTGAAGGACGCCCTATAGCAACCTCCCAACTATCCTTGAGTGAATCAATTGTTGAAGTAAATGAAGATTAGATAAATATAGATATTAAACATCGATATAATAGCAAATTATGTAGCATATATTTACGGATATTATTAACAGCGATATGATTTTGGTTTAGCAACAATTGGTCATGAAGGGATAAGGCAGGACTGCAAAAGGGAGAACTGTGGGAGGGGCACCCTATTATGCAAAAGGGAGAACTGCGAGAAGGGCACCCTATTATGCAAAAGGGAGAACTGTGTGAAGGATGCCCTATAGCAACCTCCCAACTATCCTTGAGTGAATCAATTGTTGAAGTAAATGAAGAAAGGTCTTCAATCATAAGAGGAGAGGTTGGCATGAGAATTGTGTAAAACCCTCACTACACCACCTCATGATGATGGTTGAGGACCATCGGTTAAGGACCACATGAGGCCACAGAGGATAAGGTCCTGCTGTTGGGCCTAGGGGAGGATACTTGGGGCACCTCATCATGTCCTCCTCATTATGGTTGAGCCCACGTAGTCCTTGGGACTTGTTGTATTGATATATATAATCTTTCGTAGACTTGGAACTAAATGTATTTCAAGGATTATGTCTGTCATATTCATCTAACATGGTTGTAGGTTTCCATAACCAGACTTACATCATCTCAATTTTAAGTAGGAATTATATCTTTAACTGCAATCTGCTATTGGTTTCATTTGGAATTGTGATTTCAGGGCAAAATATAAGGTGATCCCAAAAGGAGACATTACAATAGGTACATAGGTTTCATTAGAAAAGAGATGGAACACATGAAATCATATTTGAGAATGAATTAGTCAAAGGAGAAGCACAAAGTTTCAATTGATGTCAATGTCCAATAATTACAAAACTACCTATTCTTGCATGGCACTATCAACTCGTAAATCATGTTCATGTGATTATGTCTTGATCAATACATAAACGGTGTTACGTTAAATTCTAACTTTAACATTTAAGTTTAGCTTATGTGGGCCCTATCCTTATTTTCCTGATAAGGATATAAATTTTTTTTAATAAAGGGGTGATGGTTTGGGGAAATAGAAGCAACCAATAAAACAATAATAGCTTAAGGGAGCGTGGATTTCTAGAAAGAGGTTATAACACTTGGGATGCTTGGCAACTTCTTTAGGATATATTCTCTAATAGCTCATTAATGAGTAGTTACAAGTTGGTATTCATGACAAAGTGGGGGCCATTTGTGAAATATCCCAACTAGTATATTGATGAATTTTCTGATTTTTGAAACACAAACTTAGATGCCCTAATTTCTGCACTTAAAAATTTCTGCTAAAAACCCTAGTTGCTGATATAAAATTTCTGAGATGAAACAAGCATGAACAACATGTCCTCAAGCAATGACAAGCATACCACCACCTGGATCCCATATCATCACACTACCACATCCAACAAAATTGAGAAGATAGATGTACCTCAAAGAACTATCAACATCAACTAACTCTCCAACTTCGAAGGATTCCTCATGAATGTACAAGACACTCCTCATAGGTGCATAGAATAACATAGGGGCCCCACCTCTGTTGCTGATATAAATCAGAACAACAACCTTCCAACTGAAAATCAGACCCAAGTGAGTGCCAATATCATCGCCATTGTCATATGATGGTAGGTTATCACCCATATGCCATTCCTCAATGATGAAGAGATGATTCAAACCTCTCCAAAACACCCAAACAGCTGGTGTCCTCCAAGTAATCTGCAGGATTTCAATGTGCAATAGGGAAGAACAGCCATCCCTTAGCAGAGAATATAGTGGATCCTCATGAACTAGGGTAGGAAGGCCAAGATCTTCATGCTTTTTCTCAATCCCTATGACATAATCCAGCTGGAACACAAGCATTAGTAACTCAAAACCAAACATTATGGCAATACCTCCATACCTTGTGACAAAGTGCAGCTTCACCTCCCAAGTATGCCCAATAAAGGCAAGTGTCTCTATGGCATGCATCACAAATTTCTGAAATAGAGCAGCAACATACTCTACCAAAAAGTCATCAACATGATGAGACTCATCACAAGCAAACTCTTCAAGCGCTCCATGAATGATCAAAGACCAAACCAAATTTGCATTACCCATATCTCCATCTACATATGAGGGCATAATACTAGTGGCTGATCCACAAAGTGTATGCTCCATAATGCCATCCAAGCCTATGATGTGAGCCTTCAAATGGCTCTCCAAAAGAGGTGACACCAAATCCTCATAAAGCAAGCTACGTGTACAAACAAAGAATTCTGAATCATACCTCAAACCCAATTGCTCCACTTGTTTGGCCATCATACAAGGCTCATTCCTCATATGCCACATACTTTGAATCTTCTTTGCCTCACTCATGACATGCCGTACTAACTTGGTCCTCTTGTGTCTTGGACCCACAAATGAGACCTCATATTTTGTCTCCCAAATGAATGCCAACAATAGAAGAAGTCTTCTTACTATCATCCTCATGAGTAGGAGTAGCCAACTCAAGATTATTTATAACCCAAAGATCATTGTTCCAAGTCAGAAAATCAAAACAGTTATCATACCTTTCCATAATATCTTCATTTGAATTTGCATCCATGATGTGTGCCATAAGTCCCGAAAGTAGGGCAGCCTCATGCTTCACCAAAGAGACATCAATATGATGGGATTGTATCTCATCACAAGTGAACTCCTCAAGTTCTTCATGAGTGACCAAAGGCTCAACCAAATCTGAACTACCAATGTGTCTACCTATAGATGTATACATCACATCGTCAACTGGTCCAAAAGGTGTATGCTCAACTATCCCATCCACATCTATGATTTGAGCCTTCAATGGCCTCTCTAAAAGAGGTAGCTCATGATCCTCATGATGTAAACTATGTGTATAAACAACATTTTTTGAATCATACCTCTTTTCATGTTCACCCAAATTTGAATGTTCTCCTTCCTTGCTGACCTCATGAGGCTCATCCCTTACATACTCAACCTTAACACATTCTTCCCTTGGAAGAAATAGTATTATAAGATATGATTCCCTTTGTTGCCTTGCATGATCTAGATGGTTACAATGTTCCTTGATCTCTTGCAAGTGCTGTTTAGTTTGGGAAGCCAACAACTTGGCTCTTCTAGCTCTTTGCAACCACCCTTTACACATATCTTGTCTCTTCTTCACATCTTCCCTAGTATGATATGCAAAATCAGAACTTTTGTGGCTTGGATCCACCATAAATTCCTCATTTTTGACACTCACATCTTGAGTGCCAACATTGGGGAATACCTCAACACCATTTCCCTCATGTGACATAGCTGCAATCTGATGGTTATGCACAAAAATATGTCTGCTATCACAAAACAGAAAATCAGAACTTATGTTATACCTCTTTGTAGTGTCTTCAAGGGACTCAAACAAGTCTTCATCCTTTTCTAATTTTCCATCGTCAAGTGTTGGTCCAAGAGATGTCTTCAATGGAAAATCAAGTGTGTCATGTGCCATAATTCTGTCCCCTGGCTGCAAGCTTTATGTGTATAGGTCTCCTTTATCTTCATGACTTCATCTTCTTTAGGTGTTGCATTCTTATCACTAGCTCTCAACATCTTTGGTTCATCCTTGTATGAGTCCCATGGTTTTAGACCAATTCCAAGGTGTAATATCCATGACAAACCATACATTATCAAACTATAGGATCTTCTTACTAGGCCATCCTTTAGTCTTGTTGGCGTAACAATTAGCACCTCTGGAGTGCGAGTTGGTACGGACAGCTATGCACAATGCGTAATGACTGCTCTTCAAATTAGGAGGGGAAGCTCCCTCTTTTGCTGATATGCGTTGAAAAATAAAGTATTCTAAATCCTATCTTTTTCGACTCAGCTGGAAGAGGCACAAGGTTAAGGAAACCAAAAACATTGCAGCTAAGGGTTTTCTCTGGTTTTGCAGATCTTAACTACAACTAAACTAAATGCTTTCAATCTATCCAATCTCCTCAAGAAAATAGAGCACGAGGAAAAAGGAGCAGGAATGTTTTATATGATAAACTTTACAACAGGATTTCCAAGGAGGAGGGACCCCTATCCGAGGCGTAGGCTGAAATGAAGTTTATTAGGCACAACATCAAATGATAAGCACAATTACTAAATTTCCAAGGAGGAGGAACCCCTATCCGAGGCGTAGATATGCAACAAGCTTATTATCAACAACACTTAAATGATAATTAAATGATAATTCTTCTTTCCAAATTTCCAAGGAAGAGGAACCCCTATCCGAGGTGTAGATTGAAAGAACAACTATTAATCACAACATAAGATAGCAAACTAGGACAACAAATTGCATTAGCAAGACACACATACAATAAACGATCAAACTAGCAACTCCATTTAACTAAGATGAGCAAATACCATAATAATAACATTCAGGCAAGGTGGCGCAGCCATTTATTATCACAGTAAAAGCTCGTGAATAGATACAGAACAACAATATTTCAGGCAAGGTGGCTCAACATATATTACTATCGCGTGCAAAAGTTAATTACAAATGAGCAAAGAGCTCTTATTTATAGACATCAAAGGTGTAGGGAACCCTAAAATCACCTTGAGTCAACTATAGTCTTGTGAGCATGCAAGATCTTATTGCTAAACCCTAAATGTATGAAACTATACAGTTAACTGGAAAACTACCATCAGTTAACCGAAACAAGACTAAACTAAATGGACATGTGCAACATGCACATCCTTATTGAAATGAAAACTAAATGAGAACTCCAACTGTACATTGATGATTCCAAGACAGACATAGCATGAAATGTGGAACAAGGAGTTAACTCGGAAAGAAGCATCGAGTTAACTGTTGTGTCTGATGTCTATCCTGAAAAGGTGGGACGTCCTGATCTGGAGTTCACTGGCCGTGATCTCGAGCAAGTAACCCCTCTATGAGGTTGTTGACTGCATCACCATCTAGAGCATTGATACTTTTTCGTAGCACACCGTGTCTTCTTAGCATCTCCTCACCGCCCGTGATCTGACTCTGAAGTTCTCCTCTACTCTTAACTGCCTCATCAAATAACGCTAACATCATTGTAAGTTGATCTAACTTACAACCAACGAAACCCCCACTGAAAATACCATGGATGAGCACCTGCAACTCTGACTGAACATCAGTAAGCTTGACGTACTCACCGCCCTCATGTTGATACTGGCAAGGAACTCGGGACACGAAAGTTCTCACGAACTGGAGTGCACTAGTCACGTCTTCTCTGCTCTCAGCCAACTTTGAAGCCATTGTATCTTGTATTTTTGCCTTGAAGATTAATTGTGTCCTCCTAGTAAAAATAGCTTCTTTATCTTCTTCATCGATGACCGAGTCATACGCCGTCCTCAAATGAGAGATCATGATTTCATCTCTGGGTCTATCAACCGCAAAGTCCTGCTCCTCATCCTGGATCCGTAGACGGAGTTCGCGGGTGTTGTACCTCAATTGATATAACTCTGTGAGTACAAAGCGGCCCCTTGTGACGAACTCTTCTTCCCATTCTATTAAGCGCTTCTCGTATACAACCAGCTGATTAAGCTGATTTTGCTCTGCTGGTAGCTCTAGCGTTTGTGGGAGCGAGGCGGTGACATTTTCAGTTCTATGCACGAGGTTAGAGATATATTGACGAAGTTGCTGTATTTCAGCCTTGAGGGCTGCCTTGCCTTCCCCGTCTTTTATCACCCTATCCTTTATGATATCCATTGCAACTTGAAGGAAATCAACCTCTGTTTGGTGTGTGCTTCTACTAAGGTTGACCTTTATCACGTCGAAGTCTTCAACTTCTACCCTGTTCAAGCTCTTGCCCTCTGGGGGTGCAGCGGTCTCTATTATGATCTCCTTGTCAGCATTCCTCTCTACATGAACTTGCTTCTTTATTCTCTTATCTGGTGCATCCTGGTAGACATGATCAAAATCTGAGGAGTCAAGTTTGTAAGATGGCCGCCTCCTCTTCCTACCTAGTTGATTCTCAAGCCAAGACATGTCTCGACTAATCTCACTAGAAGGGTCGGTGCTAGTCATAGGCAGTCCTGATGAGCGGGAATGTGTAGAGGTATCACTACGCGGTGGTGAGTCTAGCTCCAAATCAATGTGAATTGGAACTGGAGATTGTTGTGGTGTTGGTGATGGCATGGGAGGTTGTACCTCTAGCTATGGTATGCTACAAACTGTATTCGTGGCTGTTTCCACATGTGTTTCTGTAACAAGTGCCTTTCCTTTTGAATTGTTAGGCACTTTGTTTCTTTTAGGAGGATTACTCCTTTTCTTTTGTTTTGGTTTTGACGAGGATGGCAATTAAAAATCCTTCAGTGGCGGCTCTGTACTTGGCATGACTTCCCTCCTTGTCTTCTTGCTATCCAAGTAGAGTATATTGTTCTGAATGACCCTACTTGATCTCTCTTTGATAGATTAGTATTCCTTGGCAAACCAATCGACAGTTGGAAGTGGCTATGTATCAACCTATTCTTTGAAGAATTGAGGAAGTACATCCCCATCATCATCTGACAATCCTCCCACATCCTCTGACATGAAGACAAAAATATGTGAGAGGGTGAACCTGTTGTAGCTGCGCCAGCGCACCTCAAACTCGTCCTTGTAGTTGACCCAATAATCCTCCATAGAAGGCTTGTGATAAGGGCGATCGCCAAGGTGTGCTGAATAATAACCCCAAGGGTCATATGTGCATGCATCAACAAGGTACTTAAGATTAAGTTTCTCTAACTCATGACCTATAGCCTTGGCGTCAACTGCTGTCTTGCACTAGTAGATTCCCATTTGCAATGGAAAGTTGGCAGTTGGCTTGCGCTTGTGGCGCAAACATGAATGAACATCATATAATTGCCTCAGAAATTCCATGAAAACTGTCCTATCCGAAGGATACCGAGGTAGCATGGCTAGATTTCCTGTATATCCGTAGACGCGGATGTAGGTGTAGGTAGGGAACTGAATGAACCAGTCCGCCCATTCTACCATTTGCTGCTTTGGCAACCACTAAGATACGAACATGCAATTCCTAGTCTAGGTTCCCCACTGTGTACATTAAGAATGCTTCTTGCACACGCTTGAAATGTCGCTCGGACTTTGTGAACTCAAGCTAGTCGTAGTATTGATAAACCTTTTGTACATTGAGAATCCCCACTGTGTTCAACTCTCTAAACTGACCCTGGTAAGCAATCATGTATACGAGATACAAACACATATGAAATTGGTGGTCAACCAGGAAACCGGTAATCTGCTTGTGGAGAACGTCACTGATCAAAGAGGCCTAGTCGTAATGCTCTCGCTTGGAAATAATTTGAGCAATGATGTAGTACATCCAAGGATGGAATTTATTGGCATTTGCATGACCAAAAACATGATTAAGAAGAGTGATCAAAATCGTGTACTCATCTTTGAACTCTCCACGATCCACATTGTTTGGCAATTTAACTTCTGTTTTAACCATCTTGCTACCATTTTGCTCTGACACATGTCCTTATCAACATTGAATGCTTTTTCACACTGATCCATGGTAATGACCAAACTGTTCGGATGTTGAGGAATACCAAAACACCTCTAAATGTCCTGATGCTTGAGACTGCAAATCACCCATCCATCCACTGACTGAATTTCTCGAGTAGTAGAATTGTAATGCTTGATACAAGACATCACAAATTCTATGCAATGAATTGAAATAGGGAGTGAAGCCACCTCTACCAACCCGGATTCTTGGATGTTTTGAAGTATTGCTTGATTTATCTTAATCGGATCCAAGATAGCTCTGGAAGCACCTTATGCAAATCCGTGTCAACTGTTCCGATGAAGTCATGAACTAAGACTGACTTAGTCTTGAATTTGATCTGTGTGTATTGCATTCTGAAAAACTTGCCCGTTGATTGTAAACATGGCTATGTTTTGACAACTTTCTCTAGAAAGCTAAAACATCTCTTGATGAGGCTAAAAATAGCTTGTCAGAGGGCAATTTTCACGAAAAACTTTGAGACGTGGGTTTTGTGCAAAAAGTGATTCTAAGACAACCCACAACGTTAGAATTGCGAAAAAATGCCGTTTAGCTTGACATGCAAAGACTTTTCAGTCGAGAACTGTAGGGGTTTTAGGGTTTTCGAAGGGCAATTTTTCCAAGAAAAACTAAAATATGGGTTTTGTGCAGAAAATGATTCTAAGCCAACCCAGATCCTCCGTTTAGAAAAATATTGACTTTTACTCTACCATGCAAAGGAATTTCAGTCGAGAAAAGTAGAGCTTTGAGAATTGAACCTTCGAGACAATTTTTCTTGAAAATTTCTAACACATGGGTTTTATAGAGAAAGCTGTGCACAACCAACCCAGATGATCAAAATTGTCAAAAGTCGTCAAATTCTTGGACATGTGAAGAAAACCTAAGACGAGAATAGAAGAATTTAAGACAAAAGATAGAAGTTTTATGGTTCTACTTCTGCAAAAATTGCCATGCTTGTCTGAAGTCTGCTGATTAATGTGGACCTATATCTACAAGGAAATCTGAAAAATAATAACTGTAGCACCTTCGAATGCTTGCACAATGAGAAAATTCACTTGCACAATGAGGAAATTCGCTTGCACTCAACCTGTTGTGAGAGAAATGGACGCCTTTTGCATATTAATAAAGAATTTTGAGGGTTTAGGCACCAATTGCAAGTAGAAACTCTGATCTGGAAAGAAATTATGTGATTGTACCTCACTTCGTTCAACAAAAACTAACTTGTAGTTCCAAAAATATTAAAATATTAAAATATTCAGTTTAATTCAACATGCGAATTGCAATTGAGTCTCAAAATAGGCGCCAATATTAAAATATTGAAGAAAAGTGCCTTTATCAAAGTTGACTGCTGAAACTGAAGATTTAATATTTTTTAATTGAGTTAACTGAATTCTCTCCTAGGTCGGCTTAGAATATTTTACTAATTCCAAAAAGTCAAAGTTTGACTTTCTAGGCACCCCCCTTCAAAAGTAGAGATTTTTAGCTAACTTCCTAGTTTGTAGTCTGTTGAAAACATCACCATAGCCTCTGTTGAACTTTGATTTCCAGATGCTCGGTTGATGCTGGAGTTGAGCTAACACATCCATTGTGTAGCCAGAACTACTTTGATGAAAAGTCTGCTGGGAGCTGCAAGTGTTGAAAACCACATCTGGTGCCTCAAAAACAAAGTCGCCTTTTATTAAAATAATGTATAGGCCACCAGACTTGGCCATTTCTTTGATTTGCCATTTTGTGCTTCAATCTGCCACTACCGGTGAATGATGACTCCCGTCGACTGGATGTTGGATCCATCGCGTAGCTAGAAGAATCCCGCAAACAATGACTATGTAGAGCGTCTAAAAGTGAGTTTAAGGCCCTTAAATGCAAGGGTGCTCTTGGCTTGTAGAGGCGCAATTACAATCTTGAGAATGATTTTGCAAATTGCAACTTTCACGCGAAAGATCTACTTTGACCCTCGTCACCAAGAGCTGGATTGCTCTGATGTGCGCACCGTTGATCCCATCGCGAAGATGAAACAACTTGGAAGAGATGTTCTTGGAAGTGATGAAGCGAGAAAATTGCTTCTAAGACCTCCAATAGAAGAGCGCCTTTTTCAAGAGAGTATGTAAATTCCATACTTAGCCATTTTTTTGCTTGTCTTCATTCTTCAGTAATTTCCGCTATTTCTTTACTCACGGGTGTTTGACAAACCTTGAGGGCTGACGGTTGGATTCGCTGAATAGCTAGGAGGATTTTGCATAGGTCTCGTGAAGACGACGATTGCTAAAAACCTCATCTAGCTAGCCAAAAGGCTAAGCGCCCTTGGCCTATAGAGGTACAATTTGATATTTCCACTTTTATTTTCCCTCCATTTTACGTGCTTGCTGGAACAATTGCCACAGTCACTCAGCACACCTGACGATCTTGTGAATAGATGCATCGCAGAGCTGGGCTGAATTAGAAAAGATCCCCTGGAAACAAAAAATGCAAATTCATTCATCTAACATGTCTAATTCAAGGGCGCTCCTGGGTTACAAGGGCATAGAAACTGCAAATTTGACACTCTATAATGTGTAAACTCTTCGTAACTTCCACTTCCACCTTCGATTGCCGGAGTTCCGCAAGTCGGATGGACTCGCTTGATAGCTTGTCGGAAAGCAGACTGAAAACCGAAAAGAATGAATGTATCTGCAACTAGAAACAATTGAATCTGAGCCTTCAAATTGAAGGGCGCCCCTGGCCTACAAGGGCGTAGATTTGTTCTGGACTTGATATTTTCCTCCATTTCGCACTTTGCGAACACCGTGTTGGCTACTGAGTTGACCACGTAGAAGCATTATTGTTGCTGACACGTGTGTGTGACTGTATTTCACCATTTTCACATGTGCAGACACTGTAAAGTTGATTTGCATGTTGATTGCACAAGTGTCTCCCACGTTACAAAGTGAAGTGTTTCCAGACTTGGAATATTTTTTGCAATTTTCGCCATTTGAAAATCCCCTCCGTCGTGAAGCATCTTTTTCGGCATCCTTCATCATAGAATGTTCTGCTTTGAGTTTCAGGCTTAGATTGACACCTGGTATTGGCCAATTGCCATTGGCGATCTTGGAACTCCTAACAAAAAAAACGAAAACTACCCACCAGACTTAAATTGGGTTTTAACTGAATCTGACTTCACCACTGTGATCGTGAAGTGAAATAAGCCAATCAAAATTAATTTCAGCCAATTCCAACAAGTTTCAATTTTTAGGGTTTTGCAACCTGAAACAGGGGTGCTTGAAACCATAATTTTCAATTTTCTCAAATTTTGCTAGTATCTTCTTGACACCAAACTGACTCAACTAACTCAAAGTCCATACTTGATTTTCCCAAAAACTATGTTTTGACATTTTTAACAAGGTTTAGACTCTTTTATGCAAAATGCCTTAATGAAGCAAAAAATTTGGTTTGGATACAACAAGATCAGCTCTTTTTTCTCATACAACTCCACAAGGTAGTCATCAAATGTGATCATGTGCATGAAACAAGGACCATCAAAGTTACTAGGAAATGACATACCTTGTGTGTAGCTTTGTCCCATGAACATCCTTCCATGCATACCCTCATTGGCTGTTCCAAAAGTTGTATCATCCATCTCGTAACTGAAATCTGCATTTTCATGTGAAAACCAGCTCATAGGTGACTGTTTTTCTGATTTGTATCTAAAGCTAGTTAATGCTAACCTTCCACATCATTTCTCCCCTATTATGGAAAAGGGCTATAATCCAATATACAATTTTGCTCATCACATGCCACCATGATGTAAGATAATGTGGTGATGCTATGCTCAAGAGATGGGTCATTAGTAACCCATATTTTCATGTGGTTGATTACAAGGAAGTCATCACTTTCAACATTCTTCTTCAATGAAGACCTAAACAATGGCTGTTGATTTAAAACCCTTGTTAAACTCCTCATAGAGATTTTTGGATATTTCAGATGTGGATAAGTTGCTATAGACAAAAGATACTAAATTCTGTTGTGACAGCATAAATTCTTGCTGAAGATTATAAGATTCTTAACACTTGCAAATTGTCCCTCCAATACTCCATATAGCATCATTTCTAAACTCTTGTGGAAGTGTAAGGTACCTTTCATGAGCAACCGTTGTATCCAACATGCCCAAAGCTCTGATACCATTGAAATATCCCAACTAGGATATTGATGATTTTTTTAATTTTTGAAACACAAACTTCTGCCCTAATTTCTGCACTTAAAAATTTCTGCTAAAAACTGTTGCTGATATAAAATTTATGAGATGAAACAAGCATGAATAGAAACATAAACTCATCCAATTTCTTCAAAGAATGTGATGGACACATCTAACATTAAGTATGAATGTAACCAACAATAATAGCTTTGTCCACCCAAACATGCAAATTCTGATTACAAGTTTATTCAGTGCTGCTGCTACAAAATCAGACCTATTACTTATGCAAGTTCAAAAAAATGGGCTCCAAACATGCTCAACAATGTACTCGGGCGCTTTTTTGCCAACCACAGACTCATAATGCGGTTCCCCGCACATCTATAATTCGATAGATGGCCCTTCCCTTCGACGAAGAGATTGGTAGAGTAACCGATAACTACAACCAACTGAGCATAGTATTGTGTCCTACATGACTAGAACCTGTGCAATCCGGCAACTCTTGAACTAGATGTAATATGGGATCACGGTGACCTGACAATGTAGTCTCAAGCATCACACAGTCTAAGTGGATGTTGTAGATTGCACTACTTTGGCCAAAGTGTTTCATTCAGTATGTTCTACTAAAGGTCATCTATCACATACACTATTCAGGGCTGATTTGACTTAGGGCTATCTTACACTACGCATAGGTATTGTCCTTCAATGGATAATCCTTACCCTAGACAACCTACAACATACTAAACTACTAGAAATGAATCTTCTTAACAAGAAGTAACAAGTTCCCTCCCATACTGGAATTCTGGAGTAACAAAGCTTTTTCGAATAATAACTTGGTTGAACTTTACTTGACTCTTGCATTCATTCCAACCTAGTAAATAGTAACTAATGCAAACAACATTCTCCTACTGTATAACATAGCTAGAATGCATCATTTTCCTTTCTTAGAAGACAAACAAATTCACTTCCTATGCACAGACAAAAGATACAAATTAAGCACATTATAATTCTTGCAAATAGATAGTAGAAGAATATCCCATGCCTGTATTTTCTTTTCCCCAAAATTGACAAAGCTGCCTTCACTATAGCTCAATCCAGCTTCTCCAATGAATTCCCAACACTACAGAAATTAACAATTCTTCCTTACAAAATTCCCTCTTTCCACACTCAGAAATAGATAATAGATAATGACGAATTCCCTTGGTAGAATTCGTCCCTCACAAAGGTATCAATGAACTCTCAGAAATGTGATAACTGGCTGCAAATAATGTTTACAGAAACTGATTACAAATATTGTTCACACACGAATGAATACTGGCTGCAACTATTGTTCACTCGAATGAACATACATAAATGCACAAGTTGATACACAGTGAAGCATTAGGTGATCACAAATGACAAAATCTAAGCAAGATAATGTGAATGGTAAATGAGGCAAATTAGGAGAGTTGGGCGACTATTTATAGTGAGCCTAGCCTCCAACATTCCCTACTGCCATGGCATGTGAACTAACACCTCTGCCATTTGAAACATTCAAATTGGAGGTGGCGCCATTTCCAACCAATACTCAGCATTTAACAAGATGAGTCGACTTCCAATTTTGCTAGCAATATGAAGACTGTTTCCATAAGCACATGGATAAATTCACAAATCAACACCTACAAAAATATGGTTTTAGAGATGGCGCCAAACTCATGAAATGACGGGTTTTTCATAATTTAGAGAAGTTATTTGTATTTCATTAACACATAGCCTTTGTCAACTATTTTTCTGGTTGAGTCGACAGAGTTCAAGTATTGCGTTGGATTTATTCTTGCTTAAGATTCTGACTTGGTCAAAAGATTTAAACGCCTTTTGTGGATTTATCCCTGCGTGCTCATAACCAAGTGATGCGCGATTTCATTTTGTCGTATTTGTTTCAAATTTGAATTCTTTTCATTTGTCATTTTGGCATAATACACCAAAGTCCAATACACAAATTGAAGTCTCTATCAATTCGATTTTCCAAAGTTTAAATGATAATATTAAATTGATTTAGAAACAATTCGATTTCCAAAGCTGAATGATAATATTTAAATCGATTCAGAAATAATTCGATTTCCAAAGTTTAAATGATATGAATTATATATTTTATTATATATATATATATATATATATATATATATATATATATATATATATATATATATATATATATATATAGTAATATAACTATAATATATATGTATAATCTTTAATATATAACTATATATATATATATATATCGTGAGCCAGTTAGCATACATTCGATAATAGTAAAATAACTATAATATATATGTAAAATCTTTAATATATAATTACATATATATATATCGTGAGCCAGTTAGCATACATTCGATATATATATGTTAATTCGGAAGGCAATAATAATATTATTATTAATATCCACATTATTCAGGATGTGTGCATATATACATATATATACCTCTATGTACACGTATGTGTAGGTAGACCATATCGATGCATCCGTATGAGCATATCCATTTGCCAACGTACTCTTGTATCGATATGTATATACATATGGATACGTGTATATACTATACATATGTATATATGTCCGCATCCGCTTCACTTACATCTATTTACGTTACCAACATATTGATAGGTGTGTACGTGTGGTATCTCTATACATATGCATATACGTGTTGTTAGATCCTCCTGACACGCATGTACATATATATAAACATACTTCCACCTACATCCCTCCTACCCATATGATCATAATATCACAAGACAGATCACATAAACCAAATAGATACACATAAACCAAATAGATGAACATCACTCACAAAGCATGTAGAAGTAAACAAGACTCCTAATGCAAACATACAAGCTACGAATGACTTACCTATAACCCACACAAACTGACTCAGTTCACTCAATCTAAGGTGACGTGTGTGTATGCTCAGATAGTTAACTTTACCGGTTACCCAACCAAGATCCTCTCCCGAGTGACACTTCCCCTCCGCCTAGAGGAATGGTTCATATACCTACATCCACTGACACATGCTCACGGCAGTCAAATGTTCATAACAAAATCAGTATACATAAACATCTCAGAAATTAGAATATTCACAATTCATTAACCTTCTATTCTCATAAATGCAATATTTCACCAAGGATAACATCAATTGAAGTAACATTAAATGAGACAATCATCAAATGTGAAAACACTCATATTGATAACAAGGTACAACATACTTTATTCATCTTCAGAATTCTCATTACAATCCATTCTACCTTATGCAGTAATAGTAAGTAGTAACTATACAATCGGGGTGTAACAGCTTGATAGACTTTTTGAAGAATATTGAGGGAAATTTAAAGATTTCAAAGCCGCTGTATCTTTTGTCAATTACTTGGAGATATTGGGAAGAATTTCAAGCATCAAAGAGGTGAGAGGAGCAATCATAATGAACTTGGAAAAGAATCGAAGTATAAGGTTAACAAACTAAATGCACTTACTTTTTATGGTCACAACAAGATATTGGGTCGGGCTTGGTTGCACAAGTTGCAAACCTACTTCACACTCAAGCCTATGATGGAAGAAGATGCCATCCAATTTGCCATGTTGCATTTGGAGGGTGTTGCCTATCATTGGTGGCACTATGGTCTGGTCACACAAGGGCTTGACCTTTTGTAGACTGTTGATGGTGGTATTAGGACAACCAATGTTTAACAAAACGAAAGAACACTCTACCTCTCTTGAAAATCTGAAAATCAACTTCAAGATTCCTTTTGGGTCAGGTCTTGACCGTATTGGAAAAGCTAAGTGGTCTATGTGAGTGTTTACAAGGAGCCTCTATTGGTATTACCAAATTGGATGGAGACGTATAGTCAAATATTCTAGATGTGCTAAACAAATAATAAAATCTTTGAATGCTTGGGTGGAAATTGTTTTCCTAACCTACTCTACTAAGCTAAACTATTCTATATCTACCCTAAGGTTTGGATGAATCTAAATGTGAGAGTATCCTAGATTTATCTTGCTGTGAAGAAAATATCAAAAAATAATATGAATCAATAAACTAAACGGACAATAAATAGCTCTACTCCATCTCTTAGATCTGAATGGTCCGATGAGATCTAGGAAACCAATACTGCAATTGGTAGTATTCACACAGGCATCCACAATAATAGTGCAAACATCTAAGGAAAATTATGATGTAAATATCTTTCTAGTTTAATGCAATTGAAACACCATATTCCATGCACAGGTTCAAATCACAAAATCAACTCTATGATAAGCATATGGTGGTTGGTGACAAACAAACATACATCCACTCAATTTTGGATCTAAGTTGATTCAATTTGGATAAGACAATAAAACTTGCACAACACACATCATCACCAAGGCTCTGGAACGGCAATAACTTGAAATGTATCTTTCCATCCATCAGTGGGCAATGAATCCCTTATGGGCTTAAATACATGTTTCAAATAAGGTGTGTTATACCCCTTTGGAGCCTCATTAATAGATTTCACCATTTTTTGCCAATTAACGTAGGGCATAGTCTTGCCTTGATGCCTGAAATTTTTTATCTTTTATTTGATTGGCTGTGTTCATAAATGGATGGCAAATATAAGTCAACAACCTTTTACAATGTCATCTGCAAGGCAAGGAAAGCAATATCAGATAGCTTTCAATCTCGTGTATTGGCAATGTTCCAATTACTCTGGAGTTGAAATTTCTACATATTTCCATTGCATGAAACGAGATTGGACTGCCATTGTAAACCTATTGAACTTTAAAAGCAATCTAAAACAATGGTTAAACTTAACTTCAAAGAAACCTAGTCTTGCTCTACAATCTTCTTGAATCTTGTTGCAAGTGCTTAGGAATAGCACAAGGATCAGCCTTCAAGTCTATTCGAGCTTGTGCAAGCCAAGTTCAGCAATTGTTTTTCATTCACAAAATGCCTATTTAGTGTGTTTGGACGAAATTAGGGTTGCCTTCCGGTCAATTTTTAACTGGACTCATGGAATCCTAGTCTGAAGCTCTGAAACGGGTAATCTGGCCGAAATTCGCGGCGGGTATCTCGAATCTGATTCTAGATGTGCTAAACAAATAATAAAATCTTTGAATGCTTGGGTGGAAATTGTTTTCCTAACCTACTCTACTAAGCTAAACTATTCTATATCTACCCTAAGGTTTGGATGAATCTAAATGTGAGAGTATCCTAGATTTATCTTGCTGTGAAGAAAATATCAAAAAATAATATGAATCAATAAACTAAACGGACAATAAATAGCTCTACTCCATCTCTTAGATCTGAATGGTCCGATGAGATCTAGGAAACCAATACTGCAATTGGTAGTATTCACACAGGCATCCACAATAATAGTGCAAACATCTAAGGAAAATTATGATGTAAATATCTTTCTAGTTTAATGCAATTGAAACACCATATTCCATGCACAGGTTCAATACACAACTCTATGATAAGCACAACAAACAAATCTCACTAAGTTATTCAATTTAAAGAAATAAAACAAAACACATCATCACCAAGGTTGGAACACTTGAAATGTAGTGGGCATGATCCTTCGTTAAATAAAAATGTGTGTTGATTACAATATTAAGTAGGAGTTCCATGCTGAAATTGTTATAATTGGCTGTTATACAAAATGTCAACAACCTTTTACAATGCCCGCAAGAAAGCAATCGATAGCTAATCTTGGGTGTTAATTCCTAGAAATTCAAAATTGCTGCATGGACTCAAAACTATAACTTAAGCTCTAAAAATGGACAACTACTAGTTCAAAGAGTTATATGAGGTGTGTCAATGCCCAAAATTGATGATGCCTTTATTACATGGAAAAGAAAATCAATAAACTCATGGAAAGTGTGCTTAGGGTACTGGAAATTGGGCTTTGAACTCACTGAAGGCATTTTGGATAAGATTGGAATTGGGTGCGACTGTATACTGAAGTCTAATCTTTTTGTAGATTAGAGTTTTCTTCGTTGCTTCTGTTACCTCTTAGATTTCCAACACCTGGTCTTCAAAGATATTGAAATTTCTCTTGACTCTCATGAGCTCGTCAATATGACTTTCTATTATTGGCCTCCTCACAAATCCAATGAATTATTTAATGAAACCTCTGTAGACAAACCTTATTGGGATTTTCCTAGAAAGTGCAAGGTATAACCTCAACAAAATTTTCTAACTTTGCCATGGCTGCCTTAGCAACATCTCTTTTGAATGCAAAATTACACTTGCACTCCTTTATTGCCTTTATTCTACTTTTAGTGGTTTGATACCACTCTAACGGTGACCTAGGGCTGGAAGTTGTTATTGCATGTTTAGCTTGTAGCTCTTCCAGTGGGATCTTGGACATTTACTTTAAAGCAGGAAAGCTACTCTACAATGCTATGAGCTCCTCATCAATGATTTCTTCATATTCTGAAAGAAATCCTAACTCCTAAAACTCCTAATAGGCTAATTGTAACTCCAGCACACCATAACCTAGTCACACTCCTTTTTTAATTCATTTTGACTCTATTACAGATGCTGGCTACACTTTCAACTGATATTTTTTTTGTGCAGTAATAAAAGTTGGTCTTCAGATATTTACAACTTCTTTATGTACTGACTGCCTTTAATGTATTATCTGTGATGTTATTAAGTAATCTGTGATAATATGAAATCTGTAAGATACTCTGAGATTTCTAGTTTATTTTCCAGGAAGCAGTGGCAGATTGTGCTGGTTTCAATAGGATGTTTTGATCCACCCACATACTTGCATCTTCGCATGCATGGTGCGTCAACATATCAATTCCCTTTCACTAAAGATAATATATTGGTATACTTGTATTTGCTTGCATAGCTATAAGTGCTCCTGAATCCCTGATTTTGGGCTTTGATTCTGTTGTTGAGTTAGCCCTGTAGTGGAGGCAACTTTATGGACCAAAGCATTGTTTTTTCCTTCTTGAAAAATGGTTAATATAATTGATTGATTTTTAGTTGTAGTTTTTAAACTGAAAGGTGGATTCTAACAGTTGTTTGTAAAATTATATTTGCTTTCATCAATACACAGTTTTAGAAATAGTAGTAAGGCATATTATGTTTAGAACAGAATTAATGTACATGACTACATTTGGTTTTTGGTTATTGGGTGGTTACATATCAAATGGTTGTTAAAACCGATATTCCCTATGTGCCTTGTCTATATGTTCATGTTTCAACAGCCATGAAAGTATCTGTTATAGTCCTCTTGTATTACTGTTTATATCTGGTGAACATACATTGCATTGTGATGACAATGAGAGTAATTCTATGATTCTATCCCATGTTTTGTGAGTTGCTTTTATTGTTGTTCTAGTGGCTATTCTACTCTAGTTCCTATCAATATTTCCACTGAGTTTCTATTCGGTATGCTTGAATGGTTTCTATTGTACATATTGAGTTGGTTCTAGAATAGAGTAGCTTTGGTCACATTTCCTCTGCTACAGTTTGGGCAAATACTAGGGTGACCCATATTTGTGTTGTAGCCCTATGTTAGCATTTTAATGTCTCTTAAGAGACAACTATATCTAGAATAGTATGTGAGGTAAAACCTCTCTACAAATTATGAAGGGAAGCTCCTTGAGATCTAGAACTACCCTAGACACTTAGCTATAGCCAAAATTAAACCATGGTACTACCATTCATGTGCCTCTCCCTCGAAGTGCAAAGTAGCTTACTTGATGGCTTCATTCTCGAACATGGGATTTAATGAAAGATAGGTATCCAATTTTTGAATCCAAGACCTAACAGTGCATTTGTTGGAAGCATCAAAAGCAGGAATAGATAATTTACCCAACCTTTGTAAATCTTGGTTTTGTGGACCACTATCCCTTCTGGATCTATTTCTCAATTTGAGTTGATAGAAGTCTAGTAGAGACATGGCAGCATGAAACTCCTCACCTAATGATTGATACTCATGTAACCAATCCACATAACCCTCTTCTGCATTCTGTTGATTGCCTCCTACTACAACTTTGTTATGCAAAAATGTAGGCATCAAAGGCCTAGACGTTGATCCATTAGCTGCTCTAGAGTTGTTGTTGGCTAGAATGTTTGTGTTATTGGCTTCTCCATTATTACCATTAATACCATTGTTTCTCGGATTGTTTTGATCTGCCCTATTTGTATTCATATATTGCATCATTTGTGTTAACAATTGAGTCATCTGTTGCTGCCCTTTTGACAAATCATTCAAAATTTGTTGCATGCTATTAACCTCATTAGGATCTCTTCTTTTACCCATGATTTCTTCAATTTGTCCCTCAATTGGAAAATCAATAGGAACTCCTTCCATATTACCTGTAGGATTAAGAGGTCTTCTTCTTAAATAGTATTTGTTAACAACTTCACCTGTATGTCAACCCAAGTTTTTGGGATAGGGACGGTAGGGGACAGGGGGATGTGTTACGGGGACAAGGACAATAGGGAGGCTATTTTTTAGGGGACGGTAGGGGATGACTATTAAAACAATAGGGAAAATTTAAAAAATCTAGAAAATTTCAAATATTCATATGACAACATTGATAAGGTAATAATTGGCTAAGGCATCATTCCTTGGTGATGCTGAAAGGTTTTTGTATATCTGGTATGGTGTATCATGCCTCTTCAATGCATGGGATCTTGAGTTTTGTAGGGATAAATGCATTGCAATTCCAATGAATCAATTAAAGGGGTATGATGATTAAGTTTAGAATTGATTGCACAAAGGATGATCAACTTGCATCCTTAGGGAAATTTTGGATTATTTGTTATTGATGTCAAAGGCATATTGACACAATTGTATCAAGGCCGAAGGCCACTAATTGTTTTTTTTTTTTTAGACTGCAGGAATCAGTCGGGTATTCATCCTCCTATAAACTGCAGTGCGCTTGGTAAACTTTTTTCATGTGACCGGTGGCGCTGACACGACACGCCCTTCGGTACCACGGGTTTGGGGGGGAGACTAGACCTCGTGACCTCTTACCTGCAACAGGATACTTTAGCCAATCAAGCTAGGTCCCCTGCCCCAAGGCCACTAATCGTTTCAAGAGCAGATCACAATTTAATTTATTATTGCTGCTTCTATGGAGAATACATTCAAATATAATTTAAATCCTATACTAGGCCAACCTCATGATATTAGCATCTAATCATATAAATGCATGCTAACTCCTTTATGGTAAGCATTAAGAAAATAAGATAAATTAAAGATAATATACATGGAAGCAATTGAATGTGTGAAGGCAGCAATCATTAAAAACCAAGAAGGCAGTGATTATGAAAAGTCAGCAACTCTTTAAAAGGAGTAATTAAAGTTTGTTAGAATTTATGAAGGGCAGCGATCAATAAAACAAAAGGTAACAATTAGTTAAAAGCAACGATTGGTTTTAATGAAGGGTTCCAACTCGATAAAAGGTTATCTCTTTTTGAAGAGACATCTCCTTTTATGTAGAAGTCTAAAGATATAAAAAGAAATCAGTTTTTGTGGAGAAGAAGATAAACAACAATTCAATGAATATTTTCTGAGTATAAGGAAGAGTGAGAGCAGAAATATGAAGAGTAATTCTGATTTATATTGAAGATATTTGTGTGATAAAAAAAAGAATTTATGCTAGTAAGTTGAATTAATAATATTTGGATTTGAGAAGGAAGAGATTTGTGAGGATTTTGAAAGGATTTATAGTTTGGATCAGATTTGTGTGAAGGAGAATATCATATCAGCCGTCAAAGGATTAATAGGTTGGAGCCTATGAAATAGAGGTTGTAGCCTCTTGCTGGGTTGGAGCCTACAAGAAGAAGAAAGAAGATATATATAAGCAATACTGTGTCATGGTTTTCTCCCGAAAGGGTTTCCACGTCAATCATGTGTTCTTAATTTCTAGATTTTACTTGAATGTTTTTATTGTGATTGGTTAAGTTTTGAAAAGTAAAGCACAACTTAGGTGGGAACAAAAGAGTGGGTCCTGGCAACAAGGCTTGATAAGGTACCCAAGTACAAAGAAACTCTCACAAAGTTGAGAAAGGGAGAAAACCCAATGGGAAAAGACTCCCCCCCCCGAAAAGAAAGAAAAGAAGAGAACTAGGAAACCCTTCCTAAAGAGGATGAACTCTATAAATGGTGATCACATGCTCTAGGTGACATCTTGCTAGAAATAATCTTTGGATGCTCTCTATGAAGCGTCTCTAGAATCTCATGTAGCAAGAGGTGCAAGAACAAAAGGACAGTCATAAGAGTAAGATGAGCCTGCTGCAAAGAACTATTGGAAGCTCACAAAGAAGCGACATGGAACCTTGAAGTAGCAACAAGTAATGTAGAAGTGTCATCTAGAAAAGAACTTTACAAACGAACAAGAGATGCTTGGTAGAAATCAGTTCAATGAGGTGAATCCTGATGACCTTGCTATACAGAATCAATGGAAGCTCTCAGAGAAGCAACACGAAGCCGTGAAGGAGCAATAGGTGATGGTGGAGGAGATGAACTATCCGCATTAGATGAATCATCACGTGTAAAGTGAGAAAAGTTGAACTCATTGGAGAAGTGACAAATCTTCCCAATTGTAACAATTTCTCTACTCCAAGAATCTCTAATGAATGCTGAAGTGGATGTAAACTCAATTGTCTTCCCTGAACAAGTGAGCTGATATACGAAAAGCAGATTTTTTGTTAAGTCAAGAATGAACAAGACATTATGTATATATCCATTACCTATCTCTATTGTTCCTTCTCCACAAACATGAAAATAATAGTCATCTATCAAGATTTTGGAGGCATCTGAAGGATAGAATGACATGAAGACTTCCAAGTAAGGGGACATATGATCAGAAGCATCGGAGTGAAGTACCCATTGACTTATCTTAGAGGTTGAAGATGCCATAGGTGTGCAAGCGAAAAGAACACATTTTGGCACTTTATAATTTTAGTGCATAGATAAGTCCAATGGAACCAAAAACAACACTTTATAATTTTAGTGCAGAATCATGTCCAATGGATTAGGCATTAAAAATCAATCACTTTAAAAAAAAACAACACTCAATTTTGAGTTGCCAATGAAAAGTTACATCAATTTTAAATTCTGCCTATTTTGCCTAGATTTGCACTAAACAATTTTACAAAAAATTGCCTTCGGAGAAATTTCACAAATTTGAGAGATAAATTTGTATGGAGTGGAGGTGAATTTTAGCGCCCTTGGATTGGACGGAACCAAGGGCTGAAAAACCCATATGACCAAGGGATTAACTCATTTGGAGGCTATCCCCCTCCCTTTCATGACATAAGCCCTAGTGTATCTGCTGACCTCAGTAATTTCACTATTAGGCTGATGAATAAAGCAAATATTGCAAATATTTAAGATGCCCTTGTAGATTAAAACACAAATATTTAAGATGCCTTTGAAAATTTGAAAACTTTGACACTTCCCTTTCCAGGTTGAACACTTCAAACCTCCAACGGACTTTTCTGGTGTGAATGTCACTCCAATTTGATCAGCTAAGTATATTGAAACAATTTGCAAACCTTGCCTTCAATTTGTAGTCTTCACACCAAATGTCATGAGTGGAAATCTGTCACAGATCCACAATCACCACAGATCTGCAACCTCTCACAGAACCTTTGTCCAACCCCAACTTTAATGCAACTCACAAACTCGACTAAATCCATTGCCATTCACACCAAACTGACTTTGATACCATGTAAGACTGAAGCCAAGAATCCGAGCAAAAATGGAAACAACAAATGAATGCGAATTGTAGGAAAAATAGAAGATGTTTTTGCATTATGATTTGAGGTGAATATAAAGGGAAATTCGAGCAATCAAATTCCTAGTTTTGGAGGGGAAGGTTGTTGAAATTTCTCAACAACCTAACTAACTCGCCACCTAAGCATGATTATACACCAACAATCCCCGTGGGGATGTTTCCGAACTGCCCCCGCATCCCTGAAATGTCCCTGCTGGGGACATCCGTAATTTGGCTAGGGACGCACCCTTGGGTTAAATAGCTTCATTGTCATGTCCCAAAAATTGTAAAGCTAAATCTGAGAGATTGAAACACAAATAACCAAATCGAATAAATATCAAAATATAGATACAAGCAATTGCCATTCAAACATCATTATTATAATTATAATTATCAAGATAACTTTATAATTATAATTATTAGAATCCTAAATATCATCAAGAAACTAATCTAAATAACAATAATAGATATCACTTTAATTGTAATTATCATTAATAATATTAATTAAAATCATACCGTAAATGCCATAAAATAAACAAACAGATTGACCAAATAAACAAATAATAAATATTATAATGTTCATGCTGAGTATGGAATTATAATATCTACATAAACATTGACTATTTATTATTATTATTATAATTATCAAAATTATAAATATAAATATAATATAGTGAATACCAAATATAAATATTAAATATTATAAAAGGATAATATTGTAAAAATAAAAATAAATATATATTGAATAGAATGTAAATACAAAATATTGAATAGCATATAAAATATAAGTATATTGAATAACATACAAAACCAATGTAAATAATAATAATTAAAATGCATTAAAAACAAGAAACATTCAAAAGCTTACTAAATGCTGCAAGCATAGGCAGCGTTCCATCAAAGGGGTAATCGCTGTTTGGAGGGCAGCAAACAAAAGTCACATCCCTTCAACAAATGAAAAAAGCACGACCCCTCCCACAAATCGCATCTCTTCTCCAACGTATAAGGTAAGGTGGGGTAAGAGGGAAAGGGGGAATAAGGTGAAGAATTTAGGAATATGTTCTGAGCATAGAATCTGCAGAATTGAACAGCAGTAAGGAGGTAAGAGTTATATGACTTCAAATAATAAGGTTATCTAATATCTGAAAAATATATCATGGATTTAGATACTAGTGTAATCAAATAATAATTTATACATTATGGTATTTATGTGATGTTATTCATTTCTATTAATGTTATTTTGGAATATAATTTTGTTGCTAGTAATATTTATTATTCTCATAATTATTGTAAGTAAGTTTTATATATATATATATATGGATATGCAGACTTATGCAAAGATGAGTATTCTACATCTAAAGATAATTAATAATGATTATACATATACATATATATATATATATATATATAATTTATATTTATACGCTTTATATGCGGTTATGCAATAATGATGCTTGCCGCAATTATTGAGCCTTATAAGTAATTACAATCTTAAAATAAAAATGAATAGATTAATATTTATGATCAATCAAATGTAAGATTGAAGGAAGGCGACTAAGGAATAAAAAGTCATGGGAAGACATAGCAGTTTAGGTGGTGTACTCACTTAGCAATAATGTTTAGCATATTTTGAATATAAGAAATAGATATTGCTAATCTGATTATTGATAGAATGCTTTCTTTGATCTTATCATAATGAAAACTATTCTAGGAAATGATGAACTTAAAGAACCCTTGATAAATGAAAATATATTTGATGATAGGCACAAAATAAATCTTGAATAAATGCAAATGTATTTGATTGCTAAAAGATTGTCTTCTCCATGCTTGTAACTCTATTTGGGAGGGCGAACCATGGGTGAGTGGTGCCTAAAAACCCCACTTATGATTTTGCTAGCGGCCATGGAGGGGTGGTAGGCCTGAGACCACTTTGGACTTTATGGTTCCTTTCTCCTAATAGGGCGAGTTTCTTCCGAGGTGCTGCCATGAGTGGAGAATGCAGGTACTAAGCCGCTAAGAAAGGAGGATTGTGATGGACAACCTCTCATGCTTGGCATGAGGGCTTCAAGGCGGATCCACTTATGACACTCCTCATATGTCTTCATGATTGCTTTTATGATTATGTTTATATTTTGGATATCTAGATATTATTGCTAACAGTTATATGTGTATGTGGAAATGTTATTAAATTGGTGAATGCAGATTTCAATCCAGGGTTATTTCATTAGAGAAACCCATTCCTTTTGAAAAGAAGAACCCCTAAACCTAATCTACAAGCGAATTCTAGGGCAAACCGGATAAGGGACATTACATTCACTTGAATGCATATGAAATTTTTGGTTGCATGAATATGGTCAAAGCCCCACAAGTTGCCAGGATGTGTGGCTCTGATATCATTGAAATGTTCCTACCTAGAATTTTTTTGACCCAACTTGCAATTTTCACAATTTTTGCATACGGGCATTTCATCAAACAGTTTGCATTTGTGATGAACCCAACTGGCTCCTCTTCAAACCCCTGTTGTTTTGATTATCTTTTTGTGTTCTTTTAAGTTTTTTAAGAAAGTTTCTAGAGAGAAATAGAAGGGGCGCAACATATAAAAGCTCATAAAACCAGAAACTGAGATAATATTGACCAAGTTTAAATGCATATAGTATTAAATAACCATTACAATAAGATTGCATATGATAGATATACCCGTAAGCCACCAGATTATTTAATTAAGAAAATATCCACATTTGCCAGCCAGAAATGGTGAAAACTGACAGAAATGGACGCCTGGGCTACAAATGGTACTTCTCCCCAACAAAAACTGCACACAAACTACTGTGAAGGATAGGCGTCAAGAATGAAACCTTGTTTGAAGCCAAAAGGAAGGTGTTTTTGCCAAAAAGTTCACATGCCTAGCTCAAGAGGCACGTTTTCCAATGCTGGAAAGTACGGCCTTGCAAGAGAAATGGTGATAAGCGCTGGAAACCACTGGAAATCTGAAGGATAACGCCTTTGATGAAGAAACCCTCTTTTTCCTCTGAAAAAGAATCAAATTGTGCAGAAAAACTTGATAAAAGCACTGTAGAACTCCTGAAGTGAAGCTCTCATGGTTGCAATCATTCAACTGATCTTTCACAGTCTCACAATCACAGATCTGTGAAGAATTGTCGCTCTCCAGAGATAAAATTCCTGAAACCCTTATCTCAGAGAAAACCCACGCTCAGCAAAGCCAAGAGGAAATATCAAATAATCAATAATCAATAATGAGTTTGATTTCTCCTTTGCTTGCATATAAAGCCAAAAAAGCACGCATCCCAAGGAAATGATGCCACTTTCTCATTAAAATACATTTAAATGTATTTTATTACTTTTCAATAGTCAAGTGAATAAATAAATGGCGCCCCTTTTGATAAAGTGTTTTATATTTCACTTAAATAAATTTAAGTGATTACTTTATTATAAAATCAAGTTGACTTTATAATATTCCGTCAAATAAAGTAAAACACTTTAATACACTGAAATATTAATATCTCGCTCATAACTCAATGTATTGACGTGCCGTCAGAAGCTGTCAAATCTTGAACTGCCAAGGCATGCTGTGAGCCAATCACTGAACTCTAAGGACAAAAACGACAAAACCAACCAACAAGGCCACTGACCCTCTAACCAAATCTTGTTAGCCTACAAGGGTCCAAGAGATAGGCTAACTCAACTACTCCTGAGAAGACTAGAGTGGGGACATCACAACATTCAACTTAGTGTGAATGGATAGTTCAATATCTCTTTGAGAGGGTATCATAAATAGTTACCACATAATTAATTTTTCTCAAATCCGAATGCAATGACAATTTTCACTAAATTTTTGAATAATTTATGCACCAAATAACATATGATAAATGTGTAAATGCTAATGTAAACTGATATATTCTCGAATTTAATATAGAGCTGATGACTCAAATTAGAATATAAATATTTATAAAATTTATTGCTGACATCATATGAAATATTGAGAAGAGTCCAATCAGCAACTAGTAAATAATCCAACACCTCCTTATTGACTGGTAAATACTCATTGCCTCTTAGTTTGTTGTGTCCGTAGAGATAGATTTAATGGGCTTTACATTTATTAATTTTATATAATTTTCATACTGACATGGCATAGTGCATTTGATAGAGCTTGCAAGAGACGCCTTAAATGCAGAAGGGCACCATGTTCTTGGTGGCTATATGTCGCCTGACAATGATCTTCAAGGTAAAACGGTAAGGCACAAATATACATGAATTCTCTATTTAATAGATTTACATGAAATTTTAAATTATAATTTCAGTTTTTTTGTTAAAAAGCATATGTTTGAGCCTTCAGGAACTTGGTCAGCTAAACAAATAAATATTTAATTAATTGTACTGACATTCATTAACTAGTAATTTTAATCTTGCTCTTGAGATTCATTTGTTATTAATTGCATGAACTGAACATGTGAAAGGTATGCTTCAAATTATGATTTTTGTCATGCTAATGCTCCAGAGGTAGAGACCTGTAGTAAACAACATAGCAAATCCATATAAAGACAAGTTTGGTTTTACTTAATAAATCTGAGCTTTATGGTAAAATATTTCAAAGATCACCTAATATTGTTTCAGTCTGTATGCCATATTTTATGAGCATGAATTAGAGGACAATATAGAATGGTGATTTTAAAGATGTTGAAAGATCACCACTTCAATTCATACTGGCAACTGTTGAGGTTAGGAGGAAGAAAAATATACCAGGTCTGGTGCACATACTTCCATGGAATTGTAGGTTTTAATTAGAAAAAAAAAGCTTTGTATAAAATCAGGCATAAATATGGCAAATTATTTCCTTTTGGTTAATGGGATTTTACTAACCTGTTTTTCCTATCAGTATCTGTTTTCACTGAACTTTTTATATTCATGAATTATATTAATGTCATTTCTATACTGATCCCCCATTCTGATTTTTCTCATAATGTTGTTTAAGGCTACTCCTTCTGAGCACCGTATTAAAATGTGTCAACTAGCAGCAACTGATTCTCATGTTGTGATGGTGGATCCATGGGAGGTATTGGATTCTTCTTCAAGCCACATACTTATTGTTTTTAGAAAAGCATGTTCATGGTCTGCACCTTGATTATCTTTCTATTCTCTAGTTTATGTCTTTAGCAAATTGGTGTAAATCTCTTTGAATTCATATTAAGTGTACTAATTGTTACGCTTTGACAGTTTTCTTGTTGAGTGCTTTTTAGTTCAATTATGAATTCATATTTGGTTTGAATTATGTGTTGTATGCATATCTACTATTTGACTCTGGCATATAAGAATGGATATACCACAATACTAGGATATATCTACCCTATATCTATTAATAATTAAATTCTTATATTTATTTACTTTGTACTTGTGAGAGTCATGCTTCAAATGTAACTCTGTGTTGACTGGGCATCCATGTCCAACACAGGATTTGGGTGGTATATGTCAGCCATGATGTAGTTATTACTGTAGAACACTGGTATTGCTCTCTGAGAAGTGAACAGAAAAGTCCCATTGGTTCACCTTTGCATGTGACTAAATGACGGCCCTACCTGTATGAGCTTTGGCTCATTGAAAATTGAAATACATACATTAATAAATTCAAGCTGGTTGTTTGACAGTATGCAGTTGTAGGGAAGTCATCAGAAGAGAGAGGAGGGATGAGCATGGCCTTGTTGCTCTTGGATTTCAAACCATATGTATACAGATCTGTGATTGCATCTTCCTATACACATATTATCAAGTTGTGATGGTTATAACTACTAGCCTTGACATAGCCACATGTTTACATTTATGAACTACATCCATATTAATGTGACATTTATTGCATGTCATTTGCTCTAGTGAATTTATGAAAATCCCAATAGCCTATTGCCACCCTAAAGTAAAAGTATTCACAATTTAACAACAAAAGAATAGCTTTAAAAAATTATGTATAACAAAGTGATATGCCGATAATACAAAGACTGCATATTTGTATAGCACCATCCCCTGAAACATGTAGGTAATCAGTCGCAGTGCTTGCTTGTTAACTAGGAAAATCAGCTGGATATACGCTTATCATTTATCAAGAATACTCTGCCATCTTGCTTGCTGCTTGCAGCAGATCTAGAACCATAAGTGCCCTATCAAATTGTTATCATACTCAGAAATGCAGAGTTCTACCAAATCACATGAGTTCACCTAGAAAATTTTAAAATATCTGGCAAATCCAAACTGGAACTGTTTGTAGCATAGTTATCAGTTATAAAAATTTGTTTGGCTTGGGAGGTGTAAAAACTGGAAAATCCAGAAGTTTCAAAAAGATTCAGAAAAAATTCTACAGTGATTTAAAAATCTGGACTGAACCAGACAAATCCATCCAGTCAAAAAAATCCAGATCAAAATGGCTTTGAACTAAATCTGAGTGGATTTGGTAAATATGGTTTGTACTACATTGCTTAGTATTTTGGTAATTACCTTTAGGTCTTCAATTCATGTGTAATTTGTCATGCTGTAAATGCTTTGTTGTTGGTTTTATCTGGCATCAAGCTGAAGTGCTTGTTATGACAGGCATTAAAGTCTTTGTGAAGTGTTGCTGATTGGGCAGAGACGTTGAATGCTGATTGTTAACACTGCCATGAGAAATAATTACAGAACAATCACTAGTAATTGTGATAAATGATGCAAATTAGGGAATAATTAGTGGAAGTATTTATGCCACTTAGAGGGGGCAATGCCCCAATTACAGTAAAGTATGACAACACTAGATGATAATGACAAGATGTGAAACTCATAAATATGTGAGCTGGATTTGATTGGTGATGCCTTGGATGCCATACCAACTTGTTGGAACTCAGTTGTTTTATTAGTGGAAGCAATCAAAAAGCAATTGAAGAGAAAGATAATTGCAGATAGGAACCATGAACAATTAAAGATGAAAATATACAAAAGGAGCACAATATATGTAATAAAGGAACTAATTACATCAAATTAAAGAGGTATGCTCAATTATCTTAGGGAAAAAATATATGTCGTCAATCTCTGATTCAGACAACAAAGGCAGTGATCTCTAAGAGATGTGAAGCTACCTCAATCCAATTAATACAAAAGAGGCTCTTTGCTCTCTTTGGAGTGCTTCAACAAAGATTGTTTCGATATTTGGATGACAATTCCTTTATAGCTCTTTATAGCAAGAAATGAAAAGTCTATAAATAGGAAGTGAAATGATTCACCCTAGAATCTGAAAAGCCATGTGACAAGTGTACATCAAATGGTTCTTGATAAAGCTATTTCATTTCAATAGTTACTATGTTCTTTACATGATGATATTGATGTTAGCCTTTTTGCTTTTGTTAAAAGGAAAATTAAATCTATGTATATTGGGAATAGTTACAGAAACCCTCAACAAAATGAGAGGCAAAGCCTTCAAAGAGGGTTTTCTATTGGCTTATTTATGACTTAGATTTTACATCAACTTCAAAAAACAAAGATTATGAAAGCTATAAATATAAGCTGAGAAGACTAAAAATATATAACTATATAATATTTCTTAATAAAGTTATTTGTGTAATATTTCATTATTCCTATTTGCTTTTCTATTGGCTTATTTATTTTTGCCTCTTTCGTTAGCTCTGTGGAATGTTTGTTAGTTTGATGGTTCCTGGATTTATGGAATATTTCATTACTCCTACATGACCAACCTCATGTAGTATGGTGGAACTTGTAACAATCCTTGCCTCTTTGGCCTTTATCCAATTTTTTTGTCACTCTTCTTTTGGTCTCTTTAAAAGAGTTGTCTTTAGAAGCCTATGAGCAAGGAGTTAACTCCCCTTTGCCAAATTCAGCAGTTTTCAACTTATGTTTTTATTCGACAATTCATGGTCATGTTTTATGCAATGCCACATGCATAAAATAATTCAGCTTAGGTGTCATTAACCTGCTATTTTCTTAGACGTTTCTTGATGTTCTTCAGTGTTTTCATTCAAAGAGATTTCAGCAATATAGATGAGTTGTGGGCATATTTGAGGAGGGACACATGATTCGTGTTTTGGGATTAACAAGCTCCTTGTGATCTTTGTGCTTTTTGTGCTTGTTTTGAGATTGAATTGTGTTAGTCTTCATCAAATAATGCTATTATTTCTAAAGTGATATTGTTATGTGCTTCAACAGTGCCTGTGATATACCATATAAATGGTTCATCACACTTGTAAAGTTCCTTCTAGAAGGCTGTCCACATATCAAGTATCAAAGCTCATTGGATTGATAATACCTAATTTGTTTCCATTACCTAGGTATTGATTTTGATGGTGCCATTTTTTTTTTCCTTTTTTGCATATTTTACAGATTTGAACACGATATTAGGGAAACATTTAGGGAAAATTTGTGGATTGAACATTGGAATAATATTGTTTATTATCTCAAGGAAAAAATATTAACAGGCTATATTAAGTTTTAGAAAGATTACTTGGGTCCATAGGACAAGTGAGGCAAGGTATTTGTGGGTAAAGCGGACCCTAGGGTAGCAGTGGATGTATGGAAAATGTTTTACAAGCCTCCAAGTGCTAACTACAATGCTCACTAGGACCAACCAATATTGAACCAAAATTCTTAAATTGGCAAGTGCAACACCTTTATACTGCGGATGTTAGGTTGAGGGATGGCTAATAAGTTTCAGCAGGGTTGCTATTTAATCATTGTGATGAAACTCTAGCTTTAGGGGAAAAACCTTGTGGTATACAATGATTTTATGGATTTGCAGGCATATGGGGAAGAATTTCTCGCAATGTCTTTTACTTGTCTTTAGTTATCTTTTTCTTCTGCTACAAGTTGTCTTGGTTTTGCATGTCTTGTATATTTTTCTATTATTGTTGTTATTTTTATCTAATTTTCTTTTTAACTTTTGTTTCTTAGGTTTAGGTGAATTTACAAGATATTGAAGAATTTTGCTTCTTTTATGAGAACACAAAATGAGGAACATTATGCCCAATTTCTAGATATTTTTTTAAGCGAAAAATATGCAAATGAAGAATAGTTAGACATCTCACACTCTGCCAAATCGTTTGCAATTTCATTTTTATGATACCAGGCTTTTTATATGAAATCTCTTCATTATTAGAAATAATATGCTAAAAACTCCCACTTCTGGTTTTATTTAGTGTATTGAGTTAATGCCTTTACACTTTGCCCTGCCATTTATTAAGACTGCAGTAGCATCCTATTTACACAGCAACAGCAGGACATGGAAAAAGTGTAAATGTTCTTCAATTACATGGTTTTACAACAGGAAAAACATGGCAAGTTTAAAAGAAACTATAATATATCTATAAAAGAAGTGTAAAAAAAATGCATGTTCTTATTTTATGCCAAATATAGTGGACATGGAAAGTAAATGTATAAAATGTATTAAATATGAAAATTTTAACATCTATGATTGGAACATGATTAAATTTTTCAGAAGATTCAAAGCATTTCAATTTTCAATACCATTGTAGTTTCAAATGCCAAAAGAGCCCATAGTTTTCTAATAAATTGTGATTTTTGGTTTATATGTACTTAAAACATGTTTTAAAAAAAATTACATCCCATTTTTGCCCCAAAAACTGTGGCTTTGACCACTGTATAGTATGGCACATCAAGACAACACAAGAAAAATTACTGGTTTATGGTTGGATCATTCTTTTGCTAACTGATCAATTATCATTAGAGCACAAATATAGTATGCTAACCAATTTTTTGCCACAATTTTTACACAATGACCAACACTTGGCCAATTTGATTAGTGTTAGCGCCAAAACGAAATCTCTATCAAAGCAACTCTAACCAAGAATGCGCCCTAAAACCACTGAAGGAAGAGGGGTGGGCATATGGTCAGAGGATCCCTAGGATCAAATAACTCAACAACTGAAATTGCTTACAACTAGAAGTGTAAAATAAACTCAATGCCAAGAATGTGCACACAAGATCCCTCTGAAGGTGAGGTGCTAACATATGGCGGAGTAATTATTACAAACTGAAATAACTAGGCAGATAACTAGCCATAGAAGATTTTCAAACTAAGCTAATTCATCTGCTGCAGCGGGCATCCACTCAAGAGTGGGGATTCACCACTTGACAGTGGGGTACAAGAGAGATTAGATATTCATTCTCCACACTGGCGGTAAACCATCCAGGGGTGCTTAATGTGAGAAATAAGAAATAATTGCAGCAATAAAGGATTGGAACAGTACTACTGTTTACAGTCTTACAATATGGAAAGAGAGCTGCAAATTACATGAATATTACAATGACTTCAAAGCACCAAGATATTGGATGATTCCACGTTAGATATCAGCAATAATTGATGAAGAAAGAACTGGAAATTCAAACTTAAACAAATCTGATGTAAATCTGCAATTCTGGAAATGAATAACCAGCAATTGTAAATTCAATGAAATGCTCATAACTTCACCAAACTACCTCCGAATTGACTGAAATCTTTTGCAAAGGCTCTCTAGGAGGATGGCGCCCCAAATCAGATCATAAAACTGCATCAAAGCATCCTTATTTATTTGGCACGAATTCCAATGCCAAGCAAGAGGGTACAACCTGGCTGAAAGGGCGATTTGGCTCTTAAAAATCAGATTCTTTACAATAAATTCTCATCTTCTATGAGAAGGGTCGCCCATGGTCAACAAACATGAAGCACCAATACCCAAAACAAAATTAAATGTCATCCAAAAGTTGTGAACAAAAGTCAACTTCAGCTGTAGATGAACCAACAACTCCAAAATTGTCAAAACTCCAAAAATCTTCAACAATTGAGCTCCATCTACTAGTCTGAATGAGAAGTAGCAAATAAACCAACTAGGTGTTGTATTTCAAACACGAAATTGGATTGAAACTAGGAGGTAAGCATCCCTCGAAGTAAAAACCAAGTTGTCATTTCGACAACATAACATTAGCATAATTTCATGGATACCAAATGCTGGAGCAAAGCTTCAATTTTAAAGGAAAGAAGGTTACTCTTCAATTTCCCATCAAGGTATGCCAAAAGCCACACTTGTAACTTTTCAAATTTTCAAAAAGTAATAAATCCTCCAAGGTGGCGTCCAAATCTCAAGGCATTCAAAACTTTTAATAAAATAATAAAAACTCCTTTATGAAGGCGTCCCCCTTCATGGCCCTCTTTTAAACACAACTTTAAGTTATTTCACTAGGCCAAGGGGTCAACTGAAAAATATAACATTATGGCCTTGAAATGAAATTATTCCACCAACACAATGCTTTTTAAAGCCAAAACACCAAACCCAACAACTGCTCCAACTGGAAATGAAGACTGAAGAACTGACAACTTCCCAATGCCAAAAATAGTATTTACTATAAATAGTAAACACCTAGAAATGCCTCAAAACCTCCAAGCAAGGAAACCCTAAATTTACCTCAATGAGCCTATGGGCCTCCGGAATAGGCTGATGAGCAACTGAGTTGATCACTGTCATGTCCCCATTTTTTGGCGAGCATCAGAGATCGTGAGATTGGCCTATCAGGAGACCCTCGTAGGCTGACAGAGTGGTTAGAGGGTCGTTTTGGGAGCTTGGCTCAGCGTCAGATTGGCAGTTTTGATCAATTGGATTTCGTTTGGGCTCGATCGGAGACCTTTTGCAGAATTGCTATTTTTAGCAGTTCCTGGCAGGCAGTGTGGGACCCCTGATATTTTTAGCAGTATGAGATTGGCAGTGTTCGGGATCACTTCAGTGTTCGTCAGCATCAGACGGAACAGTTATCGGATGTGTAACGAGGAAGATATTAATATTTAATTATATTAATTAAATATTAATTATTTAACGATTATAATGTAAAGTTATAATATTAAATTATAACTTAAGTTATCTGCCTTGAGGGGTGCGCCCATCATCAGAAAGGGGCCAGTTTGAGAATTAAATTATTATAAAATATTTTGGCTGGAGACTATTGAATTATTAAAAGATTAAAATGTGAATATTTTAATTAAAACCCTATTATGGTGGAAATCGCACTTTTGTGAGGATAAAGGGTTTTGCATTGGGAAATGTGCCATTATGACTTTTTGATGAATTGAAAATTTGCCAGTCTTGCCAGAGAACGGAGACCTTAGGGTTTGAGTTCGATATTCGTTGGAGAACGAGCCATCTCCATCGAAGCAGTTCAGAGGATGTGAAATAACATCTGATTTATTGCCAGTCAAGAAATTTCTTCATCCAGGAGGAATTACAGAGCATCACAGTTGATACAAACATCAGAGATTATTGTTTTGCAGAGCTTCAGCATAAACAATCATTCAGAATACCTTCTGTTCATAGAGGCGCATGTTCTTTGTGATTCAGGAGACTTAATAGAGAAAGTAGTACATTATTAATTACTGCTGTACATAAGCCGTACTTCTTACAGCAGGTCGTACTTTTCTTGAGAGCTGTACATTTTTTATGAGGTTTGATTTATAAATTCTTCCAGAGGTTAAATAAATCAAGGCGCCTAATCTATGGTTGTTCTGGAGGCTAGAAAGAGGAGCCGTACCAATTCATAATTGTTTTTCTCAGCCGTACCAATCTGTACTGTCAGGCCGTACCAGCAGAAAAGGACATCTTTCTTCATCAATGCAAAAACGCCTTACTTCTCTTCAGTTTCTCATCACTGACAGAGGCGCACTTTTACCTGGCTTGGTTCTGGAACGTTAGAAGAGGGGAGAAGAGACTTTGCATGCAGCCGTACCATTTCAAATCTGTCACCAGCAAGCTGCTAATTCCAGGTTTTCAATAAAAATCATTGTTTTCTCATTTGCATGTAACTGGGTTATCTTGTAATCACCTTCAGAAGATTATATGTTAAACAAGCTTCAGTATTTGCTAAAGATTTTGTAGTTCTCAGAGATTTATTATTTTATTGCATTTATTTTGTATTTCTTGCAAAATCGCAATCTTCATTCATTGCTTAAAAACCTCAAAACAAGCAAAAGAAACCAAATACTTCAAAAACATCAGAAAACTTTCGGATTCAGGATTAGAGGGAACTTAGGGTTTCTACATTCACTGATGAGAAGGGGACTTTACAACAAATGTGTATTAATATCTTCTTACAGGTTGCATGATTCTATAGAGGTGTATCCACAAATAACTAGTGGCGGAAGTGACTTAGAGGAGGTCTTGGGTCACCATAAATGAGAAGATATGTCTTGTGGGTCTCTGATTGTTGTTGCAAGTAAGCATTTACAAGTTATAGTAGAAAGTCCAGTCTATCGTGACTTGAACATGTTGTTAATCCATGTTCATAAAGTCACTCTTAACTTGTATTGGTTGACTGTGCTAACACAAGGGATGATGGGAGTTGCCACTGTGTATCCAGATAGGAGAAATAATGAACACCTATTTCACGGATTTGCACATGGCAAACTAAAATGGACAAGGGGCACGGCAGGAGAATACACAGAGACTGCCACTGTCAATTAAAGTAGACACTGTAAATTGAAGCCATTCCTGTGAATTTAATCTTTCTACAGTAAATAAAGGGCACCTCAAAGTGGAGGGGGGAGATTAACTTACATACAACCTTTAGTTTGATTTTTTTCCCATAGATGGGAAAACTAGGTATTTCAAAGACTTGGCTCAATAAATATTTTTTCAATCAATTATGAACAATTTTTATCCACAAATCAGGCATTCATATTGAAATTCAACATGCTATTTGACATACATGATTTTAATTGCCAAACTTGCTGAATTTTATCTTATTTAAAAGATGGCGAATTTAGACTTTTCACAATCAAAATTACTGTACTGGTGACTAGGATACTGTCTATCATGAGGTTGTTATAATGTCAAAATGATGATTTATGATGCTATAAAGTATTTCTGTTCATGTTGATACTTCTGTTCATTAATTTTGAAATTAAAATTGATTGCTTGTTACTGAATTAAAGAACTGACCTAAGCCTTAACATTGAGCTTTTGGGTTTGATTTATAGAATTGTTTGATAAACTTGCAAGATACCTTCATATTTCTACTAAAAATCTATTATATGACCCACAAACAGATAACTATATAAGTGCAAGAAAAATTAGTAACAGTACATCAATGATGGCTCTTTTAAAGGTTTATTTGTTGATTTGCATTCATTTCTGTTAAATTTTGTAATCAGTAGTAAATGCACAGAACATTAAAGCAGAAATAGACAAGATGACACAGCATGTACCCTGGGAAAACCCTCCTCTTGAGGGAGAAAAAAACCCAGCAACAAAGATCTCTCTTATTATTCGATGCAACAGTAGTAGATTTACAATTTACAATGAAGTCTTAACACAAGACTAATTAACAGATGTCAAGCTCCAGATCACACCTGAGAAAAATGCAAGCTGATAATGTTGCGTAGCACTTCAATTTGAGCATTGATAACATTCTACAAATCAGATCTGATAAATTCTCTATTAAGTCTGAACCTGTTCGCACTTTTCTGAGATCACTGAACCAGAAGAATGTACTCAGATCTCAGGGGGAATTCGCACTGATCTGATGATTAGTTCCGCACCTTGATGAGGATGATAGGTAGCATAAGGAACCTGTTCGCCATTGATAGAATTTGAGTCGAGCTTCTTTATAGAGTTCGCCTTCTATTTGAGGACATGTTCACATCTGTTAGAACCTCAATGCTATATTCGCCTTTTATAAGGACAAGCTCCACTAGATCGCAGTAGTATGATACTTGACTATATCGGACTGGCAGAGATCAATCGAAGAAAATCTATGTCCCAAATGTCATAACTTGAAATCGAATATATACCAATTCATTATATGTCGGCCTTAATACATTTAAAGAGCTTTTACAAATGTCGGCCTTTAATAGATAAATAACAAGAGAACTTTTTTTATTTTTATTTTTTTATGTCGGCCAGAAAGTAAGACATGAAATAATGTGTATTAAATGAATAGCCGAAGGCTATATTCAGTTTAATACTTTCTCAAATGGCATGAGCTGGAAGGATCAACCGACGCTGATAAACATTAACAATTTCAAGGAGTAAAATTTATCAGCCATAAGGACATTTATTAGAACATGGTTTTATTGTAATATCATCTATTAGAACATGATTTTAGTGTAATATTCTATTAATTATATTCACAGATGAATCATTAATTGACTTTTTTGCATTTGATACTTGTGTGTCATTCTTCATTGGACATGAAATATTTTTTATGTGTGCTGCAATTAGGCTAAGCAGACCTTCCCTCAGAAGATTATTTCAGTTTTATCAAGAGTAGAGAATGCTGTCAGTGCATCTGAGTACTGCCCAGAAGGTATAATAACATGTCTGTTTCTTGGATTTTTGTTTAGCCTCTTTATCTATTGAGATGTAAATGTGCTCTAGATATTGTCATTTGGGTTGGATTTCTGAATATATGCATTTTTAGTATAGATGGTGCTTAAGTTTTTTATATAGACACACTATCAGTAACATTGTTATATTATAACAGAAATTAATTCCTTATTTGCTTCTATCACTGGAAAACCTTTTAATTGCCTTGTCATGATGTGTTGGGTTACTTTGTTTTAGGAATAATGATACTCAATATTGTAATGTTGTAGTGTTAATACTAGTAGTACATTAAATCTTAGCAGTCTAGCATTAAATTCTAGGTAGTTAAAATGCCTGCTGCTTATAAATATATGACATTAGAATCTAATAGATGGCCCCTTGTGATAACGATGTGCTCTTTTGCTGTTAACCATTTTATCTTGTGTATGCCAATGCTCTAAAGTCACTAGTGGTATCATAGTTGATCTATAATTAGGGTGGGTATTTCTTTCCTTAACATGAATCTAAAATGTTCCAATCAATAAAAGACTGATAAAATTGTTGTTCTAGAAGTAAAACTTGATGAGCATACAGTGATACTGAGAGGGGGTTGGGGGGCGTGGGGCATAGTAACGAGACTCAGACTTGGCTAGGGTGACTCGACTCGGGACTCGAGACTTGGGACTCGGGACTCGAGACTCGGCGCCCGGACTCGGGACTCAGGACTCGGCGCCCGGACTCGGTGCAGACTCGGCAAAATGAAAAAACCCTAGAAATTTAGAGATTTTTAAGGATGTAAAACTTGTTTCAAGCACCCTTTATTGAATAAACCTTAAAGACACAATAACATCATTAAATAGAAGCAAATTTGATCACATACACAAGTATACATCAATCACATAAGTATAAAGCACACAAATTGTAGCTGAGCTGCTGAAGGAAATAGCACACTTAGATATATAAATATAGTCAAATGTATTCAAAAATCATGGAATATGAAATCCATGACATTAAATGTTCCAAACAAATATGAAATATCAAAACAATAACTACAAGTCTATGGCTCAAAGGAGTTTGCATCCTTCCTATGAAGGCATCTAAGGTGGGTCCTAGATGATGTAGCAACTGTGTTAGTCGAATATTTTACTTTGTTGTCGGCCGTAGTCGGCCTCGGTCGTAGTCGGCCAATTGTCAAATAAAACAATAGTTAGTACAGAATAACAATGTCATGTAATGTCATGTACTTTCGGGAAAATATGTTTAGATTAATGTTAATGTAATGTTGTTATGAAACGTCGTGTCGGTTGGTTGTCTAACCACCGCCGAGCGTTATATGTAGTCGGGTGGATGTAGTCGGGAGAGAATGATGAATGAGTCTTTTGTTGCTGATGGTTATACTGTAAGCATTGTGATACTCTTTGTACATGATATTCCTGAGAATGAATAAAGTTTCTGGCATTTTACTATGATATCTTTCCGTTTACTGTTTTATCCTATGTTCTGCATATTACAAGTTTGCCAGTAGTACGTCAGATTAGAATTCCATTCCGTAGGCAAACATTTGGCGCCGTTGCTTGAACGGACTAGGGCATCATCCACCATGGCAGCGTAATGGGTCAACCAGCGGAAGAACCTATAAATGCTAATGAGGAACGAGAAGACTCATTGACAGAAGATTTGGTAAATTTGTGGAAAATCTCGCTCCGTGACCACGTACGTAGGGAATCCCTCGTTCGGGAGATCCCTGAGGAAGTCATCTGGGATCGGCTGGAAGTGAACGACGAGGTGAACCACCTCCTGAACCGCATGCCCAGGTTGCTGGCCCGCCATTTCATTATTCTGCAAGACTTGCGAGAGGAAGAAGCCCGTGAGCGCCGAAGGCAGCAAATCGTGCAACGTTGTGAAGACCGAAACAAACGGGAAGAGGAAGAACGGGATACTAGTCGGCGCCGCACTTCCGGCAACCAACAATGATCGCTTGAGCAACTAATAAATGCCCGTACGGCCGAACAAAGACAAGAATAGAGTACCTGACGGGCACGGGACTTCGGAAGAACAAGTTCGGCGATCACTCAGGCTACAAGAGCAAAAGGCGAAGACGACTAAGGCAAGTCGGTAAGGAACTAGATGAGGACTTAATTGAAATCAATCAGAGCATAAAAAGAACATATGAAAATTTGAAAAAAATAGACACGTCTATTGAACGAACACATCACAGTTTGATAGAAGGAAGGGACGAAGACCCCTTCAGCACTCCATATACAGAAAAATATAACCTCTATGACAATGAAGATGAATTGAATAGTAGCATCAGACGATTTCGAGAGTTGTCACTCTCGGACGACGACACAGAGTTAAAGAGGGGAAGGCCAGAGCTTAAGACCCCAGGGCAGAGAGAGCATCGGCGGGATCCTGAGGAGACCCACGGTGTTGCGGACGCTGACGGAGGACGTGGCAGTGACTCGTACGTGGCCGAGAGTGCTGGTGACGCACAGGGACGTAGCGAGGAATCCACTAGTCTAATCGGGTCCAAAACACAAGGAGGTCAACAAGGAGGTCAACCGGTAAAGATGGCTCAACCGGATCGGCAAAAGTTGCCGAAATTCATGGGGAATGGCTCTGAGGATCCCGTACGGCATTGCAAGACATGCGAGACTATCTGGATAGCCAGCGGGCAGGATGACCCCGACCAGTGGCTAAAGGCATTTCCAGCAACACTCAGGGACAGTGCCATTGACTGGTACTCGGAACTGGATCAAGCGCAGAGAGCCACATGGAGGGTCCTGAAGCAAAACTTTGAAGCGGAGTTCAAACTTCTGCGGGACGATAGTGAGATCGTCACAGAAATCTATCATACCAAACAAGGGAAGCATGAAAACGTACGGACCTACAACAGGAGGTTGAAAGACTTGATCGGGAAGCTGGAGGCACAACCGGCCGATGGGTTAAAGAAAAGATGGTTCATTGAAGGACTGATTCCCTCACTCCGGCGGAAAATGAAAGTAGTACCACCGTCCTCGTACACCGAAGCCTACAATCGGGCGATGGATATTGAAAGTGAAAATAGGACCTCCTCGAAGGGGAAGAGGAGGGATGACGACGAGAGTGCCGAGGACAGTGACGATGAATCGGCAACCGTACAAGCCCTTCGGCGGGATATGATGCGGATAATGAAAGAACTGAAGACCGACAGGGAAGGATCCAAAGAGGCCAATGAATTATGGTGTACGGACTGTAAATCGGAAGGTCACACAAAGGCAAGTTGCCCAAAAAAGTTATTCTGTGACATCTGCCAGGTCATGGGACACTCCGTCAAGGAGTGCCCATACAATTTAAAAACTAAAAGTTCGCAAGTATTCTTCACTCAAGGCGAACAGTCAACACCTCCAACCACGCCACCGAAGCCACAGAACAACAATGCATCCCCTGGAGGCTACCGCAACAATCGGCGAAATACGCCGAGAGGTAAAATTCAGTACGACAGCAAAGGACGACCGATGATCCAGTGCAGGAACTGTAATGAATGGGGTCACTTTGCGAGGGATTGCCAGAGCGGCCAAGGCAACGGGGGAAAACTGTGCAAGTGGTGTGGACCGGGTGATCATGAAGACACCGACTGTCCGAAGCAAAAAGGAAGTATCAATATGCTGGAGGTAGCCGACGAGGAGGTCTTGGCGATTACGAGAGCACAGTCAAAACGAGCAAATTATCCAGATCCCCGTACGGAGAAAGAAAGATTTCGGGAGGCCAAGACAAAAGTAGCAGAGGCAATGACGAATGAAGGCAAGAACTATAAAGCCACCAGTACGTTGCTACAGTCGGAGTCGGAGAAGAATATCGTACGGCAGGTGCTTCACACAACCGTACCCATTAAGGTAACTGATCTTTTGCAAACAATGCCTTCTCTCAAAGTAGCACTTACCAATGCTATTGGAGAAAACCTTCCGAAGAGTTCACCAGAACGTACGCCAGAAGTGGTAGCCGAGACTTCGGATCCAATGCTCCTAGCAGTAAGCATCGGGAGGAAACCAGCCGTCGTCGAGATGGAAATCTTGGGCATGAGATTATCTAATACTATCGTCGATGGTGGTTCAGGAGTAAACGTACTGCCAGAAGAGACTTGGAAGTGTCTGGGTAAGCCGACTCTTTGGCCCCCGACATTCCACCTCGTGGGAGCAGATCAACATGGCATCAGACCGTTGGGTATACTAATGGAGCAGAAGGTCTCGATCGGCACGCAACTGTTTCTGTTGAATTTTGTAGTCATCCCAATGGAGAAAAAAGCGTACGATGCACTCTTGGGACGGGGATGGCTGATTGCTGCCAAGGCAACCCACAACTGGAAGCGGAATACACTCTCAATAGAAAGTCGGGGGAGGAAATACACCATTGATCTGAAGAATCAGGCCGTCAGTGAGGATCTGGCATCTTCGGCATCAGAATCCGGAGGTGACTCAGATGATGACGAGAGAAAGACAATGGAACCAGATGAAGAAGGGGTATTGGAGATCGGCAGTTGCTCGGAAGATGAGACCAGTTCATTGAGCGGACTGTTTCACTGGCAGATGGAGGATTATGAAGTCTTCCACCCGGATTGCCACATGCTGCAGGTCAAGGAGGGGGAAGTAGAAAAGGATAATGGCTCGACCAGTGAGACATTCCCACCTGAGTACGGAGAATATAAAGAAGGTACGGCCGAATTGGATGTGACCCCAGCCCACAAGTTCGAGCAGGACAAAATCATGAGGTACGAGGAACCAACGTTGAAAAAAGTAAACCTTAGGGAATTAGCCAAACCTAAGAAGATTTTAGTCGGTGATGACTGGGACCCTGTCCTGAAGGCGGCAGCGTTTAGAATCTTCATGGAATATAAAGACGCTTTCGCTTGGACGTACAAAGACTTAAAAGGCATCCCACCGGAGTTATGTGTGCACAGGATTCCTCTCGTACCGGGAGCCCAGCCCGTACGAAAGCGACCGTACAGAATGAACAAAAATTATGCCGCCAAAGTACAGGAGGAGATTGAGAAGATGCTGGAGGCCGGCATTATTTTCAAGGTGGAAGTCAGCGAGTGGGTATCGCCGATCGTCATATCATTGAAGAAAGAGAAGGAGCAAATTAGAATCTGTGTTGACTTCCGTAGCCTGAATGCAGTGACGATCAAGGATCCATTTCCCATTCCCTTCACCGACTCAATTCTGGAAGAAGTTGCCGGGCACGAAATGTACTCCTTTCTAGATGGCTTCTCGGGTTACAATCAGATCAGTATCGCCGAGGAGGACAAATTAAAGACTACATTCGTCGTCGAGGATGGGGTGTACGCATACAACCGCATGCCGTTTGGATTATGCAACGCACCAGCTACATTTCAGAGGATTATACTCCACATTTTTGATAAAATGTCAGTAGGTAATTTCAAAGCCTTCTTGGATGATTGGTCGATCTATAGTGACAAAGAAAAACATTTGAAAGCTCTAGGCGAGTGCATGGAACGGTGTAGAGCAGCCCGCCTTGCCTTGAATCCAAAGAAATGCAGATTTATGGTGCCGCAGGGGAAGTTGCTCGGACACATCGTGTGCAAAGCTGGGTTGAAAACGGATCCTGACAAGGTGCGAGTCATCGTACAGATGGAGGCTCCCGAGAATGTCACTGGAGTAAAGTCTTTCCTCGGCCATGTGGGATACTACCGGAGGTTTATTAAAAATTTTGCCCAAGTATCGTACCCCCTCGACCTACTGACGAGGAAAGGCCAACCATTCGTGTGGGCCGAAGAACAGGAGAAGGCATTCCGGGAACTGAAGGAGCGACTGATCAGCTCACCCATATTAATGTACCCGGACTGGGATAAGGAATTCCACGTACATGTAGACGCTTCTAATTTTGCCATCGGAGCAACCCTAGCACAAGTGGGAGCGCACGGGTTGGATCACCCAGTATTCTTCGCCAGCCGGCTACTCTCAAAGGCAGAAAGGAATTATAGTACGACCGAGCGTGAGGCACTGGGAATGGTGTACGCCGTACAGAAGTTCAGGCATTACCTCCTCGCCACGCCGTTCACTTTTTACGTGGACCACCAAGCTTTGATGTACCTGGTAAACAAACCGATTATCCAAGGACGGGTGAGTAGATGGTTACTGCTGTTGCAAGAATTTACGTTCACCATCATCGTACGGCCAGGAAAAAGCCATGTTATTGCCGACCAATTATCTAGAATCCGGTCGGGTGAACCCTGCAGAGGGTGGGGTGAACGAAGACTTTCCGGACGCACATTTATTTCAGATTGCAATATTGCCGTCATGGTACGAGAAGATTGGAGACTATCTGTCCACATCCACATTCCCAAGTGATATGCCACCAGCCGAGAGGAGGAAGATCGTACTGAAAAGTAAGACATTCCAATTGATCAATGGGCTACTCTACAAAATGGGACCCGACCAGATCCTCCGGAGATGTGTCGTCGAGGAAGAAATACCCGGCGTACTAAAAGAGGCACATGAAGGACTGGCTGGCGGCCATATGGGACCTGATGCTACAGCAAGGAAAATTCTCTTGGCAGGCCTATGGTGGCCGACGATGCACACTGACGCCAAAGAATGGGTAGTAGGCTGCGACACTTGCCAGAGGGTCGGGAAACCATTGAAGCGGGATTTCATGCCACTGCACCCCTCACAGCCTCAGGAGTTGTTCGAACGATGGGGGTTAGATTTCATCGGACCATTGAAGGTGAGTCACTTGCATCGATGCCGATACATTGTGGTCGCTACAGAATATATGACGAAGTGGGCTGAAGCTCGAGCGTTGCCAGACAATACAGCACAAAGTACGGCAAGATTCATTTATGAGCAGATAGTAACACGGTACGGCATCCCCATTCGGATTACGAGTGATCGTGGAGGGCACTTCGTCAATCATGTTATCAGGTTGATGACGACAGAGTTCCGAATTTTTCACAACTTGTCCAGTCCGTACTACCCGCGAGCTAATGGCCAGGCGGAGTCTACAAATAAGGTGCTCGTGTCAGTGATTCACAAATCATGCGGCGTGGAAGAAGCTGACTGGGAAGAAAGGTTACCAGCCGTCCTATGGGCATATCGTACAACGTACAAGGTAACAACGGGCCACACGCCTTTCCAGTTAATGTACGGTCAGGAGGCGGTGATGCCGATGGAATATATGGTACCAAGTCTGAGGATAGCCGTGGAGAACCGATTGGGCGATACAGAAAGCTTGAAAGAAAGACTATACCAATTGAATAAGCTGGACGAGCGAAGAGTGATGGCACAGTGGGCAACGGAGAACATGCAACGGCGACGGAAGTATTGGCACGATAAGCATCTCCGGCGGATGAATTTCCGACCGGGACAGTTAGTTCTGAAGTATAACGGCCGTAACGAGATCAAGCCGGGGAAGTTTAAAGTTCGTTGGTTGGGACCGTTCCGAGTACGGGAAGTAGGTGACAATGGGTCTATAAAATTGGAAAATCTCGATGGGTCATTAATACCGGAGGCAATCAACGGATCGAAGCTAAAACCATACCAGGAGAGAAAAGAGAAGAATACTATCGCCATAAACATGTTGGGCTATGCAACAAAGGAAGATTGGTCTGTGCAGAGTGAAGGCCCGAGAGAACAAGACTGGGGACTAGGAGGTCCTGGTTATGTAGCAGACAATGTCTGGGCAGAATCAGGGCGAGATCAAATAAATGAAGAGAGGTTGGCAGAGAAGCGAGTAGAAGGAATTGCAATACCAAGAATACACAAGCACTTGACCAATGCAGTATTCGGAACCCCTGCATTGTGGCGTCGAATGGGGGGACATTGGCACTATGTAGCCCCTTATGAAGGAATAAGACGGGGATATATAGCTAAGGACTTGGACGCGGAAGCCCAAGCGGAAAAGGAGAACCAGGCAGAAGAACAAGATGAACTGCAAAAAGATGACGAGGAGGAATGGACTGATGAGCAATGGGATGCTTATTTCGAGAAGAAGGCCCCTTGTTTAAAGACAGTGTTGAAGACAGAAGATACGTTCGTGTCAACGGTGGATGGATATACAGAAGATCTCTTGAAACAAATGCGTCGAGAAAGAAGAAAAATACCAAGGGTTAGGAAGATCGCAACTCAAGATGGACTCTGGAAAATAATTCCTAACCTGGCGGGACCGCCGACAGTACAAGGCGACGATGTTACGTGGTATCAACAGTACGGCGGAAGGTACGTCGACGGAAGTTTTCGAGGTATTGGTCCTGCCCCTTTACTGGATAAATGGTTTGATATAGAATATATAGGAAGCTGTTGCGAGGAAGAATGTTATAAACGGCCACCACACACATGTAAATGGTATTACACTTCAGAATTAAAAGTCCCGACACACAGGGAAGTCAGAGGAATAAAAAGAAAAGAAGAGAGAAGGGAGGAGAGAGAAGGTGAACAGAAGTGGAAAAAAATAAAAAGAAAAGAAGAGAGAAGAGAGGAGAGAGAAAAAGAATCGAAGTTGGAAAAAATAAAAATAGATAGAAAAGAAGCTATGAAAATAAATAACGGAGTAAGTGACGAAAAACAAGGCGTATGGGAAGAAAAGGAAAAAGAAGAGAAAATTAAAAGAAACAAAAGAGAAGTCGGAAAAGAAAGCAAACGAAGGGAGAATAAATTAAATAATAAATTAAATAAGTCGGCCACCAGAAGAAATTTTAAATTAAGTAAAGTGAGGAAGATTAAAATAAACGCCTGGAGTATTAAAAGGCCAAAAGGGAAATTAACTGAGGAGAGTAAAAGGCACAAGATTAAAGGAAAGAAGATTAAAATATGTCAAAACAAGAAAAGGGAGCAAGGCGTACGGCCAAGGGTGAAGGAAAGTAAGGAAAAAAATAAAATAAATATAAAACCTCATACCGTACGGCCAATTAAAGAAGCCACAGGTCGGAGACAAGAGCACAGAGGAGAAGAAGGGAGGACGAACTTGCACGAGTTTCTCCGTTGCAGAGGCACACAGGGCACAGAGAAGGAAGGCGTACGGCCTCAGAGAGGCACACAGGGCACAGAGAAGGAAGGCGTACGGCCTCAGAGATTTTACACTCAGCACAATTCGCCAGGGAAGGAAGTCGTACGGCGTCTAAAAGACTTCAAGCCTGTGGAGGACGTACGGCACTCATCAACCGTACGGCACTCAGAGCCTGACATCGTACGCATCCAAGGAACTCTCCAACCGTACGGTATTTTCACATTTCCCAGTTTTCGTTCTATTTGCCAGTAGAAATCGTACGGCCTCTGCAAGTTGAGAATTTCGCCAAGGGTAAAACCGTACGGCCTTTGCAACTGGAAAATTTGGTGAAGTCCTGCACCGTACGGTTATTCCAGATTGAAATTGGTGCCAGGGGTGAAATCGTACGGCAGCCCAGTGAAGTCCTAGCCGTACGGCATCAGTTGCCTCAGGAGACTCCGTACGGCATTAGTCGCCTCAGGAAAATCCGTATGGCCTCAGCACTACAGGAAAATCTGTACGGCATCAGTTGCCTCAGGAAAATCCGTACGGCCTACGGCCACTACGCCGAAAATCGTGCGGCATGATTTCAGAGAAAATCCGTGCGGCCTACGGCACTCTGAAAGAATCCGTGCGGCATGGTTGCCGCCGAGTTTCACGTCGTACCAACCTTTACCAAGAAGATAAAATGCGGCATCGACGAATCCGGGGGAAAACACGCGAATTCACGGTACTTCAGTTATGCAATTCCAGTATCTTCAAACCACGTCACTGACCTTAGCGAATCATTTGCTTGATTCAGCGGTTTCCCTGCAGCGGTTGCAAATTAAATGATTCGGCGATTTTAACTGGTCAGCGATTTCCACCGGCGGTTTAGCGATTCTCATAACTGCTTGATCTCGAGAGTTATAAAATCGGTTGGAATCGCCGAACTGACAGAAAGATGGACAAGGGTAAGAAGGCTATGCAGCACCAGCCAAAGGTAGCCTCGGCTGGGAAAAGAAAAAGGATGGATGCCGATAACGAAACGATGGCATGGGAGAACCTGACCGGCAATGAGTGCAAGCAATGGTGGCGAAGCACTCCCGACGACCACTCTCTGAAGGTTGCGCTTCGACACGCTCGGGTGGACAAGGCTGTGCTCGTGCCCTTTTTCAATTCTCGGGAGTTCGAGCCTTGGCTGAAGGCGATGGTGGAGAACTATTGCAGGCATACGCACAAGTCAGTCATTGATTACAGAGGTTGCCGAGTGACCGTTTCATTTTGGCCGCAGGACTTTGAGCGGGTGTTCGGCGTCCCAGCTTCGGGAATAGGGGTTAACAAACCCAAGAGAATGACACAGGAACACAAAGAACTGCTGGTCAAGCAAGTGTGCCGAAGCGACCTGTCAGCCGAAGAACACCATATCATATGGAGTACTCGGCCAATCGCAGAATGGAAATGTTTGCTTGACCTAATGAAGTGCCGACTCACAGGGGCTAGCCGAGCGTCGGACATTGCCTTATGGCAGGTGGATTTCATGGTCGGACTTCGAGTTGGCCGAGTATACAACTGGGCGAGGCTACTCACAGAGCGGATAAGGGATTTTCTAGCGCAGAGGCATAAGGCCTTCTATATGACTCAGCACGCCATAGCTCTCTTTTTGGATGCCGTGCACACACAGGTGCCCGAGGGCAATTGGGGTCGGTTGCGGCCACTCACTCACCTGGACCCGGGATGGCCTACCGTATTCTACTGGTCGGAACTGGAAGTAAAGCAAGCAGGCGAGGGCACAGCTTCGGGGAAAAAGAGGAAACGGAAGGAGGCATCGGTGGAAGAGGAAACATCAGAGGAGGAGGCCTCGGAGGAGAGCGATGCATCTGACAGAGAGGAGCCTATTGACTTATCTTCCTCGCCATCGGAGTCTAGTCCACCGGCCGATGAGGAGGTGTCTGTTGCCATCAGGGGTCAGGAGGCAGGCGAGATTGATATACCAGTATTGCAGCCGGTAGGATTTACTCTTCCGGCACCGCCAGCCAGCCAGAGTACACACTCAGTCACGTTTACCCTCCCTGCTGTGCCAGTTGGAGCCGGGCGGATGTTGAGGGTAGCCGCTTCACTACCGGGAGCATCTCCAGGGTGGGCACCTCTTGCCACCACATCACAGGGGGCACTCACTGTATCGGCGGCAGGTTCCACTGCCTCGGTAGAGATACTGCCAGCGGTTTGTTCTCTTACACCACCGTCAGCATCGGCAGCGACAGGAGTGGCAACCTCGGCAGCAGGAGCTGGGGGAATGACCGAGGCCACTGAGGAGACGACTCCAGCCCCAGGAGCACCCGGGGTAGCACAGATCGATAGTTGGCTGGGATCGGTGGGCCTCACCTTGGACGTGGCCGAGCAGCCAGACCAGCAGGAGAAGAGTCCCTCGGAGGGACAAGGGGACGAGGAGGGGCCGATCATTCACACCCAGCAGAGTGAGACGGCCAGGATCGGCGAAGACACACTTGCACACCCGGAGGCGAGCATAGCAGAGGCACCAGAGACAGCCATTCAGGAGCCAGCCATTCAGGAGCCTCAGCCGTAGGCAGGGAACGGGGAACCGCCCCAAGAGGAGACAGAACATTGTCCACCTTCTGATGATGAGGAGAACGAGGAGGGTGCTTCCACAGAGGGCTTTGTCGTGGAAATGTCACAGCCGGACCCGTTGGACCCAGTAGGCACGGTACAGAGATATGTGGAGGAGCTCGAGCACATGGGCAGACTGATGATCCGCGTGGGACAGGTTTCCAGGGACCTGAGAATTGGCCGATCGCCTCTGGTAGGCCAGGAGGTTCACCGCATTCGGGGATTTGTGCAGATGGGGTGTGAGGCGGAGTTTGCACGGATATTTGGCGAGGGGTGGCCAGCAGGAGAGACTCCTGCTATGATGAGAGCCTGGCGGGGTCGGCCACCGAGGCTAGTAGGACGGGATGCAGGCGTCTTGGAGAGTCTATACTACATCGAGCTTGCCTTCCGAGATGTTTTTCTTCTGATGAAGCGCCAAAGATTTTCCACCGATGTAGCAGTATCTCGCCGAGTGGATGCCTATAGACTTCTTCAGCGGGTCAAGGATGAGTCTGCTGCGACCATCAAGAGTATTCAGGATAACTTGACTGAACAATCTCAGCTTGCCAGTGACAGGGGAGCCCGATTGGACATCTTGGAGCCTCGGGTGGCAGCCTTGGAGGAGGAGGCACAACAGAAAGAGGCAGAATGGCAGCAGAGAATGAGAGCATTGGAGGACCAGTTGGCTGCAAAAGAGGTAGAATTGGCGGCCAAGAAGGCCGAAGCAGAGCAGGCAAAGAGCCAACTGATGGAGGCAGCCCGGATGGTGAAGGCGGCGAGGGAGAGGGAGATCCTGGCAGATCGGCAGCTTCGCACACGCACGGAGGAGCTGAGGCGTCTGAGAGCAGAGCATTCTTCCACCACTCCGACGTCATCTGTGCATCCAGGGACGCACTCCCTTCCCCCTACTTCTCAGTAACCTTATCTTGTTGTATGTATGTCGTCTGGAAGACGACTTCCTTTTTGGGGGGGATGATGTTAGTCGGATATTTTACTTTGTTGTCGGCCGTAGTCGGCCTCGGTCGTAGTCGGCCAATTGTCAAATAAAACAATAGTTAGTAAAGAATAATAATGTCATGTAATGTCATGTACTTTCGGGAAAATATGTTTAGATTAATGTTAATGTAATGTTGTTATGAAACGTCGTGTCGGTTGGTTGTCTAACCACCGCCGAGCGTTATATGTAGTCGGGTGGGTGTAGTCGGGAGATAATAATGAATGAGTTTTGTTGCCGATGGTTATACTGTAAGCATTGTGATACTCTTTGTACATGATATTCCTGAGAATGAATAAAGCTTTTTCATTTTACTATGATATCTTCTGTTTACTGTTTTATCCTATGTTCTGCATATTACAAGTTTGCCAGTAGTACGTCAGATTAGAATCCCATTCCGTAGGCAAACATTAGCAAATTAAATATGAATAGTGCAAATTGAAATAATGATCAAGGGAAATGAAGATTGCCAACCTTACATGATTCTACTCCCAAGTGAACAGATGGACAATCCTACAAATCAGCTAGTAGTTCAACAAGATCATGAAATGTGTAATGAGAAAATAGAAATGCAAACCAAAGACCCATTTGAAATACAAAAGGCTTCTAGTACACATGCCTCTTCTATTCAAAAAGAACAGGGGAAAATATACAAAGGGTTTAGTTGTGAAACTATGGATTCGTCTCTAACTATACAAGTTGTATAAAGCAGATATTTATGCACAAAAGTATAGACCATCAACTAGACTCCACATAGATGCTGAAAATGTCCAAGGTATATGGTACATGATCCATGTGGGTGGTATGATGCCAAGTGGCAGCCCATACAATGCCAATTGTATTGTTGTATTGTGTTGTGAAAGTCGCCATGTGTTAGATGAATATTGTGTCAATTATATTGTCATGCCTTGTGACATAGAGGCCGCTAAGTGTCATGCACATGTGGTAGCGTAACATGTAATGTCCCCATTTTCGGTCACTTCAGCATTGTAGTTAGCTTCAGCTTTCTCAATGACCGTTAGTCATGCCAGAGGAGATGTTTGATGTTGGCAATGAGCTCAGATGGTCTAGAGGATGCTTATGCCAATTTCCGAAGTGAATTCCGACTTTTGGTGGGTTCTCCAAGATTCTTGGAGAGAGCGTCTAGTTCCGATTTTCATTAATCATTATCTGTATCATTCCTGTGCAATCAGATTTTGATTCCGATACTTTTCAACAGTTTGCGAAGTTCAGGAATATTATTGGTTTTAATTTGATTATTTCACTAAGGTTGCTTAATTGTATTTAAATAATTTAATGGGTACCTTAGTATAATAGCCCGTCGGAAAGAGGATGAAATTTTTTAAATCACGGACGCATAATATTGGGACCTTGCATGTCCAATATTATTATTATTTTGATAAAAAGGTCTTTTGGAGCAAAAAGGAGCTTTTAATTAAAAAGTGGCTTTTTAATTGTATCTTTCGGAAAGTTTGGGAGGAAAAGTATATAAGGAGGTTTTGTGAGCTCATTTGGATTATGCAGATTATTATAATTTCTTCTTGAGAAATCCTTGTGGTTATTGGCTTCGGTGGTGCAAGGTTCCTCCCTAGTTAATTGTAGAGGTGGGCTCATTCAAAGTTCACATTTGGAGCTGGTTTATCATCAGGTTTACAGGTTTGCCTGGTGTGAGATACAAATTTATTTAAATTTGCATGCAAATAATTAAATTGTTACCGTGATGTGTGCACTAGTGAAAAATCAGAAAATATAGTGCAGTGTGTGCATTGATGAAATGGTTTAAAATTCATATAATATTCATTTATGGCTGGCTACCCCCAACCGTACCATTTCATGGCTCCCCAAGAGGTCACACCATATTATCAATTAACCAAGGAAAGGTGCAATCAAAGAGAAAGGCATCAAAGCCTTAATATTTCCTATAGCAGCCTTGTTAATCTCTAAAAGAATTCAGCACAGCATTTTAATAAGGAGATTGAAGTTAATTATTGCTTCCGTACACTTTCAAAAGCAGCCATACTTGTTTGGAGGATGCCATACAACTTAAGGGAAGTTTGAAGGAGATTGCTAATTGGTGGTTGACCTTTCTACCTTCCAGGTCAGCAATTTGTAGAGAAAATGAATGAATTAATAATGATACTTCTGCTGTAGTTAATTTCTGAGTATAATATGTTATATCAGCAATGCATAATTTTATCAGGGATTAACTGTTATGTGCAACAATCATACAATTTTGTCAAGAAAAGTTGTTTCCAGCTTTGGAAATTGTGAGATTTATTTTCTATGGTAATTATTTGTGAAATTCTGTTGAAACTCTATTGACTGCAAACTGTTTGACGGAATGTCCATATGAGTTCTATGAACAATGGTATGATTATATGATGGATTTATGCTTATAAATTCTTGTAGCAGCAACTCACAGTAATTACACTCAGGAATACCTCATAGTTCATTATATGCAAAGTGTTGGACGAAATGCTTGTGAGTCAAAAGTTGGAGAATTTGCAAATTACTAGTTGAAAAATTGGTAGGGGTTTTTATACATGTGGATATCGATGCTCTATGTGTCGCACATGTATGGTCTGATTTGGCACAAGCATGTGCAGCCATGTGTAGGGCCACACTACGCACACTATCAATGCGCCACAATTACATGTGAGTATTATGCACAAAGTTGTGTGAACAGCATTGCACGAAGTTGTTTGAGCAGTATGCTATGCACATTGAACAATGTTGAATGCCTAATGAAGTTGGTGCACAAGGTTATGCTCAGATTATTTGTCTCCTCTTTAGGAGTGATGGTCCCCATTGTGTCAGCAATGACCTAAGGAAACTATGCTCACAATACTTAATAGTACACCACTTAGCCTAATCTGCATACTACCCAATTTGAACTTCTCGAAATAGCTAATGGGTGCCACAATTTGAGCTCATTGAAAGCATATTATTGCACAAGTGTCCATGAGAATGGTGTCTTAGTACACAATTTCATTGAGTGAATGTATGATGTGAGAGAAGTCAAGAACAAACTCACAATAAAAGTTGGTAAGTCCAAGAAAGTTGCACAAGTCAATCAAATTGCTTTGATCTCTTTGAGTTCTACATATATACTGTATTAATCATTGATATAGCCCAAGCACTAGATCTGTGTGGTGCTAAAAGTGCCTTTGTCAAAATTGGCTTGCAACTTGTGTTTGCAAGTGTATCCAATACTCACAAGACCTACTCATCTAGTACTCATAAAACCTAGTCCACTTGCTTTCCCCAAGGCCTACTGAAAGTGAGGATGTCATCCAAGTAGACAATGACAAAGGAGTTGGTGAACAATCATAGGATGTCATTCATCAAGTGCATTAATGTGGCTAGCTCATTGTTTAGACCAAAGGCATAATCATCCATTTGTATAGACCTTCCTGAGTTTTGAAAGTTGTCTTCCAAATATCTCCAATATAAACTACTACCTAATGATATCTCACTTTGAGGTCGACCTTGGTGAATATTGTGCACCTCAAAGTTGGACCAGGCTACCAGCAAGTCATCAATGCGTGACAAAAAATATTTATTTTTCAAACTCATGTTGTTGAGTGCATGACAATCAATGCATAGACACCAAGTGCCATCCGCAAGGACTAGCAAGTTGCCTCATGGCAAAGAGCTAGGAAAAATCTTACCTCGATCGAGTGTCTCTTAGATTTGGTGTTTAACTTCATCATTCACCCAAGAAAACCTGCAATACAATGAGCTATTTGGAAGTGGGCATCTAGGAACCAAAACAATTTGGTGTTGTACTACCTAATGTTTTCGAAGACCCTTGCATTCTTCTAAGACATTTTCATACTACTACAATTCCTTGTCAAGGTTTTGTTGTTGCCACAAGATTGGTGCATTCATGCACACTATTAGTGCTTGCATGCTTTCCTGCACAATTGTGTTACATCCCTAATTATAAAGTTACTATTTACCATTAATAGATAGGGTAAATGTGAATATAGTGTGAATTCTAGAGATGAATTAATGGTGCTTGTACCTTGTTTTCAATATGAATGCTATCTCACTTGATGTTGTTTCATTTGATGTTATCTTAGTTGATGTTATTCATGGTAAAGTATTGCATAAGGAGGTTAATGAATCATGTTATTCTAACTTGAGACGTTTATAAATACTACTATTGTTGTGAACATATGACTGTCGTGAGTTTATGTCAGTGGATGCAAGTATGTGAACCATTCCTCCAAGCAGAGGAGAAATATCACTCAGGAGAGGAGCTTGGTCAAGTAAACAGTAACGAGAACCATCTGAGTATACACACATGTCATTATAGGTTGGGAGAAACTAAGTCAGTTATGATGGTCTTGATAAGTCATCCATAGGCTTTAAGAGTCTTGTTTACTTCTTTGTGCTTTGTGAGTGATGTTTATTTGTATATCTGATTTATTGTATTACGATCATTGTGTGGATAACATGAATGGATATAAGTGAATAGGTTACACACGCTACCTATTATCTATGGATAAATAATATTATTATAATATTTGCCTTGGAATTTACATATACATAGATATATATATTGAAAATATGTTGACTGGCTCGCAATATATGTATTCAACGAATAAATATGTATATGTATATATATTTATATATGTAAATATATATATTTAATATTATATAAATATATATATATGTAAATATTTTTAAATTATAATATTTAAATATATGTATATATATGGTAAAGTAAATAAAACTATAATATAAATATATAAATATGTATATATATATATATATAGTTTAATAATATTTTAAATCTCTAAAGTGAATAAAGATTATATTTTACTTGGAGTTAATATTTGAGTTAAACTATGGAAAATCAAAAGGTTATATTTTACTTGGAGTAAGTATTTAAGTTAAACCATGGAAAAATCATAAATGTCTTCAGCCGAATATATGAGAATCGAGCCTTTGGAGATAAATGACGCCAAGCTTGTAAAGGGGAAATATTTCATTCATAACTATAGTTGAAACTTATGAAAAGAGGAAAAATGAAATGAAGCTGTCGTGAGAAGAAATGCGCGCGCCTGGAGTATTCACGCCATGACCAAGTCACTGAAACTCCAATGCAGTTGTGTGTTTGGCAATCAAACCCTGTAAAATGGCAATATGGTTTGCATTCAACCTTGACTAACTTAAATGTTGAATCATCAAATTGATTTTCTGAATAATTGCGCCAAAAATGAGGGACACCTGTAGGTGTCAAATTACAGTTTTTAGCATGTGCAAGATTGAAACATTCTTTGGTTGCTGTCAATAAACTGAGGTCGACTCACCTCTAAAACCCGCCATTCATCTCCTTGAACTATTCAAAACACAGTGTTGTCATTTCTCATGCCTACAATGGTGGAAGTTGTTGGTTTTTGGGCTCTATATATAGACGCCTTAAAAAAATTTATTCTACTCTTGCTGAATTTGAGTTTCATATTACTCTGAGCTTTGTTTATCCGTTTCATATTTTTGAAGTCATACTCTGTTTTCTGAGTGTAAAAGACAAAGGATTTACCAGTAAATTACTACAGTCTATGTATAATTCCATTACAGCTGAGTGAATATCCATTTGAGAGTCCATTTTGAGTGAGTATACATTATTGAGAGTCCATTTGGAATGAGTAATCAGCATTTGAGAAGTCTATTTAGTGAGAAGTCATTGAATACTAAAGACTTTATTAAAAGAAGGACTGGGAGTGTGTATTGAAGAGAAAGCTTATAAACAGGCATGAAACCTTCATCATTTTACATTTTTGAATCTGATTGTTGTGTTTCTATTTCTTTGTATTTGCTAGGTGTGCAAAGTCTATAAATTAATTCCTGAATGCAATTTAGTTGTAGGGGAAAGGAACTTTCAAGGAAAATGTTTATATGTTATGCATAAAAGGGAATTTATGTAAAGGGGATTTATGTGAAAGAATTTGGGGGAAAGGTTTACTTGTTATGCACAAAAGGGAAATTATGTGAAGGAATTTAAGAGAAGATTTAAAATGCATTTAGAATGAAAATTGCATGTTTTGTATGATCTCCATATAAGGAGAATACGATAATATAGTTAATATCTATTAGGATCGAAATGAAGGCAGAATCAAGTAAGGTCTTTTAGCTTAAGTTATTAGGTTAACTAAGACAAGCTAAGTACTCCTAGGATAAAGATTTCCTGATTAGGAGGAATGACACAAGACACTTGTAGACTGTTTCGTTTCTAAGTAGATAGTTTGTTGTAGGTAATCTGGGGTGACTGAATACCCATTGAAGGACATAGCCTACGCATAGAGTAAGACAGCCCTAAGTCAAATTGGCCCTAAATAGTGTTTATGATAGATGATCTTCATTCGAAGTATTGAATGAGAATACTTTGGCCAAAGTAGTGAAATGTATGACATCCACTTAGGTGTGAGATAGTTGAGACTACGCTGTCAGTTCATTGTGATCCTTGTACTAATTCGAGATTGTGAAATAGCAAGGTTCTAGTTGTGTAAGACAGCACTATACTCAGTTGGTAATCGTTAACAGATACCCTACCAATCTCTTCGACGAAGGGAGGGCCATCTATTGAATAATGGATGTGCAGGGGACCACATTATAAGTCCGTGGTTGGCGGAAAAGTGACCGAGTGATGTTTCTCCTCCACAGCAAGCAGCCGATGTACCAAGATTTGAAAGGAGAGGAACCTGGACCATCTTACTACTATTTGTTCTAAAGCTCATTCAAGCTATGTTAGTTAAGGTATGTATTCTTGTTTCATGTACTTGTGAAGTTATTATATTGTAATGGAAACTTTATTGTAAATTGATGTGACAACTTGTTCATGTTTTATCAATAAAGAAAAGGAAAAATTTTATTGCAATGTCATGTTAACATGTTTACTTACTTGTAGGATGTAAATTATGGAAATTTTACTTTACTGAAGGGTCGGGTTGTTACAAATTGCCTCTAGGAAAACCATGAGAAACACAATTTTTTATGTGGGCAATGATCTTGTAACACTATTTAACTAAGACCAAAGCTAGTTTGCCCTGCAATGTGTTGGCGTTTAAATTCGCACCTTTGGAATGCGTATTTGAAACGGACAGCTATGCACAGTAAAACTGCTCTTCAAATTAGGAGGGGAAGCTCCCTCTTGCTGATGGTGTTGAAAGAAAGTAAACTAAGAACTAAGTTGCCTATCTTTTTGATCAGCTAGAGCACAAGGTTTATTAAACACAAACGCTGCAGCTGAGATTTTTTGTTTTAAGAACTTCAACTACGACTAACTTAAGCTAAAGACGTTTCTAACTTCTCAAGTAATACGCAGAACAAGAGAAACTAGAAATGAACAAGGTTGATTCTCTGACAAAGTGCTTCAATAAACTCTTTCCCAACAAACATCTACACACTTCAATGTAAGCTGAAATTAAGATCATAAAAGCATAACACAAATAATGGAAATTTGAGACGTTATATCAAGGCAAAGGAGGCTCATGATTTTATTTCTCAAACTTCTGGAACAAAATCTACTACTAACATGCCTAGAACAAGAACTTGCAGCTAAAGAGGCTTGCAATCTTGTTCTTACACAATAGGAACAGCAATTACAATAACTCCTTGTTGGCTAAAACAGACTCAACAATTTGCTATCATAAAACAATTGAACAACACTTGAATAACAAATAGAAGGCACAATAGGCTCAGTGTTTTGTTATCACTAGCATGGTTCTAACACAAAGTGAACTGACATTGAATAACAGCTTGTTGGCTAAAAGAGACTTAGCAATTTGCTATCACAATAACCGTTTGCAATTGATCTTAGGAAATCTTCGACCTCATTGGCCGCCTTTTCAAACTTTGCTAACATCATCGAAATATGACTCATTCTCCCGCCAACTGGATTGTTGCTATCACAGCTGCGAACAACACTCTGAAATTGAGCTTGCACTTTATCAAGCCCGACGTAGGAACCATCTTCAAGACTGTACCGAGAAGGAATTTCTGTGACAAACTCATTGATGAAAAGAAGAGCTTTGATCACCCTTTGTCTGTAGGCAATAAACTCTTCGGATATCCTCTCGTAAGTTTTAACTTTGAAAACATGACGCTCTCTCCAAGCAAGGATTTGCCTCTTGTGTTCTTTTGAATTCGCTGAACCATAGGCTGTATCTAAATCAGCAATGATGATTTCATGCCTTGGTTTTACTTTAGCCACTGTTTGTTCAAATCCTTGGATACCTTGACGTAGCTCATGAGCGTTTTCTCTCAACTGAAGCATCTATGCCAAGATCTCCTTTCCTCTGATAATGAAACTCTCGATCCACTCCTGAGTTTCTTTCCCACAAATGACCAACTGTCTCAACTGATGATGATCAGCTGGTGTCTCTAAAACCCGGGGAAACAGCTGGGTCGCCTGTGAAGAACCATGGACAAGGTTAGAAATATAAAGCCTGAGTTGTTGTATTTCAGCCTTGAGGGTTGCCTTGTCTTCTCCATCCTTGAGCACTCTTTCCTGAAGTCTTTCAGACACAACTCTGAATAAAATGACATCTGCATGTATGGTGTTTCTACCAAGATTAGCCTTGACCATCACGAAGTCATCCATATTCACCTCATCCCCATTCTTGTCCTCTGGGGGTAATGCAGTCTCCATGACTATCTCGCTATCAGGATTCCTATCAAAATGAACTTGCTTCTTTGCTTTCTTCTTAGGAGGTTCCTGATAGATGTTATCAAGGTCATCAAAATTCACCTGATATGAAGGTCTTCTTCTTACCCTTCCCAAGGAGTTCTCAAGCCAAGACACAGTAGTATCTTTACTAACTTCCTTAGGAGGTACAATTGCAATTTCTTCATCTTCAATATCAAGGTCGATGTGGATTGGTGAAGACCCTATCAGTGGTATGGAGTCATGTGCTAAGGGCGCTTCTCCTGTCTCCTTCTGAGGTATAGGCTCTTCTGGAGGAGCTTCTGCTTCAACCGTTGCTGGCTCCTATATGACTATGACTGAGAAGTCTAACAACCTTCTTACATTTTTGGTTGACCTACTACCCTTCACAGCATCCTGAGACTGACTTACGCCTTTCCCTTTTGATTGTGCTCTAGAAGAGGAGGGAAGTGACAGTTGTACTCTTGGCGGCTCTGCTGCTGGTATGGATTTCTTCCTTTTAATCACTAGGAAGACCTTGCTATGTTCGAGTACTTGCTTCGTCCTTTCTTCAACTGAGAGGGATTCCTTATTAGCCCAGTTGACTTGAGGAAGGCATTGATCTTCAATTCCCTTTCGGGCATACATCGGGAGTAACACATCCTCATCATCATCTGACAATCCTTCAATATCCTCTAAAAGGCAGTCTTTCATCTGGTGAAGAGTGATCCTACTGTAACTACGCCTTTACACCTCGAACTCATCTGTACAATTAGCCCAAAAATCTCCAAGGGCGGATATATGAGCATAGTTTTTCTCAAGTCGGCCAGTGTAGACACCGTGAGGGTCATATGATCGTCTCTCACTATAAAGCTTGAGGCCGAGTTTGTCTAACTCATCTCCCATTGTCTTAGCATTTGTTGTTGTCCTGCATGTATAGATTCCTAGTCCCAATGGAAAATTGAGGGCGGGTTTCTTTCTATTCCTCAAGAATACGTGGACATCGTGTGCCTGCCTTAAGAACTCCATGAAGACGACCTCGTTTGACGGGTACCTTGGTAGCATGAGTGGGGCACCTGAATAGCCATAGACTCTAAGATAGGTGAAGGTAGGAAATTGTATGAACCAATCTTCCCACTCTGCCATCGCTGCCCTGGCAACTGAAGAGATACGGACGTGAAATTCATTGTCCAAGTCCCACACTGTGTACATCAGAAAAACCTCTTTCACTCTCTTGTAGTGATGCAGTGACTTCGTGAATTCCAACTGGGGATAGTAGTTGTAGATATGTTGTACGCTCAATGATCCCTCAGTGTTCAACCCTCTGAATTGACCTTGATAGGCCACCAGGTAGACTAGGTAAGAAACCATATGGAACTCATGAAATTGGAAGTATTCTGTTACCTGTTGATGTAGGCTGTCACTGATCAAGGTGGGCCAATCATAGAACTCGGTCTTCTTCATGATGTGGGGTATGGTGTAAAACATCCAAGGCTGAAACTTGGTAGCATCTTCTGATCCAATTACCCTGTTGAGCAAGGTGATTATGATAGCAATCTCATCTTTGAACTCGCCTCGCTCGACATTCTTAGGCAAAGTCTTATGTTTCTCCTTCATCCACCTTTGTGCAATCTTCTTACTGTACTTGTCCTTGTGCATTTCTCATATCCTTTCACATTCACCCTTTGAAATAGTGACACTTTCAGGCCATGGGGGAATAGAAAAACATTTCTCGATCATATCAAGCTTCAAACTACGAATCAATCTGCCATCAACTGATTGAATCTACCTTGAAGCGGGGTTGTAATGCTTGATGCAAGCAATTACGAACTCAAGACTCTGAACTAATATAGGAATAGATGCTGCTGCGAGGAGTCCAAAGTGTCCCAGGTTTCTGATTGAAGTGTTGCCTGGGCTCTCCAAAGCGTGTAGATCAAACACCGGCTTGATGTGATGCAAGTCTGTCTCAGCTGTTTTGATGTAATCATGATAGAGAGCTGATTCAATCTTGAAAACATTGGGAGTGGACTCCATTTCGGAAACCTTGAAGAATGACTGTAAACTCGCCTAGGTTCAGACAAGTTTTCAGCAACTTACTATTTTTAGAATGCTGATTTTCTACCTCTAACAGATAAATTTTTTGAAATTTTTTTTGAGATATGGGTTTTGCTCAGAATTTCTTTGTAAGACAACCCAGATCGTCCGTTTTCGAAAATTTTGATTTTATACAGAAAAAGTAGCAAACCCTAATTTCTTCAATTTTTCACAAAAAAAGTTGGCACCTAGGTTTTGTTCAAAATGCAATTAGAAATGGACCCAGTTGATCTGATTTAAAAAACACTAAGGGCTGATCGAAAAAGCAGCCAACCCTAAAATTTGAAATTTGCTTGAAAAAAGTTGTCATATGGGTTTTCTTCAGAAGACTGATTTGAGAAGACCCAGATGATTAAAAACTGAATGCACTGAGGATTTCACTGACATGCAAATAAAAAGCAGCTGCTGCAACTTGATAAAGTTCTTGAAATTTTTCTTCAAAAGAATGAGATGATAAGACCCAAATGGCTAAAAACTGAAAATCTTGGCCTTCTTCTTGAAAAAATTCATCTTTTGGATGAAAAAGCTTGAAAAAGCAAGGCCTTATGCTTGCTGGTCTGAAAAATTTGATGAATAACCAGTAAACATGAGTTCTTGAATCATGAAAAACTCTTCAAACTTGCTGCTCCAACTTTCTCCTTTGAATGCTACTTGCAAAAATGATGAATTTTGCATTGAAATAATGTATTAAATAGACTAAGGGTTTGAAATAAGCTTGCTTTCTTTTGCTTTTATCCTCAAAACCCTAAAAACCTTTGTTCATTGAACCTGGATGTCCATCTTTCATCTCACAAACTTGGAAATTTTACTAAGGCATGAGAAGTTGGGTGCCCTTCTTGGCTAGGGGCGCCCACTTCAAGCAGTGTTAGTCATTTTTTTGATATTTTCAACTTTTCACAACTTTAACCCCTTCCTTTGACCTCGATTTTTGGCTTGGAGACTAATCTGATGAGCGAGCTGAATGATTCATCGCGGAGCCTGACCTGTTCTGAGAAGATTGTTCTGGAGGCGTCTCTAGCTAAAAACTTCATTTCGACCTTCGAATTCATGGGAGCCTATTTCCTCGAGGGGCGCCCATTTTGTCTAGAGCCATTTTTTATGATTTTCAATTTCTTCATTAACTCCTCTTCCATAGATGATCTTGTCGAATCTGGTGATCCAGGCATCGAATTGACTGATGGTTATGCTCGTTGTGAAGCTAAGGAGATATTAAGAGGGGTCTCCTAGGAAAAACTTCATCAAACAATTGAGTTTGGGCCTTCAAAAGCTTGGGCACCCCTGTAAGAAACCCAACTGGTTCAATCACTGAACTCACTATTAGCTGCAACTGTGCTTGATTGTTTGTAATTTGTTTTTTTGTTTTTTCTGTATTTTCTAATTTTTTGTGCTTTGAGGGTTTTGACATAAAAAGCAAACTACTTCTAATACACTGATTATAAGGAAGAGATATTGCAATGATAGACAACTACATTGAATGCAAACAAATACTCATTCTTACAATGGAAAACTATAACTTTTATTTGAATGCTTATACAAAAACAACTATAACTAATAGGAAACCTGATATAAATGCCTAAACTACTGATCCAAGTACTGTAGCGCACTGTTCGCGGGTACTGTTCACGCACTGTTCACGGGTACTGTTCACACACTATTCACGGGTACTATAGCAGCAAATAAACCTTTGAAAATAATCCCTTGCAATCTGAAAATAATCAGCAATGAAACCCCTATAAATTTCTGAATCTTCCTCACAACTGCTGAAGCACAAATCAAAGTCTCTGTATGAAACTCTCTGGATACCAAATTCGCTAGATATTTCACCAGTTCAAATGGAGACTCACAAAAGAAACTACGCTCTTCAATGGCAATGGCCGAAACCCTTCTCAGAGCATAAAAACCTATTTTCAAAATGATAGCAATAACAATGGATACTTCATTCTTCTTTTCTCAAGCAAATATATGCTTCCAAAAACCCTAATCGAAATTCCTCTTCAAGGCTGCGATTTTTTTAATGAAATAACATTAAATAAAATCATTAACATTTAATTGAATTAAACTTAGGGAAAGCTTTTAATAATTCTCCTCCAAAATAAAATACTCAATTGGCCCCATTCAATGTGTTATAAACCCATCACTTAAGTGATTTAAATATAAAGTCAATTTAACTTTATATTTAATCATTAATCATTAAACATGCTGGAATTCACTGAAATAATCATAACTCTCTCAATATTGAGAATCTGGCCAAACTGTCTGAAACTGGAGTCCAAGAAATTATTTCCCAAGTGCTTGAAAAGACATGCTAAAATAGCAAGAATCACTCAAATGAAGCCTAAATCAAACTCTCTAAGCTCAAACCAACCACTAAACTCTGAGAAAGCCAAAAACACTGAACAACCCAAACCTCCTGTGTCCAAACTGACCCCCCTATCCATCTGTAATAGCCTACGAGGGTCCAATAATAGGCTAAACCACAGCTAGAGTAAAGTATCTAGCTAGAAGGGGACATCACAGTCCGCCCCTCCTGAAATTGCTTGTCCTCAAGCAATCTCAACTCTGGATGCTGTAAAATCTCCTCACTCTCCCAAGTAGCATCCTCAACCGGCATGTCCCTCCATTTGACCAAATACTCTCTGATAGTGCGCCTCCTCAAATTCCTTTCCCTGAACTCAATGATAGCCTCAGGTACTAACACCAACTTTCCCTCATCATCCAAGGGAGGAAGCACGGTGGAAGGAACAATCTGATGTCCTAACGCCTTCTTGAGACGTGATACATGAAAAACATTATGCACTCTGCTATCTACCGGCAAATCTAACTCATAAGCCACCTCTCCAACTCTCTTGATCACCCTGAAAGGCCCATAATAACGTGGCTTAAGTTTCTCGGCACCACTCTTTTTGAGAGTGGACTGGCGGTATGGCTGTAGCATCAAATATACCATATCACCTACCTCAAAGGTCCGCTCAGTCCTCTTCTGATCAGCATACTGCTTCTGCTGATTCTGTGCCTTAGTGATATTCTCCTTAAGAGCCTTTACAATGTCCTGGCTCTCTTGTAATAAGTCTCCAGCACTAGGCACTCTATTATCTAATAGCAACAAATCCATGAAACTGGGTGCCTCATATCCATATAATGCCATGAATGGTGACATATGGATAGACATTTGATAAGTGGAATTATAACAATACTCACAGATATATCCACTTAACCCAAGCCTTCTGCTGCTCTGCTATGTAATTCCTGAGGTATCTCTCCACCCATTTGTTCACTATCTCTGTCTAACCATCTATCTGGGGGTGGTAGCTAGTACTAGGAGTGAGCTCTGTCCCGCACAATCTGAACAACTCCTGCCAGAAGTGACTCATAAACCTGTTGTCCCTGTCGCTGACAATGCTCCGAGGTAAGCCATGCAACCTGAATACCTCTCTGAAGAATAAATCTGCCACCTGCGTAGCAGTGTATGTAGCAGTGATCGGGAAGAAGTGGGCAAACTTCGTAAGCCGATCAACAACAACATATATACAGTCTCTGTCCTGGGCTCTCGGCAGTCCTGTGATGAAGTCCATGGACAAACACTCCCACTTCTTGTCAGGAATCGGAAGTGGCTGAAGTACACCGGCTGGATAAGAGTGCTCCTGTTTATTCTACTGGCAAGTAGGACACTCTCTAACATACTGTAACACCTCAGCTTTGAGCCCTTCCAAGAAAAATGCTCACGAATCTACCGGTAGGTTTTATAAAAACCTGGATGTCCTGCCATAAGTGAGTCATGATAAACTCTCAACACCATCCTCCTCACCTCTGACCTTGGCACCAAATAAATGCGCCCTTTGTAAATGATGAGCTCATTCACAAGGGTGAAATCACTATCCTGGACCGATCCATCTATGAATCCTGATGCCCATGTATCCTTTGCATACTCTGCAAGGATCAAATGCCTCCAGTCCTCTAATATGTCTGTCATCAAGATCATATGAGGTCTCCCTGACAACGCGTCTGCTACAACATTCAATGTCCCTTTGAAATAGGTAATATCAAAATCATATGCCTGTAATTTACTTACCCATTTCTGCTGCCTGTCATTAAGATCTCGCTGCCCCAGGAAATGCTTCAGGCTGTTGTGGTCTGTTTTTATGCTAAATTTGCTGCCCACTAAGTACTGCCTGAATTTGGCCAAAGCATGCATTATGGCCAACATTTCCTTATCGTAAATGCTGAAGCTCCTCTCAAGTCCCTTGAGCTTCCTACTCTCATATACAATTGGGTGCTTGTCCTGCATAAGCTCCGCTCCAACGCCCTCACCAGACGCATCACAATGTAGCTCAAATGGTTTGCTAAAATCTGGTAATGCTAGCACTGGACAAGAAGTCATCAACTCCTTGAATTTGTCAAAACACTCCTGTGCCTCAGGAGTCCATAAGAAAGCCCCTTTCCTCATCAAATCCGTCAAGGGTGCTGCATGCCTGGAATAACCACTAACAGACCTCCTGTAGAACCCACACAAGCCCAAAAATCCCCTCAACTATGTAAGGTTCACTGGAGTAGGCCACTCAACAATAGCACGAATCTTTTCAGGATCCATGCATACCCCCTGTGCACTGATAATGTGACCCAGATATAATAATTCAGATAATCCCAAATCACATTTGGACTCCTTTGCATACAAGGACTCCCTGCTCAGAATGCTCAACACTATATCCAAGTGTCGCAAGTGCTCATCCCATGTTCTACTATACACAAGAATGTCATCAAAGAAGACCAATACAAATTTCCTCAACTGAGGCTGAAAGACCCTGTTCATCGTGGACTGAAAGGTAGCTGGAGCATTAGTTAGCCCAAATGGCATAACTTCAAACTCGAAATGGCCACAATGACACCTAAATGATGTCTTCTCTATATCCTGCTCTCTAACTTTGATCTGATGATAGCCTGATCTCAAATCAATTTTGGAGAAGAGATATGCTCCATGTAGTTCATCCAACAACTCATCAATCTGTGGGATGGGGTGCCTGTTTTTAATTGTCTTTCTATTCAGGACCCTGTAGTCAATGCACATCCTAAGAGTACCATCCTTCTTCTTCACTAAAACCACAGAAGAAGCAAAAGGAAATTTACTCAGTCTAATATGCCCCATAGCAAGTAGCTCCTTGATGGTTTTCTCAATCTCATCCTTCAATCTCTTCGGATGCTTGTAGGGTGTAATCATGATGGGTTTAGCACCCTCCTCTAACTCAATGATGTGCTCAATACCTCTATCTAGAGGTCTACCTGGTGGAATATCACTGAAAACCTTGTAATGCTTAATTCTCAGCTCCTGTATGTCTGGATGGTATTTTGATTCTTGCTGCCCCTGTGATGGCATCAACGTGCAACGAGCTGCCTACTCAACCTGGTCATGACGCAACAAACTCTCCATGCGCCTGCAAGACATCATCCTGAACTCACTGTCTTGAATGGCCTTAAGTATGTGAGTTTTACCATCAATCTGAAATTTCATCACCATTTCTCTCAAATTGAGAGTGAACTCTCCAATATCATGCAACCAAGTCATGCCCAGTACTAAATCTGTGTCACCCATGTTAACCACATAAAATTCAGCCTTGAATTCAAAGTTATTTATTTTCAATGGTAAACCTGTGATCTTTCTATCACATTTGAGGACGTAGCCATCAGCTACCCTCACTCTCAAGCCCTCAAACTGCTCAATTTGGATCCCACGTCTCTCAACCAACCTGGAATCAATGAAATTATGTGTGGCCCCTATATCTAGCAATGTAATAACTCGTTGTCCAGCCAACACTCCTCTCATTCTAAATGATCCCTCCTGCTGCACACTACCTTCAACCTTCTCTTCATTGGTAGACATTTGCTTGAGCTTTTCATCATCTAAACTTTCCTTTTGTTCACTGGATTCCTCATTTTCAATTTGCTGGTCCGAATTTTCAGAATCAGAATCCTCATAGTAAGCCCACATAACCCTATTTGCTTTCCCCTTTGGTCTCAAAGGACAATCATGGTTCATGTTATAGGGTCCTTTGCAATAAAAATAGAGTTTTTTCTTCCTTAAATCATTCAATGTCTCTCTATCCAAGGGAGCGAATGATTTATCTTTATTTTCAGCCTTTGTTTCATTCCTCTCAGGTTTCTTGAAGAATGGTTTGTTATCTTTGCTAGATGATGCACCCTTTGACTGAAATTTATTTATTGGGGCTGCTTGTTCCATACTTCTAGCCTTCTTAATTGCTTCTTGCAAATTGAATGGATCAAAGGCTTTTACCCAACCCTTCAGTGGTTCGGATAATCCTTCAGTGAACAAAACAACCAATCTCCTATCTAAGATATTTGGCACCATAACGGATAGCCTCTGAAAGTCACTAATGAAATATTCCAATCCGCCTGACTGTCTCAACTGTGCCAACTCCCTGAAGTAGACTTTTGGATCCTTCTTATCAAACCTCTCTACCAACCTGTCCACGAAGTCCTGATATGAAGTCACCTGGTTATGCTGAAGGGTAACCATCCCATGCTACCACCAATCATGTGCAACTCCCTCTAAATGTAGCGTGGCGTATTTTATTGCCTCCACTTCTATCATAGGTCTCAGTGCTAAGAAGGTATCAAGCTTGTGAATCCAAGCCTGCGCTGTCATTCTGCTACTACCATCAAATGTAGTCAAGGAAAGCTTTCCTGTAGCACGCTTTAATTCATTATTCTGGCCACGAGGTCTCCTATCCTGTCTCGCTGCCCTGTAATGCTCTCTCCTCTGATTAACAAACCTCTCAAATGTCATCCTCTCACGCACCTATGGAGCTAATAATTCCCATTCGTCATTCGCAGCCATGAGAATATCTGCGAACATCTCTCATGCTTCTTCTGTAGGTGCTACCTCAAGCTCATCTCTAATGAAGGTAGGACGAGTAGGCCTTTCTGTTGTCCTGGAATGAGTCCTATGAGCTCTAGGTGATCCCACTGCACTCCTATTATCCCCTTGCTTCTGATTTTGTCTGTCCTGTGGGTTCATGCGCTCAACCATGGTGGTGAGTGCCTGCAAGGCCTAAGCCATCTGTTGCTATCCTGTAACCATTGCTCTGAAAAATTCACTTGTTTCCTGATCCTCATTCCTGTTGCCTCTGGGTGGGCTACCTTCTTGCCTGTCACCCATGATGTTCGGCTCCCTGTCTACAACCAGTTCCCTGTCAACTAATGCTTGCCTGCGAGTGTAATATCTGTGAGAGCCAGCCTCAGGTGGCTGCATGTGATTGCTAAACCCTCAGGATGGCAGGATTTAGCTCTGATACCAATGTAAGAACCCCAACTGGTTCAATCACTGAACTCACTATCAGCTGAAACTGTGCTTAATTGTTTGTAATTTGTTTTTTTTGTTTTTTTTGTATTTTCTGATTTTTTGTGCTTTGAGGGTTTTGACATAAAAAACAAACTACTTCTAATACACTGATTATAAGAAAGAGCTATTGCAATGATAGACAACTATATTGAATGCAAACAAATACTCATTCTTACAATGGAAAACTATAATTTTTATTTGAATGCTTATACAAAAACAACTGTAACTAATAGGAAACCTGATATAAATGCCCAAACTGCTGATCTGAGTACTGTAGCGCACTGTTCATGAGTACTATAGCGCACTGTTCATGGGTACTGTTCACGCACTATTCACGGGTACTGTAGCAACAAATAAACCTTTGAAAATAATCCCTTGCAATCTGAAAATAATCAGCAATGAAACCCCTATAAATTTCTGAATGTTCCTCACAACTGCTGAAGCACAAATCAGAGTCTCTGTATGAAACTCTCTGGATACCAAATTCGCTGGATATTTCACCAGTTCAAATGGAGACTCACAGAAGAAACTACGTTCTTCAATGGCAATGGCTGAAACCCTTCTCAGAGCATAAAAACCTATTTTCAAAATGATAGCAATAACAATGGATACCTCATTCTTCTTTTCTCAAGCAAATATATGCCTCCAAAAACCCTAATCGAAATTCCTCTTCAAGGCTGCGATTTTTTTAATGAAATAACATTAGATAAAATCATTAACATTTAATTGAATTAAACTTAGGGAAAGCTTTTAATAATTCTCCTCCAAAATAAAATACTCAATTGGCCCCATTCGATGTGTTATAAACCCATCACTTAAGTGATTTAAATATAAAGTCAATTTAACTTTATATTTAATCATTAATCATTAAACATGCTGGAATTCACTGAAATAATCATAACTCTCTCAATATTGAGAATCTGGCCAAACCGTCTGAAACTAGAGTCCAAGAAATTATTTCCCAAGTGCCTGAAAAGACATGCTAAAAATAGCAAGAATCACTCAAATGAAGCCTAAATCAAACTCTCTAAGCTCAAACCAACCACTGAACTCTGAGAAAGCCAAAAACACTGAACAACCCAAACCTCCTGTGTCCAAACTGACCCCCCTATCCATCTGTAATAGCCTACGAGGGTCCAATAATAGGCTAACCCACAGCTAGACTAAAGTATCTAGCTAGAAGGGGACATCACAACCCCTGGCAAGCCGGGGCGCCCAAACTCACCAGAGTTAGAATATTTTTCTACTTTCTCATGTTTGCTTTTGAATCTCAATTCTTAGCTCTCATCAAACCCTTTGTTCAGCCTCTCGTATTTGGCGATTGCAAACTTCGATTGACGTGTTGAATATCTCATTGGAGAGCCTGATCAACTCTGAAGAAATCATGTTAGAGCTACACCTACAAATTCATCTGTTTAGGCCCTTGAAAACTTGTGCGCCTCTTCTCTCCTGGGGCGCCTAAATCCTCCAGACTTAGCTATTTTCTTATGATTTTCGTCTTCTAGTTGAAACCTCCATTCTGTATGTTCCACTTTGATCTGAATCTGTCGGAGATCGGACAGTCGGATGCTCTGACGAAGACAGGCATTGCGGAGCTGGCTGAATACTGAAGAGATTGAGCATATTCACAAACCCTAACTATTGAGTTAGGTGCTCCAAAGGATCATCGAGTAAAAGGAACGAAGGAGAATATTACGAGAAGCATTTGAGAAAAATACAACTAAACGATTCCCAAGTCAGAGCCAAGAACGCAGTCAAGTTGAAAAGTCAAGACAACCCTCTCCTAACGAGGGAAGTTGGGAGACAAAGTCACATTCCTTTACAAAATTGTACGAGAGTAGCCTTCGAGGCATTGAAAGGTTATCAATCGAAAGAGAAGAAGTCGAGCCAAGATTGTAGAAAAGAAATTATGAAAGCAAAACAAGTGTGTGGAAGGCTGAAGCCAAGGGAAGAGTTGAAGATTCCTATGAGTGCGAGAAAAGCATCGGAACATCCAAATCAAAATCCCTAGCAAGCAAATTTTAGGCACTAGGTTTGCATCAAAATAAAATCACGGTAAGCCCTAGTGGAGAAAAGAAACAGTTGCCCAAGTTTACAAGCAACGGATCGAAAGATCCTATACGACATTGTAAGACTTGTGAAATTATTTGGATGGCAAATGGGCAAGATGATAAAGCAATTTGGCTACGATCTTTTCCAGCCACCTTGCAAGGTGTAGCGATTGACTGATATACAAAAATTGACCAAGCCTCTCGAAGCACATGGGAGAGATTAAAGAAGGCCTTTGAAGATTCGAAGAAGAGTTTAAATTGCTTTGTGATGATAATGAAATAGTAGCAAAATTTACAATACAAAACAAGGTAAGCACGGTACAAGCTTATAATGTAGACTTAAAGAATTGTTTGTAAAATTAGAAACAGAACCGACGGTCTCAAGAAAAGATGGTTCATCCAAGGTCTACTTCTGTCATTAAGAATAAAAATGAAGGTAGCACCACCCTCTTCTTATTCAAAAGCCTACAATCGGGCAATGGACATAGAAAGTGAAGATAAAATTTCCTCACGCAATAAAAGAAAAATAGAGGAAGATGGAAGTTTGGATGACAATAGCGATGATGAATCGAGAACGGCACAAGCACTCCGAAGGGACATGCTCTAAATGATGAAAGAATTGAAGGTGAAAAAAGAAACTAATGAACTATGGTGTACTGAGTAAAAAACTGAGGGGCACACAAAAGGTAATTGTCTTAAAAAGATGCTTTGTGAGATTTGCTAGGTTACGGGTCAATCAATAAAGGAGTGCCTATACAATTCGAATACCAAGAGCACACAAGTACTCTTTACGCAGGGAGAGGAATCCACTCCAACAAAGCCACGAAATGCATCTCTAAGCAAATATCGAAATCAAAGAGAATGGAGCCAAATACAATATGTAATGTGTTGGACCAATTTTTTTTATTTTTTTTTTATAACAGTTACAATGCAACACGCACCCATTAAGGTTAGCTCCAAAACCACAACGATGTGGAAAGTAACTCTAACCAAGAATGCGCCCTAAGACCCGATGAGGGAGGAGGGGCGAGCATATGGTCAAAGGATCCCTATGAGATAGCTGAACTGAAAATAACTCTAACCAAGAATGCGCCCTAAGACTAGATGTGGGAGGAGGGGCGAGCATATGGTCAGAGTATCCATGAACTAGGTGACGGCTGAGCCGATCAGCAACATGATGTTATAATGCATTACAGAAAGTAACTAGGCGGCTTGCCGGCCTCTTCCACTTTTCAGTGGGCAATACAAGAAAGTAAATGCAAAAATGAAAGACTGAAGCAAGGCCAGTCTCTTCCACAATCGTGGGAAATACGAAGTGCTTAGCCAGAAAATAAGAATGCTGACAGTACTACTGTTCAGCTTACAATGAGGTAGAATGTCTGCCAAGAACACAAAATTAGGAGTCTATCAATGCTGCGATAATGTATAATAACTCTCCAATGCTCAATAAGGCTTCCTAGACTCAAACCCAGCTCAAAAGACAAACTCTTACAATCTGATATGACCAAACATTGACTGAAAATGCACAAACCAGCAACCTGAAACTTCACTAAAATGCACATAAAACACTCCAAACACACCCAAACGACTTGATAACAACTGCAAATGATCCCAGCAAGTATGGCGCCAAATTCCCAATGATAAAACCTCTCCAAACAGACTTATTTTATTTTGCACAAATCCCAATACAGCTGCCAGAAAGTACGGCCCTCAAGGAGGGGCGATTTCACTCCATAAAATTCATTTCTTGGTATTAAAATCTGCAATTTAACAAGAAGGGTCGCCCCTAGCAAGGAAATACATAGATGAAGTACCCAGAACAAGATTATTTTTATTTATGACTTATGAGCAAAAAACAACATTCAGCTACACTAAACCAGCAACTCCAAAACTGACAGAAAATGCAAGAACTCAACTACAAAGTGCACAACTACTCTCAAGGACCAAGAACAACCAAAATCTCAACTAATTGCTATCTTTCAAGCAAGAAGTCAAGCCAAGGCTAGGAGGTATGCTTTCTTTGAAGCTATTCACTCACCATTTCGGCAGCATAACATTAGTGTAGACAAGAGATAATCCCAATGAAGAACCAACCTCTCCTTATATAGATTTTGAGAAGAACTTCTAGAAGCCTCTAGAAAGTGCACTCAATCTCCAGGAGTCAAACAAATTCAAGTTTCAAGTTGACTCTATTCCCTCTTCAAGTTGGCGTCCCATTTCATGAAGTGTAATATTTGATTAAATAAAACAATGCTTTTCTCAAAGTTGGTGTCCACTTTACAAGTCATATTTTCAACCTTTGGAAATATTAAACCCACCTCCTGATGAGGCGTCCACCCATGAAGACCCTTTTTTTTAAAAACAACTTTATGTTATATCACTAGGCCAAGGGTCATAAAGTGAAAATATAACATTATTAATTAAAATACCTTATCTCTCGAAAAATTGAGCCAAAAAGCCAAACTCAACATAACCAACTGAGCTGACTAAAGAGAAAAGCCAACTATGTTGAAGCCAACAGGACCACTGCCAAAATTAGAATTTGCTAAAAATAGTAAATTCAGAAAGTTGCTCAAAACACCATGCATGCCATACCACTGCGAAGCTTTCTGAAAACCCAAAAAGAATCCGCAAACCAAACTCCAAACTCCAAGCAACAACCCCCTAGAAAATAGGAAATCCTAATTTTTGCTTCTAAGTAGCCTACAGGCCTCTGAAATAGGCTAATGATCAACCGCACTAATCACTGCTGAGAAGGGGACATTACACAATATGATCCCAAAGGATGCCCTATCATACGATGCCAACAATGTAGAGAACGGGGACACTTTGCGAGAGACTACCAGAACAAGCAAGACAAAGTGCAATTATTGTGCAAATGGTGTGGACCTGGAAACCACAAAGACACCAATTGTCCAAAGCAAAAGGCTAGTGTCAACATGATTGATGTAAGGGATAGTGAAGTATTGGCCATTACTCGTGCCCAAGCAAAGAAGGTTGTGTACGTGAACCCACGTATAGAAAAAGAAAGGCTTCATGAAGCAAGGGCCGAAGCAGAGAATGCTATGGATAATGAACGAAGCCACTCATGCAAATGCAAGTACAGTAACAAATCAATTACAATCCGAGAAAAATATTGCATGACAAGTACTTCAAGCTACTGTACTAGTTAAAGTAGAGGATTTATTACAAAATATTCTTGAACTTCAAAATGCTATTGTATTGGGGGAGAATGAGACAATGCATGCTACAACCCAATTAGAATCTTGTGAGAATGAAGATCCAATAACTAAACCTCTGCTATCGGGCGACCAAGTGATTGATCCAATGTTACTGATAGTTAACACGACAAAGAAACCAATGGTGGTGAATATGGAGATCCTTGGAAGGAATTTCACCAGTACAATTGTTGATGGCAGTCTAATGTGAACGTACTTCTAGAAGACACTTGGAGAAGTTTGGGCAAGCCGACCATTTGGCCGCCAACTTTTCAACTGGTGGGTGCAAATCAACAAGATATTAAGGTACTTGGAGTTTTAATGGGACAAAAGGTAATTATTGGAACTCAAGCATTTTCGTTGAACTGTGTGGTCATTTCATTAAGGAAGAAAGCATATGATGCATTGTTAGGTCAAGGTTGGCTTGTAGCAACCAAAGCCGATCACAACTGGAAAGAATACAATCTTCATTGAGAACAGGGATCGAAAATATGTAATTGATTTGAAGAACCAAGCCATAAGTGAGGAAGTAGCTTCGTTCGATTCATCAAATTCAAACTCCGAAGAAGAATGGATAGAGAAGCATGATCTAGGTCTGATAGAGCCGAATGACAAAGGAATCCTAGAATTACAGTCAAGCTCAAAGGATGAAATAAATTCTCTCCACAGCCTATTTCACTAGCAAATGGAGGACTATGAGCTATTTCCATCAACTTGTAATTTTCTCAAAGCTACAACTTTCAATGAAGAGCAACCAATGAAAGAATGCAAAATTACCAATGGTACATCTCAAAGTACTAAGAGCAAAATATTTAATGTGGAGCATACAAATATTGGTCAAGTCAAATCAACTTTACAGAAAACTTAGAAAAACAGAAAAAGAAAATTGGAAAATAAAGAAACAATGGAAAGGAAGAGGCAAAAGTATTATTTGGCACTTGAAGGAGAAAATATTAAAATGCCTGACCACATGCCCGATTACATAAAAAGCCCGAATTAAAAAGCTCGACTACAAAGCCTGACTACATTAAAAGGTCAAACTCTATAATACGACAGTTGTTCTATGTTCACATAGTATGGCCAACATCTTGTCTATTCTCTATTCACATAGTACGGCCAACATCTTGTCATATCGTATGGCAAGGAGAAAGGCAGCATCATACGACGGCCTCAATTGGTATGGCATCATGGTACAACATCACTCAGTATGGCACTCAAGTACATTGTATGACAAACTCCTTCAAAGCACATTGTACAGCGAGTTGGTTACCTTGTTGGACAATTTCATATTGCATGGCTTCCCTTTTACATCGTACGACATCATCATTCTCCTAGGGAACTGTTGGCATAACAACTAACACCTCTAGAGTGCAAGTTGGTACGGACAGCTATGCACACTACGCAATGAGTGCTCTTCAAATTAGGAGGGGAAGCTCCCTCGTTGTGCTTGACAAAAAAGCTTGAAAAGGGAAAAGTAAACTAAACTATATCCTGTCTTTTGTTCTCAACTGTAAGAGGCACAAGGTTTAAGAAAAACTCCATACGTTGCAGCTAAGTATTTTATGGTTTCACAAGACTTAACTACAACACTCAAAACTAAGTAACTTAACTATCCAATCCCCTCAAGAATTCAGAGCATGAGGAAACGAAGCGGGAATGATTATCTGACGATAAGCCTGGTACGGACTCACAACGTGAAGGCAAGGTGGCACAACTATCTGCTTGTCTGAATAGGCTTATTGGAAATGACAACACACGATAAATTAAGTACAGATTCTCAACTTGAAGGCAAGGTGGCACAACTATCAGCTCAATCTAAATAAGTTTATTATTCACACACATCACGCAATAACCAAGTACAGATTCTCAACTTGAAGGCAAGGTGGCACAACTATCAGCTCAATCTAAATAAGTTTATTATTCACACACATCACGCGATAACCAAGTACAGATTCTCAACTTGAAGGCAAGGTGGCACATCTATCAACTCAATCAACGAGTTTATTGAACACAAAACATAAAGGATAGCCAACTAGGACAATAAATTGCATAGGCAAGACACACATACAATCTACGATCAAACTAGCCACTATATCTAACTAAAGCAAGAATTCACCATCATAATTGCATGAAACCCAAGTGGCATAACAATTCATCATAATAGTAAATACTCATGAACAGATACAGAATGAGCAATATTACAGCAAGGTAGGCACAACATATATTTCTCTCTCGTGCAAAAGTTCTTGAACAAATACAATAATAGCAATACTACAGGCAAGGTGGGCACAGCATGTATGCTATCACGCAAAAGTTATGTACAAATGAGCAAAAGCTCTTATTTATAGACATCAAAGGTGTAGGGAACCCTAAAATCACCTTGAGTCAACTACAGTCTTGAAATGCATGCAAGATTTATTGCTAAACCCTAATAAAGCAAACTATACAGTTAACTGGAAAACTACCATCAGGTAACCGATACAAATTAATCTAAATGGACAATGTGCAAGCACGCACATCCTTATTGAAAGCAAGTTAACTAGAACACTACCATCAATTAACGTAAAACCTAAATACAACTCCAAGTGAATAAAGATAATCCCAGAATAGACATGCATGAGATGAGACAGTGAGTTAACTTAAAAAGGTAACACCAAGTTTAACTCCTGTGTGTAATGTCTATCCTGAGAGGTGGGAACTGAAGTTTACTAGTCGTGATCTCGAGCAAGTATCCCCTCCACGAGGTTGTTCACTGCATCAGCATCTAAAGGTCGTCACAATTCACTACTTGTCAGCAACTTGAGCAATCTTGGAAATCTTTGCACACTCAAACTAGCATTTCATTGACTTATAACTTTAGCAACTCCGTAACTGAAGTGATCAAGCTGACCCTGTTCTGCTGCAGCTTAATGCTTCTGATGCTTTTGCATGACGAAACTGCGAGGCTTGATTGTGCGCACTCTAGTTGTGAGAAATGCAAACGAACTTGCTGCACATGCAAAATTCCAACGGTATCAACCCTCCAAATCGGCTTTGGAAGACAATCAGCCATACGAGGCATGCAACCATATGGACTTGAGTGACCACACCTGTCGACCCTTTGAATGCACTTGATACAAATCGGTCTCAGCTTTCCTGATGAAATCATGAATTAAGACCAATTTGGTTTTGAATTCAGTCTGCGTGTACTGCACTCTGAAAAACTCGCCTATTGACTGTGAACATGGCTATATTCTGACAACTTTTCTGGAATGCTAAAAATAGCCTATTGAAGGGTAATTTTTGGCGAAAAATCTAAGATATGGGTTTTGTCCAGAAAAAGATTCTAAGACAACCCATAACGTCAGATTTGCGAAAATTTGACTTCTACTCGACCATGCAAAGAATTTTCAGTTGAGAAAATTAGAGCTTCGAGAACCGATGCTCTGGAGTAAATTTTCCTGAAAAATTTTGGCACATGGATTTTCTCGAGGAAGCTATTCTGAATCAACCTAGATGATTTGTTTTGTCCAAATTTGTAAAAGAATGTTTTTGATGCCTTCGCCATTGATTGCTGATGAAAATTCGCCCAACTCTGGAAAGAATTCACCTCTACTCAAGTTGGATGAATGAAATGATGGGCGCCATGCTTGCAGAAATAGAGCAAATTCGCACTATAAAAGCATGACTGCAAGATTTAAAAACCTTGACTGCGAAAAGAATTATCTGATTGGACCCCCTCCAGTTACACTAACACTGACTCGGAGTCTGGATTTTAAAATAATAATAAAAATATTCATCTTTCCTTTACATGCAAATTTGAGTTCTAGCATCAAAAAGGCACCAATAATGAATTATTGAGAAGAAATGCCATTTAATGCCTTAGCATGCAAAATAAATATTTAATATTATTTGATTCAGTTGACAAACCACGTAAAGCACTTGGATGGATTCGGCAACCTTTACTGATTTCAAAAAGTCCTCATTTGACCTCATAGGCGTCCATTTGCTCAAGATATGACTTTTTTTATCAACTTCCTACTTTGTAGCTGACTACAAAGTTACAGTTGACCATTCAGCACTGATTTCTGGATGACTAAGCAAGGCTGTGACTACACCGAGATATTCATTGCGAAGCCTGTAGAGCAAAGATGAAATGTCTCCTGGGAGCTGCAACTGCAAAATCCAACGTTTAACACCTCAAAAAAATTAGGCGCCTTTTGATTAAATTGGTTTTACAACACCAAACTAGGCCATTTCTCCATTTTGCCATCTAACGCTTCAAACTGCTGCTGACAATGAACGGTGAACCCTGTTGACTGGATGGTGAGCTCACTACGTGACTGGAAGTATTCTGCATACAACGACTGTACTTAAGGCATCAAAAGACTACATTAGGGACCCCAAAAGCAAGGGCACCCTTGGCCTGAAAAGGCTCAAACATCATTTTGACAAAAGTACAACACTCAACCAGATGCCCTACTTTGACCTCTGATATCAGGAGCTAGGGTGACTTGATTCATGCACCGTTTGTCTCAACGCGTAGCCAGAAGGACCTACGAGAGATGTCTTTAGAGGCGACGAAGCAAGAAAACTACTTCTAAGACCTCAAAGACAAGGGCGCCTTTCCCAAGATGGAATATACGACCAAACTTAGCCATTTTATGAGCTGTCTTCTTTTTTCAATATTTTGCAAAGACCTCGCACATACGAGCGTCTGCCAAATCCCGGAGGCTGACGGCTGGGCTCATTGGATAGCTGAAGTAATTGCGCACAAGTCCCGTGAAGACTTCGAAAGCAAATAACACCATCTAACAAGCCTAAAGGCTGGGCGCCCCTAGCCTACAGAGGCTACAATGAATATTTCATGTTTCTCCACCTACTGATTTATGTGCCTGGTAGAATCTCTGCCACGATCTCTCAGAATATCGGATTGACTGGCTGACTGGTGCGTTGCGAAACTCAACTAGAGTAGCACAGATGTCAAGAAGACCTCATCTGCAATCTCATCCATCTCAGGGACCATCTTGAAGGGCGTCCTTGGGCTACAGGGGCACAGCTTTGCCAATTAACAACTTTATGTGATGTAAAAACTCCTTGCAACCTCAACTTCTGACTTTGACTGCAGGAGCTCTGGGACTCGGATGACTGCGTTTGATAGCTCATCGGAAAGCTGAGCCAATTTGGAAGAGAATGAATGTAACTGCAAGCAAAAATAACAAAATCTAGAACTCTCTTAAGAAGGGCGCCCCTAGGCTACAGGGGCGCAAAAGCTATAAACTAATCATCTTTTACAATCTGCAACTTCTTGAACCTTCAGCTTCTAACCTCAACAACCGGAGTTGTAGACCTCTAATAAGCTCGCAGGATAGCTCGACGGATAACTAGACTAATTCTAAAGAGATTGACTGCATTTACAAACAAAAGCTACAAGATCTAGGCCTTCAAGGAGAAGGGCGCCCCTGAGCAACAGGGGTGCAGATCTTCATTTTGCTAAAAATCCTCATCAATTTTTGTCTGTGTAAACACCCTTCTGGCCACTTAAATGACCATGTAGGAGTATAATTTCATCGTGAAGTGTTTCCTCATCATCACATGTCTCGTTTTGAGTCCCAAGTTCTGATTCTGAGCTCAAGGTACTAACCATCAGCTGCTTTTGACTGACACAACACTGACCAAAGTCCATGCTTGATATTGCCCAAAAACTATATTTGACATCACTTTAGCAAAGTTTAGACTCTTTTAAGCAAAATGCCTTAATGAAGCAAAAAATTTGGTTTGGGTACAACAGAAACAAAGATAATACTCTAACTAGATAGGAGCTAATTGATGATGGAAACAATACCCAACAAAGGTTGGGGTTACCCTGATGATAGGGACCCTCCATCTACTGGTTTTATAGTTCTTGTAGTATAGTTTTCCTCATTAACATGTTATGGCATTATGACATTGTGTTCAGTTATTTCCTTTTCGGGGGTTGAGGTTGTATTGTGCAATTGTTTCCTTTTTGGGACTACATGGACTCGTCTTTTGTGTGTGTGGCTTTGGGACATGATTCAATTTTATCTAGTATTTTTTGAGGATAGACTTTTTTTTTAAGTAATATATATGCCCTATTCTATCAAAAAAACCACGCATCACCAATACCTTGAACATGCAATCTAATATTTTTTGCATGTAAACTCTTATCATCAAGCTCATTCATCTTTAAAAAAGCACTAAAATCATGCAACATATGTTGAGAAATCCCAAAGCATGTCATATTTGTTTTCAAAGATAATGACCATTATAAAAAGAACACATTATATTCTTCTTAAGATTTACCACTCTTCTCAATTGTTGCTATCTAGTCTCCATTATCATGTATCCTCTTGTAGCATTCCTCGGTCTAAAGACCTTGCTTTGCCACAATGGTAATAATGGCCCTTCACCTTGGCCTTTAACCACAATGGCCTCCTTTCTTATAAGGGGCACCCTTGTTACGCCAATAGGTGTAACCTATAATGGCAGTAGTAGGAAGAAGTGTCTCATATTGTGACCATGAAAGTATAGTTGAGAGAAAAACTATTTAGAGCCAACATTTATTTATCTATTTTAAATTAAAAGTATAGCCAACATAATTAAAATAAAAATAAAACATATAAATATAAACTTATGACATATTGTCATTAATAATTATTATGAATTCTTCACAGGAAAAGATAGCAAGAAAGGAATAGAAAGGTCCGCAACCGACATCACTCAAGGTTTTGAGAGAATCACATCAAATGCAAAAATTGCCATTGTCAATTCAATACAAACTGCCAATTATTATATACACACATGCCAAGGAATTCATGACACTTATCAAATGGCTCACAAGTCACTCCACCAACAACCCTAATTTATATACTCAACCTCCACCATTGTCGTAGGCATGGTCTTTGAGGCCTCTTACAACCCTCACGCTAAAAATTTTAGGGTTTCCAATAGTAATCTTTGCTATTCGTTTTGCTATTTTCTATGTGATGTAAGCTTTAGATTGTAAAGAAATATAAGTGTGATATATTTTTCTTATGTATAGATTGAGCAAACTTTTGTCTATATCGAATCATTTTCTATGTGATGTAAGTTTTAGATTGTAAAGAAATATAAGCATGATATCTTTTTCTTATATATAGACTGAGCAAACTTTTGTCTATATCAAATCATCCTTCTAATTTATATCGTTTAAATCTAAACTTAACAAGCCTCGAGAGTATTTGAGAAATGTTTTAAGAGAGAATATATGAATGCCCATATATATGATCAAACAAGGTTAATGGGTTCTCACACAAGTGATTTCAAAATAACAAAAATACAAAAGAATTACCCAAATAATGAATGGTGGCTTTAGCATAAGTAAAATTAAAAGTTAAATATAAAGCAAAATAACTGTTCAAATAAAAACAAAGTAAACAATATAGATAAACTGAAATATTTCTTCACTATAAATTAAAATTTGTGTCCATGTATGTATGTAGCAAATAAAATAGTTCTAAAGTAAAATAAAACGACTCCTAAGTAAATAAAATAGTTGGAAACTAATATTTCTCAGCATTTGTTAGATAAATGTATTTAAGATATCTATACTACTTAGTTGTCATTTCATACCCTTAATATCACCTTGATTTGACATGAAAGTGTATTTCCTCTTTCATTAAACCTCCAAGGCTAAGTAGTTCTTTTTCTTCTTGAAGCAACAAATTAAAAATTATCTCTAAATTCAAAGCCTTCAAATCAAATTACACGTAACATGGGACAAGAAGAGTAAGCCAAATTTACACAACCAAATCCCCATTCAAAGACCCATTCTAATTCCTTCAATTGTCTCTAAAGAATGCACAATTTGCAAAAACTAACATTCCAAATCAATAAAAAGACTAATCAATTATTTCATCATTTGTCTTTCCCAATTTGGTATAAGCATGGAACGGACCTCTTAAATTTTCTCATTAAAAGTAAATTTCCTGGTCTCAAATGATCCCACAACCACTAGTTCTTTCATAATAATTATTACCTCGATAAGAGTCAATGGTGCTTTCATGTTGATCTTCTAAAACCTAAAGTTTGAGATCTTATATCTCCTTTTCTAATCAATTCCAACATTCTTGGAAACTCCAACTTTCTTGGAAAGCGTTGGATTTCTCGAAAAAAATTCTAACAATGATAATAAATTCTTGGAGCCAAGATGAGTACAATGGTACTTTCCTGTGCAGATCCGACATTCTAGGAACGCTCCACACTTCTTGGAGAAGTCCATCATCTTGGGAGAGCATCAACTTTCATATAAATTGATATCCTATGCATTTAAGGTATTGGTGGTGTGGTCAAAATTCATATTTTGGGCTATTTTATTATTTTCGGTAACTTTGGTGGTGTGGAAGATAATTAAATTATTAAATGGTTTAATATTAAAGTTGTTGAAAAAGTAAAATTAAATGAGAACTTATTTTTAATTATTTAAAAGGTGTTTTAAGTGTGTAGATAAAGTGTCACTAGGCTCAAGGTGATGAAAAGTGGTCATAAGGACACTTTATATTATTTTATTAAGAAAAATGTTTTTTCCAAAAAAAAGGCAAAAAAACACTTATTCAAAAATGCAATGATAATGAACAAATGTTTTTTCAAAAAAAAAATGAAAAAGCAAAAAAAAAAATTCTTAAAATAACTCTAAAAAGGTTATAAAAGGGAGTTGGGTCTTGAGAAGAAGGGCTATTGAGTTATTTTTCATTTTCATATGCTACGAGAAGGAAAGTGAGTTCTTCATATTTCTTGAGGATGAATACCCTCTTGGAATACCAATTTTAACGACAAAAACCCTCTTGGAATACCAATTTTGGGGACAAAAACAATCCTAGTAGGATATGATGATTTCACCCTAAGATCACATTTGTGCTACAAATGAAGTTTATTCCAATTGGTGTTGAAGATGGAGATTTTTTATGTGTTTTAACATAGGTTTGTGTCGTTGGGGCTTGCTGATCAGAATTTCTAAACGCTGCAATTTCATATCAGATTTGGTAAAAACTTCAGTTTTGGCTTTATTTCATAGTTTGATAGCTTGTTCTAGTTTGGAGTTCATTCCCTAACATTTTGGAGTGCTTTAGATATCTTTATCTCATTGTATTTTCAGATTGTTCATCATATTGTAACGCTGAATCAGTAGTACTGATCAGCTCTCTTACTTTTTGTAATTTACATTTTTGTATTCCCACTAAACAAGTGGAAGAGACAGGCCTCGCCTTCTATCTATTTCATTTCAGTACTATTCTTTGCTTTCATACCCATTGAAAAGTGGAAGGGGTCGGCTACCCGCCCAGACATTTCATTTCTGCATTTCGTACTTCCACTCCCACTGAATAAGTGGTCGAGTTGCTTTCAATTTCTAGTTGATCGGCTGAGCCGTCAACACATTGTATTTCTAGCTTTCAGTATATTTCATCTAATGATCCCCTTTCCACTGCATGCTCTCACCTTGCCCTCATTGGGATCTAGGTGATCAGAAAGTGAAGGGTTGCTTTCAGTTGGTTTATCATTTCTCTAACGTTAATGGGTGAAATCTTGTGCTCAAAAAATAGAAAAAATTATAAGGGGATATTTCATAAGTATTATTGGCAAAAATATATATGGGAAGTAAGTTTAAATATAATTATAAATGTATACATATACATATATATGTTCATGCAAAGTGATAATTGTAAGTTTGAAATTAATTATATATATAGATATGAAATATATACATATATATTATATACAATCACGCCAATTATTGATCCTTATAAGTAATTATGACTTTTCCTTTATTATAAATATGGATAATAGATTCCCATAATAATCTCATTAGGAATTCGTCGAAATGATTACAAACCACAGTCTCAAAGTTGATAATTCATCAAGAATCTTAGGATTAGTAATTATTCCTTTGATTTTCATAAAGCAATCATATTAGGAATTAGCAAGGAAACACGATTGGGAGAGGCAGCAGACCGATTCCCACGATATAGTAGGCCACCCCATGTTGGATGGACGGGAGTTCTTACCACTTGTGGGCCAAGGGGTGTTATACCACACTCTTGGGCTTAATTGTGATGAATAGAGTCTCCAGGCGACCTATTGTGCTTTCCTCTCCAATCTCTACTATGGCTGGTTATTGGAAATGAAACTATAGATTAGATCCAATAAGGTGATGTTATTTATCTTAATTGTTCATTTACTCTTAAATTCAATAGCTTTTATATGATTTAATTTTAGAATACTATTTGTGAAACAAATTAGCAAGGAAACACGATTGGGAAAGGCAGCAGACCGGTTCCCACAATATAAGTAGGCCACCCCATGTTGGATGGACGGGAGTTCCTACCACTTGTGGGCCAAGGGGTGTTATACCATGCTCTTGGGCTTAATTGTGATGAATAGTCTCTGGGCAACCTATTGTGCTTTCCACTCCAATCTCTACTATGGTTGGTTATTGGAAATGAAACTATAGATTAGATCCATTTAGGTGATGTTATTTATCTTAATTGTTCATTTACTCTTAATTTCAATAACTTTTATATGATTTAATTTTAGAATACTATTTGTGAAACAAATTATATTGTTGGAATTGTTACTTTTTGGGCAAATCAAGCATACCCCGATTAGGAGGACATTACAGCACTTAAGGGCTAATGTGCTAGCTCTTAATGTCACAAAGTGTTGGAACCCTCAAACAACTACTATTAGTTAACAAAATGCAAGGGTGACGATGTGAAGGAATAGACTTTACCAAAACTAAGTTATTGCAGCTCTCAAAAAATTAAAAAAATTGAAAAATTCAAGTGTTAGAAGTCAAGTGTTAGAGCCTAGGTACTAGTAGGATAAGGGAAACCATGTCTCTTTCAGCTTGACAACTCCCTAATGGCTGTTGCACAATGGAAAAGCTACCCCACAATGCTACTTGAAAATTCTACTAGTTGCAATTTGTTGCCCATCCAAGCTGCTTCAACCAAGACCGTTTGGAAAAAGGTTGTGTGCCTCTTTAGGGCTAGTAGGGGAGGATATCACCAATACCAAGGTAGGCATAATATAATTATGGATCCGAAGGTACTCAAACTTATACAACTGATTTGATCCACCACACAATAACCCAAAGAGCACCAAACATTAGTTCCTTATGGGAATAGCACCCAAACCCTATGCATCTTAAGAACACCAACAATCAATCATCATGGCGATTGGCAAGGCAGAAACTATGCAATTCTTGGATTTTTCAAACCAACAGATATGAACCATTAGTTAAAACTACTAACCTTAGTTTTGGGCGTTGGTTTGGTTCGGGGTGAAGCAACCATAAGCAAAATGCAATCTCTTTAGGCCACTTCTGAAGCAAGTGAGGAGGAGGTATGCGATGCCTTAAATCTGACATCATTCTCCATTGCTCCACGTCTGAGCTAAAGGTACAGAATAGCTGGAAACGAAAAAAAAAAATCAGATGGAAGAAACCATGCAATTCCTAGATTTTTTAAATTTCCACATGTAGACGGTTTTTTTTTTTTGTTTTTCCTTTACTTTAGAGGCATTAAACAATTACATGTGAAGTTTTTGACACCCAAAACCATGGCCATATAATTAGCAATATTTGCAAATTGAAACTTGTATTGCGTGTTATGGCATTTATTACATATAGAAAAATAAAAACCAATTCAAAGTAAATCGACTTCAAGTACCTCAAAAAGGAGAACTCCCATAGAGTAAACATTTGAAGAAAATGAGCAGGATACCCCCATTAGTTCCTCTGGACTGGTATACCAACTAAGCTCCATATGCAAAATTTGTTTTGGTTGAAAGGAGCCATATTTCTCTGGATTCCTCTCTTCATCATATTCAACCTCCATGTCCCTTGCTTCTGAACTTTTT